>OY783232.1:55015883-56244812 GCA_963678685.1 Patella ulyssiponensis | reverse complement strand
TAAACAAACAATCACAAAACGGGCGAAATTGACAGACAAGCCTCAAGATTTTGTCCCGTTTCTTATTCCCTCGTTAACGAAAATTTGGTTCCATTTGCCATGACAATGACTAAAATTTTCTAGCCAAGGCCCCAAAATTTAAAAGCTCGGTTACATATCTGAATTGTTTTTGCGCCTGCGGCACTCGTTTCCATTATAACATCATTCGTCTACTCCTCTGTAATCTTGTACTGTCTCAGAGACTATACAAATGTAATGTCAACTCTTGCAAAACGGGCTGAGTTGACAGGGGCAGATCTCGAGATTCTGTCCCATTGACTCACATTTCTGGTCCTCTCGTCCTCAAGAATTTCTCCCAACAATGACCTCAGATGCCAGGATATTGACTCAATTTTTCAAACTTTTCTCAAGTTGCTAAGTTTTATAGGCACAATCATCATATATGACATCAACTTTATGTCAACTTAAAAAAACCTATGCTTTCCGGCGAGATAACGATCGGCGTTCAACTATATAATTATACAATACTATCTACAAGTATGTTTTACCAACCGTTTTGGGCGCACCATTGATCAAATCGTGGGTGCCCAACCAATCTGATGCGGCATAATGCACTATGTGCGGCCCAACATTATAAAACGCCCCACCACTCATGTCCCACCACTCTCCGGTTGTGGTGTTAATCGTGGGGGTCATTTTTTGGCGCCTCACCATTTCGGGAGCGTCTCATATATAACGACATGATTGACGAGGCGCCCATAAAACCAAGTGACAATGGTTGGGTGCCAATCTCATCGTGGACGCCCAACCAATGTCAATCGGTTTTATGTGGCGCCCATACAAATATGACACCTGCCCCTCTTGCCCTCCCACCCCGCTAGCTACGGGCCTGTTATTTGTGTGTTTCACCATTGTAATATTGAGTGTTGTATACCCGATTTGAAAACAATCACGATAACTTGTACTGTTCCATTGTCTAACGTCTTCGTCTTCTTCCTTGGGTCCTGGGTATTTTATTTTATTTTAAGCGTCCAGAACTAAAATAATATCTTAAATACAAAAGCAAAACAACCTGTTCTTGTCTACTCGAGAGAGCTTACTCTCTTTCAGAACTTAAACGTAGTTGCCTCCCTTCTCCTGTCACATTTACTTATTAAGCCATTAAAGCCGATCAATTATAAAGGAGTTTAAAAGTAAGTCCAAGCAATGAAATATAAATACAACTATTTCACTGTTCCATGCAGGGGCGGATTGGGTCATAGGGCCGGTCGGACGATCACCCGAAGGGCCGGTCGGACATAAGATAAAGAAAAATAATTTTCTCCAATTCGTCTAAAAAAAACCCTTTTCTGCCGAACATTATATGGAGGAGGGGGTATTGCACCGGTCATGGAGCGATGATAATCATGTTGTATGTGGCCGGTGGCTTTAACGGGCCACATACTGGAGTCTGAAATGGGCTGGTATAATAGACTTTCTGGGTCGGGTGTGCTGGGTGTGGGAGAGAATTCTCCTGCAATGGGGATTTCGAATTTTATCCGAAAATTTCATCGGTTTCATCCGACACTGTCGCCGGCAAATTTACTGATTATTAAGTCACCTGCACCCTGTTTGTTAATTTCACTTTTGTCACTCTGTAACGATGGGTCTCGTGGTCTTCCATCACAGGAGGAATCAACTAGCGCCCCCGGCAACAATAATGGGACATTTTTCAATGAAAATATTCCTACTTAATTAATATTCCTAACTGGTTAATCAAATGGTCAAAATTTTCTCAACTAGTCCCATTTTTTTAACCAGTTAAATTCTCCTGACTATGGACGATACAATGATAAAACGTTCATTATTTATCACGATATGATAATTTCACAAGTTGATGGTTGTAAATTACTTGCATGTCGGGGTTTTGACCTAAGTTAATCGATTTTTGAAATATATTATTTGACAGAGATAATAATCAGATTTGCCACCAAATCGCATATTTGGGATTCATATTTCAATAATGTCCAGGGGGAGAGCCCAGCCCCCCCCCCCCCACGCCCCCGTCGTCTGGGCTCCACGGTCAGTGAAAGGGGCCGCTCCGACTCGGGAACCCGGGCCGGTTCCCTGCCCCAATCTGCCCCTGGTTCCATGATATTGATCTGTCTGGGGAACTAATCACCTTCGTCGTTTAAACAGACCTATAAACTTTTTTTAAGGTTTCCATTTAATTTGTAGATAAATTTGAATGTGTTTAGGATTTGGCCAGTAGCAGTATACCATGCGATCACTATTCCCATTAAAGCAATCAATCGTAGATAAAATGCCACGACGTCAATTAAATATACCTGACTTTGTTCTGTGTTACCGTACATCATATTTATTTTTAAATCTAGTGTATTGTACTCCTTCACCCACAAATTACTTAGAATTTTACATATACTATTAAAAAAAAGTAGGGGATATTTGATTTTGGGGGCATAATACTAAAATATGCAAATGACTACGAAAAAAGTCACTATAGAACCTAACAGAAGAAACATTTCCAGTTACATGTGACGCCCAAACGCACCAATAGCTACCGCATGGAATGCAGGTGATGCTTTGGATCATCATGGGGGTCCAACCCAAGATTTGCACGACTCTGACTTTGAATGTTACAGTCATTGTGGCATTGAATTCCAGGGTGGAAACATCAGTTTAATTGTTTTAGTGACCAGAAAACAAATTTTGATATGCGTCGGCTTACCCAAAATGAAAGGTTACGTGCCCTTGGCATGCTACAGATCGGCACAACACAGGCGGTTGTGGCGCGGACGATGAATGTTTCTCAGTCTGTCATAAGCAGGCTATGGTCCAGATACCGTGATACACAATCTGTACAGGACAGGAATACGCTCAGGTCGACCAAGGGCGACAACTGAAGCCCAGGATCGATTTATCCGTACCTTGGCCTTGAGAAATCGTGTCATCACAGCAAATCAGATCAGCGCTCGTCTTCAAACAGACACTGGTGTGAGAGTGAGTTGCCAGACGATTCGGAATCGACGGCATAGGGTCACCTTCGCGCCCGACGTCCTCGCGTGATCCCTTGTTTGAGAGATCATCACATTCAGGCAAGACGTCGTTGGTGTAGGGATCGTCAACACTGGGATAATCGACGCTGGAGCAATGTGATGTTTTCAGATGAGTCAAGGTTCACTGTTGATTTTTTTGGATAGACGTAGGAGGGTGTGGCGTCGTCGAAACGAGCGCTTCCAAGACGTTAACGTCATCAGACATGATCGATTTGGGGGTGGTTCTGTTATGGTGTGGGGAGGCATCACTGTTGCTGGAAGAACGACTTTACATGTTGTTGTAGGGTGTGTTACAGGCCATTAATACCGGGACAACATCTTGGCAGTCCATGTTGTGCCGTTCGTACGACGTCATGGCCGCCGTTTCATCTTCCAGGATGACAACGCAAGATGTCACAGGGCCAGGATCGTTACAGGTTACCTCCAACAACAGAACATCACCACATTACCTTGGCCAGCACTGAGTCCCGACCTCTCCCCCATCGAGCATGTCTGGGACGTGCTTGGACAGAGGTTACGTCAACGTCAATAACGTCCTGTCAATGTCCAAGAACTTGCTGCTGCGTTGCAACAGGAATGGGACAATCTGGACCAAAATGACCTTAGACGTCTCATTAGGAGTATGCCACGTCGGATCAATGCTTGTTTGGCAAACAGAGGAGGATTTACCTGTTACTGACTTTGTTGTGATGCTGTGGTAACTTTGCTGTTTGACCCCGGGTATCATTTTACCCTCATAATGGTCAGTCTGTGCCTTACTTAGTCTAACGATCATTTGGAATAAATCGATGAATGTGAACTTCATTTCATTTTGTCATTTGTTTCTTCGTCAGTTTCATTAGGTGACTTTAATAACACTTAAAAATCAAATATCCCCTACTTTTTTGAATAGTATATATCATGATTTATTCTATAACTACATGCAAATACAAGCAAATGTCATTGAATACAGCCATTGGAAAAACCTATTGCTATATATTATATTCAGTGGCTCGAAAACGTACTACTTTTGTCCAGAATGACCTCACTTTCAGAATTACGTCAAACGGTAAAGACGTCACCGCTATCGCTCGTGGAATACTTGCACAGGGATACACTCTCTTGAACTATTGAATAACCCTAGCGGTATTCAATGGTCATTGAGTTCTATCTACATGTATACGCGTACATTTATACTATATATTATAACAACGGCTTATTGAATGTTTAATATAGCGGTTACTGTATCTTGCGTAATGAAATATATTTACATAATGTAGCTTATACATATTCATGTTGTTTACTCGGTAATATTATAGTTAAATTGATAACTTTCAATATATACAAAAATACATTAAAAAAACTTGTTGGCTACTTCTCAAATGGGTGGTTTATGAATATTAGTGGTCATTCTGTTAAGCATCATGTATGTGATAGCCCAGGATTAACATCAGTGTTTCTTCTGATTCTGTATAAATTGATAAAAATCTGTATATCGCCTTTGACGAAAGAACCATTATAATAATCCATTTCAAGCCACATATACACTAATAATAAAGTTATTTTAAAAGCATGAGCTTATTATTTGGCATGGTTCGCTCCCGTCGTTGACCGAGAAAGTTGATCCGTCGAGGTTTCCCTTTGTCAGTGATACAGGACCGAGGGCCTGACAAGGACAGCCGTCTAATCGTTCGGATTGGATGAAAAACCTACCTTTTGCTTTTAATTTTAAAATTTTGTTCAATAATTGTGCATGTAAATGAATTTTGTGTTATTTGCCACATATTTAATAATATGTACCGATTTTTTCAAAATGACTTTTTGGTTCAACTCTTAACATTAATTTATAAGTGGCACATGTTAAAGATCCCCTTGGAAATCGAAACAAACGAAGGTGGTAGAGACCCTGTAAGATCAAACTTCCATCATAACACTCTGCACTGATTCAGGATTAGGACGTTAAACCCCATTTTATTTCATTTCATTTTCAAATAACGTTTTAATTTTATTTAAATGAACCCATGATTTCACAAATTTATCTAGAAATTAAATAGTAGTCTTAAAAAAGGGTTTATAGGTCTGTTTAAACGACGGAGTTGATTAGTTCCCCAGAAAGATCAATATTGTGGAACAGCGAAATAGTTGTATTTATATAATAATATCGTCATTTATAAAGCGCGTTAATACTAGAGAAATCAGTTTCTAAGGCGCTGTTGGTTTTTATATTCACTGATTATTTACAGATCAGGGTTTTGAAATAAGAATGTTTTAAGTTGAGATTTAAAATGGCCCACAGACTGTAGTTGTCTCATTGACTGTGGTAGTCTATTCCATAGAAAAGGACCAGCATAAGAAAAGGCTCGTTTTCCAAGTTGTAAGTTAATGGCTGGAGATTTTAGAAGATGTTTTCTCTGAGAGCGGAGATTTCTACTGGTAGTATAGGGTTCCACAAGACTTTTTATATAAGATGGGGCTTGGCCGTTTAGCGCTTTGGAGACCAAAAGCAGTAACTTGAACTTAATTCTTTGCTGAATTGGGAGCCAATGTAAAGATTGCAATACAGGGGAGATGTGTTGATGTTTTCTAGTTTTAGTGAGGAGTCGAGCTGCTGAATTTTGAACATGTTGTAGTTTGTTAATCTGATAGTCTGGTAAGCCGTATAAACCATTATGGTAATCTAGTTTAGTTGACTTTTTATATAAGATGGGGCTTGGCCGTTTAGCGCTTTGGAGACCAAAAGCAGTAACTTGAACTTAATTCTTTGCTGAATTGGGAGCCAATGTAAAGATTGCAATACAGGGGAGATGTGTTGATGTTTTCTAGTTTTAGTGAGGAGTCGAGCTGCTGAATTTTGAACATGTTGTAGTTTGTTAATCTGATAGTCTGGTAAGCCGTATAAACCATTATGGTAATCTAGTTTAGTTGAGATGAATGCGTGAATGAGCTTTTCTTTATTTTCATAATTGAGATAGCGTTGGATCTTTCCAATTCGATGTATATGATAGAAGGCGGTAGAACAAATACTCTGTATGTGATCTTTAAACGATAGGTTCGAGTCTAATATAGCACCAATATTTCGAGCTTTATGGGGTCCTGAAATTATTTCTTTATCAAAATTAACAAGAGTTTGATCCATTTTTCGGAGTTGTTGCTTGGTCCCAATTACTAGCAGTTCTGTTTTATTTGGATTTAATTTCAAGAAATGTTCTGTCATCCACGCAAGAATTTCTGTGAGACAAAGCTCTATATTTTGTATTGTAGAATGTTGAGAGTCTGTGTCAAATTCAATATAAAGTTGAGTGTCGTCTGCAAACAAATCAATATTCAGCCCATAACCTTCAGCAATCTCAGTAATAGGCTTTGTGAAGATAATAAAAAGTACAGGTCCGAGTACAGAACCTTGTGGTACCCCACAAAGCATTGTGTTATCGTCAGATGTTGAATCTCCAATTCTAACAGCTTGGGTGCGATTGCTTAGATATGACTTAAACCAGTTAAAAACAGAACCGCGCAAGCCAATTTCACACCATAATGTATCAAAGACATCCTCGGTATCGAGGATATCAAATGCGGCTGAGAGATCTAAGAGTACCAAGATAACACATTTCTGTTGATCTATAGCTCGGTAGATATCGTTGGTAATTTTGAGCAAAGCAGTTTCTGTGCTGTGGTATTGTTTGTAGGCAGATTGTAATGGATTTTCAAGGTTATTGGAGTAAATATGATCATTAAATTGATGTAGAACACACTTTTCTAGTAACTTTGAAATGTAAGACAGGTTGCTGACTGGACGGTAATTCGACAGAATGTCTGGATCCATGTTTGATTTCTTCAATAATGGTTTAACAAGGGCTTTTGCTAGTTCCGTGGGAAAGTGACCTGATGAAAGGGATCGGTTAATAAGGGATATGATAGGAACAAATAGATCGATGTGTAGGTATAGGGTCTAGATCACATGTTTATATTTCATTGTTTAGCCCTACTTTTAAAATCCTTAATAATTGATCAACTTTAATGGCTTATTATAATATTAATAAGTAAATGTGACAGGGCAAGTTCTGAAAGAGAGAAAGCTCTCTTGAGTGACAAGACAAATTGATATGAAAAAAGTGTGCAGATGGGCAAAGCAAAGGTAAACGAACATAGTTCATTAGAAATTACAATAATATTATTAGCAATTGAATATAATTGACTACATATATTCATATAACAATAATATGTGCTCTTAGGCCCAATTCGGTCTATTTAAGTTTTCAAAGAATAGTCATATGCTAGTGAAATCCAGATTATCGATCGGACATCAATAAATCAATGGTGCAAACGACCGAAAAATAAACAAAAGAAAATGTACCTCTATGCTGTATTTCCATTTGATTTTTCGTTAAAATAGACAGATTTTTTTTTTAACGTTGAGGGGTGGAAGCGGTATATTTGTTTGTGTTTTCAATGTTTCACAAAGTTACGTTATCTTGTTTATCCAAATTTGGAATTTTTGTACTGACACGAATAAACACCCACTACCATTCGGGTCTCTTCGTTTATTTTATGATATGCGACTTGACAAAATCTGCTCCAAGATTCGATTAAATCTCAGGATCGGCCATCCCCGTGTACATGTACTTAACGTGTGTCGCTCAATTTGTTTTAAATATGTGTGCATTTATATTTCCGATATACCCAAATACGTATAATTATATTTATATCGGTATTTGTTACAGCTGCGAGTCGTTGTCGCAGCTCATGAAAAAAAACCTCTCTTACCCCCCTTCTAGTGGCGTGCTAACACCAATGCGGTGATTTAAAAGCTTTTGATCCAATTAATGGTTTTCTAGAATTCCATTGTATCCTTAGATACAACAAATGTGGAATCTTCTGAAATCCAGTCTATATTGTCACTCCGGTATCTTTAAGTATTGGTGGGTGCCGTACATGACGAAGAGTATGCTTACCTGTTCGAGAACTACTGATACCACTTCTTATTCAATCAATTAACATATAGCTAACTAACCCACATCCTGTTGTCGTAATTCTACATTACTTAATTAATACCGAAAATAATGTACTTTTTAAGGCAACATGTTTCATTTTTTGAGAAAAGGGAGCCACGGTGGCTAAGCGGGTAAGACGCTTGACCGCTAGCCTGGAGGTTGTGTGTTTGATCCTGCATTCTGCAGAAACTGTTATATCATTGTAAGTCAGATCGGCCAGAAACATATCATATATCATTTTACGGAGTAACATACAGTTCTATGCTTGAATTTAGGTAATGCGATATAATGAATATATATGAAACTGATTATTCTTTTGTCTCGTAGCTAATCTTTACTTCTTGATTGACCAATAATATTTACCCTTGATTTGATTCATCACGAACTAGTTGTTTAGTTGTTTGCTAAAGGAAGATATTATTCAGGTTCGTAGCTAGACCAAAATTGTTAGGGGGGCAAAGGCATCTGGGGGCGCCGATGGGGCTTCTGTGGGCGCCGATGACGGTCCGCGGCGAACGGTACCTTGGAAGGGTCTATAGGTTGCTCTCCATGGGCATACGGACTCAATGAATTTTGAGGGGGCAGAATCATGACATGCCCGAACAAATTTCGGGTTAGGCCTACAGACGTCTAGGGACGCCCCACCCTCCCCCTAGAAAAAAGGTAAAATTTAACGACTTCAAACGCGTTTTCTTGTTATTCCAGTCTCTGAATACAGTAGGTGGTACTGACATAGTCTATCTAAGGTGGCTTAGTCGAATTCTAATCAATCGTTTATATTCCACGGAGACGCGGTCGTCGGGAGCAAATTTTGACTACCGCAAACGTGTTTTTCGGCTTTTCCGGCCCCTGAATACAGCCACTTGAAATGTGGTCCAATGTGGTCTACCTTACGTGGCGTACCACACTCCTCGCAGTGTTTCGTCTGAATAAAGCTAATCCCACTTATCACTGCTGTAATGGAAGCATATTTCTGTTCCAAATTATGGCTGGTCTATAATCCGATTAACAACCACTAGCTAACTGCGGAACCAGGGGCGTAAATGTGGGGAAAAAAAGTCGGTCGCAAAACCACTGCACTCGGTCGTAAAATAGGAGCAGCCGGTATCAAAATAAGTGCTCACTGCATACGTCACACTACTCACGCAAAACTTTAGTATAAAATAACCTTGTCAACTTATCACGTTTGAAAAATTGTTGTGTTTCACTCTTATTCTATTGTGAGTATTATTCTGTTTCTCCCCTGGAGAAAAATAGTCAATCTCAAAATAAGTGCAGTCACTGCCGTCGATCTCAAAATTAGGCATCGGCGACTTCATGAATTAGGCCTAATGAGGTAAACAAACAATGCCAGAATAGATCCCAAATACTATGTATTTGCGTGAATCCGTAAGCCTAAATTACACACGTCTACGTCACACCAAACTATAGTTTAAAATAACCATGTCTGCTTGTCATGTTTGAAAAAATGTTTGTCACTCTTATTCTGCCGTGAGTATGTTGTTCTATGAAATGTTTTCCACCCATGGTAAAAAAAATAGTGGTCCTAAAACAAGTACTCACCGCAGTCGGTCTCAGACTAAATGAATTATTGGCATAAACAAACAATCACAAAACGGGCGAAATTGACAAATAAGCCTCAAGATTTTGTCCCGTTTCTTATTCCCTCGACCTTATGCACCTTCTTCTTCAAGTGTTTCTGCATTGTCCCATGATACAAAAGAGTACCTGTATGTTTATTTTACGGTGGATACTAACAGGGAAACAATCTATTTAAAAATAAACTCCTGATTAAAATAGTCACGTTCAACATATAGATGTCCAAAAGTATGTATTAAATGAATCAATGATGTCAATTTAAAGATAATGCCTGTTATGGTATTTGACTGATCAGTGAGGGCATCTCGACCATTCATGTCAAATTAAGCTTCATGCCGTAATTTACATGACAGCTAGGGTGGCTCAGTGTGTTAGGCGTTGGCTTGCTAATCCGGATGTTCTGTCTTCAATCCCTGCATTGGCCGAGAAAGTTTATCAGGATTTTCAGGTGTGGTTCACATTCGACAAAAACATGACACCCCTTGTAAACATTGGTATGCACATCATATAAGAACCCTTGACTGTTGGAATCAAAATAAGAGTATGCCGTAGTGCTGCTGTCCAGGCAGATTTCCCGCACTGGCCGTCTTCATTAGCTCAGTCGGTGAAGAGCAGGACATTACATCCCATTTTATTTCTTCATTTCATATTTTATGTGACCAAAAACATCTTAGGGCAGTTTGCAGGGGCGGATTGGGGCAGGGAACCAGCCCGGGCTCCCGTGTCGGAGCAGCCCCTTTTAATGACCGAGGAGCTCGGAGGGGGGGGGCTCTTCCCCTGGACATTTTTGAAAAATGAACCCCAATTATGCGATTTGGTGCAATATCTGATTATAATCTCTGTCAAATAATATATTTCATAAATCGATTAACTTAGGCCAAAACCCCGACCTGCAAGTAATTTACACTCATCAACCTGTGAAATTATCATATCGTCATATTATTAATTAAAGTGTAATCATTGCATCGTCAAGAGTCAAGAGAATTTAATTGGTTGAAAAATGGGATTAGTTGAGAAAATTTTGACCATTGGATTAACCAGTTAGAAATATTGAATCAGCAGGAATATTTTCATTTGAAAATGTCCCATTTTTGTTGCTGGGAGCGCTAGTTGATTCCTCCTGTGATGGAAGGCTACGAAACACATTGGTACAGAGTGACGAAAATGAAAATCATAAAAGCTGATTTTTAATTTTGGATTCTGGCGTATCCCCACAAACAGGGTGCAGGTGACTTAATAATTAATCGGATGAATCCGACGAACTTTTCGGTTGAATTTCGTATCCTCATTGCAGGATTCCGAATTCTGACCCACACCCAGCACACCCGGTCCAGAAAGTCTATTATACCAGCCCATTAAAGCCACCGGCCACATACAATATGATCATCATGACTCCATGGTCGGTCCAATACCCCCCTCTCCCATATAATGTTCAGCAGAAAAAGGTTGGGTTTTTTTAGACGAATTGGACAAAATTATCGCCTTTCGAGTGATCGTCCGGCCAGCTCTTCGGGCCGACTTTGAACTCAAAATTAGCAATGACAATTGCAGTATTTTGAAAATTGCTATTGTGGTATGAAATATGCATTTTAATTGATATTAAAAAAATAATAAAAGATAGCCGCCATACTTTTATCTACACTAAAACAACGATCTTCCGAGGCAGCCATTCAAATGTCCCATTTTGAAACTTAAAATCAGGCATATTATACACTTCAATTTTATGTATGGTTCTGCTATTTTCTTTTATATCCCTCAAACAACCCCCCTGTACAGTGGAATGTCGTTTGTAAAAAAAATAAATAGCGAAAATTCTATATGCAAAAACAAAATGAGGACCCAATTATGGAACCTTAGCAAATAAGCACTCATAAGTACATGCAAATACAAGTAAATATCATTGAATACAGCCGTTGAAAAACCTATTGCTGTATTCTATGGCTCGAAAACGTACTACTTTTGTCCAGAATGACGTCACTTTCAGAATTACGTCAAACGGTCATGACGTCACCGCTATCGCTCGTGGAATACTTGCACAGGGATACACTCTCTTGAACTATTGAATATCCCGAGCGGTATTCAATGGTCATTGAGTTCTATCTATATGTATACGCGTACATTTATTTTATATATTATAACAACGGCTTATTTAATGTTTATTATAGTGGTTACTGTATCTTGCTTAATGAAATATGTTTACATAATGTAGCTTATACATATTCATGTTGTTTACTCGGTAATAAGATCGATAAATCAAAAACTTTCAATACAAAAATACATTAAAAACTTGTTAACTACGTGAACTTCTCAAATGGGTGGTCTATCAATATTAGTTTTTGTCTTAATTCCGTTATGCATCATGCATGGGATGGTTAAGGATTAACATCAGTTTTTGTCTTAATTATGTTATAAATTGATAAAAACAATATGTCTATTATACGGGGTCCGGTAAGGGGCGCAAAGAATAAAAATATAATAATAATAACTAGTGCGCGCCTGATAATACCTAGCGTGCGTCTGATAATAACTGTGGCGCGCCTGATAATAACTGGCGCACGTCGGATAATAACTGGCGTGCACCTGATAATAACTGGCTCGTGCCGGATAATAACAAGCGCGCCGGATAATAACAAGCGCATGGGATAATAACTAGCACTAATTAATACATTCCCCATATGAAATGGGGTTTATAGCCCTACTGTTCTGCTCCGACTGGCCTAATGAAGACCGGCATACGCCAAATAGTGCCAATGTTCACACTGGACCTCGGTATTTCGTCCCATCCCAATGACTGTACGTTGACCGTAGGCTCGCTATCCAGGAGGCCCCTTACATCCCTCCGTTAGCCAAAAAAGTTCATCGGGATTTTTAAGCGCGGTTCCTCCTGCACCATTGATTGGCAAGGGGGATCCACGCCGGAAAATCAGGATGAACGTTCTCGGCCAACGCAGGGATGGAACACGGGACGTTCTAGATAGCGAGCCAACGTCTTATTAACTAAACCATGTGGCCCCCTTTCCAATAAGAAGGGTTGGGTAGCCAAATAAGGTCTGACATTGAATCAGGTGACGTGGTTTTGATTCTGCCTTGAACGTGGCAAAAGGAGGGTCAACCGTATTCTTGCGGGTGTTCCGGTTTCACCCCACTGCTAATCACCCGTACGTAGAGTATTTTATAATGCATGAAATGATTAATTGATAAAAATGAATATAATCTTGTCTGATATAAATCTATAATTTTTTTTTATGATTAACATTTAACGTTGTCATGGTTTACATTCAATAATCTGAAAGGGAATTAGTACACAATGAACAAGTGAGAGAGAGACAGAGAGAAATGGGGTTTAACGTCCACTTGACACAAACTGTAGCACCATGGGCCTTTTTGTCTGACGTGGAGAGCATGTGTTGTCGGTCCGGTCGCCACATCCTACGTATGACCCATGCATCTTGTTTTTGCTACATATTACCGTTAGCCTTGTGATCGTCTAGGATTTACCTCAGATCGTCTTTTCTTCTCTTTCACGTTGTGTGTTTCTTCTTACTGGTTTCTTAAGACGTTTGTCTTCTTCAGTTATAACAATGCAACAGTTCGTTTTTACCTTTTATGTAGCATAGGTATACATACAAGCATATTACAATTACAGTCAATGCTAACTAAACTCTTCTCAACCTAGACACCTCGCGGTGTCTAGGACTCTTAGATGGTAACCCTCTGGAATCTAATCGACGTCTGATCTAAAGACATACTATAGTTCCTTTATAGCCGCAAGGGTATCACGCACAGTCGTACATGTTCATGACCATGAACCTGTGCTATCGACGTAATGATTGGTTAAATTAAGCCAAATGATGCAATAACCCACCCTTATATGGTTATGGAAATTTACTCTAGAAATTGCGCATGAGATATCTGTTATCATGTTGTTGACATAGAACCAGTATGTTTTGTTTCTATAACCCTTTTTCGTATACCAATATGTCATTCCAATGTTAGTTGATATCAGTACACACCTGCATTATGTGAATATGTTTAGAAACATCAAACTATATCTTATCTCCCCATTCCTTGTCTATAATCTTTAAAACCATGTCAACTAAACCATGTGGCCCCCTTTCCAATAAGAAGGGTTGGGTAGCCAAATAAGGTCTGACATTGAATCAGGTGACGTGGTTTTGATTCTGCCTTGAACGTGGCAAAAGGAGGGTCAACCGTATTCTTGTGGGTGTTCCGGATTCACCCCACTGCTAATCACCCGTACGTAGAGTATTTTATAATGCATCAAATGATTAATTGATAAAAATGAATATAATCTTGTCTGATATAAATCTATATTTTTTTTATGATTAACATTTAACGTTGTCATGGTTTACATTCAATAATCTGAAAGGGAATTAGTACACAATGAACAAGTGAGAGAGAGACAGAGGGAAATGGGGTTTAACGTCCACTTGACACAAACTAGGTCATTTCGGAACTAAGATATATTGTTTAATTTTATTTCAATAATTCGCTTGCGCGTAGGGGTCTTTAGCAGTGGCAGCAAACCGGGGGACCAAGAGAAAACCCACGAGGTTGAATGAACAAAATAACCCATAGAAAAACAAAAAATTATAACGATCGCGTGCATGGTCTTCCGTAAGCGAATCTACATAAGTAAGCCGATTTTTGTATCTGGTAAAGTGAACAACACATACTTTTGGTTAATGCAAATTGTATATTTTAAACAATGCATAGTGTATTAGGTGCCTTTCTATAGTGCATAATATTTCTGGTCTTGTGGAATAGGTAAGTAACTTATAAGAACATAGTTTGGCATGATTTTATCAAGAAGAGCACCTAAATGTATTCTTATGACTGATAAATCATCTTTATATATAGATTATTTTAAGCAAATTACATACTACCGTACATGAATTACGTTTTAAATTAGGAAAATATAAAAGTCTGTGAGAAAGGAATAAAAATTACATAACTTGGAAATATAAATTGAAAAAATAGGCCTATATATAACACGTGAGTAATAATTAATTGCAATGTATACGTTATTTCACATTTGCTGGAGTAAGTATATATGTCGCTGGAAAGTTACAAAAAAAGTTTGCCAGGAAAATGTGCATCCATAATGGGCCCATGACTTGACGTTTGAAATATTTAAAATATCAATACCTGTATTATTATACAAACTGTTGATGTGTTATTTATATAATGGTATTCAGATTTTAAACGTATTCCACTGAGCGTAGTCAGGCAAAAAAATATCAGAACGGTGTACCTCGTCAAGTGTAGCCTGTGATTATACTTTTATTATAACATCGGACTGATAGTCACATTCATGAAATATTCAATCTAAGTACAACTGTGAACACTTACAATTATGTGTATTAAATCGTGTTACAAATTCTATTGTGCATGGGATTTCAACTGCTAAAAGACATATTTCGTACACTGCTAATATATATACGACATACAAAAACT
Organism: Patella ulyssiponensis; assembly: GCA_963678685.1. Classification (NCBI taxonomy): domain Eukaryota; kingdom Metazoa; phylum Mollusca; class Gastropoda; family Patellidae; genus Patella; species Patella ulyssiponensis. The sequence goes on along the minus strand of OY783232.1, from coordinate 56,229,712 downwards.
AATATGTGTAAAACATCGACAGTTAGAAATTTTTGTTTTTTTGTTCCTGCCACGACCTGGGAGCCAGGGTGACTCAGTAAGTAAGACGTTGGCTCGCTAACTTCGAGGTCCCGTGTCCGATCCCTGCGTTGAACAAGAAAATTCATCCGAATTTTTTGTTGTTCCAAGCCTTTGTCAGTGATGCAGGACCGAGGGTCTGGCAATTGCAAGGGAAAACCTACAATTGGGCGGATTGAACGTGCACTTAAAGGATCCGTTGGCAGTTATGGGAGTAAGTCGTATCGCCAGTGTCTTGGCACAATATCTCTCGTAGCACACTGAATGGTGTATGCGCGTCTTCATTAGCCCAGTCGCAACTGAATGTAGGTCAGATGCGTCGTGCACGTAAAGGATCCCTTGGCAGTTGGATTCTATATAAGATTAGCCCGTAGCATTGCTGTCCTGGCACCGTATGGCGTATGTACGTCTTCATTTTCCCAGTCAGAGCAGAATAGTAGAACGTTAAACACCAGTCCATTTCTGTTACGACCTAACCATGGGGTAAACTAAGTTGACTTAGTTAGTTCCTGAGACCACCCCTCATGGTTATTATATTTAAAATACGAATATTGTTCATATCGTTATAAAATAAAGCTTTTCTTTCACTAGGCAGATTGTTTTCACTCTAGTAGATTCGACGGAGATTCACCGTGCAATAATTACTAGACAGTTTTTATTTTATTGAACACTTTTGCTAGTTTACGACAGTTTTAGTAGAAATCATATAGAGAAGCGGGTTGGCTTATCTGTGCAATAACAACGAACAATGACATTAGTATTAGCATGTGTAGCCCCGCCACCATTTCACCTCCGAAAATAGAACTGGTCTTAACGTGCGAGAGTACCTAAAATCGCTCGGTCTATTAAAGAGACAATTCTTACTTTTGCTCACTACTACTTACATTTCTTTCATTAAAGCTTCATTAAAGGAGATAAACGTCTAGCACAATCTTATCCATAATATTTAGAATTAAAACACGAAATAGAATTCAATATTAACACATTTCAATCCAAATCGATGTTCTTATATTACTGTAAAAAAAATATGGGATCCTAATAGCCAATATTCAAGAGACAATGAACATTTTATAATCAGTACACGAGTCGTGTAGTATATGGTGGTAATGAAACAAAATATATCCTAAAAAACAATGCGGAAGTAATAAGTAATGGCAGATACACACACGACAAAATGATAATAAAAAGGCGCGTAGAATGGACCCTAACCCTAAATCGACCGTGTTTAATTTGTTGGACTGTTCACGTATTTCACCGAACATAATTGAATCGAAATTTAAATAATATTATTAACAATTGAATATACATGTAAAAGGCTATATACATTCATATTATAATATGTGCTTTTAGACCCAGTTCGATCTACATGTATTAAAAGGTCTCAATGAATAGTCACACGCTTGTTAAATTCAGCTCATCGGAAATCAATTAGGAGACAAACACTTCCTGTTTCACATTTAGAGGGGTGTTATTGTCCAATAGACATGTCCTGAGATCATTAGGACCCAAGACGCGTTTATCGACATTGTAGACCAATCAGAACGCTAGGTTTACCTTTAAGCATGTTACAATATAGCAATGATGCATGCACTTACGACTTCTTTGGAAAAATTAAACAAAAAAGCAGTTTTATTCCAGTTACTACAATCAGGTTATATTTTGACTTAAACTGAGTTCACAATTGGTGAAATTCGCATGGCCATATGGATTAAGTTATTATATCGCTCAAACGGGCTGATTTTGATGTCTGGTATTAAACATGATTGTTATTTGATTTCAAGATTTTCCACTTCACAAGGGTGATTTAGGATAACAGAAACAATTTTGTCCACCTCATCTGACTTTATTTTATAGACCATACATGCCTCACTGGATCAATATCCAGGACTGTCTATAATATTCTATTCATCAATACCTGCCTGATACAAGGCTGTTGCCGAAAGATTAGTGTAGTTCCCCTCTCTCTCATAAGTTGCCCAAATTCGTTGACATCCAGGGTTCAATAGTTTTGTATAAATGTGTCCGGTTCAAATGGCCTCCACGTAGGTTTTAAAAACTGTATCACCTGAAAAAAAACGGGTAAAGGTCAGTCAATATTGTTACAAAGCAAAATAGTTTGAGTTTGTATCGTTTTAAGTGCGACATGCAAGTAAGATTTAAATTTGTCTGATTCATAACAAATTCCAAAATTTTAATTCATAAAGAATTATTAGTGATATTGGAGCTTGAAAGGATTTCATCTTTAACGACTAGTACATAAACGTATAATTTAACGACTAGACTATGAATGTGTCTAACGAGCATTTGATGTCATTTATTTAGATTTACACCAGCGAGTCGTAGTTCTCGCTTTCAGTGGAACCAGCCTTTTCTCTGTATCTCTGAAATGCTATGGTCGTAAAACGCACACTAAAAAAGTACAAACGAAAAACACAAACGGGTACATAAACATATTTAATTATTAAAAATTAAATATAAATTGTAGCTCAAAATGTTAATTTCTTGGATTTTGATTGGTCGAAAAGTGGCTTCGAAAGAGTATAAAAGTCCTCTTAATTTCCTTGGGCGATAATAAGAAAATTTCATTTCAATGCTTGTCAAAATATTTGCTATGATGACCATGACGACTAATCAGACTGGTCGAATTACAATATTTCAAAAAAAACTCCTACTGGCTCGTTTTAACTGATGTGACATATTCTAAAAATTAGAATGCTCTGACTGGGGAGAAAAAGATTCACTTTTGGCTTAGTAAAAGTTATACCGTCGAAATGACAAGTCTTTATATCACCAGTACTCTATACAATGTTGTACTGGAAATAGGGCCCAACACTTTTAGGGTCTCTGTGTTTCCCTAAGCTCTCGCTTGGTTCAATAAATCCTCTCAATAATCACCTATGTAATGAAACTAATGCAATAAATGCAATGTATAATGTACATACATATGATATTTTGATATTTTGTATTTGATGGATGGATGGATGCCTGTGTGATATCTTGGCCTAGGACCCCACAAAACCTCAATCCGGCCCTGACTGGAAGGTTTTTATAAAGATCACCTGATTATCAGTGACGTAATCGATGCTAAAATAATCACTTCTTATCCAGCTACCAAAGAGACACCACGTTGATAATACAAGTGTGTGGTGGTTCTTCATAGTAAGTTACGAAATATTACATTTGGTTTGAAAACGTCAACAAATAACCGGTATAAATGCTTCTTACACTTTATTTAATTTTCTCTGGTAGAATAAAAGCGCTCTGAAATATAAGATATACAAAGGCTTTCACAAACTATAGATAAAAAACGAATTTACATGGGAGACAACTCTTTAAAGCATATCACGCTACTTTTATAGTATTAGATGGAGTTACCGCCCCCAGACCAGGTCAAATCGAAAAATGCCTTATCGTGGATTTCTCAGCCCAAATTGTCCAAGGAATCATAATCCCAACCTGACATAAATATGCAATATTCTTGACGACACATAGTTCACAGATATAGGCTTTTAGGCATAAAAGTATAAAATATAATAGATCAATCCTAAACCTAGCATTACTAATACTAACACATAACACATTTCATTTTCACTTCTTATTAAGTTATTATTATACGGGATGAAAAGAAAGAAAACTCTATTAAGTACTTGTAAAATAATTATATAATACTACTGCGAAATCTTAATAATTAATTTTACCAGTATTGAAAATAACATGACTAGTACACAATAAAGACATGGAAACATGTTTTTCTCTTCTCGTGTATGCACGAAAATGAAATGGCGGTAATGTTACGGGGAGTAATCATGAGAAATTATTATACAGGGAGCATTCATTAAAACACTCATTAAACAAAATGAAATATCAGTTTTCAATGACAGTGTCTGAGTGTCCGTATTTCAAAAAAACATTCGCGTCGCCGTAAATTCAATCGACTACGATTACGTTAAATATTGCGACATCTGTCGTGATCAGTTGTTTTAGGAAATCCACGCTTGACATTTAGATCATAGCTTTAGGTGATTTCTGAAAGATCAAATAAGAGTAAATAAACGTCATGGCAAACCCATAATCCACTCTCTAGTCAATCGGTTGGCCGAGATTTAAATAGATTAAAACCGCCGTAAGTTTTGATTATTTAACTAGATAGACTTAGTCTCGATTGTCAAATGCCAATGGTAAGATTATAAACGCTTATAATAATGTAATTTGAAAATCTATTTTTAAACTATTATAGCAAGAACGGCCAGCTGTTTATACAAATCTTACATAACGCATTTTTAATAATATATTTCAAGTCACCTCCATATTTTAAGACCTTTATAATAATAATAATGATATTCATATCGCGCAACTATTCAATCCACTAGGGAATGCACTAGGCGCTAGAAAATGTTCTCACATTAAAAGTGTTAATGATAGTGACTAAATAACCACGTTTTTTATTTGGATTTAAAAACCGACACAGATTCAGATGGTCGGATATTTTCTGGAAGTGTATTCCAAACAATTGATGCACTGTCCCGAAAAGTTCTGGATCCAAATGACTTGAAATTATAGGCAGGTACATCCAGTAGACGTGGTATAAGGGTTAATCAGTGAACTGGATGTATGAGATGTGTTGTTGACGTTTGGGAAAGTAGGTCGAGGGGAAATGTGTAGGGAGTAATAGTTAGATGTATTATGAAAGGTTAGAGTGGCTGTGGTGTTACGGTGAAATACTATGCCGCTACCGTAACACCACAGCTTTATGATTTGTTAGACAGGATTGATACCGTAAGTCCGACAATAATAAATAAACTATTTCTGATTTTAATGTTGTCTTTTCCCACCGGCACTGGCCGTACGCCAGCAACTGAAAATAGCTGACGAAACAGCTAGGGCGTCGATTGTTAGTTCGCGTACCACTTGAAAAACCGAATGTCGTACGCCATTGTGAAACTGAAAGTAGCTGACGAAGACAGTTAGGGCGCCGATTGTTAGTTCGCGTACAACTTGAAAAAAACGAATGTCAGTATGGTATTTCTGACATAATTGGTTATCGGTGACCTGAAAGCTGGTAATCTCGACTCAAAGCGAGTAATCTCGACTCAAAAGTATAGTGTATAACCTACTTACTGTCTACAGTCGTCGCTAGTCTTATTATAGTTCCTTCATGATTGTTTGTGGACGATTTACTACTCAGTAAGAAAGCCTGTGCCCAAAAAGAGTTCTCGTCTGTTATTATTAGTATAATGACTTCCTCATGTGCGGCAGGTTCGTTTGTTTTTAAAAACACTGTTTTTCGTTCCAAAAAATAGAAAAGTAATTTTTTACCAGATGATCATGGTTTTTCACCGAGACTAGATAATTTCTCTCGGTGTAAGGATATTATCGCTTATGAAAAAGTTCATACACTGTTGAGAAAATAGTCCCATTGGTTTGCTTAGCTGCAAATACAGCGAGAATAAACTCTGTACTGAAAAATTTTCGCGTGATCTATATAAACCGTCTTCACACACTCGATTTATAATTAGCGATATACAGGTACAGTGGCAAGTGTTATGCTTCTCAGGCTAATACCTCAAAAGTACCTCCGCGCAAAAACCCCGATTTTGGTACATGCAAAAGAAAAAGAAATAGTGCCCGTGCGCGTGCCAGTAATAGGAAAACTAAGAGTTCGCGCATAAAAATGCACGAACGTACCAGGCGCGATGTCATCCAGGAGTTGTCCTTCTGGTCTTAATGATCGTTTGGGTTGATACAGTGATACTAGATTTTGAAGGTAACCTGGCACGGATTTGTTTATCGATTGATAGTTTAACGATAAGATTTTAAAGTTGATCCTTTCTCGAACACTGAGCCAATGTAATTTGTTCAAGACTGGGGTGATGTGTGATCTTGATTTAGTTTTTGTGACAATGTAAGCAACGCGACGCTAGTGAAACGATCCCTTGGCAGTTGGAATTCGATATAAGAGTTGGCCGTAGCACAATGTATGGCGTATGTCCGTCTTCATTAGCCCAGTTTAGGAGCAGAACAGTAGGATGTTAAACCCCATTTCATTTTATTTCTCTGGTGAAACCACGTACGTAGAACAGCTAATCGGACAGGGCCTTCGACAACGAAATAAATTGAAAGTAGTCTATTTTCAGAAATTAGGCTTTGCCTGATAGCGACATATTTCTTTGTTCAAAGAAAGGGAGAAATGGAGTATAGCCTATACCCGTCTTCATCGGCCCAGCTCGGATCAGAAAAGTAGGACGTTAAACTCCGTTTCCCTTCATTTCATTTATTCAGTGAGGGGAGGTGGCGGGGATTTAAGTCTTAAAAAACGATCTCAATAAGAAATTCTCGATATTTGTTCATATACAAATGTACTACTGATAAGTATGTTTTTTTGTTCGCTACAGAATGTAAATTTATATTTACATAACTTGCAAAAAGAAAACAATATGACTGGCACTAAAAAATGAGGGTGGGGAGGGTATTTAACGTCAAAATACCGGCCATAACACGAAATACAAGATATCGGGTTGCACACCATTAAGAAGGTCCAAATACATATTAAAAATTGTAAAATATTTTCTGACATGTACATATTTTCTGACATATACATGATTTTGAAGAGATAAAGCCCTCTTTCATTGATCAAACGACATATGTCTACTTTCAATTTATTTTATTTAATGCTAGATCATATTAACCAATATATTTATATATAGAAACATAACACGCACGTGATTCCATTAAAGCCACGGTCATTGTACGATTTTACTTGTTGTATGCTTGCTCGATTGATTCTTATTTATTGTATGGTGACTTATTGTCTGCTAGGTTGATTTCTAATGTTCCGGTTCGATGAATTTCGAGAAATGTGTTTGGAGAAATATATTTGGAGAAATGTTTTTGAAGAAATGTTTTTGGAGAAATGTTTTTAGAGAAATGTTTTTAGAGAAATGTTTTGCAAGATGTGTATTCGGAGATTTGTATTTTGAAATTTGTTGTTCGATATTTGTTTTTCGTTGTATTTTTCTGATGAAATGTAAATATAGATTAATTTTTTGATTTAAAAAAAAAAAAAAAAAAATATCTTATTATATTAAAATACATTTTACAAATCTGATATGACGAATGTCTGATTTGTGAAACAAATATTGATTTTAAGATACAAATGTTAATTTTAGTGTACAAATGTCGAAATACGAATTAAGGACTATGAATTTAGAACTAAGAACTAAAAACAATGAATAAAGAGCTGCTTGGTCTTCCATACTCATTATCGATCAAAATTTGAATATTTGGATCATTGTTTGAGAAGAGAATGATTGGGACATTGATTTAAGGGCTTGGGTAATTTCCCCATGTGTAATATTTTTGTCACAAAAATCTCTATCTGACTCTGACAGGGTTCTATTAATATTTTTGCATACATTATTAATTTCATCTATATTTTCATTTACATCTTTTGAATATAATGACATATAAAAAGCTGCGCATTCGTGAATAATTGCGCAACTATCTGTTAGTATTTCTCTTTTACTATCTATTAGTTCTTTAATGTAATTTTTATTTTGTCGTTGCTTTTCTAGATTCATAAAATATTGTGTATTCCTATCGCTTTCGGTCGAATATTTGACCTTTGATCTTAAAATAGCAGCCTCACACTGTTGATTTTCAAATCTTTCAAGGTCGATTTCTAACAGTATAACAGTATAATCTGTCTTAACACCACGTGCTATTAAACTGTATTCATCTTGCAGTTTATTTTGAATATTCCAAAAAAGTTTTTTCTCCTTATGAATTTTAGCCTTCGAAAATCTTTGTGCGGCTGCTTTACATTTGTAGTTAAGACAGTCCCGCCGTACCAGTGGTTCAGATGTGTAAATAGGGTTCTTTAACTCCGTATGTATAATATTTCTGATTTCTGTACAAAATATTTTATCTAAGAGTAAATTATCATTAAATATGTAGATACCCTTCCCACGGTCGCATTCGGACAAATCTATCTTTAAATTAATTTGGCAGTGATCTCATAACTGACTGTGAATAATTGATACATTTATAACATTGCATATCAAAGGTCGTTTTATAAGAAAATAATCTATTCTGCTCATTTTGTAATTGTTTTCTATAGTTTGACATCTTGTAAATTGAATTTTATCAGGGTATTTGTGTCGATATATATCGCACACGTTATTGCGCTCGATATATTGTCTTACAGCTATACTGCTTGCTTTATTTGTAGTCATTCCTTTACTACGGTCCATAAATGGGTGTAAGACCTTATTTAAATCACCACCTATGATGCAATTTTCAGTTGTAAATAAATCTAATGTCTTTAAAAACTTAATTCTTTCTAGATAATCATTTAGTGCATAAACAGATATTACAGATATCATTTTATCATCTATTTCTAGGTCTACTTTAACAACGCGGCTCTCGTCGTCTGCTGACGATTTAATTATACAGTTTTTTAAATCATTTTTTATAAGTACAGCTACCCCCTTCCTTCTATTGTTTATCGAAAAACTACAATATATAATCCCATCCCACAAGTGCACAATAGACGTGAGAAAGTCTCTATCCCAGAAAGTTTCCTGAAGACAAATAATGTTTGAATTTGATTCCTGTAGTAAAGAAAGTATTTTATTTATTTTTTTAAAGTCTCCTAAACCGTTTACGTTCCATGTTGTTACTAGCAGGGCCATTATAATGAAAAGTATAAGAGGTAAAGGATAAACAGTAACTAAATTAAGTTGTATTCACTGCGGATATAATCGAGTAGTCGTTCACATCAAGATCAGTCATTTTCGTTTTGTTGTTATCATATCTAGTGGATTCGATCGGAGTTAAAACATCACACACATCCATTGTATCGTCATTATTATTTCTACCATTCTCTTGTTTGTCATAACTTGTTCGCTTCGGCACCGGTTTTGGAGGAGACTCCTCTTCACTCGCGTTATGAGTCTGTTCATCACTTGCTAAATGGTCGTTATCACGCACATTTATTTGTTTCATCACATTTTCCCGAGTTCTTTGCCTGCTCTATTTCTATTGATTGAGTAAAGTTGACATTTGAGTCGATATCCTTGGGCTTTGTGTTTTTACTCGACATATGTTGATCATAATCAAACTCTTCTTCTTCCATATAGCACTGACACTTATTTGAAACATTATTACACGTATCACAAAATGATTCAGGACACCCATACGCCATGTGACCAAAATGTCCGCACTTATTACATCTAATTTTGGGACACCTGGAAATTAAGTGGTGTGGGGAAAACATTTAAAACAGACTTTACTCTGGTTATTGTGAAGAACATTAAAGCTTATAATTCCCTCGTCTGTGTCGAAATTCATCGCCCACGGTAAGGATGTAATGTGGGGTGGAAACTTGCATTTCACATGCCTCGTCCCGTTTGCACAAGTTTTAAAGTTATCATAGAAGTGACGGATAACTGGACCAACTATTTCTACCCCATGTGATTCTAGTTTCTGTAGTATAATCTCATCTTCGACGTGAATTGAAATATTCATAAAGGAAACAACGGTATATGGAGAATATAGCATTTCACATTTATAATTTTTTTCACTAACACTGATTCCTTCACACATATTAATCGCATTATCGACTGTATTTAAAGTTATTTCAATTATACTTGGCTGTCTTGGAACACACCCAATACAACTCCCGTCTCCATATTTATCTTCAACTGCTTGAATAACATCATCAATACATACATTTTTTAGACTGATAACATTTACATTCAGGGTCCTTTCTTTAATATTCTTCCAGGTATCCATTTTGTGAGGGCCGAGGCCCCTAGGGGAAAATCCCAATGACCACACAATTAAATATTCCGACGACATTCTCGTAACGTAAAGTTTTAAATCTAAAAAAGCGAGGGAAAAAACAAACACAAAGTCTTATGAACGAGGTCAGTTCCGCTTGACCGCACTTCGGGAGCACATTTAAAACACGTCCTTACGCTAGCGCGTATCAATCGACTCTCTCACGTCGGATTATAACTGACGTGCACCTGATAATAACTGGCTTGCGCCGGATAATAACTGGCTTGCGCCGGATAATAACTGGCGCGCGCCGGATAATAACTGGCTCGCGTCGGATAATAACTGGCTCGTGCCTGATAATAACAAGCGCGCCGGATAATAAGCGCGTCGGATAATAACTAGCACTAATTAATACATTTCCCATATGAAATGGGGTTTATAGCCCTTCTGCTCCGACTGGCCTAATGAAGACCGGCATACCCTGTAAAACTTTTTCCGTAAAATTTACGGACAAATGGCTGGCAGCTAGGTTGCCAATCAATGTACGTAAAAATTACGACACACCGTAAATGTATTTTTACGAACATGTCGTTAAAATTACGTACATTGATTGGCAACCTAGCTGCCAGCCATTTGATCGTAAATTTTACGGAAGATATTTTACAGTCGTAAAAAACTATGGTATTATAAGCATCAAAAAAATTAAAGTTTTATAACAGAATTTAATTATTCAAAACAGTATATGATGCAATTCCTCAAAATTCTTCTACAAGATAGTTTAAAACAATATAAAAGATACAATTCCTCATAATGCCTATACATGATAGTTTAAGATATAATAAAGGATCACAAAACACTGGAAATTGGAGATTACGGTTAATAAGTAAAGCTTTAAAAAAGCAAACTGTCAACCACAAATCCATATTTTTAACATACATGTACTTACTATTACAATATGGAGAATGTTTATAGATTGAACATATTTTTTGGCTATCAAGCAGTTTGGTGGTATATTTCAACAAAGACATGGCTCTTTACATAATTCATCATTAATAATAATGAACATTTGTACATGGAATAATGAAGGGTTCAAGAAAAGAATCTGTTGCCACAATTAACAAGGGAAATAACTCTCCAAATGTTTTATCAAGTTGTCTCAAGACAGGAAAACATAAATTTCCATCAAGTAAAAAATTTATGTAAAAATTTCTAGGGATGTATGATGTATCTCAAATAATAGGTAGCAACAAAATACAAATTTCTAAAGGAAAGTTCATATGAAAATTTAACAATAATGAAATCATCCATTCAAATTCTTGTACTTGCAACATTTACATTATAATATTTAAATGAAATTTGTATAGTATAACAAATAGAAAATCAGTGTGTTACAATAGCATTACCCTAAAATCTTTTTCTAAAATCTTACCAATAAGTTTGTAATATTTACTTCAAATCTATTATTTAAAACATCAACGACCTGAATATAAAACTATAACTGTACAGTAAAACATGATCTGATAAAAAAAAGAGAAATCATTCAAATGTTTAGATGTGAAAATGAACAATTTAAAATCCAACAATTATTGAAGCCCAAAAGTATCATGACTTTAAAACAAGAACACCATCAATGTAGAATTACTAATAATACTATTATCCCACCTTGAATGGACAGCTTGTTTCAATCTTATAAGTTAAGCTCTGTTTGAAATTTTTATCATAAAATTTGTCACAATAACTCTGCCTAAGCAAGTACATTCCTTAGTGAGAATGGCATAAATTGATTCAATGTCCTTGATAAAAATTAAGATGGAAATTGATTACTGACAAAGCTAATGTACTAGTCCCAAAATGAAATCTGTAGATGAGAGTTGAACATTTTTAATGTACAACAGGGTCAGAACATTCAATGAATGGAGGACAATTTTACAAATTAAATGTACCAAATTGTGGATGGACAAACTAAATGACCAACAGAATTTTCCATGAAGTAAACAGATCTTATCAAAAGTGCAATCAAGTTTAATTAAGAAAATTCATTAAAAAGATTTCTTGCAGTGTGTTTGAAGCCTCATTTACAAAGTATCACTCATAACAATGTTGTGGCTTGGTCCCTTATCACCCAATCATCACCAATTTTATTCACACTATGTGCAGGTGTATAAAAACTACCGGTAACCATAAACACTATTCCATTCCATCCTAGGTTGCAACAATACGTATCACAGTATTTCTTCTTGGTCGGTTTCCAGCTTTGTAAGAAATGTCAAAAAAACAATGGCGACACGCTGTAACATTATTAAATTAGCCACTGCTTTTCCATCTGACATTTTTGATTCAGAATGTTCCCATCTGTGATCAGTGGTTTGCCGAAGGGGGTGTACTTTCAGCAGAGCATGTGTTTCATTGCCGAAAGTCATCCTTTCTCCTTGTCACATGAACTACAGGTGAGCCGTCTGCATGCATGATAGTTGAGCATTGAAAGAAAATGGAGAGTTAAAAAGTCTTTCAGCATTTAAAGCCCCTTGTACTGCAATGTGGCATCTATACCGTTGTATACCATCACACGGTACTGGTATGTTGTAGTAACCGTACTCAATCCATTCAAAGTTGAACATTTCACTTTTTGCTGCGTCTTTGTTAACTTTTTCATGATTTCTGTGGGTTTATTTCAAAAATGCACCTACAAAACAAATATTCTCAATCAGCTTTTTTCATATCATATCCATCAATAATAATGTTAAAAAATTTCAAACACAGCCCAGAAATAGATAATGGGGCCTGATGCTGACATCTGCACAACACGTACTAGAACATTTTTGGACTGAAATGAAATGAAATGGATTTAACGTCTACTGTTCTGCTCCTATACTGGGCTAATGAAGACGGTCATATGCCATACAGTGTGCTATAAGGGAAATTTTGCCCGGGCAACAGCGTAACATCCGAACGACTAGACAAGCACTTCGTCCTGCATCACTGACAAGCGGAAACCACGCCGAAAAATCAGGATGAACTTTCTCTGCCAATGCAGGGATCGAACACCCGACCTCCAGGCTAGTGAGCCAGCGTCTTACCCACTTTGCAACGTGCCCCCCCCCCTTTTTGGACTTATATAATATATGTTGAATTTTTTTCAATAATTCGCATTAACTGTAGGTCTTTTACAAGCAGTGGGTGGAAAACGAAAGACCCCCAAAAAACGACCAATGTTGTTAGTCAGGCGATCTTACTCCTTGTCACATACAACTAGTGTGGGATTGAAACCACGTCACTTGTCTCCATGACAGATATTCTGACCAAAGGCATATTGGGACCATAGACCTTTATATATTTAGACCATTCGTCCAATCACCCCCTCAAGACTCAAGGTCCAAGTAGAGAACAGGAAGTGATGGATTTACCGATAATGTGCCCATTTCTCAAGAGGTTTTTGATCTCCAGTTTTTCTTAATCTTAGTACCAGTATTTATCTTTTAGTTTACCTTTGAAAAAGTTCCAGTATAGAGTCTAACCCAGACTGATACTGGATAATTAGGCTACCGTACACTTGATTGTTGACAGACATGGTTTGGTTGGATTGTTCGTACTTGGTTTTATTTTATTTACTCAAAGATTCAAGTTGTGCCTAAAATTAGTAAAATATAAAATTTTTAGATAGATAGACTTTCACTTTGACAAAGCAGATTTTAATGTCCAGAAATGTTACCGGGTACCCCTTCATTATCTTATAAGTTAGGCCTAGTCTAGTACACTACTAGTAGTGGCTATAGTAGTATCATAGTCATAAGGTATAGGCCTAGCTAGGGCATTATAGGCTAGTTCATATTTCTAGCAATGAGGATGAATGTTCTCGGTCAACGCAGGGATGGAACACGGGACCTTCTAGATAGCGAGCCAACGACTTATTAACTGAACCATGGGGCCCCCTTTCCAATAAGAAGGGTTAGGTAGCCAAATAAGGTCCCTCTCTGTCTCCATCAGTGTCTCTGTCTCCCTCTCGGTCTGTCTCTCCCTTTCTTTGTCAGTGTTCCTGTCCATCTCCCTGTCTTTCTCTTTGTATGTCCGTCTCCCTCTGTGTCTGTCTGTCCCTCTCCCTCTCTCTGTGTCTCTGTCGCTCTCTTTCTGCCCCCACCCCTGTGTCGGCCTCTCTGTCTGTCTCCACCCCGCTCTGTCTGTCTCTCTCTATGCCTGTTTGTCTGTGTCTGTCTGTATGTCTATCTCCCTGCCTGTCTCCCTCTCTGTTTGTCTCTCCCTCTATCTGTCAGTATCCCTGTCCACCTCTGTCTTTGGCTGTCTTTCTCTCTGTGTGTCCGTCTCCCTCTGCGTCTGTCTGTCTATCCCTCTCTCTGTGTCTTTGTCTGTCCCTCTCTCTGCCCCCCCCTGTGTCTGCCTCTCTGTCTCCACCCTCTCTCTCTCTCTCTCTCTCTCTCTCTCTCTCTCTCTCTCAAATTAATGCCTGTCTGTCTGTGTCTGTCTGTCTCTCTCCCCCTGTGTGTATCTCTCTTTGACTCTGTCTCGCTCCCTGTCTCTCTCGATGGTGCATTGGGGTGGGACGATTTACCCAATTCTACCCAATTCTACCCAATACCACCCCGTACCACTTCAGTATCACCACATACTACCCAAATACTACAACATAATACTGCAAAATGTGTATATCAATTGAATTTCTTCAAAAATAATTAGTTATACCGTGGGAATTGTACTTCAAATGCGATAACCCATGTCTGGCTCTTCAATTTGCCTCCCTATATCACATAAAACAAGCATGTGGTGATATTGGGGTGGTATTCAGGTGTTATTGTGTAGAATTGGGTAGTATTGGGTAAATCGTCGCAGAGATGTTTCTTAACGTCCCGGAGAAAACCCACGATGTTGGACATGCGACTCAACTCCTTGTCACGTACAAGTGAGGAATCGAAACCACGCCACTTGACTCAATGACAGACATTATGATCAAACCTGCACGTCTTAACCATTCGGCCCCCACCCCTCCCCCGTTTGTCATAGCCAAAGTTTTTACATGACTGGGAATGTATTCAATCCAAATAATACCAGAACCATTTCTAATCCACATCAATTTTCAAACAATGTTGTTGTTTTTTTATTTTTAAAAAAGAAATAAGAAAAGCGGTATCGTACACATGATGAAAAGACTTCACCATTGTGTTTTCTCACGATACCGAAATCAAATATGTAACAGGAGAGAGAGAGAGAGAGAAATGGGGTTTAACGTCCACTCGACACAACTAGGTCATTTCGGGACTAACATATGGTTTAATTTTATTTCAATAATTCGCTTGCGCGTAGGGGTCTTTAGCAGTGGGAGGAAACCGGAGTGCCCGGAGGAAACCCACGAGGTTGAGAAGGCGCCCCTATCTCCATGCCACATACGCTCACACCAGGGCTCGAAACCACAGCCGCAAGCCAGAGGTGACCGGTCAGCTAGAGGTCGAAGCGCGGCACTCTAGACCACTAGGCCATCCCAACCCCCCAATATGTAACAGGAACCAAAACAGTTGTTTCTATACGTTTTATGTCGCAACAGTTACACAATAGTCCACATTACAATGTTTAAAATTAGCTTCTCTTTCTCTCAACTATAAAAGTCTAACCAGCGTGGGCTATATATTTTTGGTTATGAAATTAGAATCAATAATTTGTAAAGATAACAATATTGTTTCAGCCATCATTTCTCCATTCCTTGTCTATGAATTTGAAAACTATGTCGCAACGACAACATTGTTACACTAACGAGGATTAAAAGCTTATGTATCTGATAAAATTTGTTCCGTGCATGTTTTAGTTTATTTCTCGATTTTATGAACATGTATACAATTTAATTTTAAAATACAGAGATCAACATCCTTACACATTAAATACAAAATACTGTAAGCCGAGTATGGTCTGACCGATTAATGGACACGGTTCCAAATTGTTATGGTTTTGACACATATATAGCAGCATAAGTAATTTGGGAACAAAATGCCATTTGCAACAACCATTACGCCACATTTATTTTATAAGGAACAATCTTCATTCTTAGTACCGTCCCAATATTCGTAGAGTATTGTACAATGCATCAAATGATTAATTGATAAAAATAAATGTGGATTATGTTGCATGGCAACCTCTTGATTTTGTAAGAAACAATCACCATTCTTAATCCCGTCCCAATAATGGAACACTCAATAATGGAACACTGCCCACTATTGGTAGAATATTCAATTATATACCCACACTTTAGTGTGACATTTTATGTCGTCACCCTGTCCGTCCATCAACAATTGTCTAGTGAAAGCGATCGAGTCTTAGTCCGGTGGCTGAAGGGGGGGGGGGGTCGCCACCCGAGTTATGAATTTTTTGGACCAAGTTTTTCTAGACCATTTTTTTTTGTGTAGATTCCGAATCTGGGCGGTGATCAGGCGTTTGAGGGGCTTTTTCGAGATATGGGGGGGGGGGGGCAAATGTCTACAATGAGCGAATGTGTGTGGTAGGGGTTGGGCGGAATGACATGTTGACATTTTATATTAATAAAACATAAATTTACAGGACTTTCCATCTTTAAATAAGTGTTTATGTTGCTCTTGACAACTGTTTTGGTTTATGCGGAGGTGGGATTGGGGGAACAGGTGTAGGTGTGCATATGATGATCATTTTATATATTAATAAAACATAAATTACTAGGACTGCCCATCTCTAAATAAGTGTTTATGACGCCCCTGGACAACGATTTGATTTATGGGGTGGGGATAGCAGGTGTGGGTGTGTCGAGGGGTGGGGTGGGGATAAAATTGACGGGATTTAAATGATGATTGTCTAAGAGCTGGATGAAACATCTCTAAATATGTGAATAAGGTTCCCATTTTGTTGGGGTGGACGCTGGGGTGGTTCCCCGTGAGTGTGAGTGTGAGTGTGTGGGGTGGGGGGCTGACATCATGTATTTTTGTGGACAGAAGTCATTTCGTTCTTAATTGAGCTAAAAGTAGTATTTCGTTAGCGCTTTCGTTCAAAATATTAAGTTATAATGGTCCTTTTCAAGAGATCTGCGAATGTATCTCAAAAACACAGTAACTCAGAGATATGTTTAGTTATTAGTTTATTCATATCAAAAGTTCATATGATTGAGACAAATATTTTCTTGGTTGCTGCCCAACAGCTCGCATATCCTATGGATATTATTCCAAAACCAATTGACATTGTAAATCTCCATTCAAGCCCTGTAGTGTATACGGCAAGATGGTACTAAAGAAAGGTCTATTTTTTTTTTCATGCAGAAAATCTTTTTTCTAGCGTTATCTACTGATGTAAGTCGCCTTTTGTGATATTTTCTACCTCTGTCCGTCTCTAAGCGATAACATACTTATGGAAGAACAATTACTGTATTTTGCCCGTCTCATTTATGGAAGGCCAAACAGCTCTTTATTCAGTGTTCTTAGTTCTTAGTTCTAAATTCATAGTCCTTAATTCTTACTACTTCATTTGTTGTCGTATTTCGACATTTGTTGACTAAAATTAACATTTGTATCTTAAAATCAATATTTGTTTCACAAATCAGACATTTGTCATATGGCTCTGCTATTTTCTTTTATATCCCTCAAACAACCCCCCTGTACAGTGCAATGTCGTTTGTAAAAAAATAAATAGCGAAATTCTATATGCAAAAACAAAATGAGGACCCAATTATGGAACCTTAGCAAATAAGCACTCATAACTACATGCAAATACAAGTAAATATAATTGAATACAGCCATTGAAAAACCTATTGCTGTATTCTGTGGCTCGAAAACGTACTACTTTTGTCCAGAATGACGTCACTTTCAGAATTACGTCAAACGGTCATGACGTCACCGCTATCGCTCGTGGAATACTTGCGCAGGGATACACTCTCTTGAACTATTGAATATCCCGAGCGGTATTCAATGGTCATTGAGTTCTATCTATATGTATACGGGTACATTTATTTTATATATTATAACAACGGCTTATTGAATGTTTAATATAGTGGTTACTGTATGTTGCTTAATGAAATATGTTTACATAATGTAGCTTATACATATTCATGTTGTTTACTCGGTAATAAGATCGTTAAATCAAAAACTTTCAATACAAAAATACATTAAAAACTTGTTAGCTACGTGAACTTCTCAAATGGGTGGTCTATCAATATTAGTTTTTGTCTTAATTCCATTATGCATCATGCATGGGATGGTTAAGAATTAACATCAGTTTTTGTCTTAATTATGTTATAAATTGATAAAAGCAATATGTCTATTATACGGGGTCCGGTAAGGGACGCAAAGAATAAAAATATAATAATAATAACTGGTGCGCGCCTGATAATACCTAGCGTGCGTCTGATAATAACTGTGGCGCGCCTGATAATAACTGGCGCACGTCGGATAATAACTGGCGTGCACCTGATAATAAGTGGCTTGTGTCGGATAATAACTGGCGCGCGCCGGATAATAACTGGCTCGCGTCGGATAATAACTGGCTCGTGCCGGATAATAATAAGCGCGTCGGATAATAACTAGCACTAATTAATACATTTCCCATATGAAATGGGGTTTATAGCCCAACTGCTCCGACTGGCCTAATGAAGACCGGCATACGCCAAATAGTGCCAATGTGTACAGCGGACCTCGGTATTTCGTCCCATCCCGACGACTGTACGTTGACCGTAGGCTCGCTATCCAGGAGGCCCCTTGTTACATCCCTCCGTTAGCCAAAAAAGTTCATCGGGATTTTTAAGCGCGGTTCCTCCTGTACCATTGATTGACAAGGGGGAAAATCAGGATGAACGTTCTCGGCCAACGTAGGGATGGAACATGGGACCTTCTAGATATCGAGCCAACGTCTTATTAACTAAACCATGTGGCCCCATTTCCAATAAGAAGGGTTGGGTAGCCAAATAAGGTCTGACATTGAATCAGGTGACGTGGTTTTGATTCTGCCTTGAACGTGGCAAAAGGAGGGTCAACCGTTTTCTTTCGTGTGTTCTGGTTTCACCCCATTGCTAATCACCCGTACGTAGAGTATTTTACAATGCATCAAATGATTAATTGATAAAAATGAATATAATCTTGTCTGATATAAATCTATAATTTTTTTTATGATTAACATTTAACGTTGTCATGGTTTACATTCAATAATCTGAAAGGGAATTAGTACACAATGAACAAGTGGGAGAGAGAGAGAGAGAAATGGGGTTTAACGTCCACTTGACACAAACTAGGTCATTTCGGGACTAACATATATTGTTTAATTTTATTTCAATAATTCGCTTGCGCGTATATAGGGGTCTTTAGCAGTGGCAGCAAACCGGGGGACCAAGAGAAAACACACGAGGTTGAATGAACAAAATAACCCATAGAAAAACAAAAAATTATAACGATCGCGTGCATGGTCTTCCGTAAGCTAATCTACATAAGTAAGCCGATTTTTGTATCTGGTAAAGTGAACAACACATACTTTTGGTTAATGCAAAATGTATATTTTAAACAATGCACAGTGTATTAGGTGCCTTTCTATAGTGCATAATATTTCTGGTCGCATGGGTCGGGCTTGTGGAATAGGTAAGTAACTTATAAGAACATAGTTTGGCATGATTTTATCAAGAAGAGCACCTAAATGTATTCTTATGACTGATAAATCATCTTTATATATAGATTATTTTAAGCAAATTACATACTACTGTACATGAATTACGTTTTAAATTAGGAAAATATAAAAGTCTGTGAGAAAGGAATAAAAATTACATAACTTGGAAATATAGATTGAAAAAATAGGCCTATATATAACACGTGAGTAATAATTAATTGCAATGTACGTTATTTCACATTTGCTGGGGTAAGTATTATGTCGCTGGAAAGTTACCAAAAAAGTTTGCCAGGAAAATGTGCATCCATAATGGGCCCATGACTTGACGTTTGAAATATTTAATATCAATACCTGTATTATTATACAAACTGTTGATGTGTTATTTATATAATGGTATTCAGATTTTAAACGTATTCCACTGAGCGTGGTCAGGCAAAAAAATATTAGAACGGTGTACATCGTCAAGTGTAGCCTCTGATTATACTTTTATTATAACATCGGACTGATAGTCACATTCATGAAATATTCAATCTAAGTACAACTGTGGACACTTACAATTATGTGTATTAAATCATCTTACAAATTCTATTGTGCATGGAATTTGAACTGCTAAAAGACATATTTCGTACACTGCTAATATATATATACGACATACAAAAACTAATAATATGTGTAAAACGTCGACAGTTAGAAATTTTTGTTTTTTTGTTCCTGCCACGACCAGTGAGCCAGGGTGACTCAGTAAGTAAGACGTTGGCTCGCTAACTTCGAGGTCCCGTGTCCGATCGCTCGGTCTATTAAAGAGACAATTCTTACCTTTGCTAACTGCTACTTACATTTCCTTCGTTAAAGCTTCATTAAAGGAGATAAACGTCTAGCATAATCTTATCCATAATATTTAGAATTAAAACACGAAATTGAATTCAATATTAACACATTTCAATCCAAATCGATGTTCTTATATTACCGTAAAAAATATGGGATCCTAATAGCCAATATACAAAAGACAATGAACATTTTATAATCAGTACACGAGTCGTGTAGTATATGGTGGTAATAAAACAAAAAATATATCCTAAAAAACAATGCGGAAGTAATAAGTAATGGCAGATACACACACGACAAAATGATAATAAAAAGGCGCGTAGAATGGACCCTAACCCTAAATCGACCGCGTTTAATTTGTTGGACTGTTCACATATTTCACCGAACATAATTGAATCGAAATTTAAATAATATTATTAACAATTAAATATACATTTAAATGGCTATATACATTCATAGTATATGTGCTTTTAAGGTTTCAATGAATACTCATACGCTTGTTAAATTCAGTTCATCGATCGGGCATCAATTACGAGATAAACACTTCCTGTTTCGCATTTAGAGGGGTGTTATTGTCCAATAGACATGTGCTGAGATCATTAGGACCCAAGACGCGTTTATCGACATTGTAGACCAATCAGAACGCTAAGTTTACCCTTAAGCATGTTACAATAAATCAATGATGCATGCAAGTATGACCTCTTTGGAAAAATTAAACAAAAAAGCAGTTTTATTCCAATTACTACAATCAGGTTATATTTTGACTTAAACTGAGTTCACAATTGGCGAAATTCGCATGGCCACATGGATTAAGTTATTATATCGCTCAAACGGGCTGATTTTGATGTCTGGAATTAAACATGCTTGTTATTGGATTTCAAGATTTTCCACTTCACAAGGGTGATTTAGGATAAGAGAAACAATATCCAGGACTGTCTATAATATTCTATTCATTAATTATACCTGCCTGATACAAGGCCGTTGCTGATAGATTAGTGTAGTTCCCCTCTTCTCTCATAAGTTGCCCAAATTCGTTGACATCCAGGGTTCAATAGTTTTCTATAAATGTGTCCGGTTCAAATGGCCTCCACGTAGGTTTTAAAAACTGTATCACCTGAAAAAAAATAACACGGGTAAAGGTCAGTCAATATTGTTACAAAGCAAAATATTTTGAGTTTGTATCGTTTTAAGTGCGACATGCAATTAAGATTTAAATTTGTCTGATTCATAACAAATTCCAAAATTTTAATTCATAAAGAATTATTGACATTGAAGAGTGATGTTGGAGCTTGAAAGGATTACATCTTTAACGACTAGTACATAATCATATTTAAAGACTAGACTAAGAATGTGTCTAACGAGCATTTGATGTCATTTATTTAGATTTACACCAGCGAGTCGTAGTTCTCGCTTTCAGTGGAACCAGCCTTTTCTATGTATCTCTGAAATGCTATGGTCGTAAAACGCACACTAGAAAAGTACAAACGAGAAATACAAACGGGTAGGCCTACATAAACATATTTAAATATTTAAAACTAAATATAAATTGTAGCTCAAAATATTAATTTCTTGGATTTTGATTGGTCGAAAAGTGGCTTCGAAAGAGTATAAATTTCCTGGGGCGATATTAAGAAAATTTCAATTAAATGCTGGTGTGAAAATATTTGCTATGATGACCATGACGACTAATCAGACTGGTCAAATTACAATACTGTATTTCAAAACCTCATACTGGCTCGTTATAACTGATGTGACGTATTCTAAAAATACGAATGCTCTGACTGGGGAGAAAAAGATCCACTTTTGGCTTAGTAAAAGTTATACCGTCGAAATGACAAGTCTTTATATCACCAGTACTCTATACAATGTTGTACTGGAAATAGGGCCCAACACTTTTAGGGTCTCTGTGTTTCCCTAAGCTCTCGCTTGGTTCAATAAATCCTCTCAATAATCACCTATGTAATGAAACTAATGCAATAAATGCAATGTATAATGTACATACATATGCTACTGTTATTTATTGTGATATTTTGTATTTGATGGATGGATGCCTGTGTGATATCTTGGCCTAGGAACTCACAAAACCTTAATCCGGCCCTGACTGGAAGGTTTTATAAAGATCACCTGATTATCAGTGACGTAATCGATGCTAAAATAATCACTTCTTATCCAGCTACCAAAGAGACACCACGTTGATAATACAAGTGTTTGGTTTTTCTTCATAGTAAGTTACGAAATATTACATTTGGTTCGAAAACGTCAACAAATAACCGGTATAAATGCTTCTTACACTTTATTTAATTTTCTCTGGTATAATAAAAGCGTTCTGAAATATAAGATATACAAAGGCTCTCACAAACTATAGATAAAAAACGAATTTACATGGGAGACAACTCTTTAAGGCATATCACGCTAGTTTTATAGTATTAAATGGAGTTACCTCCCCCAGACCAGGTCTGTGTTACAGCATATTGCTTAATCATATTTATTTCTAAACCTGATAGGCCTTAATAAGAAATATATCCATTACGTAATACTCAGAATGTTACATGTATCATTATATTGTACTCCTTTAATGATATCATAAGCGTACATTTATGTTTTATATAATATATACAGGCGCGGATCCAGGATTTTTTGCAGGGGGGGGGGGGGTCGTCTAGGTTTGATAATTTCTTAACTAATTGCGCTCAACCAATTAACGGGAAAAATTTGGTAAATTAGATTCAATTTGGTGCATTCTGACGTATTTCCGGAAGGTAAATTCCAAAATTACAGGTCTAAAAATTGCCAATAAAATCGCATAGATTTAAGTTTCAAATTTTCAAGTCTGAGCAGGGGGGGGGGGGGCGGGGGGCGGACCGCCTGCCCCCCCCCCCCTCTGGATCCGCGCCTTATATAAGCACGGTTAATTGAATATTAAACATACAGCTGTATCTTGCTTAGTAAAAAATATTTACATAATACAGCTTATACATATTCATGTTGTTTACTCGGTAATAAGATCGTTAAATCGATAACTTTCAATGCAAAAATACATTAACAACTTGTTAGCTACGTGAACTACTCAAATGGGTGTTCTATGAATATACGTTTGTGTCATCATTCTGTAATGCATCATGTTTGGGATGGACCAGGATTAACAACAGTTAATATTAGTTTGTATCATCATTCTCTGATGGTGAATGGCAGCAAAAGGTGGAGCGGACAGATCACATAGGAATAACAATGAACGGCAATGCACCATTTTATTTCTTTCATGATAACGTTGGCAAAAATCTACGGTGAGAACAGAGATGACAGGAACCAACGGTGATAACGTTGACAACAATGGTGATTGACTGAACACTCAAAGATAGCTTTCATAAGCTCAGTACATACAAATTACTACCTAACTGTCTTATGCAACCTTTAATCATAAAATGTATATCTTTCGAAATATTAATAGTTTGCATCTTACAGGTGGTCTAGAATTTTTCTTCTGATTCTATATAAATTAATAAAACCTGTCTATCGCTTTTGACGAAAGAACCATAATGGCCGCTACTGATACGCAAATAGTGTAAAAGTATGAAAAACCAAGGTTGTGAGCACTCTAAATGTCAAATTTTTATCCGTCTTTGATGGAACTTACAACATATGTTCATATCCACGCGATTTCGTCTCCTTTCGATAATTCTTACTCCCTGGATGATGACCCCTGTATAAAACATCGCTTCTTCCTTAACTTGTTCTCTGTCCATCTCTTGCAAAATGTGGATTATGTTGCATGGCAACCTCTTGATTTTGTAAGAAACAATCACCATTCTTAATCCCGTCCCAATAATGGAACACTGTCCACTATTGGTAGAATATTTAATTATATACCCACACTTTAGTGTGGCATTTTATGTCGTCACTCTGTCCGTCCATCAACAATTGTCTAGTGAAAGCGATCGAGTCTTAGTCCGGTGGCTGAAGGGGGGGGGGGGGGTCGCCACCCGAGCTGTGAATTTATTGGACCAAGTTTTTCTAGACCAGTTTTTTTGTGTAGATTCCGAATCTGGGCGGGAGATCAGGCGTTTGAGGGGGCTTTTTCGAGATATGGGGGGCCAAATGCCTACAATGAGCGCATGTGTATGGTGGGGGTTGGGCGGAATGACATGTTGACATTTATATAACATAAATTTACAGGACTGTCCATCTTTAAATAAGTGTTTATGTTGCTCTTGACAACTGTTTTGGTTTATGAGGGGAGGTGGGATTGGGGGAACAGGTGTCGGTGTGCATATGATGATCATTTTATATATTAATAAAACATAAATTACTAGGACTGTCCATCTCTAAATAAGTGTTTATGACGCCCCTGGACAACGATTTGATTTATGGGGTGGGGATAGCAGGTGTGGGTGTGTCGAGGGGTGGGGTGGGGATAAAATTGACGGGAAATGAGTTCACGTTAATTTAAATGATGATTGTCTAAGAGCTGGATGAAACATCTCTAAATATGTGAATAAGGTTCCCATTTTGTTGGGGTGGACGCTAGGGTGGTTCCCCGTGAGTGTGAGTGTGTGTGTGTGTGTGGGGGGGGGGGGGGGGCTGACATCATGTATTTTTGTGGACAGAAGTCATTTCGTTCTTAATTGAGCTAAAAGTAGTATTTCGTTAGCGTTTTCGTTCAAAATATTTAGTTATAATGGTCCTTTTCAAGAGATCTGGGAATGTATCTTAAAAACACAGTAACTCAGAGATGTACTTAGTTATTAGTTTATTCATATCAAAAGTTCATATGATTGAGACAAATATTTTCTTGGTTGCTGACCAACAGCTCGCATATCCTATGGATATTATTCCAAAACCAATTCACATTGTAAATCTCCATTCAAGCCCTGTAGTGTATACGGCAAGATGGTACTAAAGAAAGGTCTATTATTTTTTCATGCAGAAAATCTTTTTTCTAGCGTTATCTACTGATGTAAGTCGCCTTTTGCGATATTTTGTACCTTTGTCCGTCTCTAAGCGATAACACATAATTATGAAGAACAATTACTGTATTTTGCCCGTCTCATTATGGAAGACCAAACAGCTCTTTATTCAGCGTTCTTAGCTCTAAATTCATAGTCCTTAATTCTTACTTCTTCATTTGTTGTCGTATTTCGACATTTGTAAACTAAAATTAACATTTGCATCTTAAAATCAATATTTGTTTCACAAATCAGACATTTTCCATATCAGATTTGTAAAATGTATTTTAATATAAGATATTTATTTTTTAAAGAAAATAAAAAAATTAGTCTATATTTACATTTCATTAGAAAAATACAACAAAAACAAATATCGAAAAACAAATTTCAAAATTTGTCATATCAGATTTGTAAACTGTATTTTAATAAAAGATATTTATTGTTTTAAGAAAATAAAAAAAATAGTCTATATTTACATGTCATCAGAAAAATACAACAAAAACAAACATCGAACAACAAATTTCAAAATACAAATCCCCAAATACAAATCTTGTAAAACATTTCTCTGAAAACATTTCTCCAAAAACATATCTTCAAAAACATTTCTCGAAATTCATTGAACCGGAAGAGTTGGAAATCAACCTGGCATACAATAAGTCACCATACAATAATGGGAATGTACAATAAGAATAATCGCTCGGTGACCGCGACGCTAGTGTAACGATCCCTTGACAGTTGGAATTCGATATAAGAGTAGGCCGTAGCACACTGTATGGCGTATGTCCGTCTTCATTAGCCCAGTTTAGGAGCAGAACAGTAGGATGTTATTTCATTTTATTTCTCTAGTGAAACCACGTGCGAGGAACAGCTAATTGGACAGGGCCTTCGATAACGAAATAAATTGAAAGTAGTCTATTTTCAGAAATTAGGCTTTGTCTGATAGCGACATATTTCTTTGTTCAAAGAGGTGGAGAAAGGGAGTATAACCTATACCCGTCTTCATCGGCCCAGTTCGGATCAGAAAAGTAGGACGTTAAACTCCGTTTCCCTTCATTTCATTTATTCAGTGAGGGGAGGTGGCGGGGATTTGAATCTTAAAAAACGATCTCAATAAGAAAATCTCGATATTTGTTCATATACTACTGGAAAATATGTTTTTTCTTGCTACAAAATGTATATTTATATTTACATAACTGGCAAAAAGAAAAAAAAATGACTGGCACTAACAAATGAGGGGTGGGGAGCTTATTTAACGTCAAAATACCGGCATAACTCGAAATACAAGATATCGGGTTGCACACCATTAAGAAGGTCCAAATACATATTAAAAATTGTAAAATATTTTCTGACATGTACATATTTTCTGACATATACGTGATTTCGAAGAGATAAAGCCCTCTTTCAATGATCAAACGGCATATGTCTAGTATCTGGCAAAAGAAATATTGGAGTGCAACAAAAATTCCCCAAAGTTGATAATCACCTCAGCAGCTGGCCATACAAGAAGCAATAAAGATTTAGACCCTTTTCCAGAAAACAACCACGAAGAAGGTGATTTTTTGATGATATATTTGGGAGTGTCTGTAGCAGAAAGAACCACTATGGATGCACACATGACCTTCTTCTCTCCAGACACTGATGTTATGGTTTTGATAATAGCTAATTATGACCGGCTGCCAAAAAGCACAGATATTTCCCTTGCATCACATGTACAAAAGATAGAGCCATTGTGGGTAGCTCTTGGGCCAGACCGAGCAAAAGCTTTGCCAGGGTTTCATGCTTTTTCTGGTGCGGACAACACTGGACGGTTTTCTAGAATAGGCAAGAATACTTGGTTCAAACATTTCATGAATGCGGAAGAACACATAATTGAGGCTTTCCATAATATCTGCCATGATCAGAAATTGAGCGAAAATACCCAATCGCGATTGGAATAGTTTGTATGAACTGCATACAGTCCCAAAGGAATTCACATCTCTGGTATTCCAGAGCTGCGCTGGTATCTGTTCTGCAAATATATGGCAGAAAGTGACACACTTCCACCTACTGTTGGAGCACTATCACAGCATATCTTCAGAGCTCAAATTCAAGGTAGAGTATGGGGCCAAGCTTGTATTCCCCAGCAAGAAAGGTTGGACCCAATGCTCCATGGTTACTATAAACTTGACGACATGAAGCTACAACCAAAGATCACCGATTTACCACTAGCACCTGAGGCCATTGTCGAGATGGTAAGATGTCAGTGCAAGAGCAACTGTACTTCTAATAGATGCTCCTGTAAACGCAAGAACTTGCCTTGCACTGACCTGTGTCTATGCAGCACAAACTGTGATAATGATGAAGACACACTTACCAAGAATCGTGATTCAGATGACGATAGTGATGGTTAATCTCCCCCTTTTTTGGTTTTAGTGTTCAATAAAATATTTGGTTTAATCGATATTTACTGTAGTATTGTCCCGAGCCTCTTAAAAGGTGTCATTTTGATATCTTTGGCCAAAAAATGTATGTTTAGATACCAATATCATGTGTCTATGATGATTAGAAGCCTAGATATTAACAATTTAAAGAAAATGGGGCCGCCATTTTAAAATCCAAGATGGCAGCCCAAATCACAGATGTCACATTAGATTTGTTGACCTTTAAAATGTATGTTTCTATACCTTAAATATGTTTCTAATGTTATTAGAAGCCAAGATATTACAATATCAATGAATTACATGGTGGCCATTTTGAAATCCAAGATGGCGGCCAAATGATTATGGGAAAAAATGTAAACATTGTTTTTTGGATTCAGTTTGTCATGAGGTTTCCAAAAATGTAAAGTTTTACAAATCCCCAAAAATTATGAACGAAATTACATAAGGAACTGGACTATATCTTGCTTAGTAAAAAATATTTACATAATATGGCTTATACATATTCATGTTGTTTACTCAGTAATAAGATCGTTAAATCGATCACTTTCAATACGTGGACTACTCAAATCAATATTAGATTTTGTCATCATTCTGTAATGCATCATGTATGGGATGGACGAGGATTAACAACAGTGATAACGTTGACAACAATGGTGATTGACTGAACACTCAAAGATAGCTTTCATAAGCTCAGTACATACAAATTACTACCTAACTGTCTTATGCAACCTTTAATCATAAAATGTACATATTTTGAAATATTAATAGTTGGCATCTTACAGGTGGTCTAGAATTTTTCTTCTGATTCTATATAAATTAATAAAACCTGTCTATCGCTTTTGACGAAAGAACCATAATGGCTGCTACTATACGCAAAGAGTGTAAAAGTATGAAATACCAAGGTTGTGGGCCCTCTAAAGATCACATTTTTATCCGTCTTTGATGGAACTTACAATATATGATCATATCCACGCGATTTCGTTTCCTTTCGATAATTCTTACTCCCTGTAAAAACATCGCTTCTTTCTTAACTACTGTCTATCTCTTGCAAAATGTGCATTATGTTGCATGGCAATCGCTTGATTTTGTAAGAAGCAATCACCATTCTTAATCCTGTCCCAATAATGGGACACTGCCCACTATTGGTAGAATATTTTAAATGATGAATTTATAAACATCCATGCAGTCATGTCTAATTATATACCCACACTTTTGTGTGGCATTTTAGGTCGTCAGTCGTCACCCTGTCCGTCCAGTGAAAGCGATAGAGTCTTAGTCCGGAGGCTGAAAGGACGGGGATTGCCACCCGATCTGTGGATTTATGAGACCAAGTTTTTCTAGACCAGTATTTTTTTGTGTACATTCCGAATCTGGGTGGTGATCAGGCGTTTGAGGGGGCTTTTTCGACATATAGGGGGTCAAATGTCTACAATGAGCGCATGTATGTGGTGGGGGTTGGGCGGAATGACATGTTGACTTATTATATTAATAAAACACAAATTTACTGGACTGTCCATATGTGGAAGTGGGGGAAAAATGATGATGATGTTATAATTAAATTGATAAAACATAAATTACTAGGACTGCCCATCTCTAAATAAGTGTTTATGACGCCCCTGGACAACGGTTTGATTTATGGGATGGGGATAGCAAGTGTGCGTGTGTCGAGGGGTGGGTGGGGATAAAATTGGCGGGAAATGAGTTCACGTTGATTAAAATGATGATTGTCTAAGAGCTGGATGAAACATCTCTAAATATGTGTATAAGGTTCCCATTTTGTTGGGGTGGACGCTGGGGAGGGTCCCCGTGAGTGTGAGTGTGTGTGTCGGTGGGTGTGGGGAATGTATCTCAAAAACACAGTAACTCAGAGATGTGCTTAGTTATTAGTTGATTCAAATCAAAAGTTCATATGATTGAGATAAATATTTTCTTGGTTGCTGGCCAACAGCTCGCATATCCTATGGATATTATTCCGAAACCAATTCACATTGTAAATCTTCATTCAAGCCCTGCTGTGTATACGGCAAGGTGGTAATAAAGAAAGGTCGGTTATATTTTCATGCAGAAAATCTTTTTTCTAGCGTTATCTACTGATGTAAGTCGCCTTTTACGATATTTTCTACCTTTGTCCGTCTCTATAACACATACTTATGGAAGAACAATTACTGTATTTTTCCCGTCTCATTATCAATCAAAATTTGAATATTTGGATCATCGTTTGAGAGGAGAATGATTGGGATGTCTATTTCGCCAGAGCAAGAATGTGTAGCACCATGGCTCTTTCTGTCCTACGTGGAGAGCGGGCGGGGGTTGCGGTGGTCAAACCGGTCGCCACATCCTATACGTATGACCCATGCATCTTTTCTTACTACATATTTTGGGTAGCCTTGTGATCGTCTAGAATTTGTCTCTAGCTGTATTTGCTTCCCTCACGTTGTGTTTACTTCTTACTGGTTTCTTAAGAATTTGTCTTCTTCAGTTATAACAATGCAACAGTTCGTTTTCACCTTTTATGTAGCATAGGTATGCATACCAGCATAGTACATATTACAATTACAGTCAATACTAACTAAACTCTTCTCAACCTAGACACCTCTAGGACTCTTAGATGGTAACCCTCTGGAATCTAATCGAAGTCTGCTGAATTCTCACGACTATCCTAATGTTTTGGACATTCAATTATCTAATTGGTCAAACATAATGTAAATAATTAGAGAGATTGGTTAATTGAGCCCAATGACGTCAAAACCCACCCTTAAATGGTCATATGGAAATTTACTACTGTCTGTTCCAGGCAACACTACAACTCGAAAATTACTTGCTATTTCTTTAGTTTTTAAATAAAAGGGTTAAAACTTAACGACCTACCTGGAATGATCACCCCATTACTTTCTTCGTCGCACCCTATATCCAATAAGTTCGATAAAATCATCTGTTCTCTTGTAAATTTCACATTTTCGACACAGTCAATTTCTCAGAACATAAACATTACCAACTGCGCCTGCGTAAAATGGGTCACTCGTATATCACGTAGGGGTATGAGGTATTCCACAAATCGGGTGTATTCGGTTGATAATACTTTGAGTGGGAGGTTTCGCACCGTCATTTTGCGCCAGTGATACCTATTTTCGATTATTTTCAGAGCTTTTTCTAAAGGTTTCATGCCAAATAAATCCATTCACTGTTACAATATCAACATTTTGTATTTGCGCGTGTTTTGGTTTGTTTTATTTGGTTACCGGTATTTTAATATTCCTGAGAGATATTTATAGTATTGCATGTCTTCGAAAATTCCTAAAATATTCCTCACAGAACACTTATTTTCAGCATTAGATAGTATGGTAACCTGCCGGATAAAGTGTAAATATTGTACAATATCTTATAATTTTATGGACTGGTATCGATTATCGGTAAAAAAAAACCCACGAAAACTCTAACAATATATTGCCAATGATGGTGGTACACGAAGGTAGATATTTATCTAAAATGTCATACAAGACCACGATTTGGCGGTCTGAAAATACTAGCACAATGACAAAGAAAACCCAAGAGTTATAATCTATTATCCTAAAGCTAGATAGACAATTTGTTTCAATTGCCATTTAGCCTACTTCCAAATTTCCATGACGTGACACTACAATATCAGGTTCCACTTTGTATGTACTTTATATCAATATCTAAAAGCGATCGGTCTTGAGTAGCCAATTTAATATCTGAGGAAGTGGAACAAACAACTGTGGTCTGAAACCAAATAGCAAATTTATATTACTTCCCGTAAATAGCTCTTTTTAAGCAAGTTATATTCTACTAGGTTGAAACAACTATCTAAACATTTGGGTAGGACTAAAAAAACTCAAAGTCAAATTCACACCCCTGATCGATTTGGTTTATCCCAAATAATAAGGTCAAGCATGGCATACTTCAATACCGCGAAGTAAATAAAGAAGGATTTTTCAAGAGAGAAAGGAAACATAGCTTGATCTAAAATTAGTTAACGTGCGATAGAAAGTAACGGGATGACAATTTCAGGTAGGTCGTTACGTTTTAACCCTTTTAATTAAAAACTAAAGAAATAGCAAGTAATTTTCGAGTTGTGGTGTTGCCTGGAACAGACAGTAGATAAATTTCCAATGAGATAATGTTGTTGACATATAGAGCAAGTTATGTTTTGGCTAAACTACTCTTTTCATAAAACAATATGTCATTTTACTCTAAGTGATATTTAGTACAGACTACATATTATGTGAATATAAAACTATATCTTATCTTCTCGTTCCTTGTCTATAATCTTTTAAAAAAATGTCACCACGACTATATTGCTACAAATGCAAAATACAATAGTTTTTAGCACCTCCATTTATTTGAAATGCGAAGAGGAGTAGGTAAGATATTTTGGTGTCCAAGTGGTTGGTGGTCGGTTCTAGGATATTCTCGACACTTTCAATACTAATTTTGATATGTTTTGATCCAATCAAGATTAGTATTGAAAGTGTCCAGAATATCTCGGTCTACGGTACATGCTTCCAGTGGTTATGACTATCTTTCTTTCTTCTTCTAGATAACAATTTATAACTTTCTAACAATTTATGAGCAGCTGGGATGACGTAATTGCTGGTTTAGACAAAATTGTTTGTACCTTGTACGTCGAAAACCGACTTACATATGTAGATGACACAAGAAGACTTGTGATGAAAAAAAGCAAAACTTTCTATATCATTACCATCTTGCCTGGGTAGTCTTTTGCTGCACATTACACGCAAATATTATATAGCAACAAAATGGAGACAGGCTGCAAAACCAATAATCGTACAAGATGACCCTGCAATATACAAGGCTGGAATAAAGATTTACAATGTGAATGGTTATCCGAAGCATATCCAAAGAACATATGCGAGCTATTGATCAGTCATCAAGAAGATAATATCTGAACATGTGTTTTTTTTAAATATGTTTAAATTCCAGATCTCTCGAAAGTACCATTATAATTTAATACCGTATTTCAAATGACAATATTGGTACTAAACGAACAACTCAAGAAAACATTTTTCAGATCAATTTGGAACCAAGAGGTTTCTGGCCCCCCCCCCAATACATTTATCCAACCCCCTCCCCCAAACAATGATAATCTTATACCCATATTTAGAGATGTGCAGTGGAGTTAAAAAGTAATGTTTTACCAAGCTCTTAAGAAAATCCTCATTTAAATTAACGTGAACTCATTTCCCGCCAACTTTATCCCCACCCTCCCCTCCACACACGCACGCCTGCTACCCCCAACTCATATATCAAACAGTTGTCCAGGGGCATCATAATCACTTATTTAGAGATGGACAGTCCTAGAAATTAATGTTTTATTAATATATTATGTCAACATGTCATTCCGCCCACCCCCACCACACACATACGCTCATTGTAGACATATTTGACCCCCCCCCCCCCCGCCATATCTCGAAAACGCCACGTCAAACGCCTGATCACCATCTAGATTCTAGACAACAAAACTGGTCTAGAAAAACTTGGTCTCATAAATTCACAGCTCGGGTGGCGATTCTCTTGAAGCGTAATAGGGCCACATATTTTTTTTATTATTCTATTTTCAATTTTTCAAGATGCTAACTTGAATTTTCAAGTTAGCTAACCTGAATTTTCAAATTACTAACTTGAAATTTCAAATTACAAACTTGAATTTTCAAGTTACTGTTATATTATAAAGTAAGTGTTTTGATCTAATGATGTATGTCATGCAATGCTTTAGGCAATGGACGGCACGGTTATAGACCGAGACACAATTATTAAGGCTTACTTCCTTTTAGGGTTTTCGAATAAGGAAATTCGCATTCTTTTGGCTTATGAATATGGAATTGTTGTGAGTGAAAGAACAGTTTCGAGCCCTATAGAAAACCTTTTTGAAGTTCAAAAAAAAAAAAAAATAAATGTGGTGCGTAATGACGAATCAAACGTCCCAGTTCCCAGTTCTAAAAAATAGTCTTTATTGACGTTATACAAGACATCCCCCCCTCCCTGTATACCTGCCCCGCCGGACATCTGCCCCCGGATACCCGCCTCCCTTTTAGGACTTTTACCCCCAGGACATTTCCTGCTGAAGACATCTTCCCTCCCAGGACATCTACCCCCCGATTTTTACTCACCGGACATGTTCTCCCCCTACCCCCCCCCCCCCCGGAAAATCTACCCCCCCCCCCCTTAGGACATCTACACTCAGATTTTTACCCCCTCCCCCGGACATTTTTACATCTGCCTCCTAGGACATCTTTTAAAGCCTGTAAGTCAATTACTTGAAAATTCCGGGTAGTAAGAGGCCATACAAGAAAGATAATACACCCAAACAGAAAGTTAGTATCTTGAAAATTCAAGTTAGCTATTTTCCAAAACCAGTTTTCTTTACACGGCCGCATTGGCTTGAATTATTGTGGTCACGAGAGGACGAATATTACCGATTTAGCACATGGGACTTTTCGTTCTGAAGTAATTCTCGCTTTACCGAAAACATTGTGAACGCGATAGATGCTGTTGTAATCGACGGATTTATTTCAAATTCTGCGTGAAGCATTGTACACGGGACAGAGACTATAGTTTTCGGTGGATTTTTTTCAAACATTGTGAGCATTCTACATCTTACCGTTCTGGATTCACCCAGTCCCCTCCCTCCCGCTTAAGTGTACCTGTTCCTGTCACGACCTAACCACAAACTAAATTGGACTAAGCAGTTCCTAACACGACCCCTCTTGGTTATTATTTTTGTCAAGGCGTACCTTATATATAAAATATAAATATATCCATATGTTCATATTGTTATAAAATAAATGCATACTAATTATTTGTATTGTTTATATTTTCAGGAAATATTTGTGAGTATTACCTGTTTATGTTTATTGTATAAAATAATCCATAGTTTTAGTCAACAAATCATATTTTAATTTATTCTATAAAAGAGTAGGACGTTAAAACCCCTTTCATTTATTCTGTAAAAGGGTATGGTTTTAACTTTTAAAATCTTGAATGGGTTAAACTATTATATAATAAATCACGGTTTGGATTCAGTTAAATGAAATGAAACGGTGTTCTGCATTGAGTTAACTATTATACTATAAACCACATTTTACCAGAAACTAATTCAGTTATCTAACGTATATTGAGTGAGAGAGAGATGTTCCTTAACGTCCCGGAGAAACCCACGATGTTGGACATGCGGCTCAACTCCTTGTCACGTACAAGTGAGGAATCGAAACCACGCCACTTGACTCAATGACAGACATTATGATCAAACCTGCACGTCTTTACCATTCGGCCCCACCCCCGTTTGTCATAACCAAAGTTTTTGCATGACTGGGAATGTGTTCAATCCAAATAATACCAGGACCATTTCTAATCAACATCAAGTTTCAAGCAATGTTGTTTTTTTTTTATTTTTAAAAAAGAAATAACAAAGCGGTATCGTACACATGTTTAAAAGCAACGATGTTAATAATTTTTATGGCTAATGTAGCACTACCACT
Source organism: Patella ulyssiponensis (assembly GCA_963678685.1). NCBI lineage: Eukaryota > Metazoa > Mollusca > Gastropoda > Patellidae > Patella > Patella ulyssiponensis. The sequence goes on along the minus strand of OY783232.1, from coordinate 56,194,564 downwards.
GTCACAATCTTGGATTTGACCTGATCGTCTATGCGTTGGTTTGACTGGCTACTTTTGTATTTCACTTCTTAAGGACTTCCTCATTGTTTTTCTCACGATACCGAAATCAAATATGTAACAGGAACCAAAACAGTTGTTTCTATACGTTTTATGTCGCAACAGTTACACAATAGTCCACTTTACAATGTTTAAAATTAGCTTCTCTTTCTCTCAACTATAAAAGTCTAACCAGCGTGGGCTATATATTTTTGGTTATGAAATTAGAATCAATAATTTGTAAAGATAACAATATTGTTTCAGCCATCATTTCTCCATTCCTTGTCTATGAATTTGAAAACTATGTCGCAACGACAACATTGTTACACTAACGAGGATTAAAAGCTTATGTATCTGATAAAATTTGTTCCATGCATGTTTTAGTTTATTTCTCGATTATATGAACATGTATACAATTTAATTTTAAAATACAGCGATCAACATCCTTACACATTAAATACAAAATACTGCAAGCCGAGTATGGTCTGACCGATTAATGGACACGGTTCCAAATTGTTATGGTTTTGACATATATATAGCAGCATAAGTAATTTGGGGAACAAAATGCCATTTGCAACAACCATTACGCCACATTTATTTTATAAGGAACAATCTTCATTCTTAGTACCGTCCCAATATTCGTAGAGTATTGTACAATGCAACAACTGATTAATTGATAAAAATAAATATAATCTTGTCTGATATAAATCTATAATTTATTGATGATTAACATTTAACGTTGTCATGCAACGTTCGATCACATAAATAAGATAATAAACTTGTGTTAATGATATGAAAAAACACCACACAAGATTTTATTAATCTACACAAGTTTTGTGTATAGATTATTTTAAGCAAATTACAAACTACATGATTACGTTTTAAATTAGAAAATATAAAAGTCTGTGTGAACGAACTAGAAATTACATAACTTGAAAATATAAATTGAAAAAAAAATAGGTCTAAAATAACACATGAGTAATTACTAATTGCAGTGTACTTTATTTCACATTTACTGGCGTTAATATATGTCGCTGGAAAGTTACAAATAAACTTTGCCATTAAAATGTAGAAGAAGAAGAAGAAGAAGAAGAAGAGAAGAAGATTGTTTTATTTCAGTGTCACACACATAAAAGTGTCCGGCCAAAATTGACCTATGAGACACTAAAATCATTATAATACATGTTATAAATAAGGGTGATATATATTAAAGTCTGACATTATAAAACATAACTTATAATACATGAAAATAACACTGTTAAGTTACATTTATATAAGATATAATATTAAATGGCTGAATTATATCTTTTGCTATACATACAATACACTGTTGCGGCGATGGATCTGACATGGTGTTTATTGGACAGCAGATAAATGCCTTATCAAGAGAAGATAAATTGTGAAAATACTGGGTACATGCATTAAGTTTATAAAAGAGCTCAGATCTTAATTCTTTATAGAAACTGCACTCAACAAGGAAATGAACTTCGTCCTCTATAGAATTACTGTTACAGTACTTGCACACTCGATTTTCTAGTGGTGTTACAGGACGTGTATAACGTCCAACTTCAACTTCAAGAGGTAGTGATCCGCAGCGTAGCTTGCTGAAAATACTTCGATGAGATCGATTAAGAATAGATCTAACATATTGTTCAGGCGATAAAGTATCCTTGAAAAGGCGGTAAGTGCGGAGTTTGTTTCCATTTTGTAGATTACGGTCGTTCCACAAACCGGCAAGCCAATCATTGTGATCTTTCAATATAAGCCAGTCTTTGATATACAGATAATCAGTATCTGTAATATCGTAAATGTCAATAAAAGTAAAATGGGAAATTATGAAGTGTTTGATTCTGTTATGCCATGATTGGTTGATTTTATAGGCCATTCTGTTAGAGTCTATACCGGATAGTTTACGCCAAAGTTTAATGGATTCAATCTTGTGTCGGGTTGAGGGCGCCATCCAACCCATATCACCTCGTACTGACAGGTTAGGTGTTTTCCGTCCAACTGCAAGGAAGAAACGACAGGCTTTATTCTATATAGCATTGATAGATGAATATTCCCTTGACCCCCAAATAGCAGAACCATATAAAAGTATTGGCTGCACTAAGTTTTCATACAAAGAAGTAAAAACATCATACGCCATTCCACCGACGGACTTGAACTTACATATTATCACACCGAGGGCTCTGTTCGCCGACTTTGCAATTTCTTTAGTTGTAAAGTTGAGGTCAAGGTGTTCTTGGAGCCAAATGCCGAGATACTTGTATGCACAGCTGATACCAATATCATCTTCACCAATCCTAAATGGATATGACGACCGTGGAGTAGATGGGGTGCGGTAATGTACTACTTTGGTTTTCTTAACATTTATTTGTAAACGCCATCTGGAGCACCAATTCGCTATACAGTCCAGCATACGTTGGAGAGATTCTTCAGTTGGAGCAATAACAGCAATGTCATCAGCATATAGTAGAATACTCAGCATCTTATTATCGATTTTAATGCCACAATTTAAATTGTTGATTTCTGAAGCAAGATCATTTACGTATAGAGAAAAAAGCGCTGGCGATAAAACGCAACCCTGGCGTACTCCAGATAATACAGGAAATGAGTCTGTTAAATAATTATTCACACGGACACTTGACCAGGTGTTATCATACAAGGCTTGTACTGAATTCAGAAATTTACCTTGTATACCAAGTTGTTGGAGTTTAAACCACAGACAGTTACGATTCACACTGTCAAAAGCTTTCTTTGCATCAATAAAGCATACGTACGTAGATTGGCGTGATAGTTTTCTGTTGTTGATAACTGAAAATAAACTGTAGATGTGTTCTTGAGTTCCCCGCTGTGAGCGGAAGCCATTCTGTTCATCGACAAGAATATCGTTATCTTCTAACCAGTGACTAAAGCGTTGGTTAAGGATATCAGCATAAATCTTACACGGTACTGACAGAAGAGAAATGCCTCTATACCCTAATGGGTCACGGTGATCCATGTCAGGCTTCTTAACGGGATTGATTATACTTGATCGCCATATATCTGGACACGTATTGCTGTCAAAACAATGCGATATCAATGTAAACAAAATGTCAATACAGTGTTGATTCTTTAGGGACTCAGCAGGCAAATCATCCGGGCCGACTGACTTCCCTCGCTTCGCACGTGCAACTGCGGCTTCGACCTCACGTCTCGTGATTGGTGAATCTAGATCAGTAGTGTCGATACTCCTATTGAACTTATGGCCGTTGTTTACATTCTCAATGACATCATCAAGGTGTGCATTATCAAAACATGGCGAATCGACATCTTTAAATAGCGAGCTATAATCGGACCACCACTTCCCGAGAACAATCTGTTTATCAGAACACACTTCACTGTCTATTAAAACCTCCCATGGAACGCCCGAATCTCTATCATTATTGATCCCAATTTTACCAATTGCCTTCCAGAATGATCTTGAATCTTTACCTTTATATTTATCAAGGAGACGTTGTTGTTCTGTAAATTGATAGGAGCGTTTATATTTTCGGTGTAGTTTATCAAAACATTTTCTCTCACCCGTGTATAATTGTTTCAGGCGCATCTTCTCATCACGTGACTTGGTCTTGGTCCAGCGACGTTCGGCTTCACACACCTTGTCCCACTGTCGCTGTAGATTTTCACACCAATAAGACTTGTAGAAAGTCTTAGCTCTAAGGTTCTTGTATCTTGAACAATTTGTGAGACATACTTTATCAAGTTCTTTATGCATGAAAGAGATAAAATCATTATATGCAGAATTAATGTCATTAGAAACTGTAAGTTTGGATTCAATGGTTTTTATTACTTCATTTACCGTTGTGATATCAGCATCAGATAAAAACGTATTTGTTATTTTACTTGAATTGTACCGTCGGTGGGTCATGTGTTCAGTGTTGACGTCAGTCACATCGGCTCGCTGCAGGACCACTGAAGGAAGAGAGACTTGCCAGGTAAGTATGGAGTGGTCAGGTAAGTTGTCTGGCACGTTGCTACCCGTGACGAGCGTTGATGCTCTTGTGACTGAAAACTCTGTGCAGTAACTTAAATGTTCATGAGAGGTTATAATATAATCTACAACTGATGAGCCATTTTTTATGTACGTAAAATCATTTTCATTTGATCTAAAACGTCCATTAAGGACACATAAACTACATTGGGTTAAAAAATCTATAAACAAGTTACCATACTTATTTTCTTTAAAATCAATGACTGATCTTTCAGGGATATCGTCCACACCCTCAATAAAATCACACATATCACCAATTCTAGAGTTAAAATCACCGCAAATATAAACAAGACCCTCATTTTGATATTGGTAAAGTTGTACCAGTAATGTGTCGAAAAACAGTTCAGCATCTCTCACTCTAGATGAGCATTCCGGGGGCAGGTAGCACACACATAATACAATATTATAGTCTTTGTTTAGACGTGAAGTTAACTTAAACCAAAGTATGTCCTCATGTTCCTGGTCTAAAATAGTTACCTCAAAATCTTTTAAGAAATTGTCACTGAAAAAGGCGCCAACACCTCCGGAACCACGTTTTGCATTTTTATGGACTTGTTTTCTATTATTACCGTACCATTTAAACCCAGTCAATGAAAGTTCGTCCTCATTCTGTAAAAACGTTTCACAAATGCCAAATACATCACAATTGAGGTCCTTAATTACTGATTCGCGAAAGTATTTATTATTGCAGTCTTTTTTCGTCCATCCACCAGAATTCCAGAATCCTAGCCGCACAGATCCCTACGCGTCTTTTACCGGAACTAACCTTTTCCCATGGAATCGTAGATCTCGGTCCTTCCCCACAGTTCTTATGGTAGTCTGCATGTTGGCCCTGGATATCAGTTCCTCGCGGGAGAGTGCAGTGTCGATGTAAACTCCAGAATAGTCTTCGTTTTCTCTCAGTTGTTTTTTGTGTTTCCGCAGCTTTGCTTTCTGTTCCGGAGTTTCCACGGTAAAAACAATAACACCTGGTTTGTTGTCCTTCCGTTTCTTTCGTTCCGATTTCTTAACGTGAACGTCCCCCATCTCTAGTCCGTCTCGAATAATGAATTCTACACTGTAAAATATTTCCGTTTTTTATGTCGCCGAATTCCGTAGTTTAACACATTTTTTCTGTTAATTGATGGATTATTTTGAGAAATTGTGTTAAAAGAGTGAATTATTTCTTCAAATGACGTGTTTTATGTAATTCTGTGGAATATCCAGTAGGCCTATTAAACAGGAAACTTCCGTGAAATTTGGGGATAGAATATTTTATTCCCTTCTATAACGGACTTAATTCTGTTATTTTACGGAATAAACGGTGGAATGACAGGAAAGTTACGTGAATTTCAGGAATAAAAGGTTTCATTCCATTATATAACGGACTATTTCTGTTTTCAAATGCAACGATAAGAAATCATATACATATATAATAATTCATAATAAGTATCATTTTATAGTATTCATTTCAATTTATTAACCATAATATGAAGGATCATATTTATAAGATCTATAAAGTGTTTTCTCATTCATCATACCATAGAACTAAATACACTGGAACGCCAGCGTGCCCGTTTGAGCGAATTATGCTCGTCCTCACATGCGCGAAGTTAAAAGTGCCATGTTTACTTCCGGTAGGCCAAATAACATGGATTCCGAGGTATTTATTGATGTCCTTTTAGACGTCTAGTATAGAATGAAATTTTTGAAAATATAATTATTATGTTTGACCCAGTTACTTGTTAGTTATTGTGTATTTACACCCGCGAAAGCTTTTCTTGAACTATGGACGGAAACTACGATCCTTCGCAATGCATTAATTGATTGAGTGTACAGGCCTACGCCGGCTACGGCTATAAAATCAATGCCAATGAAGCATTCCGTAGCACCAATTAATTTCGTTTTTAAAAGAAAATAACAGAAATTGTAGTTTGTTTATCAAGGTATGTAAATCAATTACTTAAACATTTATTCTAATAAAATATTTCATATTATTAATCTCAATCTAGAGTAGTAAGCCTTGGCCAGAATTTTAGCCCTTTTTTTAATGATATTGCCTAGGTAGCGCCCCAAGTTAGATTTGTTTACAAAAAATAAACCCCATGGCCATTACTGGTAGGCCTACATATTTTGTGAAATTCAAATAATATAAGAATTTGTGGTACAAGTACCGATAATGTCAAGTTGGAAAATATGCTATCTATAGTTTAAAGTTAGTACACTGTATTTTTTAAAATGATTTTAAAAAAATCCTAAAAAGAATATCGACTACGCTCACGCGTGTCACGATCTCCCTTTTGACCAGTTCAAAACTTGACCATGTCATGCATTACATATGTGTTTTATTTTAGCAGATTGATGGTGGGGAAATATTTAAGTTTTTAAGGCAGAGAGGATGGGCCAAAAACAACCGTAGCACACGTGGAAGATGTTCTGTCTCTGATTCGAAGATGTTCTGATTCGATAAGTAGGTAATTTGTCAGACTATATTAAATTAATAATTATAAAGAATATATCATATATGGACAAATTAATTTTACTCATTGATTTAGCTGGCTCACGCATTGTTCAATACATGTACTTTCTTTCATTTTATGGTTTTGTTTTCTGCTGACAGATTGATCTCACTAATACTAGGCCTACATAATATTGCAATAAAAAAGAAAAAAAAAGAAAAGAGGTGTCAAAAAAGTAAAAAAATCCCAATATATGCAGACTGAATAGGACACAGCATTTTGTGAAGATTTGTACAAATAGAACAATACAAGGCTTTATGATCAACATAATATTATATTGCTAAAAAGATGACCAGCTGTCAAAAATGCATGCAGAATATCTCACCACAGCATTTTTGTTAAGATTTGTAAAGTTAAAATAATGTCCTAGGCCTCAAGATTTGCAAAATTAAAATAATGTCCTAAGGCCTATTGGCCTATCTATTTCTTAAAACTTTATCAGATTAAGCAGGCAGAATAACTCACTGAATTTTGTGAATATTTGCAACGTTAAAATAATACAGGCCTCATTATATAGGCCTACCTATTTCTAAACACAGTTATCACCTGTCAAAATAAAGTCACAATATACAGGCAGAATTCTCTGAGCAAGTTTTGAAGATTTCTAAAATTAAAATTATACTAGGCCTTGTAATATATTGATCAGTAGTCAAAAAAACCCCAAAAATCAACACAATATTCTGGGCATTTATATGAAGCTTCATAAAAATAAATAATACTAGGCCTTGTAATATAGGCCTACATATTTGTTAAAAAAAACAAAGGGTGATCAGCTGTCAAAAAAAATAAATAAACAATTCATGATGTACAGGCAGAATGTCACTACATTTTGTGAAGATTTGTAACGTTAAAATAATATAGGCCTACTAGGCCTCATGATATAGGCCTGCCTTTTTCTAAACACAGTGATCAGCTGTCAAAAAAAAAACCGCAATATGCTGGCAGAATTCTCGGAGCATTTTTATGAAGATTTGTAAAATTAAAATAATACAAGGCCCAGTAATATAGGCCTGCATATTTCTAAAAAAAAAAAAGGTCTGATAAGCAGGAGAATGTTTCACTGCACTTTGTGAAGATTTGAAAAATTAAAATAATATAGGCCTACAAGGCCTTATTTTCATATAGGCCTACCTATTTCTAAAGCACTGATCAACTGTTAAAAACAAAGTCACAATATACAGGCAGAATTCTCTGAGCATGTTATGAAGATATATAAAATTAAAATACTACCTGGTATAGGCCTACATATTACAAGGAGATCTGGGTCCAATTTTCAAAGGTTTTCTCTAAGTTAAGTAAAAAAAAATACTTAATTGTCCACTTAACCAAGTGTCTTACCTTCAATCAATATTCAAAGGCTCCTTTTTACATATACTTGGCTATGTGAAAAACTTAACTGCACCCATAAAATATCGAATAGCCACATTTGCCAAAAAGCATGAAATTGTAACAATGAAATACCCTATACTGGCTAGGAATTTCATTTCAAAACTTAACTGCACACATAAAATATGGAATAGCCACATTTGCCAAAAAGCATGAAATTGTAACAATGGAATACCCTATACTGGCTAGGAATTTCATTTCAAATTTTTACATTTCAGGTAGCTTTGCATGTGTGAAGAAACACATTTTAAAATAAAGAGTGCAATAAATATCAAGACCAAGTTTGGATTGGCACCAAGTATATTTTTCATAGACTACCAAGACCATTTGTCCTGTTAATCAGAAAAAAATGATTTTTTTCTTTTTTAAATGGAAATAAAAAATTCGAAATATGAAAGGTTGTGGATTTAAACGTTTAGATGTGTATTTGCAAATAATTGGGACCCCCAAAATCCAAAGACATTACAAATATTATATGATCTATGCTTATAGTGAAATTAAGCTGTGTGAAGCTCAATTTTTTTGGATCTCGAAAGAAAATATACCATATTTGCATTCACATTGAACCTTTAATTTGTATAAATTTATGACAAGAAATGTTTCATACATCTGATCAAAGAGAAACGTTACCAGATGCATGCGGAAAACCAAAAAAGACATATTTTCATTCGCTCTATTGTAAATTGTGATCTGTGTGTGTAATAAATGGTTTTATGCAATCATAGAGGAGGGAGCAAGTAAATTTTGCAGTTCACGAGTACAGGTGTGTCAATACATACAAGACCTGCAATCTTTTATGAATTGAATAGAAATCAGGTACATTAATTGAATTAGGAGATTCGTAATTTCATGAATAGACTATTGACAGTCTCTATCCATGGTACATTCTCAAAATATTCAGTTATAGAAATAATTCACAATAATCCAATGATTTCATTCATTATATTTATTTAAATTATTTCCAAAAAAAAAAGAAAGAAATGTGAAACTGAAAGTGTTTAATGTACAATATATTCAAATTCTTCACAAGAAATATGTTTCAATGTCTTTCAGACACGCACATAACAGCCTGGTTTCCATTCAATGCCAATAACTGTTATAAAGTTAGGATTTAGGTGGTTATTTAAGCATTATTTTTTATAATATTATATTTTATTGTCCTTCTTCCAAGTTAAAAAATTCCTTGTGCACATCAAATGAAAGTTCTTCATAAAGTTAAAGACAATGGCTTTTGTATTATTGGTCTGAAAAAACAAAATTAAATATTAATTATTAGGAGTAGTATGTTTGAACATAAAATAGTGTTTTTTCAAGGATTTCTGTGTCTACAAATAAATTTTACAGTTGAATTAAGACATGCAGTTTTAGTTGTAATAATATAATTTATGCATACAAATGGCAGTTGATGTCAGATTTCACAGAAAATGACTTGACAGGTGGGTTTATATTCAAATCAAACTCAATACCAAGAAAGTACCACCGAATTCAGGTAATGTGAATTTGCACAAGAAAAAATTTCTTCAACCAGTATTATTCACTTCTTGATAGCTCTTTTAATTTTACTCAAACAAGACCTTAATTTATACAAATCCACTCCTTCATGATTACCATGTTAATTTGCTCACAAAAAAATAATATTCTAAAGCAATTTCCACCGAGTGATATTCTGCTTAGTTGCACATTTCTCATTGAATTGGATCAAATAAATTAATTTTAATTTTATAAACAAAATACACAGCATTCATTATTTTGTAGTTTTATTAATTCCTCAACATTGTAAAATTAGAAGTATAGTTTGTTTTGGTTGTATGAATCAAAGGCCTAACGAATTTTCAACATACCTGTTTGTTTATGAGACAGACAACAGTTTACGTTTGCCAAGCTACTGCCATTGGCTGTGCAATCGTCGCTTCTTCATTTTACAACTCTTCCTGTTTCATTATTTATGACAATCTTTTTATATAAATAATAAATGACGATGAGCAAAGATCACACCATTTGTTTGAAGTGCGGCACAAATTTATAAATATTTAATCCAATTCACTATCTAGCTTTCAACATTATCAGTGTCAGGCTAACAAAATTACGTGATGACATGATACCGGAAGTTGACTATGCACTTATCGGTAGAACGTCGCGCAGCCACAAATTTTACCGGAAGTAGACGTGACCTGGCGTTCCAGTGTATTTAGTTCTATGATCGTACGGTAATCAGATTGTAAGTATTTTCATAAATGTGTAAATACAATTTTCAACGCTCAGCGAGAATAGGTTGTATTGTCTGGTAACCAAGCACGCTTAAATCTGGATAATTTAACCGATTGGCCAGTGTAAGCCGGTTTGTCTCTATGGCAGAGTGAACATATCTGCAAATTGATAATACCGCAAACTTACATCTGACAGCCTCTAACCGGTCCTAACACGGACCATTATTAGTTGATAGATACGGCCTTTTCTCGATGATGGTATTCTAATAAATATTAGCGGAGAGAGGTTACGTAAATATATCGCTAGCACTTCGGCGGAAACGGAGTTAAATAAAGCTATTTCGCACATTCTATGAAATATTGATTTGAAAATGGAATTTACGTTAATTGAGGGAATTTCTGTAAATTACAGGAACAAAAAAATACGGATAAAATTTTCCTGGTAATTTTTGTTTCCGGAATTTTTTCCGTTTTTTCACGGATATTTTTGTTACAGTGTACTCACAAGTTGACTAGTGATGTTTGGGTCGGTATCCTCACGTTTGTCGTGCGGTAGATTCCGTACCACTAAACTGCATGCAACCTCGTCCTCAGAAATTTTCGAGACTACTTCGGAGATTGTTCTTTCCATTTCGCACACTTTTCCTGACAACTTTCCAATATCACTTTTAACATTGTTTATGTCCTTATCGTATGCTTTTTCCGTCGACTTAAGTTTTTTACTCAATTCTGTTATTTTCTTTTCAAAGTCACTTCTTAGTTCGGCGGTTTCTTCGCGCATAATATTACGTAGGTTTGCGGCCATCCTCTTTTCTGACTCTACAATTTCTGCAGCTAAAAATGTTCTCATTTCTTTCATTGCGACCATTAAGTCGCTATTTGACGAATTTGACGAACTGTCTTCATTTACGTTACTCACTTTCAGTTTCTTCGCCGCTGATGGCTTACACACAATTGTATCTTCCGAGACGACAACAGGGACAGGGGAAGGCGACATGACAGCCTCCATGTATTCAATCGCCTCTGTTTCATTCATATTTAAAAGTTAAAATCTCACCAAAAATAAGCCTCATCTGTCAAAAATCTTCAGTTTATTACTTGTAATGGTCATCAAAGAGTGATATTTAATATCAATACCTGTATTATTATAAAAACTGTTGATGTGTTATTATGGTATTTAGATTTTAAACGTATTTCACTGAGCGTAGCCAGGCAAAAAATATTAGAACGGTGTACATCGTCAAGTGTAGCCTGTGATTATACCTTTATTATAACATCGGATTGATAGTCAAATTCATGAAATATTCAAACTAAGTACAGCTGTGGACACTTACAATTATGTGTATTAAATCATCTTACAAATTCTATTGTGCATGGCAAGAAAGATATTTCGTGCACTGCTATTATATATACGACATATAAAAAACTAATATGTGTAGAACATCGACAGTTCGACATGTTTGTTTTTTGTGTTTTGTTACTGTCACGACCTGGGAGCCAAGGTGACTCAGTGAGTAAGACGTTGGCCCGGTAACCTGGAGGTCCCGTGTCCAATCCCTGCGTTGACCGAGAAAGTTCATCCGGATTTTTTGTTGTTCCAAACCTTTGCCAGTGATGCAGGACCGAGGGCCTGGCAAGGGAAAACCTACAGTTGGGCGAATTGAACGTGCACTTAAAGGATCCGTTGGCAGTTATGAGAGTAAGTCATATCGCCACTGTCCTGGCACAATATCTCTCGTAGCACACTGAATGGCGTATGTGCGTCTTCATTAGCCCAGTCGGAACTGAATAGTAGTTCAGATGCGTCGTGCACGTAAAGGATCCCTTGGTAGTTGGATTCTATATAAGACTAGACCGTTGCATTGCTGTCCAGGCATTGTATGACGTATGTCCGTCTTCATTTTCCCAGTCGGATCAGAATAGTAGGACGTTAAACACCAGTTCATTTCTGTTACGACCAAACCATGGGGCAAACTAAGTTAACTTAGTTAGTTCCTGGGACCACCCCTCATGGTTATTATATTTAAAATACGAATATTGTTCATATCGTTATAAAATAAAGCTTTTCTTTCAATAGACAGATTGTTTTCACTTTAGTAGATTCGACGGAGATTCACCGTGCAATAATTAATTACTAGTCAGTTTTCATGTTATTGAACACTTTTGCTAGTTTACGACAGTTTTAGTAGAAATCATATAGAGAAGTGGGTTGGCTTATCTGTGCAATAACAACGAACATTGACATTAGTATTAGCATGTGTAGCCCCGCCACCATTTCACCTCCGAAAATAGAACTGGTCTTAACGTGCGAGAGTACCTAAAATCGCTCGGTCTATTAAAGAGACAATTCTTACCTTTGCGAGAGAGAGAGAGAGATGGGGACTAACATATGGTTTAATTTTATTTCAATAATTCGCTTGCGTGTAGGGGTCTTTAGCAGTGGGAGGAAACCGGAGTGCCCGGAGGAAACCCACGAGGTTGAGAAGGCGCCCCTATCTCCATGCCACATACGCTCACACCAGGGATCGAAACCACAGCCGCAAGCCAGAGGTGACTGGCCAGCTAGAGGTCGAAGCGCGGCACTCTAGACCACTAGGCCATCCCAACCCCCTCTTACCTTTGCTAACTGCTACTTACATTTCCTTCGTTAAAGCTTCATTAAAGGAGATAAACGTCTAGCATAATCTTATCCATAATATTTAAAATTAAAACACGAAAATGAATTCAATATTAACACATTTCAATCCAAATCGATGTTCTTATATTACCGTAAAAAATATAGGATCCTAATAGCCAATATACAAAAGACAATGAACATTTTATAATCAGTACACGAGTCGTGTAGTATATGGTGGTAATAAAACAAAAAATATATCCTAAAAAACAATGCGGAAGTAATAAGTAATGGCAGATACACACACGACAAAATGATAATAAAAAGGCGCGTAGAATGGACCCTAACCCTAAATCGACCGTGTTTAATTTGTTGGACTGTTCACGTATTTCACCGAACATAATTGAATCGAAATTTAAATAATATTATTAACAATTAAATATACAGTTAAATGGCTATATACATTCATAGTATATGTGCTTTTAAGGTTTCAATGAATACTCATACGCTTGTTAAATTCAGCTCATCGATCGGGCATCAATTACGAGATAAACACTTCCTGTTTCGCATTTAGAGGGGTGTTATTGTCCAATAGACATGTGCTGAGATCATTAGGACCCAAGACGCGTTTATCGACATTGTAGACCAATCAGAACGCTAAGTTTACCCTTAAGCATGTTACAATAAATCAATGATGCATGCAAGTATGACCTCTTTGGAAAAATTAAACAAAAAAGCAGTTTTATTCCAATTACTACAATCTGGTTATATTTTGACTTAAACTGAGTTCACAATTGGCGAAATTCGCATGGCCACATGGAATAAGTTATTATATCGCTCAAACGGGCTGATTTTGATGTCTGGAATTAAACATGCTTGTTATTTGATTTCAAGATTTTCCACTTCACAAGGGTGATTTAGGATAAGAGAAACAATTTTGTCCACCTCATCTGACTTTATTTTATAGACCATACACGCCTCTCTGGATCGATATCCAGGACTGTCAATTTTATTCTATTCATTAATTATATATACCTGCCTGATACAAGGCCGTTGCTGAAAGATTAGTGTAGTTCCGCTCTTCTCTCATAAGTTGCCCAAATTCGTTGACATCAAGGGTTCAATAGTTTTCTATAAATGTGTCCGGTTCAAATGGCCTCCACGTAGGTTTTAAAATCTGTATCACCTGAAAAAGAATAACACGGGTAAAGGTCAGTCAATATCGTTACAAAGCAAAATATTTTGAGTTTGTATCGTTTTAAGTGCGACATGCAAGTAAGATTTAAATTTGTCTGATTCATAACAAATTCCAAAATTTTAATTCATAAAGAATTATTGACATTGAAGAGTGATGTTGGAGCTTGAAAGGATTACATCTTTAACGACTAGTACATAAACATATTTAAAGACTAGACTATGAATGTGTCTAACGAACATTTGATGTCATTTATTTAGATTTACACCAGCGAGTCTTAGTTCTCGCTTTCAGTGGAACCAGCCTTTTCTCTGTATCTCTGAAATGCTATGGTCGTAAAACGCACACTAGAAAAGTACAAACGAGAAATACAAACGGGTACATAAACATATTTAAATATTTAGAACTAAAAATATAAATTGTAGCTCAAAATGTTAATTTCTTGGATTTTGATTGGTCGAAAAGTGGCTTCGAAAGAGTATAAATTTCCTGGGGCGATATCAAGAAAATTTCAATTCAATGCTGGTGTCAAAATATTTGCTATGATGACCATGACGACTAATCAGACTGGTCAAATTACAATACTGTATTTCAAAATCTCATACTGGCTCGTTATAACTGATGTGACGTATTCTAAAAATACGAATGCTCTGACTGGGGAGAAAAAGATTCACTTTTGCAGGTGCGGATCCAGGAATTTTTGCAGGAGGGGGTTTGCCAGGTTTCTGTTACGGAAATCTGCCATCATCGTCTCTAAATTACATAGTCATACATACAAATTGAGCTTTTTAAACAGAGAAATCATTTTTATACTGATGTAGGATCACTTTGTGATGTAATTTCATTGATGCAAGGCCTTATTTTATTTATGTAGCTGAGCAGGGGGGGGGGGGTGGATCCGCGCCTGAATTGGTTGAACAAATTTATAGCTGAGTAGCTTCTGATAGCAGAATTTTGACGTTAATTTATCTAGTGTTATCAATTCATCATCTATCACGTGACTCGTGTTGGCAGACGACATTGGTGTTACAATGACATACGCGTTAGTGTGAATTACGTTCAACCATGATTGGGGGATACATGACTTAATTAGTTCGTAATTTCTAACAATTGTGCTATATCTGCGTTTAGGGTTATAGGCTTGAATTAAATTGATAAAGTGCTTTGTAGATATAAACCCAGGCTTAGTATTATCTAAAATATCAGCTATTTTTTTATCACCGAAATAGTGAAAGTATCTCATTAGGGGTTTATTATTATACTTAATATTTTTGTTGTTAAACAATGGTTGTATAGCTATATCTACAATTGAACCTGGGAGAGGTCTTGTGCCTTTGTTTAAAACATCCCAGGATTCTAGTAAGTTTTTATAAAAATCTGGTAAATTCTTCAATAACCTTTTGGTATATAACACTTTTAATATATCTTTACCAAGATTAAAATTGCCGAACATGTTAATAAAATACATCCATTGTATGTTTCCATATCTGAACATACTGTTCGTCACTAAATTTAATTAACCATTTTAGACTTAAAGCTTTACTCTTGATATTAAGATCGGGAGAGCTCAGTCCACCGTCGCATTTTTGCCAATGACTGAAGTTTGTTTAATACTTGGAGGTTTACCATTCCAAAGGAAGTTACGTATAGCCTTACTTATTTCAATTTCAATATCTGGGGGTATTGGTAAAACTGCCATAAGGAAATATAATTTAGTTAACACCCAGAAATTGCACAACAGTGGATTTGCCTTGTAAGGTTAGATTTCGTTTTCTCCATAAAATAAGTATTTGTTTGATTTTTCTAACTTTAGTGTCCCAGTTCACATTTCCACAGTACTGCTTATTCGGTCCAAGATATACACCTAGAATTAACATGCACTCCGTAACAATATTATAATAACTGGTATATTAAAGCTATATGTGGTATTGACCGATTTACCAACAGGCATTATTTCTGACTTTTCTACATTCATTAAGGTTCCCGATGCTATACAGTAGGGTTTTCTGCACCAAGTTTCATGATAAATCCATCCTGGTTTTCATAGTCAACGTAGTCGAGTATGTCTCGTATACTTGCAATATTCTCAGCATTATAACGCCCCGGTACGCCACAAGTTTGCTCTTCGGATACAAGTTTATGGATTACTGTTCGTAGTCTGACCTGGATAATACTTTATAGTCCGTCTGTAGCAGGGATATGGGTCGGAAATTTTTCAACTCTCGCTTATCTCCCTTATCCTTATAAATTACACGTATCATACCTTTACGCATGGATCGAGACAGGCTCCCTTTCATAAAACATTAATTAAGTATTTCTAAGTATACAGGTCCCGAAAGGCTATGTAAACCAGGGCTCTTCCCTTTAGACATTGATTTAAGGGCTTGGATAAGTTCCCCATGTGTAATATTTCTGTCACAAAAATCTCTATCCGACTCTGACAGGGTTCTATTAATATTTTTGCATACTTAATTTCATCTATATTTTCATTTACATCTTTTGAATATAATGACTTATAAAAAGCTGCGCATTCATGAATAATTGAGCAACTATCTGTTAGTATTTTTCCTCTACTATCTATTAGTTCTTTAATGTAATTTTTATTTTGTCGTTGCTTTTCTAGATTCATAAAATATTGTGTATTCCTATCGCTTTCGGTCGAATATTTGACCTTTGATCTTAAAATAGCAGCCCCACACTGTTGATTTTCAAATCTTTCATTTCTAACTCAGTTAATCTGTCTTAACACCACGTGCTATTAAACTGTATTCATTTTGCAGTTTATTTTGAATAATCCAAAAAAGTTTTTTTCTCCTTATGAATTTTAGCCTTCGAAAATCTTTGCGCGGCTGCTTTACATTTGTAGTTAAGATTGTCCCACCGTATCAGTGGTTCAGATGTGTAAATAGGGTTCTTTAACTCCGTATGTATAATATTTCTGATTTCTGTACAAAATATCTCATCTAAGAGTAAATTATTATTAAATATGTAGATACCCTTCCCACGGTTGCATTCGGACAAATCTATTTTTAAATTAATTTGGCAGTGATCTGATAACTGACTGTGAATAATTGATACATTTAAAACGTTGCATATCAAAGGTCGTTTTATAAGAAAATAATCTATTCTGCTCATTTTGTAATTGTTTTCTATAGTTTGACATCTTGTAAATTGAATTTTATCAGGGTATTTGTGTCGATATATATCGCACATGTTATTGCGCTCGATATATTGTCTTAGAGCTATACCACTTGCTTTATTTGTAGTCATTCCTTTACTACGGTCCATAAATGGGTCCAAGACCTCATTTAAATCACCACCTATGATGCAATTTTCAGTTGTAAATATATCTAATGTCTTTAAAAACTTAATTATTTCTAGATAATCATTTAGTGCATAAACAGAAACTACAGATAACATTTTATCATCTATTTCTAGGTCTACTTTAACAATTATAAGTACAGCTGCGCCCTTCCTTCTATTGTTTATTGAAAAACTACAATATATAATCCCATCCCACAAGTGCACAATATACGTGAGAAAGTCTCTATCCCAGAAAGTTTCCTTAGTCGAATTCCAGTCAATCGTTTATATTCCAAGGAGACGAGGTCGCGGGAGTAAATTTTGACTGCCGCAAACGGATTTTTCTGCTATTCCAGCCCGTGAATACAGCCACTTGAAATGTGGTTCAATGTAGTCTACCTTAGGTGGCGTACCACACTCCTCGCAGTGTTTCGTTTGATAAGAGCTGATCCCACTTAACACTGATGTAACGGAAGCAAATTTCTGTACCAAATTATGACTGGTCAATAAGCCGATTAACAACCAATAGCTAACTACGTAACAAGAGGCGTAAATTTTGGGGTGTGGGTATGGTACAACCCACTCCCAGGGAAAAAAATAGGTTGCCAGGCAACGAAGCATACGCCCACGGCAGCTAAATAGTCCGGGCAGTCAACAAGAGTTGTCGCATATTAAGAAATTATCAGAAAATCATTAGAATTTGTTTGGTTTTTATAAAGTTAAGTATGCGAAACATTTAATATTATGGATTTTGCTTTTAAATTATCCATTTATCCAGTGTTTCGTTTGATAAGAGCTAATCCCACTTAACACTGATGTAACGGAAGCAATGACTTTGCAGGTCCCTTGTTCTCAACAGATAATGGCTGCGGGAATACCTGGGTGAGTTTCTCACGAATCTCGCTCTACCCCCTATTTTATATCCCCAGTTCCTGCAGGCTCAAGATTAACTTTTACCCTAAATTCCATTCCAAATATGGGATAAAGCCTTACAATTCTCACCACTACAACCAGGTGATACTCCTTATATGGTCTTCCAACCATAGGTCAAATAACAAGAAGAACTTGACGAATATTTTGACAGTATTCCATGATATTGATCTTTCTGGGGAACAATCACCGTTGTCGTTTAAACAGACCTATAAACTTTTTTTAAGGCTACTATTTAATTTCTAGATGAATTTGAATGTGTTTAGGATTTGGCCAGTAGCAGTATAACATGCGATCGCTATTCCCATTAAAGCAATCAATCATAAATAAAATGCCATAAATTAAATTAAATATACTTTGTTCTGTGTTACCCGCACATTTATTTTTAAATCTAGTGTATTGTACTCCTTCACCCACAAATTACTCAGAATTTTACAAATATCATGATTTATTCTATAACTACATGCTAATACAAGCAAATATCATTAAATACAGCCGTTGAAAAACCTATGATGGCTATTATATTCAGTGGCTCGAAAACATACTACTTTTGTCCAGAATGACGTCACTTTCAGAATTACGTCAAACGTTAATGACGTCACCGTTATCGCTCGTGGAATACTTGCGCAGGGACTCTCTTGAGCTATTGAATAACCCGGGCGGTATTCAATGGTCATATATAACAACGGCTTATTGAATGTTTAATATAGTGGTTACTGTATCTTGCTTAATGAAATAAAATTTACATAATGTAGCTTATACATATTCATGTTGTTTACTCGGTAATAATATAGTTAAATTGATAACTTTCAATATATACAAAAATACATTAAAAAACTTGTTAGCTACGCGAACTTCTCAAATTGGTGGTCTATGAATATAAGTGGTCACTCTGTTATGTATCATGTATGTGATAGCCCAGGATTAACATCAGTGTTTCTTCTGATTCTGTATAAATTGATAAAAAAACCTGTCTATCGCCTTTGACGAAAGAATCATTATAATAATTCATTTCAAGCCACATACACACTAATAATAAAGTTATTTTAAAAGCATGAGCTTATTAATTGGCATGATTCGCTCCCGTCGTTGACGGAGAAAGTTGATTGAGATTTTCCGGCGTGGTTTCCCTTTGTCAGTGGTACAGGACCTAGGGCCTGACAAGAACAGCTGTCTAGTCGTTCGGATTGGATGAAAAACCTACCTTTTGCTTATAATTTTAAAATTTTGTTCAATAATTGTTCATGTAAATGAATTTTGTGTTATTTGCGACATATTTAATAATATGTACCGATTTTTTCAAAATGACTTTTTGGTTCAACTCTTAACCAAAAGACCCCTACGCACAAGCGAATTATTGAAATAAAATTGAACTATATGTTAGTCCCAAAATGACCTAGTTTGTGTTGAGTGGACGTTAAACCCCATCTCTCTCTCTCTCTCTCTCTCTCTCTCTCTCTCTCTCTCTCTCTCTCTCTCTCTCTCTCTCTCTCTCTCTCTCTCTCTCTCAACTCTTAACATTTATTTATAAGCGGCACATGTTAAAGGTCCCCTTGGAAATGGAAACAAACGAAGGTGGTAGAGACCCTGTAAGATCAAACTTCCATCACAACACTCTGCACTGATTTAGGATTTGGAATATGGAATTGTTGTGCGTGAAAGAACAGTTTTAAACCCTATAGAAAAACTTTTTGAAGTACAAAAAAAAATTAAATGTGGTGGGTAATGACGAATCAAATGTCCCAGTTCCCAGTTCTAAAATAGTCTTTATTGACGCTATACACGACATCCCCCCCCCCCCCCCGCCATGGATACCTCCCCCGCCGGACATCTGCCCCCGGACACCCCCCCCCCTTGATTTCATTGCTATGCTCAAGAGAGGTAAAATTCCCCAAATCAAATTGATCTTTAGCTAATACATCTTGGTATTCACCAAGTAATTTAGGCAATATTAAATTGGTCAGCTGGAGTTAACAGTCCTTTTAATCTGTCATATTTCTCTGGAATTTTAAGTGAATTATTATCATTCCCTTCACCCGTCTCTAACGGTGTCATGACGTCATTTTCATTGAATTCCACTGCATTGCCTACAGTTTGATTAGTCTCTAATACAATCGTTTCTTGTGATGGATTGATTAAACATATCCGAGGAAATTCCGTTTCGACGTGAGAATGAGCAGATCGTGCTATCAACAAATTAGGATGATTTATGGGTTCTATAACATATCGTGATAGACTTTTACTTAGAGTACATCGCACACGCGCTACACTTAACGGTTGTATAAGGGTACGTTTTACAACAGCAATATCAGCATGTTCGTTGATTTCGTCCTTTTCGCTATATACCAAATCAAAATCATCATTACCAATTTGTAATTTGTCCGTTAACATATCAATTCGGACTTTATTTTCACGCATAAAATCTAATCCAAGCAACATGTCGTCTTCGATTGGAGCGACATACAAATGATCTAATTCCATTTGGAAAGACCCAAGATCTACTACAGCGGGGCCTACGATAAAACCTTGAAAATCCATTTCGCGGCTCGCTGTATACAACTTAATGTCCATTTGGCGGATTTTTCTTAAGTATTTCATAGCGTTTATCGCTAAGAATAGTGCATTGACTACCAGTATCTATAACAGATAATATATTTTCTCCTTGTACTTTTAATTTATACATTGCATCAGTATTGACGTGACGAATACCCGCAGGCGCGAATCCAGGAGTTTCGGGTATTATACCTATGACACCTTCATCAACGGTATCAGCTGGAACAATATTGACACCGACCTCCGGGGCAACAGTGTTTTTAGAAGTAGCACCGACGGCTTCGGTGGTATCACAAACCGCAACAAGAAGCTCACTTCTGAATTTATGTGTACGTCTCGTCAAAAAGCGGCAAAGGCGAATCATAATTAGGTGGGATCGGACGCTCGCCCGTTCGTTCAATCCATTTAACTGACTGAATAGCCGACTCTATATTCGGAGGACGCATATTGCAAGACAACCTGCCTACTTATGTGGGCTTCCGTACAGTCGGAAAAAGCTTTATTTGCAACCGTCAAGGCGCGGTTGGACCAATCACTTAAAGATTCATCACGATGCTGTCTCAAGTTCGTAAACAAAAGCATTGAAGTTTCGGGCAAGTCCTGATTTCCGAAACGTTGTTCCAGTACCCCCAATAATTCAAATAATGTAACATGGGCATACCTATGAGATATCAAGAAATAATACTCACTTGCTTTGCCCTCTAAACAAAAGCACAAATTATCACAACTTTCGTGGTCGGACAGGGAATTAATAGTAACGTACCGCATGAATTTATTTGCGAATGCTTGCCAATTACATTGACCGTCATAACTCAAATGTTTTTGGAATAACTGCCGTATTCCTACGGGTTGTATTATCAGACCTTGGATGCCTACCCCCATTTGACCGGTTTGTATATGAAAAAGCATCCCACCGCTCTCCACATGACAATCTGACAAAAATGCTTGCCGACAAGTCCATAACCTCTGGAATATTTAGCAATTCATCTTGTGTGACTTGGCCACATTCACGGCGACGAACTATAGTCCTTACAGCCGCTATAGGACTAACGCCCAAGTCCAACAAATCCGACAAGGATGCGATATTAATATTTACCGACATAATTTCAAACTAAATAGAAGTATCAAAACCCCTTTGATTATTTATAAATATATACACTATCAAATAATTAGACACCAGTGGTATATGAACATGTATTATCGCCACGCGCTAATCTGCACGTACGATGCACGCGTACCCGTGTGTTATTGTCAATACCACTTGTTTATGTCACAACAATGTCAATAAACGATTAAACAATATACTCTAACTTATCCTCCCCGTCAATAGAAAAAAAAACTTTTTTTCAATCAATGTAAAACTAAATATTTTTAAATTCGCACTACCAATGAAGTGACGCTCCGAAGTCCCACTTCGGTGCTACTTATTCCTTGATGACCAGATAAGGGAATGTCGTGACATAAACTGACAAATATCGGGTTTTAATTCTTCCGGAACTACTAATAGCGTATTGAGTAAATTATTTAATTGTTTTACCCTAAGAATACCATTATCATCGAGAAGAAACAAGTTACGATTTATCCAGTAATATTTAACTGTAGGATTAGATAGCATTAACTCACTTTCTTTGGGTTCAACACCGGATTTCAACCAGGTTATTAACAGTTTCATATCTAAGTCATTAATTATCCTGTTTGTCTTTGAGTATTTCGGGAGAATAATTACTTAACGATATTCCCCCATAGTCGTCATTATCGTCCTCGTCTATAGTTACGATATTAGCTTGTGGATTTTCAGGACAGTCAGTAATTAAAATACTACGGGGTGGATTAACCGGGTCAGACAAGGACAGCTGTTTTCGGATGGGACAAAAAACCGAGGTCCCAGTGTATACATTTGCGTGCATTTAAAAGATCCCTTGTCCGTTGGAATTCAATATAAGAGTAGGCCATTGTGTCGCTGCCCGGGTAAAAATTTCCCTCAAAGCATACTGTATTGCATATGCCCGCCATCATTAGCCCAGCCGGAGTAGGACATTAAACCCCATTTCATTTCATTTTATTTGTAGAAAACAAATAATTAATCAATATTTATCTATTATCTCACATGGTCGGATGGTCGAATGGTTAGTGTGTGTGCCTAAATAGGCAACTCCGAGCCTGGTTCTCCGGAAAACACACAAATAACTAAACCTAGCCCTAACCCTAACCCTAACCCACGCACACGGAGGATCAGGCTCCGGGCTACCTATTTAGGGTGTTTTCTGGTATTAAGGGTATTTTCCGGTATTTATTGTTTTCTCGGTGTTTCCGGTATGCAGTATAACATGGTGTTTTCCGGGTGTTTTCCGGTTGGTTTCCGGTGTTTTTTTTGTGTTTTCCGGTATATAGTATTGCCGCATTCGCGCATTTACATCCAACATTTCTACGCCACAAATTTAATATGCTCTTGCCTTGATGTTGGGCTATTTGTCCGTTTCCACCCTGGGTGATATCGCAGAAAATATTCTTATGCTGTATATGCAAAATAATTTGCTTTGATTTCATATTGCCATCTATATGCCTATATGGAAATATATAATTGATAAATCTGCTTACATCAAGTCAAGTAAATCTAAAAAAAATATGTTTGCTAAATAAAAAATTATCAAGTAATTCTAAAAGGGGGTTGCTAATAAATATTGTCTTTATAAATTCAATATAGGACTGGATAAAATAAAAATAATCGATTAATGATAATAATTGGAACTGTTTCCAATCTTTATTATTTCGTGCGCTAGATAAACAATTAATGGGTGAATGATAAAAGCTTCTAATCTTTATTATTTCGTCGAAATCTACTGTTACATTACTTAACACTGTCTGTATTGTGTTTGATGAGTTAACCTTAAACCCATTCCCCGTCTTTCCTGTCACCATGCTGTAATATTTCTAGTATATTATATATAGTACTTGTCATCATTGTGTAGTATTTATAGTATACAGGGGGACCGCACCACCCACAAACAATAACACAATACTTGTCATCACCAATTTAAATGGCAATGGTTTACAGTGTGAATATAAATGTGGTCGATATCATTCGAGCGATTCGGGAAAAGTAGAAAATGTAGATCAAACAATTTGAATCAGTGACAAATCTATCAAATCTAGTTGAAATACATCGGGTAGTTTAGGCGTAAAAAATCCAAAACCCGTGAAAATTCCCGATTCGCCCCTTAAATTGATCTTATTAATCTCATTCCAAAGTTTGGGTTGGTGGGTGGGTGAGGTGTGTCTGTGTGGAGTGGGCGGGGTGTGGCTTTGCTTTAATATTTATATCTGAATTATCATTTCCTGTTTCTCAATCCAATCTCAAATAAAATAAAATATTGTTTATAAACCAAAACAAACACAAAATAGCTTTGTTCTACTGGTGTATTTCTATATTATTTAAATAATATAAGAATAATTTACTTTTGTACTTTTTTGAAAATAGCCGATTACTTCTCTCAAAAATATTGAGAACGAATATTGCAAAAAAAAGATGGCTAAATCAATCGATAAAGTCGTATCGGGGCAAATGCACGAAAAGGTATCATATTTGTTCATCTGAAAAATATGTAGAATAATTCGCCTTTTTACGTAAAGTATTTTAGTATTTTTGACATAAAAATGTCGTCATGTCTGACGGGTAATGAAATGAGCTATATTGTACATGTTCCAATGAACCACCATACAGTACACAGCGCCACCTGTTAGCATAATGCGCGTTAAAATTAGTCAACAAATCATATTTTAATTTATTCTATAAAAGAGTAGGACGTTAAAACCCATTTCATTTATTCTCTAAAAGGGTATGGTTTTAGCTTTTAAAATCTTGAATGGGTTGAACTATTATATAATAAATCACGGTCTGGATTCAGTTAAATGAAATGAAACGGTGTTCTGCATTGGGTTAACTATTATACTATAAACCACATTTTACCAGAAACTAATTCAGTTATCTAACGTATATTGAGCGAGAGAGAGATGTTCCTTAACGTCCCGGAGAAAACCCACGATGTTTGACATGCGACTCAACTCCTTGTCACGTACAAGTGAGGAATCGAAACCACGCCACTTGACTCAATGACAGACATTATGATCAGACCTGCACGTCTTAGCCATTCGGCCCAACCCCCGTTTGTCATAGCCAAAGTTTTTGCATGACTGGGAATGTGTTCAATCCAAATAATACCAGAACCATTTCTAATCCACATCAAGTTTCAAACAATGTTGTTGTTTTTTATTTTTAAAAAAGAAATAAGAAAAGCGGTATCGTACACATGATGAAAAGCAAAGATATTAATAATTTTTATGGCTAATGTAGCACTACCACTGCCATAATCTTTGACTTGACCTGATCGTCTAGGGGTTGGTTTGACTCCGGACAAGCTACTGTTGTATCTCACTTCTTAAAGACTTCACCATTGTGTTTTCTCACGATACCGAAATCAAATATGTAATAGTTTTATGCCGCAACATTTACACAATAGTCTACATTACAATGTTTAAAATTAATATCTCTTTCTCTCAACTATAAAAGTCTAACCAGCTTGGCGAGAATCAGACAATGATCGTGTAAAGAACCCTGTGCATGTTTGAATTTAAAGAATCTAAATGATGTCTAAAATTATTCTAGTCCCGCTCTCTCTTATAGGTGACGAATGACGTACACTGTATAAACTTTCCGTAGTTTAACACATTTTTTCTGTTAATTGATGGATTATTTTGAGAAATTGTGTTAAAAGAGTGAATTATTTCTTCAAATTACGTGTTTTATGTAATTCTGTGGAATACCCAGTATTAAACAGGAAACTTACGTGAAATTTGGGGATAGAATATTTTATTCCCCTCTATAACGGACTTAATTGTGTTATTTTACGGAATAAACGGTGGAATGACAGGAAAGTTACGTGAAATTCAGGAATAAAATGTTTCATTCCATTATATAACGGACTATTTCTGTTTTCAAATGCAATGATAAGAAATCATATACATATATAATCATTCCTAATAAGTATCATTTTATAGTATTCATTTCAATTTATTAACCATAATATGAAGGATCATATTGTGTAGAGTTTGGAAAATTAATAGTCATGTCTATCTAATTTCCATTATTTATAAGATTTTAAAGAATAGTCGAGATGCTTGTTAAATTCAGCTCATCGATCGGACATCAATAAATCAATGATGCATGCAATTACCACCGAAAAATAAACAAAAGAAAAAAGCAGTTTTATTCCAGTTCTTGCAATCATGTTATATTTTAAATGAAATTTATTATATCGTTCAAACAGGCAGATTTTGATGACATTTGATTTCAAGATTTTCCACTTCACAAGGAGGATTTAGGATAACAGAATCTTTTTTGTCCACCTCATCCAACTAGACCATATTTTCCTCTTTGGATCGATATCGTTGTTTGTCGATAATTTGGGTGTCCCGAGATAAAAACAATGGATAGTCATTACACTATATCTATATATACAACCCTAGATGATTCTCTATCATAAACTATCAAGAAAATGTACCTCTATGTTGTATTTCCATTTGATTTTTCGTTAAAATAGACGGGTTTTTTAACGGTGAGGGGTGGAAGCGGTATATTTGTTTGGGTTTTCAATGTTTGACAAAGTTACGTTATCTTGTTTATCCAAATTCGGAATTTTTGTACCGAAACGAATTAACACTCACTACCATTCGGGTCTATTCGTTTATTTTATGATATGCGACCTGACAAAATCTGCTCTAAAATTCGATTAAATCTCAGGATCGGCCATCCCCGTGTACATATACTTAACGTGTGTCGCTCAATTTGTTTTAAATATGTGTGCATTTATATTTCCGATATACCCATAGACATAGGTCTATTTATATCGGCATTTATTACAGCTGCAAATCGTTGTCGTAGCACATGAAAAAAACTCGCTTACCACTCTAGGGGCGTGCTAACACCATTGTGGTGATTTAAAAGCTTTTGATCCGATTAAAGACCGGCCCTACGAGCGATCGTCCGACCAGCCCTTCGAGCGATCGTCCGACCGGTCCTTCGGGACAACTTTGAACTCAAAATTAGCAATGACAATTGCAGTATTTTGAAAATTGCTATTGTGGTATGAAATATGCATTTTAATTGATATTAAAAAAAAATAACAAAAGATTTCCACCATACTTTTATTTGCACTAAAACAACAACCTTCCGAGGCAGCCATTCAAATGTCCCATTTTGAAACTTAAAATCAGGCATATTATACACTTCAATTTTAAGTATGGTTCTGCTATTTTCTTTTATATCCCTCAAACAACCCCCCTGTACAGTGGAATGTCGTTTGTAAAAAAAATAAATAGCGAAAATTCTATATGCAAAAACAAAATGAGGACCCAATTATGGAACCTTAGCAAATAAGCACTCATAACTACATGCAAATACAAGTAAATATCATTGAATACAGCCATTGAAAAACCTATTGCTGTATTCTATGGCTCGAAAACGTACTACTTTTGTCCAGAATGACGTCACTTTCAGAATTACGTCAAACGGTCATGACGTCACCGCTATCGCTCGTGGAATACTTGCGCAGGGATACACTCTCTTGAACTATTGAATATCCCGAGCGGTATTCAATGGTCATTGAGTTCTATCTATATGTATACGCGTACATTTATTTTATATATTATAACAACGGCTTATTTAATGTTTAATATAGTGGTTACTGTATCTTGCTTAATGAAATATGTTTACATAATGTAGCTTATACATATTCATGTTGTTTACTCGGTAATAAGATCGATAAATCAAAAACTTTCAATACAAAAATACATTAAAAACTTGTTAACTACGTGAACTTCTCAAATGGGTGGTCTATCAATATTAGTTTTTGTCTTAATTCCGTTATGCATCATGCATGGGATGGTTAAGGATTAACATCAGTTTTTGTCTTAATTATGTTATAAATGATAAAAACAATATGTCTATTATACGGGGTCCGGTAAGGGGCGCAAAGAATAAAAATATAATAATAATAACTAGTGCGCGCCTGATAATACCTAGCGTGCGTCTGATAATAACTGTGGCGCGCCTGATAATAACTGGCGCACGTCGGATAATAACTGGCGTGCACCTGATAATAACTGGCTCGTGCCGGATAATAACAAGCGCGCCGGATAATAACAAGCGCGTCGGATAATAACTAGCACTAATTAATACATTCCCCATATGAAATGGGGTTTATAGCCCTACTGTTCTGCTCCGACTGGCCTAATGAAGACCGGCATACGCCAAATAGTGCCAATGTGTACACCGGACCTCGGTATTTCGTCCCATGCCAATGACTGTACGTTGACCGTAGGCTCGCTATCCAGGAGGCCCCTTACATCCCTCCGTTAGCCAAAAAAGTTCATCGGGATTTTTAAGCGCGGTTCCTCCTGCACCATTGATTGGCAAGGGGGATCCACGCCGGAAAATCAGGATGAACGTTCTCGGCCAACGCAGGGATGGAACACGGGACCTTCTAGATATCGAGCCAACGTCTTATTAACTAAACCATGTGGCCCCATTTCCAATAAGAAGGGTTAGGTAGCCAAATAAGGTCCCTCTCTGTCTCCATCAGTGTCTCTGTCTCCCTCTCGGTCTGTTTCTCCCTCTCTCTGTCAGTGTTCCTGTCCATCTCCCTGTCTTTTGCTGTCGTTCTCTTTATATGTCCGTCTCCCTCTGTGTCTGTCTGTCCCTCTCCCTCTCTCTGTGTCTCTGTCTCTCTCTCTGCCCCACCCCTGTGTCGGCCTCTGTCTGTCTCTCTCTATGCTTGTCTGTCTGTGTCTGTCTGTATGTTTATCTCTCTGTCTGTCTCCCTCTCTGTTTGTATCCCTGTCCACCTCTGTCTTTGGCTGTCTTTCTCTCTGTGTCCGTCTCCCTCTGCGTCTGTCTGTCTATCCCTCTCTCTGTTTTTTGGCTATCAAGCAGTTTGGTGGTATATTTCAACAAAGACATGGCTCTTTACATAATTCATCATTAATAATAATGTACATGTGTACATGGAATAATGAAGGGTTCAAGAAAAGAATCTGTTGCCCCAATTAACAAGGGAAATAACTCTCCAAATTTTTTATCAAGTTCTCTCAAGACAGGAAAACATAAATTTTCATCAAGTAAAAAATTTATGTGAAAATTTCTAGGGATGTATGATGTATCTCAAATAATAGGTAGCAACAAAATACAAATTTCTAAAGGAAAGTTCATATGAAAATTTAACAATAATGAAATCATCCATTCAAATTCTTGTACTTGCAACATTTACATTATAATATTTAAATGAAATTTTTATAGTGTAACAAATAGAAAATCAGTGTGTTACAATAGCATTACCCTAAAATCTTTTTCTGAAATCTTACCAATAAGTTTGTAATATTTACTTCAAATCTATTATTTAAAACATCAACGACCTGAAAGTAAAACTATAACTGTACAGTAAAACATGATCTGATAAAAAAGAGAAATCATTCAAATGTTTAGATGTGAAAATGAACAATTTAAAATCTAACAATTATTGAAGCCCAAAAGTATCATGACTTTAAAACAAGAACACCATCAATGTAGAATTACTAATAATACTATTATCCCACCTTGAATGGACAGCTTGTTTCAATCTTATAAGTTAAGCTCTGTTTGAAATTTTTATCATAAAATTTGTCACAATAACTCTGCCTAAGCAAGTACATTCCTTAGTGAGAAGGCAGTGTGAAGTTAGCTCGATTTTCGTTTTTCGTTTTTCAATATTGGTGAATATCGAAAAACGAGCTACTCGTTTTTCGATATTGGCGAATAACGAAAAACAACTAGCTCGTTATTCGATATTGGCGAATGTTGAAAAACGAGCTACTTGTTTTTCGACATTCAAATTTGAATCTCAAAAAAGTAGATTTGATGGATGTGTAGCTAAAGAAAGTCTCCAAAACACATCTGATTAAATCGGTGATCTAAAATGAAATAGATATCAAAAATGTGGATGCCTGAGCAGTAGATACACATAAAAAATGCCCTTTCTCCTTGTTTTTTGATATTGGCGAATCTCGAAAAACGAGCTACTCGTTTTTCGATATTCAAGCTTGAATCTCAAAAAAGCAGACTTGATGTATGTATTGCTATAGAATGTCCCCAAAACACTTTATTATTAAATACGTTTTCTAAAACAAACTAAAGATGTCGTTAATAAGGGTGTCTGAGTAGTGGATTCACATAAAAACTGTTCTTTCTCGCTGTATTTTGATATTGGCGAATCTCGAAAAACGAGCTACTCGTTTTTCGATATTCAAATTTGAATATCAAAAAAAGCAGATTTGATAGATTTGATGAATGTATAGCTACAGAATTTCTCCAAAACACATTTTCTTAAATCAGTGATCTAAAACGTACTAAAATACCATAACTGGGGATGCCCGAGCAGTGGATTCACGAAAAACTGATCTTTCTCCATATTTTTTAATATTCGCCAATATCAAAAAAAAACAAGGAGAAAGAGCAGTTTTTATGTGAATCCACTGCTCCGGCATCCTCAATTACGATGCCTTTAGTACGTTATAGATCACTAATTTAATAAAATGTGTCAATTTAGACATTCTGTAGATAAACATCCATCAAATCTGCTTTTTTGATATTCGTTTTTCGAGATTCGCCAATATCAAAAAACAGCGAGAAAGAAAAGTTTTTATGTGAATACACTGCTCAGGCAGGCATCCTCAATTATGATATTTTTAGTTCGTTTTAGAAAACGTATTTAATAAAATGTGTTTTGGAGACATTCTGTATATAAACATCCATCAAATCTGCTTTTTTGATATTCAAGTTTGAATATCGAAAAACGAGTGGCTCGTTTTTCGAGATTCGCAAATATCAAAAAACAAGGAGAAAGAGCAGTTTTTATTTGAATCCACTGCTCGGGCATCCCCAATTATGATGTGTTTAGTTCGTTTTAGATCACTCATTTAATAAAATGTGTCAATTTAGACATTCTGTATATAAACATCAGGCATCCTGAATTATGATATCTTTAGTTCGTTTTAGATCACTCATTTAATCAAATGTGTCATAGAGACATTCTGTAGATAAACATCCATCAAATCTGCTTTTTTGATATTCAAGTTTGAATATCGAAAAACGAGTGGCTCGTTTTTCGAGATTCGCCAATATCAAAAAACAAAGAGAAAGAAAAGTTTTTATGTGAATCCACTGCTCAGGCATCCTCAATTATGATATTTTTAGTTCGTTTTAGATCATTGATTTAATAAAATGTGTTTTGGAGAAATTCTGTAGATATACATCCTTCATATCTGCTTTTTTAATATCCAAGTTTGAATATCGAAAAACGAGTTGCTCGTTTTTCGAGATTCGCCAATATCAAAAAACAAAGAGAAAGAAAAGTTTTTATGTGAATCCACTGTTCAGGCATCCTCAATTATGATATTTTTAGTTCGTTTTAGATCATTGATTTAATAAAATGTGTTTTGGAGAAATTCTGTAGATATGCATCCTTCAAATCTTCTTTTATAATATTCAAGTTTGAATATCGAATAACGAGTAGCTCGTTTGTCGAGATTCGCCAATATCAAATAACAAGGAGAAAGAGCAGTTTTTATGTGAATCCACTGCTCGGGCATCCCCAATTATGATGTATTTAGCTCGTTTTAGATCACTTATTTAATAAAATGTGTTTTGGAGAAATTCTGTAGATATACATTCTTCAAATCTGCTTTTTTAATATTCAAGTTTGAATATCGAATAACGAGAAGCTCGTTTTTCGAGATTCGCCAATATCAAATAACAAGGAGAAAGAGCAGTTTTTATGTGAATCCACTGCTCGGTTATTCCCAATTATGATGTATTTAGTTCGTTTTAGATCACTCATTTAATAAAATGTATCAATTTAGACATTCTGTATATAAACATCCATCAAATCTGCTTTTTTGATATTCAAGTTTGAATATCGAATAACGAGTAGCTCGTTTTTCGAGATTCGCCAATATCAAAAAACAAGGTGAAAGAGCAGTTTTTATGTGAATCCACTGCTCGGGCATCCCGAATTATGATGTATTTAGTTCGTTTTAGATCACTCATTTAATAAAATGTGTCAATTTAGACATTCTGTAGATAAACATCCATCAAATCTGCTTTTTTGATATTCAAGTTTGAATATCGAAAAACAAGTGGCTCGTTTTTCGAGATTCGCCAATATCAAAAAACAAGGAGAAAGAGCAGTTTTTATGTGAATCCACTGCTCGGTTATTCCCAATTATGATGTATTTAGTTCGTTTTAGATCACTCATTTAATAAAATGTATCAATTTAGACATTCTGTATATAAACATCCATCAAATCTGCTTTTTTGATATTCAAGTTTGAATATCGAAAAACAAGTGGCTCGTTTTTCGAGATTCGCCAATATCAAAAAACAAGGAGAAAGAGCAGTTTTTATATGAATCCACTGCTCAGATATCCTGAATTATGATATTTGTAGTTCGTTTTAGATCATTGATTTAATAAAATGTGTTTTGTAGAAATTCTGTAGATATACATCCTTCAAATCTTCTTTTATAATATTCAAGTTTGAATATCGAATAACGAGTAGCTCGTTTTTCGAGATTCGCCAATATCAAAAAGCACGGAGAAAGAGCAGTTTTTATGTGAATCCACTGCTCGGGCATCCCCAATTATGATGTATTTAGTTCGTTTTAGATCACTTATTTAATAAAATGTGTCAATTTAGACATTCTGTATATAAACATCCATCAAATCTGCTTTTTTGTTATTCAAGTTTGAATATCGAAAAACGAGTGGCTCGTTTTTCGAGATTCGCCAATATCAAAAAACAAGGAGAAAGAGCAGTTTTTATGTGAATCCACTGCTCGGTTATTCCCTATTATGATGTATTTAGTTCTTTTTAGATCACTCATTTAATAAAATGTATCAATTTAGACATTCTGTATATAAACATCCATCAAATCTGCTTTTTTGATATTCCAATTTTGAATATCGAATAACGAGTAGCTCGTTTTTCGAGATTCGCCAATATCAAAAAACAAGGTGAAAGAGCAGATATACATCCTTCAAATCTGCCTTTTTGATATTCAAGTTTGAATATCGGAAAACGAGTGGCTCGTTTTTCGAAATTCGCCAATATCAAAAAAACAACGAGAAAAAAAGTTTTTATGTGAATCCACTGCTCAGGCATCCTCAATTATGATATTTGTAGTTCGTTTTAGATCATTGATTTAATAAAATGTGTTTTGGAGAAATTCTGTAGATATACATCCTTCAAATCTGCTTTTTTAATATTCAAGTTTGAATATCGAATAACGAGTAGCTCGTGTTTCGAGATTCGCCAATATCAAATAACAAGGAGAAAGAGCAGTTTTTATGTGAGTAGCTCGTTTTTCGAGATTCACCAATATCAAAAAACAAGGAGAATGAGCAGTTTTTATGTGAATCCACTGCTCGGGCATCCCGAATTATGATGTATTTAGTTCGTTTTAGATCACTCATTTAATAAAATGTGTTAATTTAGACATTCTGTATATAAACATCCATCAAATCTGCTTGTTTGATATTCAAGTATGAATATCGAAAAACGAGTGGCTCGTTTTTCGAGATTCGCCAATATCAAAAAACAACGAGAAAGAAAAGTTTTTATGTGAATCCACTGCTCTGGCATCCTCAATTATGATATTTTTAGTTCGTTTTAGATCATTGATTTAATAAAATGTGTTTTGGAGAAATTCTGTAGATATACATCCCTCAAATCTGCTTTTTTAACATTCAAGTTTGAATATCGAATAACGAGTAGCTCGTTTTTCGAGATTCGCCAATATCAAAAAACAAAGAGAAAGAAACGTTTTTATGTGAATCCACTGTTCAGGCATCCTCAATTATGATATTTTTAGTTCGTTTTAGATCATTGATTTAATAAAATGTGTTTTGGAGAAATTCTGTAGATATACATCCTTCAAATCTGCCTTTTTGATATTCAAGTTTGAATATCGAAAAACGAGTGGCTCGTTTTTCGAGATTCGCCAATATCAAAAAAACAACGAGAAAAAAAGTTTTTATGTGAATCCACTGCTCAGGCATCCTCAATTATAATATTTGTAGTTCGTTTTAGATCATTGATTTAATAAAATGTGTTTTGGAGAAATTCTGTAGATATACATCCTTCAAATGTTCTTTTTTAATATTCAAGTTTGAATATCGAATAACGAGTAGCTCGTTTTTCGAGATTCGCCAATATCAAATAACAAGGAGAAAGAGCAGTTTTTATGTGAATCCACTGCTCGGGCATCCCCAATTATGATGTATTTAGTTCGTTTTAGATCACTTATTTAATAAAATGTGTCTATTTAGACATTCTGTATATAAACATCCATCAAATCTGCTTTTTTGATATTCAAGTTTGAATATCGAAAAACGAGTGGCTCGTTTTTCGAGATTCGCCAATATCAAAAAACAAGGAGAAAGAGCAGTTTTTATGTGAATCCACTGCTCGGTTATTCCCAATTATGATGTATTTAGTTCGTTTTAGATCACTCATTTAATAAAATGTATCAATTTAGACATTCTGTATATAAACATCCATCAAATCTGCTTTTTTGATATTCAAGTTTGAATATCGAATAACGATTAGCTCGTTTTTCGAGATTCGCCAATATCAAAAAACAAGGTGAAAGAGCAATTTTTATGTGAATCCACTGCTCGGGCATCCCAAATTATGATGTATTTAGTTCGTTTTAGATCACTCATTTAATAAAATGTGCCAATTTAGACATTCTGTAGATAAACATCCATCAAATCTGCTTTTTTGATATTCAAGTTTGAATATCGAAAAACAAGTGGCTCGTTTTTCGAGATTCGCAAATATTAAAAAACAAGGAGAAAGAGCAGTTTTTATACGAATCCACTGCTCAGGCATCCTCAATTATGATATCTTTAGTTCGTTTTAGATCATTGATTTAATAAAATGTGTTTTGGAGAAATTCTGTAGATATACATCCTTCAAATCTTCTTTTTTAATATTCAAGTTTGAATATCGAATAACGAGTAGCTCGTTTTTCGAGATTCGCCAGTATCAAAAAACAAGGAGAAAGAGGAGTTTTTATGTGAATCCACTGCTCGGGCATCCCCAATTATGATGTATTTAGTTCGTTTTAGATCACTCATTTAATAAAATGTGTCAATTTAGACATTCTGTATATAAACATCCATCAAATCTGCTTTTTTGATATTCAATGATGAATATCGAAAAACGAGTGGCTCGTTTTTCGAGATTCGCCAATATCAAAAAACATCGAGAAAGAAAAGTTTTTATGTGAATCCATTGCTCAGGCAGGCGTGCTCAATTATGATATTTTTAGTTCGTTTTAGAAAACGTATTTAATAAAATGTGTTTTGGAGACATTCTGAAGATATACATCCATCAAATCTGCTTTTTTTGTTATTCAAGTTTGAATATCGAAAAACGAGTGGCCCCTTTTTCGAGATTCGCCAATATCAAAAAACAAGGAGAAAGAGCAGTTTTTATATGAATCCACTGCTCAGGCATCCTGAATTATGATATCTTTAGTTCGTTTTAGATCACTCATTTAATAAAATGTGTCATAGAGACATTCTGTAGATAAATATTCATCAAATCTGCTTTTTTGATATTCAAGTTTCAATATCGAAAAACGAGTGGCTCGTTTTTCGAGATTCGCCAATATCAAAAAACAACGAGAAAGAAAAGTTTTTATGTGAATCCACTGCTCAGGCATCCTCAATTATGATATTTTTAGTTCGTTTTAGATCATTGATTTAATAAAATGTGTTTTGGAGAAATTCTGTAGATATACATCCCTCAAATCTGCTTTTTTAACATTCAAGTTTGAATATCGAATAACGAGTAGCTCGTTTTTCGAGATTCGCCAATATCAAAAAACAAAGAGAAAGAAACGTTTTTATGTGAATCCACTGTTCAGGCATCCTCAATTATGATATTTTTAGTTCGTTTTAGATCATTGATTTAATAAAATGTGTTTTGGAGAAATTCTGTAGATATACATCCTTCAAATCTGCGTTTTTGATATTCAAGTTTGAATATCGAAAAACGAGTGGCTCGTTTTTCGAGATTCGCCAATATCAAAAAAACAACGAGAAAAAAAGTTTTTATGTGAATCCACTGCTCAGGCATCCTCAATTATAATATTTGTAGTTCGTTTTAGATCATTGATTTAATAAAATGTGTTTTGGAGAAATTCTGTAGATATACATCCTTCAAATGTTCTTTTTTAATATTCAAGTTTGAATATCGAATAACGAGTAGCTCGTTTTTCGAGATTCGCCAATATCAAATAACAAGGAGAAAGAGCAGTTTTTATGTGAATCCACTGCTCGGGCATCCCCAATTATGATGTATTTAGTTCGTTTTAGATCACTTATTTAATAAAATGTGTCTATTTAGACATTCTGTATATAAACATCCATCAAATCTGCTTTTTTGATATTCAAGTTTGAATATCGAAAAACGAGTGGCTCGTTTTTCGAGATTTGCCAATATCAAAAAACAAGGAGAAAGAGCAGTTTTTATGTGAATCCACTGCTCGGTTATTCCCAATTATGATGTATTTAGTTCGTTTTAGATCACTCATTTAATAAAATGTATCAATTTAGACATTCTGTATATAAACATCCATCAAATCTGCTTTTTTGATATTCAAGTTTGAATATCGAATAACGATTAGCTCGTTTTTCGAGATTCGCCAATATCAAAAAACAAGGTGAAATAGCAGTTTTTATGTGAATCCACTGCTCGGGCATCCCAAATTATGATGTATTTAGTTCGTTTTAGATCACTCATTTAATAAAATGTGCCAATTTAGACATTCTGTAGATAAACATCCATCAAATCTGCTTTTTTGATATTTAAGTTTGAATATCGAAAAACAAGTGGCTCGTTTTTCGAGATTCGCAAATATCAAAAAACAAGGAGAAAGAGCAGTTTTTATATGAATCCACTGCTGAGGCATCCTCAATTATGATATCTTTAGTTCGTTTTAGATCATTGATTTAATAAAATGTGTTTTGGAGAAATTCTGTAGATATACATCCTTCAAATCTTCTTTTTTAATATTCAAGTTTGAATATCGAATAACGAGTAGCTCGTTTTTCGAGATTCGCCAGTATCAAAAAACAAGGAGAAAGAGGAGTTTTTATGTGAATCCACTGCTCGGGCATCCCCAATTATGATGTATTTAGTTCGTTTTAGATCACTCATTTAATAAAATGTGTCAATTTAGACATTCTGTATATAAACATCCATCAAATCTGCTTTTTTGATATTCAATGATGAATATCGAAAAACGAGTGGCTCGTTTTTCGAGATTCGCCAATATCAAAAAACATCGAGAAAGAAAAGTTTTTATGTGAATCCATTGCTCAGGCAGGCGTCCTCAATTATGATATTTTTAGTTCGTTTTAGAAAACGTATTTAATAAAATGTGTTTTGGAGACATTCTGAAGATATACATCCATCAAATCTGCTTTTTTTGTTATTCAAGTTTGAATATCGAAAAACGAGTGGCCCCTTTTTCGAGATTCGCCAATATCAAAAAACAAGGAGAAAGAGCAGTTTTTATATGAATCCACTGCTCAGGCATCCTGAATTATGATATCTTTAGTTCGTTTTAGATCACTCATTTAATAAAATGTGTCATAGAGACATTCTGTAGATAAATATTCATCAAATCTGCTTTTTTGATATTCAAGTTTGAATATCGAAAAACGAGTGGCTCGTTTTTCGAGATTTGCCAATATCAAAAAACAACGAGAAAGAAAAGTTTTTATGTGAATCCACTGCTCAGGCATCCTCAAGTATGATATTTTTAGTTCGTTTTAGATCATTGATTTAATAAAATGTGTTTTGGAGAAATTCTGTAGATATACATCCTTCAAATCTGCTTTTTTAATATTCAAGTTTGAATATCGAATAACGAGTAGCTCGTTTTTCGCGATTCGCCAATATCAAAAAACAAAGAGAAAGAAAAGTTTTTTTTATGTGAATCCACTGTTCAGGCATCCTCAATTATGATATTTTTAGTTCGTTTTAGATCATTGATTTAATAAAATGTGTTTTGGGGAAATTCTGTAGATATACATCCTTCAAATCTGCCTTTTTGAAATTCAAGTTTGAATATCGAAAAACGAGTGGCTCGTTTTTCGAGATTCGCCAATATCAAAAAAACAACGAGAAAAAAAGTTTTTATGTGAATCCACTGCTCAGGCGTTCTCAATTATGATATTTGTATTTCGTTTTAGATCATTGATTTAATAAAATGTGTTTTGGAGAAATTCTGTAGATATACATCCTTCAAATCTTCTTTTTTAATATTCAAGTTTGAATATGGAATAACGAGTAGCTCTTTTTTCGAGATTCGCCAATATCAAATAACAAGGAGAAAGAGCAGTTTTTATGTGAATCCACTGCTCGGGCATCCCCAATTATGATGTATTTAGTTCGTTTTAGATCACTTATTTAATAAAATGTGTCAATTTAGACATTCTGTATATAAACATCCATCAAATCTGCTTTTTTGATATTCAAGTTTGAATATCGAAAAACGAGTGGCTCGTTTTTCGAGATTCGCCAATATCAAAAAACAAGGAGAAAGAGCTGTTTTTATGTGAATGCACTGCTCAGGCATCCTCAATTATGATGCCTTTAGTACGTTTTAGATCACTAATTTAATCAAATGTGTCATGGAGACATTCTGTAGATAAACACCCATCAAATCTGTTTTTTTTTTTGATATTCAAGTTCGAATATCGAAAAACGAGTGGTTCGTTTTTCGAGATTCGCCAATATAAAAAAACAACGAGAAAGAAAAGTTTTTATGTGAATCCACTGCTCAGGCATCCTCAATTTTGATATCTTTAGTTCGTTTTAGATCATTGATTTAATAAAATTTGTTTTGGAGACATTCTGTAGATATACATCCTTCAAATCTGCTTTTTTTAATATTCAAGTTTGAATATCGAAAAACGAGAAGCTCGTTTTTCGAGATTCGCCAATATCAAAAAACAAGGAGAAAGAGCAGTTTTTATATGAATCCACTGCTCAGGCATCCTGAATTATGATATCTTTAGTTCGTTTTAGAAAACGTATTTAATAAAATGTGTTTTGGAGACATTCTACAGATATACCTCCATCAAATCTACTTTTTTGAGATTCAAGTTTGAATGTCGAAAAACAAGTAGCTCGTTTTTCAACATTCGCCAATATCAAATAACGAGCTAGTTGTTTTTCGTTATTCGCCAATATTGAAAAACGAAAAACGAAAATCGAGCTAACTTCACACTGCCTAGTGAGAATGGCATAAATTGATTCAATGTCCTTGGTAAAAATTAAGATGGAAATTGATTACTGACAAAGCTAATGTACTAGTCCCAAAATGAAATCTGTAGATGAGAGTTGAACATTTTTAATGTTAATACAACAGGGTCAGAACATTCAATGAATGGAGGACAATTTTACAAATTAAATGTACCAAATTGTGGATGGACAAACTAAATGACCAACAGAATTTTCCATGAAGTAAACAGATCTTATCAAAAGTGCAATCAAGTTTAATTAAGAAAATTCATTAAAAAGATTTCTTGCAGTGTGTTTGAAGCCTCACTTACAAAGTATCACTCATAAAAATGTTGTGGCTTGGTCCCTTATCATCCAATCATCACCAATTTTATTCACACTATGTGCAGGTGTATAAAAACTACCGGTAACCATAAACATTATTCCATTCCATCCTAGGTTGCAACAATACGTATCACAGTATTTCTTCTTGGTCGGTTTCCAGCTTTGTAAGAAATGTCAAAAAAACAATGGCGACACGCTGTAACATTATTAAATTAGCCACTGCTTTTCCATCTGACATTTTTGATTCATTGCCGAAAGTCATCCTTTCTCCTTGTCACATGAACTACAGGTGAGCCGTCTGCATGCATGATAGTTGAGCATTGAAAGAAAATGGAGAGTTAAAAAGTCTTTCAGCATTTAAAGCCCCTTGTACTGCAATGTGGCATCTATACCGTTGTATACCACCACACGGTACTGGTATGTTGTAGTAACCGTACTCAATCCATTCAAAGTTGAACATTTCACTTTTTGCTGCGTCTTTGTTAACTTTTTCATGATTTCTGTGGGTTTATTTCAAAAATGCACCTACAAAACAAATATTCTCAATCAGCTTTTTTCATATCATATCCATCAATAATAATGTTAAAAAATTTCAAACACAGCCCAGAAATAGATAATGAGGCCTGATGCTGACATCTGCACAACACGTACTAAAACATTTTTGGACTGAAATGAAATGAAATGGATTTAACGTCTACTGTTCTGCTCCTATACTGGGCTAATGAAGACGGGCATATGCCATACAGTGTGCTACAAGGGAAATTTTGCCCGGGCAACAGCGCTACAGCCTACTTTTATTTGTATCGAATTCAAACTGCCAAGTGATATTTTACATGCACGCCAATGTGGTCACGGAAACGTGGTTTTTCGTAACATCTGAACGACTAGACAAGCACTTCGTCCTGCATCACTGACAAGCGGAAACCACGCCGAAAAATCAGGATGAACTTTTTCTGCCAATGCAGGGATCGAACACCCGACCTCCAGGCTAGTGAGCCAGCGTCTTACCCACTGTGCAACGTGATCCCCCCCCCCTTTTTGGACTTATATAATATATGTTGAATTTTTTTCAATAATTCGCATTAACTGTAGGTCTTTTACAAGCAGTGGGTGGAAAACGAAAGACCTCCAAAAAACGACCAATGTTGTTAGTCAGGCGATCTTACTCCTTGTCACATACAACTAGTGTGGGATTGAAACCACGTCACTTGTCTCCATGACAGATATTCTGACCAAAGGCATATTGGGACCATGGACCTTTATATATTTAGACCATTCGTCCAATCACCCCCTTAAAACTCAAGGTCCAAGTAGAGAACAGGAAGTGATGGATTTACCGATAAGGTGCCCATTTCTCAAGAGGTTTTTGATCTCCAGTTTTTCTTAATCTTAGTACCAGTATTTATCTTTTAGTTTACCTTTGAAAAAGTTCCAGAATAGAGTCTAACCCAGACTGATACTGGATAATTAGGCTACCGTACACTTGATTGATGACAGGCATGGTTTGGTTGGATTGTTCGTACTTGGTTTTATTTTATTTACTCAAAGATGCAAGTTGTGCCTAAAATTAGTAAAATATAAAATTTTTAGATAGATAGACTTTCACATTGACAAAGCAGGTTTTAATGTCCAGAAATGTTATCGGGTACCCCTTCATTATCTTATAAGTTAGGCCTAGTCTAGTACACTACTAGTAGTGGCTATAGTAGTATCATAGTCATAAGGTATAGGCCTAGCTAGGGCAGTATAGGCTAGTTCATATTTCTAGCAATGAGTTGAATAAGTTGTCATATCACAAGAGCAGTCCCAACTAGGCCTAGAGTAGAAATGAATGCTCCAAAAACAATGCGATGATTAAGCCTAGATTATGGATGTCGATCTTGGACGTACCCGGTAGGGCTAATAAAAATGGCGCTAATAAAAAAAAGTTGAAAGTTGTCTAGTTTCTATTTCAAAAATCAGTTTCATTTTTACGAATGACAAAAAATTAATCTGTGTCAAATCAAGATGTGTGGATGTGTGTCTACTATGTAAACATTACTTACCTAAAACTGTAATGTTTGATATTAACTATTGTCTGTGCTGGAGAAATTCATCTTCGACTTCCCCGCTAACGGTCTTCGCAGTAACTGGCGCCCAGGACGACCGATGACGTCACTCTAATTTAATCACCCGTATGTCATATTTACAGACGAAATTCTGTATTTCTCAAATTTTTACAGAATGGTGTCTGTTATCGGAATAACAGACCTGCGCTGTAGGCATTTTACAGAAACACGTCTGTAAAAATTACAGAAAAGGCTTACAGTGATACGCCAAATAGTGCCAATGTGTACACCGGACCTCAGTATTTCGTCCCATCCCAACGACTGTACGTTGACCGTAGGCTCGCTATCCAGGAGGCCCCTTACATCCCTCCGTTAATTCATCGGAATTTTTAAGCGCGGTTCCTCCTGCACCATTGATTGGCAAGGGGGATCCACGCCGGAAAATCAGGATGAATGTTCTCGGTCAACGCAGGGATGGAACAAGGGACCTTCTAGATAGCGAGCCAACGACTTATTAACTGAACCATGTGGCCCCCTTTCCAATAAGAAGGGTTAGGTAGCCAAATAAGGTCCCTCTCTGTCTCCATCAGTGTCTCTGTCTCCCTCTCGGTCTGTTTCTCCCTCTCTCTGTCAGTGTTCCTGTCCATCTCCCTGTCTTTTGCTGTCGTTCTCTTTATATGTCCGTCTCCCTCTGTGTCTGTCTGTCCCTCTCCCTCTCTCTGTGTCTCTGTCTCTCTCTCTGCCTCACCCCTGTGTCGGCCTCTGTCTGTCTCTCTCTATGCTTGTCTGTCTGTGTCTGTCTGTATGTTTATCTCTCTGTCTGTCTCCCTCTCTGTTTGTATCCCTGTCCACCTCTGTCTTTGGCTGTCTTTCTCTCTGTGTCCGTCTCCCTCTGCGTCTGTCTGTCTATCCCTCTCTCTGTGTCTTTGTCTCTCTCTCTCTCTGCTCCCCCTGTGTCTGCCTCTCTGTCTCCACCCTCTCTCTCTCTCTCTCTCTCTCTCTCTCTCTCTCTCTCTCTCTCTCTCTCTCTCTCAAATTAATGCCTGTCTGTCTGTGTCTGTCTGTCTCTCTCCCCCTGTGTGTATCTCTCTTTGACTCTATCTCGCTCCCTGTCTCTCTCTATGGTGCATTGGGGGGGGGGGACGATTTACCCAATTCTACCCAATACCACTTCAGTATCACCACATACTACCGAAATACTACAACATAATACTGCAAAATGTGTATATCAATTGAATTTCTTCAAAAATAATTAGTTATACCGTGGGAATTGTACTTCAAATGCGATAACCCATGTCTGGCTCTTCAATTTGCCTCCCTATATCACATAAAACAAGCATGTGGTGATATTGGGGTGGTATTCAGGTGTCATTGTGCAGAATTGGGTAGTATTGGGTAAATCGTCCCGCCGCTGCATTGGGTTAACTTTATACTGTAAACCACATTTTATCACGAACTGATTCAGTTATCTAATGTATTATTGGGTGAGAGAGAGATGTTTCTTAACGTCCCGGAGAAAACCCACGATGTTTGACATGCGACTCAACTCCTGGTCACGTACAAGTGAGGAATCGAAACCACGCCACTTGACTCAATGACAGACATTATGATCAAACCTGCGAGTCTTAACCATTCGGCTCCCACCCCCGTTTGTCATAACCAAAGTTTTGGATTTGACCTGATCGTCTATACGTTGGTTTGACTGGCTACTTTTGTATTTCACTTCTTAAGGACTTTATCATTGTTTTTTCTCACGATACCGAAATCAAATATGTAACAGGAACCAAAACAGTTGTTTCTATACGTTTTATGTCGCAACGGTTACACAATAGTCCACATTACAATGTTTAAAATTAGCTTCTCTTTCTCTCAACTATAAAAGTCTAACCAGCGTGGGCTGTATATTTTTGGTTATGAAATTAGAATCAATAATTTGTAAAGGTAACAATATTGTTTCAGCCATCATTTCTCCATTCCTTGTCTATGAATTTGAAAACTATGTCGCAACGACAACATTGTTACACTAACGAGGATTAAAAGCTTATGTATCTGATAAAATTTGTTCCGTGCATCTTTTAGTTTATTTCTCGATTTTATGAACATGTATACAATTTAATTTTAAAATACAGAGATCAACATCCTTACACATTAAATACAAAATACTGTAAGCCGAGTATGGTCTGACCGATTAATGGACACGGTTCCAAATTGTTATGGTTTTGACATATATATAGCAGCATAAGTAATTTGGGAACAAAAAGGCATTTGCAACAACTATTACGCCACATTTATTTTATAAGGAACAATCTCCATTC
This sequence comes from Patella ulyssiponensis, assembly GCA_963678685.1. Taxonomy (NCBI): domain Eukaryota; kingdom Metazoa; phylum Mollusca; class Gastropoda; family Patellidae; genus Patella; species Patella ulyssiponensis. The sequence goes on along the minus strand of OY783232.1, from coordinate 56,150,713 downwards.
TTAGTACCGTCCCAATATTCGTAGAGTATTGTACAATGCATCAAATGATTAATTGACAGACATTATGATCAAACCTGCACGTCTTAACCATTCGGCCCCCACCCCCACCCCCGTTTTCATAGCCAAAGTTTTTGCATGACTGGGAATGTGTTCAATCCAAATAATACCAGGACCATTTCTAATCAACATGAAGTTCCAAGCAATATTTGAAGTTTTGTGATATTGTGAACAGGAGGGCAGTGGCGAAGACAATGAACATCGACATACAAATGTGGGCGTATAAGAACTGATAATCAAAGTATGAGAAAAATATCTCTTTGATATAAGATAACATAATCTATCATAAACAGAAATAAACATTGACAATAAAAGAACTATAATAAAAATATCCTTTTGGTATATAACTTGCAAGGGGAATTATACCCAACTATGATCTACATGTATGTCAATACTGCATCTCGAAGATTCCAAAAATTAGATTTTAAAAACTTCCACAATAAATCAAAAGTTCATCTCTATGAAGACATGAGTTATGGATTCAATTATGTAAGAAGTATTAAGAAAGTATGCCATTTAAAATGCTGAACTTCATTATATACATGTAATGGGTTACTGATTTAATATCTCATAACAGTGCTTCTATCAACAAGAGTTGTTGCATTTTAAGTAATCATCAGAAAATCATAATTCAAACTCACCCATAACTACGGTGTAACTGTGATATATATAATCAAACGTTTTCTTAAATCAGATAATAATTGTGACCATCAGAGGGACCACGAGCTAAAATGGGGGATTTTTCGTACAATCAGGGGACATAATTCAGGAAGTTACGATCCGATATGGGAAAATATGCAATGGAACCAAGATCATTAGGTTATAAACATGTATTTCAAGTTTCATAAAAATCAGTTCAAAACTGTGACCTCTATAGGGTCCACAACCTTAATATAACATATTTTCAAACAATTCGCGAACAGACGGCGGCCATTTTATCCTTCAACTCTGGTCCGATTTTCACGAAATTCAAATTTTCTCTTCATTACCATGAAACTGTGATATAATCAAACGGTTTTTTAAATCGGATAATAATTTTGACCTCCAGAGGGACCACAAGCTAACAAAAGCTATTTTTCAGACAATCAGGGGACATAATTCAGGAAGTTATGATCCGATTGGCGCAAATATCGAAAGGAACCAAGATCTTTGGGTTATAAACATACATATCAAGTTTCATCAAAATCGGTTCAAAATTGTGACCTCTAAGAGCTGGATGAAACATCTCTAAATATGTGAATAGGTTCCCATTTTGTTGGGGTGGACGCTGGGGTGGTTCCCCGTGAGTGTGAGTGTGAGTGTGTGTGTGTGTGGGGGGGGGGGGCTGACATCATGTATTTTTGTGGACAGAAGTCATTTCGTTCTTAATTGAGCTTAAAGTAGTATTTCGTTAGTGCTTTCGTTCAAAATATTAAGTTATAATGGTCCTTTTCAAGAGATCTGGGAATGTATCATATCAGATTTGTAAAATGTATTTTAATATAAGATATTTATTTTTTTAAGAAAATAAAAAATTTATCTATATTTACATTTCATCAGAAAAATACAACAAAAACAAATATCGAAAAACAAATTTCAAAATTATTCATATCAGATTTGTAAAATGTATTTTGATATAAGATATTTATTTTTTTAAGAAAATAAAAAAAAAATAGTCTATATTTACATTTTATCAGAAAAATACAACAAAAACAAATATCGAACAAGAAATTTCAAAATACAAATCCACAAATACAAATCTTGCAAAAAATTTCTCTGAAAACATTTCTCCAAAAACATATCTTCAAAAACATTTCTCCAAATACATTTCTCGAAATTCATTGAACCGGAACATTAGAAATCAACCTGGCATACAATAAGTCACCATACAATAGCCCAGTTTAGGAGCAGAACAGTAGGATGTTAAACCCCATTTCATTTTATTTCTCTAGTGAAACCACGTGCGTAGAACAGCTAATCGGACAGGGCCTTCGATAACGAAAATAAATTGAAAGTAGTCTATTTTCAGAAATTAGGCTTTGTCTGCTGGCGACATATTTCTTTGTTCAAAGAGAGGAAGAAATGGAGTTTAACAACCACTCGACACAACTAGATAATTTCTGAACTAATACGTGGTTCAATTTTATTTCCATAATTAGCTTGCGCGTAGGGTCTTTAACAGTGGGAGGAAACTGGAGGCCCCGGAGAAAACCCACGAGATTGGACAGACGTCCCTACTCCTCGACACGTACATCGAAATCACGCCAGTTGACTCACTGACAGACATTATGGTACAGCGCGTACGTGTTATTCATAAGACCATCCAAACCCCCTTCTTTGCTCAAACGAAAGAATGTTTTACCTCTTATAAATCATGTTTTCATGAATGTGCCTGGGAATAAGTTCATACAGATTTTCCGGTGTTATTTCCCCCTTGTCAGTGGTACAGGACAGAGGGTCTATCAACGAGAGCTGTGTAGTCGTTCGGAAGGTTCGAAAAACCGAAGCTCCGTGTTCAAATTGGCGTGCACGTAAAATATCCCTTGGCAGTTGGAATTCCATATAAGTGTAGGCCGTAGTGTCGCTGTCCGGGCAAACTTTCCCTCATAGCACACTGTATAGCCTATACCCGTCTTCATCGGCCCAGTTCGGATCAGAAAAGTAGGACGTTAAACTCCGTTTCCCTTCATTTCATTTATTCAGTGAGGGGAGGTGGCGGGGATTTAAATCTTAAAAAACGATCTCAATAAGAAATTCTCGATATTTGTTCATATACAAATGTACTACTGATAAGTATGTTTTTTTGTTCGCTACAGAATGTAAATTTATATTTACATAACTTGCAAAAAGAAAAAAAAATGACTGGCACTAAAAAATGAGGGTGGGAAGGGTATTTAACGTCAAAATACCGGCCATAACACGAAATACAAGATATCGGGTTGCACACCATAAAGAAGGTCCAAATACATATTAAAAATTGTAAAATATTTTCTGACATATACATATTTTCTGACATATACATGATTTTGAAGAGATAAAGCCCTCTTTCATTGATCAAACGACATATGTCTACTTTCAATTTATTTTATTTAATGCTAGATCATATTAACCGATATATTTATATATAGAAACATAACACGCACGCGATTTCATTAAAGTCACGGTCATTGTACGATTTTATTTGTTGTATGCTTGCCCGATTCTTCTTTATTGTATGGTGACTTATTGTCTGCTAGGTTGATTTCTAATGTTCCGGTTCGATGAATTTCGAAATATGTGTTTGGAGAAATGTATTTGAAGAAATGTTTTTGGAGAAATGTTTTTAGATAAATGTTTTTAGAGAAATGTTTTGCAAGATTTGCATTTTGAGATTTGTATTTTGAAATTTGTTGTTCGATATTTGTTTTTCGTTGTATTTTTTTGATGAAATGTAAATATAGATTAATTTTATTAAAATACATTTTACAAATCTGATATGACGAATGTCTGATTTGTGAAACAAATATTGATTTTAAGATACAAATGTTAATTTTAGTGTACAAATGTCGAAATACGAATTAAGGACTATGAATTTAGAACTAAGAACATACTGTATTGGGAGCAGCCATTTTGTTGGTCAGTTCCAATCTGATATTCATGAAATTCGAAGCCGACAATGATTATGGTGTGACGGTACACAACCTAGAAATGTTACTTTTCGTCAAAATCGGATAAGAATTGTGACCTGTAGAGAGTCCACAACCATGATATACCATATTTTTTACACTATTCGCGTACAAACGGTGACCATTTCGTCCGGCAATTTTGGTACGATTTTCACGAAATTCGAACTCAACCTTCCTTACGGTGCAACAGTAATATAATCAGAGTTTTTTTTTTTTTAAATCAGATAATAATTGTTCGAGAGATAGACAGAGAACAAGCAATACCGAAAGTAATTTTTCCTACAATCAAAGGCCATAATTCATTAAGTTACAATTTGATATGCGCAAATAACGAAAAGAATAAAGATCTTTAGGTTATAAACAAGCATTTCGGGTTTCATCAAAATCGAATTAAAATTGTCACCTCTGCAGGGTCCACAACCTTGACATACCATATTTTTACACTGTTCACGTACAAACGGCGGCCATTTTTTCTGGCAATTATGGTCCAATTTTCTCGAAATTTGAACTCAATCTTCCGTAGGGTGTAACGATGATAGAGTCAAACGTTTTTTCAAATCGGATAATAATTGTGACCTCCAGAGAGACCATAGGCGATTTTTCGGACAATCAGGGGCCATAATTCAGGAAGTTACGATCCGATATGCGCAAATAACGAAAAGAACCAAGATCTTTGGGTTATAACCATGCATTTCAAGTTTCATCAAAATCGAATTAAAATTGTGACCTCTACTACAGGGTCCACAACCATGATATACCATTTTGTAACAGTATTCGCGTACAAACGGCGGCCATTTTGTATGTCAATTTTCGTCCGATTTTCCCGAAATTCGAACTCAACCTCCCTTACGGTGTAACGGTAATATAATCAACCGTTTTATTAAATCGGATAATAATTGTGACCACCAGAGGGACCTCAAGCTAAAATAAGTCGATTTTGCGTATAATCAGGGGCCATAATTCAGGAAGTTACGTTCCGATATGCGCAAATATCGAAAGGAACCAAGATCTTTGGGTTATAACCATGAATTTCAAGTTTCATCAAAATCGAATAAAAAATGTGACTTCTACAGGGTCCACAACCTTGATATACCATTTTTTAACAGTATTTGCGTACAAACGGCGGCCATTTTGTATGGCAATTTTCGTCCGATTTTCCCGAAATTCGAACTCAACCTCCCTTAGGGTGTAATGGTGATATAATCAAACGGTTTTTTAAATCGGATAATAATTGTGACCTCCAGAGGGACCACAAGCTAAAAAGGGTGATTTTTCGGAAAATCCGGGGCGATAATTCAGGAAATTACATTCCGATAGGCGCAAATATCGAAAAGAACCAAGATCTTTAGGTTATAAACATGCATGTCAAGTTTCATCAAAATCGGTTCAAAATTGTGACCTGTATAGGGTCCACAAGCTAAAAACGTGATTTTTCGTACAATCAGGGGACGGACGTCCGGACGGACAGGGGCGACGACAATATACGTCCACATAAAAATGTGGGCGTATAAAAATTAACCGTGCCGTACCTGGCACGCTTAAAATTTGTAATGTAAACGGGGTTATTGACTTGGATAAGGTTGTGCCCAGATTTTGGATTAATTCATTCACATTTATATATCGAAGTGTGTTTTTGCTATAAAGACTACTTCCAGCCAAACATTAATCCCCGGAACAATAACATGCAAATTACCCAATAGGATCTTTGTTGTTCAATATAATGGCTGAGCCATCCTACTGCCAGTTCATCACTAGAAAGGCAATCGACGCCTCTTTGATTTTGTCATTTCTTAAGGTCTGTAAAAAATCTGTAGGTCTTCTTTGCACGGGGCCAACAATATCACACTCAATCTCTATTGGTTGTACCGGCTCTTCTATTCTCTTTGACCTATATCAGGAGCACTTAATAGGAATTCCTTTGTTGCTATGGTGGCTGCTTTTGCTGATCCAATGTTGAAAAGAAATTGATGATTTGTTTCATCTTAAGTGAATGGACTCATGAGCTGTTCACTCATTAGAATTGTAGTTTCTACATCATGTGCATTTCTTTGCAGTTGCTGTGTCTTTAAATCCCAGGAAATATCTTCTTTTGTATCAAATAAGTTAGAAAGAATACGGACGTGCATTGAATGGCTATTGGCCCATCTTTGCCGAGCTAAAATCGAATTCGAGAATGGACTGATTCCTGTTCTTTGGCTAGCAGCATCTGTTAAAAAGGGCTTCCAAGTTCTCTTCAGTGCAAAGCGTCCTTCCCGGCAATCACTATCTAATTCGGGGTGTGTATCCTCTTAAGCTCTAACAAGATGTCATGAAACCGAACTAACCATTGAGCATAGTTTGGCTGGTTGAATGTAAAAAAAAAATAATTGGTTAATTTTGGCAAACAGTGTATGTGTAATTCATAATCTCCAGTTCGAATACTTCGAAAAAATTGATGATACAGGTGAATCATTACGATATATATCATCCAGTATTTTGCTGCAAATCTAATGTTTCTTGGGTAAAATGTTTGTACTCTTGTCAAAATCGTCTGCATTTCCATAGAAATGGCGCACTCATTAAAATATTCAGCAAATCGCATGGCTTTGATTTCAGTTCCAAGATTACATGACTCCTGCTTATCAATATCCTGACTGTAATAGAATGATCTAAAATGTAATGTTTCCATTGATAAAGAAAGCATCTGGTGTACTCTCTTATACTTGCTGTAATGGTTTCCACTAATAAATCCATTAAGTGAACCAGAAGCCAGCATTCCACATTCTGTTAAAAGATACGGTCCTCTAGTTTCAGCAATGAATTTCCCAACCGCTTTGAAAAGGGTCAATTCAGTGTGAAAAGCACTAAGTTGGACAAATACAGAATAAAATGTTGATTCTTCAGCTTGGATTTGTAGTGTAACCTTTGCAATGGCTAAATCATATGCATGTTTTTCCACATTCATCAGCAATTCTAAGAGCCCTTCGAAGAAATGCAAATACATTTAGATGATATAGAAAGGGTAGGTAAGCCCCTACATTTATGGTTCGATTTTCCAAAAAATACATTTGCCATGCATGGAACAATATTTCTGGTAAGTTTTGGCCATGTAACTGATGACCACATAAAAAGTCCCATTATTAGGGCGTGGTCAGGTGGACTTGAGGACGATCTGACGCGAGGAAAGCCCCAACATTTTTGGTTAGATTTTTGAAAATTATGTTTTCCATGTATGGATCTTTGTTTCTGGTAAGTTTCAGCCATGTAACTGATGACCATATAAAAAGTCCCATTTTTAGGGTGTGGTCAGGCATACTTTACAGCGATCTAACATTGGGAAAGCCCCCCAAACCTTTGGTTAGATTTTTGAAAATTGTATTTACCAAGTGGGAATCTTTGTTTCTGGTAAGTTTCAGCCATTTAACTGATGACCATATAAAAAGCCTAATTTTTAGGGTGTGGTCAGCCATACTTTAGAGCGATCTGACTTGGGGAAAGCCCCCAAACTTTTGGTTAGATTTTTGAAAATTATAATTACCAAGTATGGATCTTTGTTTCTGGTAAGTTTCAGCCATGTAACTTATGACCATATTATTGGTCCCGTGAGGCGATATTGGGCGTGGTCTGACTTGGGGAAAGCCCCGGAAATTTTGGTTAGATTTGTGAAATATTTACTCCAACTATGGATACCATTGTCTCTAGAACGTTTCAGCCATGTAACTTATGACCTAATTTTTGGCCCCCTGGGCCCTACTTTAAGGTGCTGATGTGGCTAAATGCCACAGCAGTGCTCGATCTGACCAATTGATTTTTCTGATGACCATATTATTTTGTCATTAGCTCCTGGACTATTAGGATTAACATCAGTTTTTGTCTTAATTCTGTTATAAATGGATTAAAACAATATATGTCTATTACGGAGCCCGTTAAAGGGGCAAAGAATAAAAATATAATAATAATAACTGGTGCGTGCCTGATAATAACTAGCGCGCGCCTGATAATAACTGTGGCCCGCGCCTGATAATAACTGTTCCGGTTTCATCCCACTGTTAATATTTTATAATGCATCAAAATGATTAATTGATAAAATAAATATAATCTTGTCTGATATAAATCTATAATTTATTTATGATTAACATTTAACGTTGTCGTGGTTTACATTCAATAACAAGTGAGAGAGAGACAGAGAGAAACTAGGTCATTTCGGGACTAACATATTGTTTAATTTTATTTCAATAATTCGCTTGCGCGTAGGGGTCTTTAGCAGTGAGAGGAAAACGGGGGCCCAGATCAAATCCACGAGGTTTGATGAACAAGTGAATAAGATGGTATATATTTTGAACATTTTCATAGATAAACAAAAAATTATAACGATCACGTGCATGGTCACCCGTAAGCGAATCTACATAAGTAAGCCGATTTTTGTATCTGGTATGTGAACAACACATACTTTTGGTTAATGCAAAATGTATATTTTAAACAATGCACAGTGTATTAGGTGCCTTTCTATAGTGCATAATATTTCTGGTCGCATGGGTCGGGCTTGTGAGATAGGTAAGTAACTTATAAAGGAACATAGTGTGGCACCTAAATGTATTCTTACGACTGATAAATCATCTTTATATATAGATTATTTTAAGCAAATTACATACTACAGTACATGAATTACGTTTTAAATTAGGAAAATATAAAAGTCTGTGAGAAAGAAATACAAATTATATAGCTTGAAAATATAAATTGAAAAAATAGGCCTATATATAACACATGAGTACTAATTAATTGCAATGTACTTTATTTCACATTTGCTGAAGTAAATATGTGTCGTTGGAAAGTTACAAATAAAGTTTGCCAGGAAAATGTGTATCCATTATGTGTTACACTATAGACCCTATATACTGTAGTTTGTAAAATATCTTCTGGTTTATGTATTGAAGTTGTTAGCTAGTACCAGTGACAACAAGAACCAGGCTAACAAGAATATGTCTGGTAGTTAAAATCGGGCAATGACATCATTGTCTGATAATCAAAAAAAAAGGTAAAAACGTGGTTAGTCGCTCTCCTGAGTGCCCATATAAGTACACTGTCTTAAAATCCAGGGTAGCGTCTGTGCAGCTGACCAATCCGATAAAGGAAGCACCTGATCAATTTCCCTGGGCTCAATTCTGACTCATGCACGTAACCTCTTTATAAGAACATTCACAGTTTAAGTTTCTTTAGATATCATGATGAGACGGTAGGAAATAGAGATTCCGAAGGGGGAGCGTGCTAGCTTCCTGGCCTTAGAGGCGTGGGTGAACACATCATCCTAGCGCAAACGTTATGTAGAACTATTTAGAAGTATGTGGCTCTTGCCACGTTTAAGCCGATAGGTCTGAATTAGAAAGGATATTTTAATAACTGCTCAAGTAACTATATTGTAGTTTCCTGTATGTAACATTTGTAGTTTGCTGTTTTCCATATATAAACATAGTAACAACATAAACGGTGTTTTAGACTTAATTCATCATTGGATATAGTTTTATAACAACGTGAAGTCCTAAGAAATCCCTAGACGATCATTGTCACATCTGTGCCCCCCTAGTGTCACAGGCCTCTTTTTGGTCCCGCGACACAGGATAGTTCTTATAGTGTCACATATTGGCCCATAACGTGACATTTGGAATATTTAATATCAATGCCTGTATTACTATAAAAAAAATGTTGATGTGTTATTTATGTAATGATGGTATTTAGATTTTAAACATATTTCACTGAGCTTAGTCAGGCAAAAAAATATTAGAACGATGTACATCGTCAAGTGTAGCCTGTGATTATACTTTTATTATAACATCGGACTGATAGTCACATTCATGAAATATTCAATCTAAGTACAACTGTGGACACTTACAATTATGTGTATTAAATCATCTTACAAATTCTATTGTGCATGGAATTTCAACTGCTAAAAGACATATTTCGTACACTGCTAATATATATACGACATACAAAAACTAATATGTGTAAAACATCGACAGTTAGAAATTTTTGTTTTTTTGTTCCTGTCACGACCAGGGAGCCAGGGTGACTCAGTAAGTAAGACGTTGGCTCGCTAACTTCGAGGTCCCGTGTCCGATCCCTGCGTTGACCAGGATTTTTTGTTGTTCCAAGCCTTTGTCAGTGATGCAGGACCGAGGGCCTGGCAAGGGAAAACCTACAGTTGGGCGGATTGAACGTGCACTTAAAGGATCCGTTGGCAGTTATGAGAGTATGTCGTATCGCCAGTGTCTTGGCACAATATCTCTCGTAGCACACTGAATGGCGTATGTGCGTCTTCATTAGCCCAGTCGGAACTGAATAGTAGTTCAGATGGGTCGTGCACGTAAAGGATCCCTTGGTAGTTGGATTCTATATAAGACTAGACCGTAGCATTGCTGTCCTGGCACCGTATGACGTATGTCCGTCTTCATTTTCCCAGTCGGAGCAGAATAGTAGGACGTTAAACACCAGTTCATTTCTGTTACGACCTAACCATGGGGTAAACTAAGTTGACTTAGTTAGTTCCTGGGACCACCCCTCATGGTTATTAAATTTTTAAAATACGAATATTGTTCATATCGTTATAAAATAAAGCTTTTCTTTCAATAGGCAGATTGTTTTCACTCTAGTAGATTCGATGGAGATTCACCGTGCAATAATTACTAGACAGTTTTCATGTTATTGAACACTTTTGCTAGTTTACGACAGTTTTAGTAGAAATCATATAGAGAAGTGGGTTGGCTTATTTGTGCAATAACAACGAACATTGACGTTAGTATTAGCATGTGTAGCCCCGCCACCATTTCACCTCCGAAAATAGAACTGGTCTTAACGTGTGAGAGTACCTAAAACCGGCCAGAGTACCTAAAACCGGCCAGTCTATTAAAGAGACAATTCTTACTTTTGCTCACTGCTACTTACAGCTACAATTTCATATTTTAAAGTTATATTTTTAAAATCTATTAAAAAAGCCTTAAAATAGGTTGTATCTATAAACAGTCCTACCTTGTTAAAGAATAATCCTATTAATCCAATAATTCACTATTGCACAAATGACAAAATGATATGAAAATGGTGTGTAGATGGACAAAGCAAACGTCGTTCAATTTGGACTTCACGCATTTTACTGAACATAATTTATTAGAATTTAGAATGATATTATTAGCAATTGAATATAATTGACTACATATATGGATATAACAATAATATGTGCTTTTAGGCCCATTTTGGTCTATTTAAGATTTCAAAGAATAGTCATATGCTCGTGGAATTCAGATTATAGATCGGACATCAATAAAACAATGGTGCATACGATCGAAAAAAAAAAACAAAACGAAAAAGCAGTTTTATTCCAGTTCTTGCAAACATATTATATTTTAAATGAAATTGAATTTACAATTGTTGAAATTTACATGGCCACATGGATTAATTTAGGATAACAGAATCTTTTTTGTCCACCTCATCCGACTTTACTTTATAGACCACAATCTGCCTTATTGGATCGGTATCCTGGTTTGTCCATAATTAGGGTGCCCCGAGATAAAAACAATGGATAGTCATTACACTATATCTATATATACAACAACCCTAGATGATTCTTTATCATAAACCATCAAGAAAATGTACCTCTATCTATTAAAGAGACAATTCTTACTTTTGCTCACTGCTACTTACATTTCCTTCATTAAAGGAGATAAACGTCTAGCATAATCTTATCCATAATATTTAAAATTAAAACATGAAATAGAATTCAATATTAACACATTTCAATCCAAATCGATGTTCTTATATTACCGTAAAAAAATATGGGATTCTAATAGCCAATATTCAAGAGACAATGAACATTTTATAATCAGTACACGAGTCGTGTAGTATATGGTGGTAATGAAACAAAATATATCCCAAAAGACAATGCGGAAGTAATAAGTAATGACAGATACACAAACGACAAAATGATAATAAAAAGGCGCGTAGAATGGACCCTAACCCTAAATCGACCATGTTTAATTTGTTGGACTGTTCACGTATTTCACCGAACATAATTGAATCGAAATTTAAATAATATTATTAACAATTGAATATACATGTAAATGGATATATACATTCATATTATAATATGTGCTTTTAGACCCAGTTCGATCTATTTTAAGGTTTCAATGAATACTCATACGCTTGTTAAATTCAGCTCATCGGACATCAATTAGGAGATAAACACTTCCTGTTTCACATTTAGAGGGGTGTTATTGTCCAATAGACATGTCCTGAGATCATTAGGACCCAAGACGCGTTTATCGACATTGTAGACAAATCAGAACGCTAGGTTTAAGTTTAAGCATGTTACAATATATCAACGATGCATGCAATTACGACTTCTTTGGAAAAATTAAACAAAAAAGCAGTTTTATTCGAGTTACTACAATCAGGTTATATTTTGACATAAACTGAGTTCACAATTGGTGAAATTCGCATGGCCACATGGATTAAGTTATTATATCCGTCAAACGGGCTGATTTTGATGTCTGGAATTAAACATGCTTGTTATTTGATTTCAAGATTTTCCGCTTCACAAGGGTGATTTAGGATAAGAGAAACAATTTTGTACACCTCATCTGACTTTATTTTATAGACCATACATGCCTCTCTGGATCGATATCCAGGACTGTCTATAATATTCTATTCATCAATACCTGCCTGATACAAGGCTGTTGCCGAAAGATTAGTGTAGTTCCTCTCTCTCTCATAAGTTGCCCAAATTCGTTGACATCCAGGGTTCAATAGTTTTCTATAAATGTGTCCGGTTCAAATGGCCTCCACGTAGGTTTTAAAAACTGTATCACCTGAAAAAAAACGGGTAAAGGTCAGTCAATATTGTTACAAAGCAAAATATTTTGAGTTTGTATCGTTTTAAGTGCGACATGCAAGTAAGATTTAAATTTGTCTGATTCATAACAAATTCCAAAATTTTAATGCATAAAGAATTATTGACATTTAAGAGTGATGTTGGAGCTTGAAAGGATTACATCTTTAACGACTAGTACATAAACATATTTAACGAATAGACTATAAATGTGTCTAACGAACATTTGATGTCATTTATTTAGATTTACACCAGCGAGTCGTAGTTTTCGCTTTCAGTGGAACCAGCCTTTTCTATGTATCTCTGAAATGCTATGGTCGTAAAACGCACACTAGAAAAGTACAAACGAGAAATACAAACGGGTACATAAACATATTTAAATATTTAAAACTAAATATAAATTGTAGCTCAAAATGTTAATTTCTTGGATTTTGATTGGTCGAAAAGTGGCTTCGAAAGAGTATAAATTTCCTGGGGCGATATTAAGAAAATTTCAACTCAATGCTGGTGTCAAAATATTTGCTATGATGACCATGACGACTAATCAGACTGGTCAAATTACAATACTGTATTTCAAAACCTCATACTGGCTCGTTATAACTGATGTGACGTATTCTAAAAATACGAATGCTCTGACTGGGGAGAAAAAGATTCACTTTTGGCTTAGTAAAAGTTATACCGTCGAAAAGACAAGTCTTTATATCACCAGTACTCTATACGGTGTTGTACTGGAAATAGGGCCCAACACTTTTAGGGTCTCTGTGTTTCCCTAAGCTCTCGCTTTGTTCAATAAATCCTCTCAATAATCACCTATGTAATGAAACTAATGCAATAAATGCAATCTATAATGTACATACATATGCTACTGTTATTTATTTTGATATTTTGTGTTTGATGGGTGGATGGATGTCTGTGTGATATCTTGGCCTAGGACCCCACAAAACCTTAATCCGGCCCTGACTGGAAGGTTTATAAAGATCACCTGATTATCAGTGACGTAATCGATGCTAAAATAATCACTTCTTATCCATCTAAGTTACGAAATATTACATTTGGTTCGAAAACGTCAACAAATAACCGGTATAAATGCTTCTTACACTTTATTTAATTTTCCGTGGTATAATAAAAGCGTTTATTAAGATATACAAAGGCTCTCACAAACTATAGATAAAAAACGAATTTACATGGGAGACAACTCTTTAAAGCATATCACGCTAGTTTTATAGTATTAAATGGAGTTACCTCCCCCAGACCAGGTCTGTGTTACCAGCATATTGCTTAATCATATTTATTTCTAAACCTGATAGGCCTTAATAAGAAATATATCCATTATGTAATACTCAGAATGTTACATTTATCATTATATTGTACTCCTTTAATGATATCATAAGCGTACATTTATGTTTTATATAATATATACAGGCGCGGATCCAGGATTTTTTGCAGTGGGGGGGGGTCTAGGTTTGATAATTTCTTAACTAATTGCGCTCAACCAATTAACGGGAAAATTTGGTAAATTAGATTCAATTTGGTGCATTCTGACGTATTTCCGCAAGGTAAATTCCAACATTACAGGTCTAAAAATCGCCAATAAAATCGCATAGATTTAAGTTTCAAATTTTGAAAGTCTGAGCAGGGGGGGGGGGGTCCGGACCCCTTGGACCCCCCCTCTGGACCCGCGCCTGATATAATCACGGTTAATTGAAAATTTAACATAGTGGTTACAGCTGTATCTTGCTTACTAAAAAATATTTACATAATACAGCTTATACATATTCATGTTGTTTTACTCGGTAATAAGATCGCTAAATCGATAACTTTCAATGCAAAAATACATTAAAAACTTGTTAGCTACGTGAACTACTCAAATGGGTGTTCTATGAATATACGTTTGTGTCATCATTCTGTAATGCATCATGTTTGGGATGGACCAGGATTAACAACAGTTAATATTAGTTTGTAATATCATTCTGGGATGGGGAATGGCAGCAAAAGGTGGAGCGGACATATCACATAGGATAACAATGAACGCCAATGCACCATTTTATTTCTTTCATGATAACGTTGGCAAGAATCTACGGTTAGAACAGAGATGACAAGAACCAACGGTGATAACGTTGACAATAATGGTGATTGACTGAACACTCAAAGATAACTTTTATAAGCTCAGTACATACAAATTACTACCTAACTGTCTTATGCAACCTTTAATCATGATATGTACATCTTTCGAAATATTAATAGTTTGCATCTTACAGGTGGTCTAGAATTCTTCTGATTCTATATAAATTAATAAAACCTGTCTATCGCTTTTGACGAAAGAACCACAATGGCCGCTACTATACGCAAATAGTGTAAAAGTATGAAATACCAAGGTTGAGGGCACTCTAAAGGTCAAATTTTTATCCGTCTTCGATGGAACTTACAATATGTTCATATCCAAGCGATTTCGTTTCCTTTCGATAATTCTTACTCCCTGGATGATGACCCTGTACAAAACATCGCTTCTTTCTTAACTTCTGTCTATCTCTTGCAAAATGTGGATTAGGTTGCATGGCAACCGCTTGATTTTGTAAGAAGCAATCACCATTCTTAACCCTGTCCCATTAAGTGGGCCACTGCCCACTATTGGTAGTATATTTTAAATGATGAATTTATAAACATCCATGCAGTCATGTCTAATCATATACCCATACTTAAGTGTGACATTTTAGGTCGTCACCCTGTCCGTCCAGCAACAATTGTCTAGTGAAAGCGATAGGGTCTTAGTCCGGTGGCTGAAGAGGGTGCGGGGGGAATGGCCACCCGAGCTGTGGATTTATGAGACCCAAGTTTTTCTAGACCAGTTTTTTGTGTAGATTATGGATCTGGGTGGTGATCAGGCGTTTGAGGGGGCTTTTTCGAGATATGGGGGGGCAAATGTCTATAATGAGCGCATGTGTGTGGTGGGGTGGGGCGGAATGACATGTTGACATATTCTATTAATAAAACATAAATTTACAGGACTGTCCATCTTTAAATAAGTGTTTATGATGCTCTTGACAACTGTTTTGGTTTATGGGGAGGTGGGATTGGGGGAACAGGTTTAGCTGTGCATATGTGGAAGGGGGGGGGGGTGTCATTATGTTGACATAAATGATGATCATGTTATAATTATATTAATAAAACATAAAATACTAGGACTGCCCATCTCTAAATAAGTGTTTATGATGCCCCTGGACAACGGTTTGATTTACGGGGTGGGGATAGCAGGTGTGCGTGTGTCGAGGGTTGGGGTGGGGATAAAATTGGCGGCAAATGTGTTCACGTTGATTTAAATGATGATTGTCTAAGAGCTGGATGAAACATCTCTAAATATGTGAATACGGTTCCAATTTTGTTGGGGTTGACGCTGGGGTGGGTCCGTGTGAGTGTGTTGGTGTCGGGGGGGGGGGGGGGGCTGACATCATCTATTTTTGTGGACAGAAGTCATTTCGTTCTTAATTGAGCTTAAAGTAGTATTTCGTTAGCGTTTTCGTTCAAAATATTAAGTTATAATGGTTCTTTTCAAGAGATCTGGGAATGTATCTCAAAAAAACAGTAACTCAGAGATATGTTTAGTTATTAGTTTATTCATATCAATAGTTCATATGATTGAGACAAATATTTTCTCGGTTGCTGCCCAACAGCTCGCATATCCTATGGATATTATTCCAAAACCAATTCACATTGTAAATCTTCATTCAAGCCCTGCAGTGTATACGGCAAGGTGGTAATAAAGAAAGGTCTGTTATTTTTTCATGCAGAAAATCTTTTTTCTAGCGTTATCTACTGATGTAAGCCGCCTTTTGCGATATTTTCTACCTTTGTCCGTCTCTAAGCGATAACATACTTATGAAGAACAATTACTGTATTTTGCCCGTCTCATTTATGGAACACCAAACAGCTCTTTATTCAGTGTTCTTAGTTCTAAATTCATAGTTCTTAATTCTTACTACTTCATTTGTTGTCGTATTTCGACATTTGTACACTAAAATTAACATTTGTATCTTAAAATCAATATTTGTTTCACAAATCAGACATTTGTCATATCAGATTTGTAAAATGTATTTTAATATAAGATATTTATTTTTTTAAGAAAATGAAAAAAATAGTCTATATTTACATTTCATCAGAAAAATACAACAAAAACAAATATCGAACAGCGAATTTCAAAATACAAATCCCCAAATCTTGCAAAACATTTCTCTGAAACAATTCTCCAAAAAACATATCTTCAAAAACATTTCTCCAAATACATATCTCGAAATTCATTAAATCGGAACATTAGAAATCAACCTGGCATACAATAAGTCACCATACAATAATGAGAATGTACAATAAGAATAATCGTTCAGAGACCGCGACGCTAGTGAAACGACCCCTTGGCAGTTGGAATTCGATATAAGAGTTGGCCGTAGCACACTGTATGGCGTATGTCGGTCTTCATTAGCCCAGTTTAGGAGCAGAACAGTAGGATGTTAAACCCCATTTCATTTTATTTCTCTAGTGAAACCACGTGCGTAGAACAGCTAATCGGACAGAGCCTTCGATAACGAAATAAATTGAAAGTAGTCTATTTTCAGAAATTAGGCTTTGCCTGATAGCGACATATTTCTTTGTTCAAAGAGAGGGAGAAATGGAGTTTAACAACCACTCGACACAACTAGGTCATTTCGGGACTAACACATGGTTCAATTTTATTTCCATAATTAGCTTGCACGTAGGGTCTTTAGCAGCGGGAGGAAACCGGAGGCCCCAGAGAAAACACACGAGATTGGACAGGTATCCCTACTCCTCGACACGTACATCGAAATCACGCCAGTTGACTCAATGACAGACCTTATGGTACAGCGCGTACGTGCTATTCATTAGACCATCCAAACCCCCCTTCTTTGTTCAAAGGAAAGAATGTTTTACCTCTTCTAAATCATGTTTTCATGAATGTGCCTGGGAATAAGTTCATACAGATTTTCCGGCGTTATTTCCCCTTGTCAGTGATGCAGGACCGGGGGCCAAACAAGAACAGCTGTGTGGTCGTTCGGATGGTACGAGAAACCGAGGCAACGTGTTTACACATTGGCGTGTACGTAAAATATCCCTTGACAGTTGGAATTCCATATAAGTAAGAGTATGATGTAGTGTCGCTGCCCGGGCAAAATTTCCCTCATAGCACACTGTATAGCCTATATCCGTCTTCATCGGCCCAGTTCGGATCAGAAAAGTAGGACGTTAAACTCCGTTTCCCTTCATTTCATTTATTCAGTGAGGGGAGGTGGCAGGGATTTAAATCTTAAAAAACGATCTCAATAAGAAATTCTCGATATTTGTTCATATAGTACTGATAAGTATGTTTTTTTGTTCGCTACAGAATGTAAATTTATATTTACATAACTTGCAAAAAGAAAAAAAATTGACTGGCACTAACAAATGAGGGGTGTGGAGGGTATTTAACGTCAAAATACCGGCCATAACACGAAATACAAGATATCGGATTGCACACCATTAAGAAGGTCCAAATGCATATTAAAATGTACATGTTTTCTGACATACATGATTTTGAAGAGATAAAGCCCTCTTTCATTGATCAAACGGCATATGTCTACTTTCAATTTATTTTATTTAATGCTAGATCATATTAACCAATATATTTATATATAGAAACATAAAACGCACGTGATTCCATTAAAGTCACGGTCATTGTACGATTTTACTTGTATGCTGGCTCGATTGATTCTTATTTATTGTATGGTGACTTATTGTCTGCTAGGTTGATTTCTAATGTTCCGGTTCGATGAATTTCGAGAAATGTGTTTGGAGAAATGTATTTGGAGAAATGTTTTTGGAGAAATGTTTTTAAAGAAATATTTTGCAAGATTTGTATTTGGAGATTTGTATTTTGACATTTGTTGTTCGATATTTGTTTTTCGTTGTAATTTTCTGATGAAGTGAAATATAGATTAATCTTTTGATTTTTAAAAAAAAAATAAATATCTTATATTAAGATACATTTTACAAATCTGATATGGCAAATGTCTGATTTGTGAAACAAATATTGTTTTTAAGATACAAATGTTAATTTTAGTGTACAAATGTCGAAATACGAATTAAGGACTATGAATTTAGAACTAAGAACACTGAATAAAGAGCTGCTTGGTATTCCATACTCATTATCGATCAAAATTTGAATATTTGGATCATTGTTTGAGAAGAGAATGATTGGGACATTGATTTAAGAGCTTGTAAGTTCCCCATGTGTAATATTTCTGTCACAAAAATCTCTATCTGACTCTGACAGGGTTCTATTAAGGTTTTTGCATACATTATTAATTTCATCTATATTTTCATTTACATCTTTTGAATATAATGACTTATAAAAAGCTGCGCATTCATGAATAATTGCGCAACTATCTGTTAGTATTTCTCCTTTACTATCTATTAGTTCTTTAATGTAATTTTTATTTCGTCGTTGCTTTTCTACATTCATAAAATATTGTGTATTCCTATCGCTTTCGGTCGAATATTTGACCTTTGATCTTAAAATAGCAGCCCCACACTGTTGATTTCCAAATCTTTCAATGTCGATTTCTAACTCAGTTATAACAGTATAATCTGTCTTAACACCGCGTGCTATTAAACTGTATTCATTTTGCAGTTTATTTTGAATATTCCAAAAAAAGTTTTTTCTCCTTATGAATTTTAGCCTTCGAAAATCTTTGTGCGGCTGCTTTACATTTGTAGTTAAGACTGTCCCACCATACCAGTGGTTCTGATGTGTAAATAGGGTTCTTTAACTCCGTATGTATAACATTACTGATTTCTGTGCAAAATATTTCATCTAAGAGTAAATTATTATTAAATATGTAGATACCCTTCCCACGGTGGCATTCGGACAAATCTACCTTTAGATTAATTTGGCTGTGATCTGATAACTGACTGTGAATAATTGATACATTTATAACATTGCATATCAAAGGTCGTTTTATAAGAAAATAATCTATTCTGCTCATTTTGTAATTGTTTTCTATAGTTTGACATCTTGTAAATTGAATTTTATCAGGGTATTTGTGTCGATATACATCGCACATGTTATTGCGCTCGATATATTGTCTTAGAGCTATACTGCTTGCTTTATTTGTAGTCATTCCTTTACTACGGTCCATAAATGGGTCCAAGACCTCATTTAAATCACCACCTATGATGCAATTTTCAGTTGTAAATATATCTAATGTCTTTAAAAACTTAATTCTTTCTAGATAATCATTTGGTGCATAAACAGATATTACAGATATCATTTTATCATCTATTTCTAGGTCTACTTTAACAACGCGGCCCTCGTCGTCTGCTGATTTAATTATATATACATTTTTTTAAATCATTTTTTTATAAGTACAGCTACCCCCTTCCTTCTATTGTTTATCGAAAAACTACAATATATAATCCCATCCCACAAGTGCACAATAGACGTGAGAAAGTCTCTATCCCAGAAAGTTTCCTGAAAACAAATAATGTTTGAATTTGATTCCTGTAACAAAGAAAAATTTTTATTTATTTTTTTAAAGTCTCTTAAACCGTTTACGTTCCATGTTGTTACTAGCAGGGTCATTATAATGAAAAGTATAAGAGGTAAAGGATAAATAGTAACTAAATTAATGTTTCAAGTCCCCTTCGTCCACTCCCACTTATTACATTTAATTTTGGGACACCTGGAAAATAAGTGGTGTGGGGAAAACATTTAAAACAGACTTTACTCTGGTTATTGTGAAGAACATTAAAGCTTCTAATTCCCTCGTCTGTGTCGAAATTCATCGCCCACGTTAAGGATGTAATGTGGGGTGGAAACTTGCATTTGCACAAGTTTTAAAGTTATCATAGAAGTGAGGGATAACTGGACCAGCTATTTCTACCCCACGTGATTCTAGTTTCTGTAGTATATTCCTTCACACATATTAATCGTATTATCGACTGTATTTAAAGTTATTTCAATTATACTTGGCTGTCTTGGAACACACCCAATACAACTCCCGTCTCCATATTTATCTTCAACTGCTTGAATAACATCATCAATACATACATTTTTTAGACTGATAACATTTACCTTCAGGGTCCTTTCTTTAATATTCTTCCATGTATCCATTTTGTGAGGGCCGAGGCCTCTAGGAGAAAATCCCAATGACCACACAATTAAACATTCCGACCACATTCTCGTAACGTAAAGTTTTAAATCCAAAAAAGCGAGCGAAAAAACAAACACAAAGTCTTATGAACGAGGTCAGTTCCGCTTGACCGCACTTCGGGAGCACATTTAAAACACGTCCTTACGCTAGCGCGTATCAATCGACTCTCTCACGTCGGATTATAACTGACGTGCACCTGATAATAACTGGCTTGCGTCGGATAATAACTGGCGCGCGCCGGATAATAACTGGCTCGCGTCGGATAATAACTGGCTCGTGTCGGATAATAACAAGCGCGTCGGATAATAACTAGCACTAATTAATACATTTCCCCTATGAAATGGGGTTTATAGTCCTACTGCTCAGACTGGCCTAATGAAGACCGGCATACGCCAAATAGTGCCAATGTGTACACCGGACCTCGGTATTTCGTCCCATCCCAACGACTGTACGTTGACCGTAGGCTCGCTATCCAGGAGGCCCCTTGTTCCATCCCTCCAGTAGCGAAAAAAGTTCATCGGGATTTTTAAGAGCGATTCCTCCTGTACCATTGATTGGCAAGGGGGAAAATCAGGGTGAACGCAGGGATGGAACACGGGATCTTCTAGATAGCGAGCCAACGTCTTATTAACTGAACCATGTGGTCCCTTTTCCAATAAGAAGGGTTGGGTAGCCAAATAAGGTCCCTCTCTGTTTTTCCTCCCTCTGTCAGTGTTCCTGTCCATCTCCCTGTCTTTTGCTGTTTTTCTCTCTGTATGTCCGTCTCCCTCTGTGTCTGTCTGCCCCTCTCCCTCTCTCTGTGTCTCTGTCTCTCTCTCTCTGCCCCACCCCTGTGTCGGCCTCTCTGTCTGCCTCCACCCCGCTCTGTCAGTCTCTCTCCATGTTTGTCTGCCTGTTTGTCTCTCTCTCTCTCTGTGTCTCTCCCTCTCTCTGTCAGTATCCCTGTCCACCTCTATCTTTGGCTGTCTTTTTCTCTGTGTGTCCGTCTCCCTCTGCGTCTGTCTGTCTGTCCCCCTCTCTGTGTCTTTGTCTTTCTCTCTCTCTCCGCCCCCCTCTCTCTCTCTCTCTCTCTCTCTAATTAATGCCAGTCTGTCTGTGTCTGTCTGTCTGTCTCCCCCTGTGTGTATCTCTCTTTGATTCTATCTCGCTCCCCGACTCTCTCTCTATGGTGCATTTGGGTGGGACGATTTACCCAATACTACCCAATTCTACCCAATACCACCTCAATATCACCACATACTACCCAAATACTACAACATAATACTGTAAAATATGTATATCAATTGAATTTCTTCAAAAATAATAAGTTATGCCGTGGGAATTGAACTTCAAATGCGATAACCGATGTCTGGCTGTTCCATTTGCCTCCCTATATCACATAAAACAAGCATGTGGTGATATCGGGGTGGTATTCAGGTGTTATTGTGTAGAATTGGGTAGTATTGGGTAAATCGTCCCGCCGCTGCATTGGGTTAACTTTATACTGTAAACCACATTTTATCACAAACTGATTCAGTTATCTAACGTATATTGGGTGAGAGACAGAAGGACCCAGAGAAAACCCACGATGTTGGACATGCGTCTCAACTCCTTGTCACGTACAAGTGAGGAATCGAAACCACGCCACTTGACTCAATGACAGACATTATGATCAAACCTGCAAGTCTTAACCATTCGGCCCCCACCCCCAGCCCCGTTTGTCATAGCCAAAGTTTTTGCATGACTGGGAATGTGTTCAATCCAAATAATACCAGAACCATTTCTAATCCACACCAAGTTTCAAGCAAGTTGTTTTTTTTTTATTTTTAATAAAGAAATAACAAAGCGGTATCGTACACATGATGAAAAGCAACGATGTTAATAATTTTTATGGCTAATGTAGCACTACCGCTGCCACAATCTTTGATTTGACCTGATCGTCTAGGGGTTGGTTTGACTCTGGACTAGCTGTTGTTGTATTCCACTTCTTAAGGACTTCACCATTGTTTTTCTCACGATACCGAAATCAATTATGTAACAGGAACCAAAACAGTTGTTTTCTATACGTTTTATGTCGCCACAGTTACACAATAATCTACATTAAAATGTTTAAATTAATATCGTTTTCTCTCAACCCCAACTCGAAACGCCTAACATGAAAAGATCGTCTAAAGAACCCAGTGCGTGTTTGACTTTTAAGAATCTAAATGATGTGTAAAATTATTCTACTCCCGCTCTCTCTTATAGGTGACGAATGACGTAGGCTAATGAGTCATTTTCAACTCACGTGTATTTCAAACAATAGAGACTTTTGGCAAGCGTAAATTTCTGGTCCGTATCGCGTATCCGTATCGATTTTGTGTGTGACGTCAACAATGTTTGTGTACTTCTCATACGTGATACTGCACACGAATACGGCAGCACGTGTAGAACAGCTTTCATACGGAAAAGGTCCGTATAACATCGTCGTCTTTTTACCGTACTTTTCGCTACTTTTAGACGTTGAAATGTTGTGTCATAGTGTTTTTATGAATCTATGTGTACCCTAGAACGCGAAGGTGTATATTTGATCAGATTTTAACCATGATAAAGACAGCAATTTAATGATTACTTTTGATGAGATTTTCACAGAATTTTCATATTTTCCCGCCTGACTGTCTGTCAGTCTGCATGCTGGTTGATCTACATGCTAAATTTAGGGAGGTGGGGCCTTGCAAATCTGCATTTAAAAGCGGTATACTATACTTTCTGAAATGATACATCAGTGAAACGCAAAAAAGATTCGACACTAAATTTCTTTTTAAATTTTAAATAGCTCATCCACTGTCGAGCGACTTTATTCCACTCAGGAATTTGTGGGCTAGGCACTTGACTAGTACTGGTGTTTGTCTTGGTAGATAACTGCCACCATGCTGTATTAGAACTAAGCTCAGTTCAGCTACTCATATGTACACGGCGCGAAAGTCTGCCAAAACTCTAAAACTACCTTGACGCAACGTATCACGTGGCGATACGGATACGTGATACGGATGCGGAAAATTCCACTTGCCAAAAGTCTCTAATAACCTCCGTTAACGTATCAAAATAACAAGCGTGTGTTCTATATGTTAGGTTATGAAATTATAATCAATAATTTGTAAAGATAACAATATTGTTTCCGCCATCATTCCTCCATTCCTTGTCTATGAATTTGAAAACTATGTCGCAACGACAATATTGTTACACTATCGAGGATTAAAAGCTTATGTATCTTATAAAATTTGTTCCATCCATTTTTTTTGTTTAATTCTCGATTTTATAAACATTTATACAATTTCATTCTAAAATACAGAGATCAACCATTACGCCACATTACATTTATAAGGAACAATCCTCACTCTTAGTACCGTCCCAATATTCGAAGAGTATTTTACAATGCATCAAATGATTAATAAATAAATATAATCTTGTATTTTTCTAGTAAGATTGCATATCTCTACTTTCCATACCCAAATTGCCATACTTTTATTGGCAATAACCACCCGATAAATACTTTCCTGGGAACCAAACCTTAAAGAGACAATTCTTACTTTTGATCACTGCTACCTTGTTAAAGAATAACCCTATTATTCCATTGGGGGGGGGGGTAAAACAAGGGAGGTAATTGTGTTATTATTTCCGTCGTCAGTGATTTTAAAGTTTGGGGAATAACGCCTATGATCGTATAAACAGTGAGTTGACAACTTACTGTGCAAAAGGGATAGAAATAATTATGTTTTGACTTTCTTAGAAAATATGCAATTCTCGCTTTAAATTCCCTTCATTAAAGGAGATAAACATCTAACTTAATCTTAGCCATAATATATAAAATTAAAACACGAATTAGAATTCAATATTCATACATTTCGATCCAAATCATGTTGTTATCTTGCCGTGTAAATATCGAATCCTTATATCCAATTTTCAAGACACAATGAACATTTTATAGTCAGTATATATATACGTGTCGTGTCGTCTATGGTTGCGGGTGTCAATTGTAATTAAGAAAGAAAAATATATCCTATAAAACAATACGGAAGTAATTAATAATGGCAGATTCACAAACGACAAAATGATATTACAATGGTGTATATGGACAGCGCAAACGTAATTGGCTGTCGTTCAATTTGAAATGTTCACGTATTTTGCTGAACATTATTTATTAGAAATTAAAATAATTAGCAATTGACTATAATTGACTACATATATTCATATAACAATAATATGTGCTCTTAGGCCCATTTCCGTCTATTTAAGATTTCAAAGAAAAGTCATATGCTTGTGGAATTCAGATTACCGATCAGACATCAATAAATCAATGATGCATGCATATCGAACGAAAAATAAACAAAAGAAAAAAGCAGTTCTTGCAATCATGTTATATTTTAAATGAAATTGAATTTACAATTGGTGAAATTTATATGGTCACATTGATTATATTCATTATATTGTTCAAACAGGCAGATTGATCCATTACATTGACACATGGTTAAGGGATTATGATTAAGTCCTTAGGACCTGAACATGGACATAGTTAGCTGTAATGATAAAACTAAACGACATGTGAGTAAAGAAAAACAAGCATGGAAAAGGACTGGTATTGTTTACAAAGGGTACCTGCCAAGTTTCATTCGATTCTGTTACCTAATGAGAGGATGGGTAACGGGGTACAAATGAAATTAGACTGACAACCCCAAAAGAACGAGAAGATGATCAGGATACACGTTAAAGTTGCGATTTCATATTTTTAAGTTTTATTTTTAAACTGTAATAAAATAAAGCCTTAAAATAGATTGTATCTATAAACAGTCCTACCTTGTTAAAGAATAATCCTATAATATCATTTTCAAAGTCAAATTCAAACGTTTGAAGATTGCTATTCCACTGGGGGAATAGAAAAACAAGGGCGGTAATTGTGTTATTATTTCCTGTGTCACAGATTTTAATGCCTGAGAAATAATGCCCATGATCGTATAATAGTGAGTTGACAATCTTTTGAGTACAAGACATAGAAATAATTATATGTTTTGACTTTCTTAGAAAATGTGAAATTCACGCTTACTGGTGACAGATTAAATATCAATAGAGTTTATGGTAACGGTTAGCTCTTTGGACTTAAGTATGCTAACCAGCAAAAATGTTCCCATCGCTCGTGTTGCAATTTTCCTATATTCATTTAGATACATAAATAGAACTAAGAAAAATCAGTTAATTCGGAATGTTATGGAAACATTAATCTGGCTGTTAAATCTATTCTGAAAGTCATCCGTGGAAATCAGGGGCTGATTGTGCTTGTATGAAACCCTTACATCATCAATGAAAAACGGACATCTTTACGTGCATTGAGTGCAATTGGTTTGTAGTATCTCTGGATTTGGTTGCAACAAGGGAAAGGCAGCTGTAAAAGGGGGGCACGATGTTTTCATTGGGGTGGACAGTTCCTGAACTATTTAAGGTATCTCTGTCGAAATTTGACGGCACATTTTCGGAAGAGGGGGCACATAGCCACCCCCGCGGCATACCCTATACCCTAGTACGAAATCTCATCGGATTCGAGCGTTATCAACCATTTCCAGTTTCTGCCTTTATGAGAGCGGAGTAAGCGATTGACTACCTGTCCAGCACGCCTCTACAGTGAGAATTTTTGCTTAGGTTACACAGAGGGATGAGGCTTTAAAGAAGCTAAATCGCTAATATTTGGGACTGAGAAATTGACCCAAAAGGGCCGCAACGCACATAATAATGTAATCTGATTGTATATAACTAATTTACATTCAATTGTTTCCTTTTTGACTCTAATTTCAAATCAGTTATGTCCAGCGAAATATGACATGAGTCTAAACAGAATAGAAATTTCTAGTGTGTGATTATGCAAGTCTATTGTACATGCTCTCCAGCTAAGTTATAGCGTCACCGCTTGACGTAAGTTTTGGAATGTGTCGAGCCTCGTTCTTTCTGGTCACTTGATGCTGAAACGCACTATAATGGTACACGTTTCGTGCACCAATGGTAAAATTGTTTATTTTACCATTTACAACACGTAAGATTTTGGACGATATTGGATAAGAGACTTAGCTACTTTAAATGCTAGTATTAGATCTGTAAGTAATTAATGAGTGTCATCTATTTAGGGACTCCGGCCTCAATTTTGATTTGTCAAATACAACTAGATTAATGTCCAGTCGTCTTTACTGTTGTATCAGCGGACACCGATTATATCTGTTGTAATGGGCTGTCTGCTAGTCTTTCCTACAGACCATGTAAACGACAACGGTCCGCAAAATTAAATCTTAGCACTGTAGACCGTCTATACCTTGATACGGGCTCCTCCACTTCAGTAGAGTTACAACACTGAGCAATTTCATTATCAAATGGTTCACTGCATATCTGACAAACAGGCGATACTGTATCCATCTGAATCTCAAAATTTAAAGCAATTTGTGAAATAAATTTGCCACGTGCTTCAAAGGTTTAAGGTAGGAGTATCATTAATCTCCCATCCCTAATCAGATATCTAAATCCCTAATTGGACTTTCTCCTATTAAATTGACACAGGGAATAACTTAATCACTAAAATATGCACGAACATTGATTCAGCTACCTTCAAAACGTATATTTGACACCAAACCTGATCCTCATGCAAAGTTTGAATTTTCCCGCCAAAACTGAACCCCACCTTGAATAACCCCCAATATTGACTTAGCGGTAGCACTTATCACAACAATGTGTATGGAAATGGATTCATTTACCCCGAAAACGTATATTTTGATACCAGATTCGATTATATTATGGTAATTGGCTGGAAATCATAATAATATACGTTTTGGATTTTGGCCAATTTGACCACGGATTTCGGATTGGGAATTTTCTTTGGTGATAATATACGTCTAGACCGACCATAAACCATGGTCGTCATTTCTATTGCAGCATCTGCTCGCACTTATCCTATCTTGCCTGGACTGGGTATGGTTTTGGCTTTTAACATTCGATATGTTGAACTATTTTATAATAAACCACGGTCTGGAATCAGTTAAATACTTTGAAAATGAAATGAAACGGTGTCCTGCGTTGGGTTAACTTTTATACTATATATCACATTTTATCACGAACTGATTCAGTTATATAATGTATATTGGGTGAAGAATGACCCTGAGAAAACCCACGAGGTTAGAATTACGACCCAACTTCTTGTCACGTGTGGGATTGAAACATTATAATCCACCTCAAGTTTCAAGCAATGTTGTTTTTATACGCCCACATTTTTATGTGGACGTAAATTGTCGTCGCCCCTGTCCGTCCGTCCGTCCACAATTGTTTGCGGACACTCTACAAGTCACACTTATTATCCAATTTTGACGAAAGATCTCGGCTGCTATCGATATAGACATGTATCCGATCGAAACTGAATGGGTTTTGGTCCTGATTGCACGAAAAATCACGTTTTTAGCTTGTGGACCCCCTAGAGGTCACAATTTTTAAGCGATTTTGATGACACTTGAAATGCAAGAGTAGGACGTTGAAACTCATTTTATGGTTTTAGCTCTTAACATTTTCTATGGGTTGCTTTCGATATTCGTGCATATCGGATCGTAACTTCCTGAATTATGGCCCCTGATTGTACGACAAATCGTATTTTTAGCTTGTGGATTCTCTAGAGGTCGCATTTTTTTTTTAATACGATTTTAAAAACCGTTTAAATATATCACAACATTCTACCATACTGTAGGTTGAATTCATATCTCTGGAAATCGAAATGAAACTGCACGTCATAATGGCCGCTCTTTGCATGCAAATTGTGTATTGTATGTAATACGAAGGTCAAGGACCCTGTAGAGGTTACAATATTTTCAAATAGGAAATAACAGAAGCGGTATCGTACACATGTTTAAAAGCAACGATGTTCATAAATTGTATGGCGAATGTAGCACTACCACTGCTTCATATATTTGTTTTGACCTGGTCGTCTAGGGGTTGGTTTGACTCCGGGCTAGCTACTGTTGTATCTCGCTTCTTAAGCACTTCACCATTGTGCTTTCTCACGATACCGAAATCAAATATGTAACGGGAACCAAAATAAATGTTTTCTATACGTTTAATGTCTACATTACAATGTTTAAAATTAATATCTCTTTCTCTCAACTTTAAAGTCTAACCAGCGTGGCGAGATTCAGAAAACCACCACATCATGAAATGGTCGTCTAAAGAACTCAATGCGTGTTTGACTTTAAAGAATCTAAATGATGTCTAAAATTATTCTAACGCCGCTCTCTCTTATAGGTGTTGAATGACGTGGGATAATTAGTAATTTTTCACACACGTGTATTTCAAACAATAGAGACTTTTGGCAAGTGGCATTTTCCCTATCCGTATCACGTATCGTATACGTGACACGTTGCGTCAGAGTAGTTTAGAGTTTTGGCAAATTCTTGCGTCGCGTACGTATGCGTCACTGAGCTGAGCTTGGTTCTGTACAGCATGATGGCAAATATCTACCAAGATCACCACCCCCATGAGCTATTATAAAAAATTAATGTCGCATCTTATTAAAAGAAATCTTTGACTTTGAGTCGACAGCAATTTTCGGTTTCACTAATTTGAATCACATCATTTACAGATTTGCAAGTTCGCATATCTACCTAAATCGAGCACGTAGATCAACCAGCGTGCAGACAGACGGGCGGGAAAAGTATGAAAATTCCCGAGAAAAACCCATCAAAAATAATGATTAAATTTCAGTCTTTATTATGGTTAAATTCACATCAAATATGCACCTTCGTGTTCTGGGATACACATAGATTCATAAAAATGCTATGATACAACATTTCAGCGTCTATAAAGACGACAATGTTATACGGACCTTCTCCGTATGAAAGCTATTCGATACGGGCTGCCGTATCCGTGTGCCGTTTCACGTATGAGAAATACACACACATTGATGACGTCACACACAAAATCCATACGGATACGCGATACGTATCAAAGTAACCAGCGTGTGTTCTATATGTTTGGTTATGAAATTAGAATCAATAATTTGTAAAGATAAAAATATTGTTTCAGCCATCATTTCTCCATTCCTTGTCTATGAATTTGAAAACTATGTCGCAACGACAACATTGTTACACCAACGAGGATTAAAACGTCACGTATCTGATAAAATAAGATAATAATCATCGTCGTGTAAGTTTAAAGTTCGATCACACAAATAAGATAATAATCATCGTCTAGTAACAGGTTAATAGCCTGGTTTACATTCAATAAATTGAAAGGGGATTAGTACACAATGATCGAAGTGACCACAATAGTATATTTTGAACATTTTCATAGATCTACAAAAAATAAATAGCCATCGTGTACATGGTCATCTGCAAGCAAATCGACATAAGCAAGCCGATTTTTGTATCTGGTAAAGTGAACAACACATACTTCTGGTTAATGAACAATGTATATTTTAAACAATGGACTGATAAATTATGATCATTATATTACAATATACAATGCAAATATTATGTTTTGGAGCTATGTCCCACAAATTCGACGCAGTCCAGATTAATCGTCCGTAAATAATTAAGGCAGTCGATAAATCGACTCAACTTCAATTGTATATAGATTATTTTAAGTTAATTACATACTACATGAATTGGATTTTAAATTGTAGGCTTTTTGACATATGTTTAATGAAAAATTAGAAAATATAAAAATTTGTAAGAACAATGTAGAGTAATACGCTAAGATGAACATAAATTGAAAAACAATAATCCTATATATAAGACATGAGTAATTACCAATTGCAGTGTACTTTATTTCACATTTGCTGGAGTAAATATGTGTCGCTGGAAAGTTGCAAATAAAGTTTGCCAGGAAAATGCGTATCCATAATAGTATTACCATAAAAACAGATGATGTGTTATTTAGATTTTAAGAAATATTTTGGAAATAAAATATAGTATTTCACTGAGCATAACCAGATACAAAAATATTCGATATACATTTTAAAAATATTTAACATCAATACCGGTATTATTGTAAAAACTGCTGATGTGTTTTTTATATAGAATGTGTCTTATGATCAGCACGCTGTTGATAATCTTACATCATCTTGCAAATTTAAGTGTGTATGGAATTGCAACTGCCAAGTGATATATTTCGTGGACTGCTCAGCTAATGTATATACGACATACCAAAACTAATATGTGTAAAACATCAACAGTTTTAAATTTTTGCTTTCTGTTCTTGTCACGACCTGGGAGCCACGGTGGCTTAGTGAGAAAGATGTTGCCTCGCTAACCTGTATACATGTCCCGTGTTCGATTTTTGCGTTGGCCGAGAAAGTTCATCGGGAATTTCTGCGGTTACAACCCCTTGTCCGTGCTGCAGGACCGAGGGCCTTGCAAGGGAAAACCTGTAGTCAGACAGATGAGAAATGCACGCAAAGGATTCCTTGGCAGTTGGAAATCGGTACAAGTGTAGGCCGTGGCGAAGTCGGAACAAAGCAGTATTTTAGATGCGACGTGCACGTAACGAATCCGTTGGCAGTTGGATTTTATATAAGACTAGACCGGTGCGCTGTTGTCTTGGCAAAATTCCCCTCATTGCACAAAATATGGTGTATGCCCGTCTCCATTATCCCAGTCGGATCAGAATAGTAGGACGTTAAACAACACAAACTAAGTTGGCCTAGCTCGTTCCTGAGACGACCCTCTTGCTTATTATTTTTGTCAAGTCGTATCTTATATTTAAAATACGATTACATCCATATGTTCATGATGTTATAAAATAATTGCGCATGAAATATTTATATTGTGTAACATGGACGGGGAGTCTTTCTTTCTTCTTTTCTGTCAATAACCAAATTTTTATTGTTTTCACTCTATTAAATTCAATTGAGCTTAAATGTGCAATAACTAGATATTTTCCATGTTATTGCACACTTTTGCTAGTTTACTTCAGTTTTAGTAGAAACATGGATACGAGCATGGAAATTAGTATTACCCGGTATAGTCTATTAAAGAGACAATTCTTACTTTTACTCACTACTACTTACATTTCCTTCATTAAAGGAGCTAAACGTCTAGCTTAATCTTATCCATAATATTTGAAATTAAAACATGAAAGAGAATTCAATATTAACACATTTCAATCCATATCGATGTTCTTACCGTAAAAATATGGGATCCTAATAGCCAATATTCAAGAGACAATGAACATTTTATAATCAGTACACGAGTCGTGTAGTATATGGTGGTAATGAAACAAAATATATCATAAAAAACAATGCGGAAGTAATAAGTAATGGAAGATACACAAACGACAAAATGATAATAAAAAGGCGCGTAGAATGGACCCTAACCCTAAATCGACCGTGTTTAATTTGTTGGACTGTTCACGTATTTCACCGAACATAATTGAATTGAAATTTAAATAATATTATTAACAATTGAATATACATGTAAATGGCTATATACATTCATATTATAATATGTGCTTCTAGACCCAGTTCGATCTATTTTAAGGTCTCAATGAATAGTCACACGCTTGTTAAATTCAGCTCATCGGACATCAATTAGGAGATAAACACTTCTCACTTCCTGTTTCGCATTTAGAGGGGTGTTATTGTCCAATAGACATGTCCTGAGATCATTAGGACCCATGACGCGTTTATCGACATTGTAGACCAATCAGAACGCCAGGTTTACCTTTAAGCATGTTACAATAACTCAATGATGCATGCACTTACGACTTCTTTGGAAAAATTAAACAAAAAAGCAGTTTTATTCCAGTTACTACAATCAGGTTATATTTTGACTTAAACTGAGTTCACAATGAGTGAAATTCGCATGGCCACATGGATTAAGTTATTATATCGCTCAAACGGGCAGATTTTGATGTCTGGTATTAAACATGCTTGTTATTTGATTTCAAGATTTTCCGCTTCACAAGGGTGATTTAGGATAACAGAAACAATTTTGTCCACCTCATCTGACTTTATTTTATAGACCATACATGCCTCTCTGGATCGATATCCAGGACTGTCTATAATATTCTATTCATCAATACCTGCCTGCTACAGGGCTGTTGCCGAAAGATTAGTGTAGTTCCCCTCTCTCTCATAAGTTGCCCAAATTCGTTGACATCCAGGGTTCAATAGTTTTCTATAAATGTGTCCGGTTCAAATGGCCTCCACGTAGGTTTTAACAACTGTATCACCTGAAAAAAAAGGGTAAAGGTCAGTCAATATTGTTACAAAGCAAAATATTTTGAGTTTGTATCGTTTTAAGTGCGACATGCAAGTAAGATTTAAATTTGTCTGATTCATAACAAACTCCAAAATTTTAATTCATAAAGAATTATTAGTGATGTTGGAGCTTGAAAGGATTTCATCTTTAACGACTAGTACATAAACATATTTAACGACTAGACTATGAATGTGTGTCTAACGAGAATTTGATGTCATTTATTTAGATTTACATCAGCGAGTCGTAGTTCTCGCTTTCAGTGGAACCAGCCTTTTCTCTGTATGTCTGAAATGCTATGGTCGTAAAACGCACACTAAAAAAGTACAAACGAAAACACAAACGGGTACATAAACATATTTAAATATTTAAAACTAAATATAAATTGTAGCCCAAAATGTTAATTTCTTGGATTTTGATTGGTCGAAAAGTGGCCTCGAAAGAGTATAAATTTCCTGGGGCGATATTAAGAAAATTTCGATTCAATGCTGGTTTCAAAATATTTGCTATGATGACCATGACGACTAATCAGACTGGTCAAATTACAATACTGTATTTCAAAACCTCATACAGGCTCGTTATAACTGATGTGACTTATTCTAAAAATACGAATGCTCCGACTGGGGAGAAAAAGATTCACTTTTGGCTTAGTAAAAGTTATACCGTCGAAAAGACAAGTCTTTTTATCACCAGTACTCTATACAGTGTTGTAGTGGAAATAGGGCCCAACACTTTTAGGGTCTCAGTGTTTCCCTAAGCTCTCGCTTGGTTCAATAAATCCTCTCAATAATCACCTATGTAATGAAACTAATGCAATAAATGCAATGTATAATGTACATACATATGCTACTGTTATATATTTTGATATTTTGTGTTTGATGGGTGGATGGATGCCTGTGTGATATCTTGGCCTTGGACCCCACAAAACCTTAATCCGGCCCTGACTGGAAGGTTTTATAAAGATCACCTGATTATCAGTGACGTAATCGATGCTAAAATAACCACTTCTTATCCAGCTACCAAAGAGACAACACGTTGATAATACAAGTGTTTGGTGGTTCTTCATAGTAAGTTACGAAATATTACATTTGGTTCGAAAACGTCAACAAATAACCGGTATAAATGCTTCTTACACTTTATTTAATTTTCTCTGGTATAATAAAAGCGTTCTGAAATATAAGATATACAAAGGCTCACACAAACTATAGATAAAAAACGAATTTACATGGGAGACAACTCTTTAAAGCATATCACGCTAGTTTTATAGTATTAAATGGAGTTACTTCCCCCAGACCAGGTCTGTGTTACAGCATATTGCTTAATCATATTTATTTCTAAACCTGATAGGCCTTTATAATAAGAAATATATCCATTACGTAATACTCAGAATGTTACATGTATCATTATATTGTATTCCTTTAATGATATCATAAGCGTACATTTATGTTTTATATAATATATACAGGCGCAGATCCAGGATTTTTTGCAGGGGGGTGGGGTCTAGGTTTGATAATTTCTTAACTAATTGCGCTCAACCAATTAACGGGAAAAATTTGGTAAATTAGATTCAATTTGGTGCATTCTGATGTATTTCCGGAAGGTAAATTCAAAAATTACAGGTCTAAAAATCGCCAATAA
This sequence comes from Patella ulyssiponensis, assembly GCA_963678685.1. Classification (NCBI taxonomy): domain Eukaryota; kingdom Metazoa; phylum Mollusca; class Gastropoda; family Patellidae; genus Patella; species Patella ulyssiponensis. The sequence goes on along the minus strand of OY783232.1, from coordinate 56,116,101 downwards.
AATCGCATAGATTTAAGTTTCAAATTTTCAAGTCTGAGCGGGAGGGGGGGGGGGTCCGGACCGCCTGGACCCCCCCTCTGGATCCGCGCCTGATATAATCACGGTTAATTGAAAATTTAACATAGTGGTTACAGCTGTATCTTGCTTAGTAAGAAATATTTACATAATGTAGCTTATACATATTCATGTTGTTTACTCGGTAATAAGAGCGTTAATTCGATAACTTTCAATGCAAAAATACATTAAACACTTGTTAGCTACGTGAACTACTCAAATGGGTGTTCTATGAATATACGTATGTGTCATCATTCTGTAATGCATCATGTTTGGGATGGACCAGGATTAACAACAGTTAATATTAGTTTGTATCATCATTCTCTGGTGGTGAATGACAGCAAATGGCGGAGCGTACAGATCACATAGGAATAACAATGAACGCCAATGCACCATTTTATTTCTTTCATGATAACGTTGGAAAGAATCTACGGTGAGAACAGAGATGACAAGAACCAACGGTGATAACGTTGACAACAATGGTGATTGACTGAACACTCAAAGATAGCTTTCATAAGCTCAGTACATACAAATTGCTACCTAACTGTCTTATGCAACCTTTAATCATAAAATGTACATCTTTCGAAATATTAATAGTTTGCATCTTACAGGTGGTCTAGAATTTTTCTTCTGATTCTATATAAATTAATAAAACCTGTCTATCGCTTTTGACGAAAGAACCATAATGGCCGCTACTATAAGCAAATAGTGTAAAAGTATGAAATACCAAGGTTGAGGGCACTCTAAAGGTCAAATTTTTATCCGTCTTTGATGGAACTTACTATATATGTTCATATCCAAGCGATTTCGTTTCTTTTCGATAATTCTTACTCCCTGGATGATGACCCTGTACAAAACATCGCTTCTTTCTTAACTTCTGTCTATCTACAATGAGCGCATGTGTGTGGTGGGTTGGGGCGGAATGACATGTTGACATATTCTATTAACAAAACATAAATTAACAGGACTGTCCATCTTTAAATAAGTGTTATGACGCCCTTGAGAACTGTTTTGGTTTATGGGGAGGTGGGATTGGGGGAACAGGTGTAGCTGTGCATATGTGGAAGTGGGGGGGGGGTGTCATTATGTTGACATAAATGATGATCATGTTATAATTATATTAATAAAACATAAAATACTAGAACTGCCCATCTCTAAATAAGTGTTTATGACGCCCCTGGACAACGGTTTGATTTATGGGATGGGGATAGCAGGAGCGTGTGTCGAGGGGTGGGGATAAAATTGGCGGCAAATGAGTTCACGTTGATTTAAATGATGATTGTCTAAGAGCTGGATGAATCATCTCTAAATATGTGAATAAGGTTCCCATTTTGTTGGGGTGGACGCTGGGGTGGGTCCGTGTGAGTGTGTGTGTGTGTCGGGGGGGGGGGGCTGACATCATTTATTTTTGTGGACAGAAGTCATTTCGTTCTTAATTGAGCTTAAAGTAGTGTTTCGTTAGCGTTTTCGTTCAAAATATTAAGTTATAATGGTCCTTTTCAAGAGATCTGGGAATGTATCTCAAAAACACAGTAACTCAGAGATGTGCTTAGTTATTAGTTTATTCAAATCAAAAGTTCATATGATTGAGATAAATATTTCCTTGGTTGCTGGCCAACAGCTCGCATATCCTATGGATATTATTCCGAAACCAATTCACATTGTAAATCTTCATTCAAGCCCTGCTGTGTATACGGCAAGGTGGTAATAAAGAATGGTCGGTTATTTTTTCATGCAGAAAATCTTTTTTCTAGCGTTATCTACTGATGTAAGTCGCCTTTTACGATATGTTCTACCTTTGTCCGTCTCTATAACACATACTTATGGAAGAACAATTACTGTATTTTGCCCGTCTCATTATCGATCAAAATTTTAATATTTGGATCATCGTTTGAGAAGAGAATGGTTGGGATGTCTATTTCGTTAGAGCAAAAATGCAAAATACAATAGTTTTTAGCACCTCCATTAATTTGAAATGCGAAGAGGAGTAGGTAAGATATTTTGGTGTCCTAGTGGTTGGTGGTCGGTTCTAGGATATTCTCGACACTTTCAATACTAATCTTCATATGTTTTGATCCAATCAAGATTAGTATTGAAAGTGTCGAGAATATCTCGGCCTACGGTACATGCTTCCAGTGGTTATGACTATCTGTCTTTCTTCTTCTATATAACAATTTATAACTTTCTAACAATTTATGAGGAGCTGGGATGACGTAATTGCTGGTTTAGAAAAAATTGTTTGTACCTTGTACGTCGAAAACCGACTTACGTATGTAGATGACACAAGAAGAATTGTGATGAAAAAAAGCAAAACTTTCTATATTATTACCATCTTGGCTGAGTAGTCTTTTGCTGCACATTACACGCAATAATTATGTAGCAACAAAATGGAGACAGGCTGCAAAACCAATAATCGTACAAGATGACCCTGCAATATACAAGGCTGGAATGAAGATTTACAATGTGAATGGTTATCCGAAGCATATCCAAAGAACATATGTGAGCTATTGATCAGTCATCAAGAAGATAATATCTGAACATGTGTTTTTTTAAATATGTTTAAATTCCAGGTCTCTCGAAAGTACCATTATAATTTAATACCGTATTTCAAATGACAATATTGGTACTAAACGAACAACTCAAGTAAACATTTTTCAGATCAATTTGGAACCAAGAGGTTTCTGGCCCCCCCAAAATACATTTATCCAACCCCCTCCCCCAAACAATGATAATCTTATACCCATATTTAGAGATGTGCAGTGGAGTTAAAAAGTAATCCCCACCCTCCCATCCACACACGCACGCCTGCTACCCCCACCCCATAAATCAAACAGTTGTCCAGGGGCATTATAATCACTTATTTAGAGATGGACAGTCCTAGAAATTAATGTCATTCCGCCCCACCCCACCACACACATACGCTCATTGTAGACATGTCTGACCCCCTATATCTCGAAAAAGCCACCTCAAATGCCTGATCACCACCCAGATCTCTTGAAGCGTAATAGGGCCATATATTTTTTTTTTATTATTCTATTTTCAATAGTTCAAAATACTAACTTGAATTTTCAAGATACTAACTTGAATTTTCAAGATACTAACTTGAATTTTCAAGTTAATAACTTGAATTTTCAAGTTACTAACTTGAATTTTCAAGTTAATAACTTTTAGAGCGACCTTCGCTTATCGTGATTTCTTGACTATGGTCGAACTAAATGAATCCGAATTTCATTTAGTCGGGACCATAGTCTGGAAATACTGAACCATGCTATTGAGGCATGGTCGTAGTAGTTCACAGATGGCGGTGTGGATGAAACGTAAGTGTAGAATATTTAGAAAGAATCTATTTTTGTTTAGCATATTGTATTAGGAAAGTTTGAATTAATTTTAAATGGTTGCTAATGCTATCAGCAGCTATTGTTGTCTCCTAAGTTATGTCTGAATCTATGTGAGTCTAAAATATACGCATTATTTCAATATTTGTGCTATGCAAAAAGTAAAGTCAATGGGGTCAGCCATCTTTGAACAGACGTTGTCCGGACCATCCTCGTTCGGTTTTTAGTTCCGACCACCAGTTGTGAAAAAAATATAACCGAAGGTCGCCATGAGTTTTCGAATAAGGAAATTCGCATTCTTTTGGCTTATGAATATGGAATTGTTGTGATTGAAAGAACAGTTTGAAGCCCTATAGAAAACCTTTTTGAAGTACAAAAAAAAAATTAAATGTGTTGCGTAATGACGAATCAAACGTCCCAGTTCCCAGTTCTAAAATAGTTTTTATTGACGTTATACACGACATCCCCCCCCCCTTGGATACCTCCCCCGCCGGACATCTGCCCCCGGATAACCCCCCCCCCCTTTTAGGACTTTTACCCGAAGGACATTTCCTGCTGAAGACATCTTCCCTTCAAGGACATCTGCCCCGGATTTTTACTTACCGGACATTCCCCTCCACTCGACCCCCCCCCCCACCGGGACATCTTCCCCCACCCCCTAGGACATCTACCCTCAGAGTTTTTACCCTTCTCCCGGACATTTTTCCTCTGGAACATCTGCCCCATAGGACTAGGACATCTCTGCCCCCCCCCCTGCAGCCCCCACCCTTTAGAACCCTGGACGTTACGAAGTACTTCAAGAAACAATGCAAAATAAATATAAATTTTTTACAGTGCATTATTTTACAGGTCAATAGTACAGATAGTAGAATGTGTCCATCGCCCCATTCCTAGCGTGTCGTAGAAGGCGACTCTTGGGGAGACATACCCCGGATTTTTACTCGCCGGACATTTCCCCCCCCCCCCTCCACCGGGACATCTAACCCCACCCCTAGCGTGTCGTAGAAGGCGACTCTTGGGGAGAGGGTCAGGTGGCCGATAGGCTAAGCCTTAGTCTGCCATCAATGGTGTCGAGGGTTCGAGTCCCATTCTCTGCTATCTTAGTGACAAGGTGCAGGAGCAGCCTATCCGATCACTTAGGGGTACTCTCAGTACGTAAGCAGATTATCGGCGATAACATGTATATTGACATGATTTACGGTGTCGACGTGCTATAAACAACATTCACTCATTCATTTATTTAGGTCAATACTGCCAGTTTATAAGGAGAAGACATGTTTTTTTTTTATCAGAGCTGAGTATAAACGCAATACTCTTTCCCCCTCTGTTAATTCTACGGAAGCGTAATAGGGCCATTAATTTATTCCGGGTAGTAAGGGGCCATACAAGAAAGATAATACACCCACCTGCAAATTCAAGTTAGCTAATTTCCAAAACCAGTTTTTTTTTTCGACGGAAGCATTGGTTTGAATTATTGTGGTCACGACAGGACGAATATTACCGATTTAGAACATGGGACTTTTCGTTCTGAAGTAATTCTCGCTTTACCGAAAACATTGTGAACGCGATAGAGGCTGTTGTGTTCGACGGATTTACATGTATTTCAAATTCTGCGTGAAGCATTGTGAACGGAACAGATACTATAGTTTTCGGTGGATTTTTTTCAAATATTGTGAGAATGAGAGGAAGAACCCTACCACTAATCAGCATTCTACATCTTACCGTCCTGGATTCACCCAGTCCCCTCCCGCCCGCTTGAATGTACCTGTTCCTGTTACGACCTAACCATAGCACAAACTAAATTGGACTAAGCAGTTCCTAATACGACCCCTCTTGGTTATTATTTTTGTCAAGGCGTATCTTATATTGTAAATACAAATATATTCATATGTTCATATTGTTATAAAATAATTGCATACTAATTATTTGTATTGTTTATCTTTTCAGGAAATATGAGTGAGTATTACCTATTTATGTTTATTATATAAAGAATCTATAGTTTTAGTCAACAAATCATATTTTAATTTATTATATATAAGAGTAGGACGTTAAAACCCATGTCATTTATTCTGTAAAAGGGTATGGTTTTAGCTTTTAAAATCTTGAATGGGTTGAACTATTATATAATAAATCACGGTCTTGATTCAGTTAAATAATTTGGAAATGAAATGAAACGGTGTTCAATACAAATAATATCAGAACCATTTCTAATCAACATCAAGTTTCAAGCACTGGTTTTTTTTTATTTTTAAAAAAGAGATAAGAAAAGCGGTATCGTACACATGATTAAAAGCAACGATATTAATGATTTTATGGCTAATGTAGCACTACCGCTGCTTCAATCTTTGATTTGACCTGATCGTCTAGGGGTTGGTTTGACTCTGGACTGGCTACTGTTGTATTTCACTTCTTAAGGACTTCACCATTGTATTTTCTCACGATACCGAAATCAAATATGTAACAGGAACCAAAACAGTTGTTTTCTATACGTTTTATGTCGCATCTGTTACACAATAGTCTACATTACAATGTTTAAAATTAGCTTCTCTACTATAAAAGTGAAACCAGCGTGGCGAGATTCACAAAAGCACTACATCATGAAAAGATCGTCTTATGAACCCAATGCGTATGTATAAAATTATTCTAGCCCCGCTCTCTCTCAAGCTGCGTTCACACTAGGGGTTTAATCTGAATTGAATTCAGAATAAAGTCTTATTCCGGATTTTGGCGTCACACTTAATTCGGTAAAAACCGAACTGCATCTGAATCAATGAATCCGTGTATTATTATTTTTCCGAATTCAACCTGGAACCACTATTCCGAGCGAATTATTCACAGTTAAGATTTAAGTGTGATACGCTTGATTCAGATCAAACTGTTGGCCGTCCAAGTCCAAATTTCTGCCCAAGAGTCATGTAACTGTTGCCATTTCCAAAGTGTTACAGTCAGTCGCTCGTGGAGTCTTGTATCTTGTTTTGCAATGGCTGGCCTGAACAAACTACATATTGTCTCGAACGTAGCCCTTGACATGCGAAGGTTCCCTCGCCGATCGCTTTCTCCCCACAGTTTGCCATGATAAATACTGTGGTAACATAACAAGCTAAAAAATAGGTTGTCAGGCAACGAAATTTGCCCCCTCAGCGCTAAGTCCTCCGAACAGTCAACACGGGTTGTGGCATATTTTCCATTTACAACACACTAAATTCTGCCCTATCCTGCCCTAGTCCGGGGGTCCCGGGTTCGCCCCCGGTGTTGACCGAAAACGTTCATCTTGATTTTCAAGGCGGAGATGTAAGACCCGGGGTCGCTGATGTAGCGTTGCTTGCCTCGGGAAATTAAACATAAGCAGCATAAAACCCCAAATACGACTGTCTGGCGCATTTAGTGTGGCCCTTTTGATTCTGAATTAAATCCGAATAAACTGCAATGTGACGCACCGCTTTTAATCCGGGAAAAACCAATCCGAATTCCGGAGACCGGTTTCCGGAATTCGCTATGAATGCGCATGCAGTGTGAACTTAGCTTTAGTTATAGGTGACGAATGACGTAGGCTAATTTCAACTCACGTGTATTTCAAACGATAACTGCTTATCCTTGCAAAATGTAAATTACCAACATTACTAAACTGTACTTCCGTTCCGTTAACGTATCAAAATAACCAGCGTGTGTTCTTTATGTTTGGTTATGAAATTAGAATCAATAATTTGTAAAGATAACAATATTGTTTCAGCCATCATTTCTCCATTCCTTGTCTATGAATTTGAAAACTATGTCGCAACGACAACATTGTTACACTAACGAGGATTAAAAGCTTATGTATCTGATAAAATTTGTTTAATTATCGATTTTATGAACATGTATACCATTTAATTTTAAAATACAGAGATCAACATCCTTACACATGAAATACAAAATACTGCAAGTCGAGTATGGTCTGACCGATTAATGGACACGGTTCCAAATTGTTATGGTCTTGACATATATATAGCAGTATAGGTAATTGGGGAACAAAAAGGCATTTGCAACAACCATTACGCCACATTTTTTTTATAAGGAACAATCTTCATTCTTAGTACCGTCCCAATATTCGTAGAGTATTGTACCATGCATCAAATGATTAATAAATAAATATAATTTTGTCTGATATAAATCTATAATTTATTGGTGATTAACATTTACTAATTGCAGTGTACTTTATTTCACATTTGCTGGTGTGAATATATGTCGCTGGAAAGTTACAAATAAAGTTTGCCAGGAAAATGTGTATCCATAATGAGCCCATGACGTGACTTTTGGAATATTTAATATCAATACCTGTATTATTATACAAACTGTTGATGTGTTATTTATATAATGGTATTTAGATTTTAAACGTATTTCACTGAGCGTAGCCAGGCAAAAAATATTAGAACGGTGTACATCGTCAAGTGTAGCCTGTGATTATACTTTTATTATAACATCGGACTGATAGCCACATTCATGAAATATTCAATCTAAGTACAACTGTGGACACTTACAATTATGTGTATTAAATCATCTTACAAATTCTATTTTGCATGGAATTTCAACTGCTAAAAGACTTATTTCGTAATATATATACGACATACAAAAACTAATATGTGTAAAACATCGACAGTTAGAATTTTTTTTTTTTTTTTTTTGTTCCTGCCACGACCAGGGAGCCAGGGTGACTCAGTAAGTAAGACGTTGGCTCGCTAACTTCGAGGTCCCGTGTCCGATCCCTGCGTTGACCAAAAAAGTTCATCCGGATTTTTAGTTGTTCCAAGCCTTTGTCAGTGATGCAGGACCGAGGGCCTGGCAAGGGACAACCTACAGTTGGGCGGATTGAACGTGCACTTAAAGGATCCGTTGGCTGTTATGAAAGTAAGTCGTATCACCACTGTCTTGGCACAATATCTCTCGTAGCACACTGAATGGCGTATGTGCGTCTTCATTAGCCCAGTCGGAACTGAATAGTAGTTCAGATGCGTCGTGCACGTAAAGGATCCCTTGGTAGTTGGATTCTATATAAGATTAGCCCGTAGCATTGCTGTCCCGGCACTGTATGACGTATGTACGTCTTCATTTTCCCAGTCGGAGCAGAATATAGGACGTTAAATACACCAGTTCATTTCTGTTACGACCTAACCATGGGGTAAACTAAGTTGACTTAGTTAGTTCCTGAGACCACTCCTCATGGTTATTATATTTAAAATAAGAATATTGTTCATATTGTTATAAAATAAAGCTTTTCTTTCACTAGACAGATTGTTTTCACTCTAGTAGATTCGACGGAGATTCATCGTGCAATAATTACTAGACAGTTTTCATGTTATTGAACACTTTTGCTAGTTTACGACAGTTTTAGTAGAAATCATATAGAGAAGTGGGTTGGCTTATTTGTGCAATAACAACGAACATTGACATCAGTATTAGCATATGTAGCCCCGCCAACAATTCACCCACGAAAATAGAACTGGTCTTAACCTAAAATCGCTCGGTCTATTAAAGAGAAAATTCTTACTTTTGCTCACTGCTACTTACATTTCCTTCATTAAAGGAGATAAACGTCTAGTATAATCTTATCCATAATATTTAAAATTAAAACACGAAATAGAATTCAATATTAACACATTTCAATCCAAATCGATGTTCTTATATTACCGTAAAAAAATATGGGATCCTAATAGCCAATATTCAAGAGACAATGAACATTTTATAATCAGTACACGAATCGAGTAGTATATGGTGGTAATGAAACAAAATATATCATAAAAAACAATGCGGAAGTAATAAGTAATGGCAGATACACAAACGACAAAATGATAATAAAAAGGCGCGTAGAATGGACTCTAACCCTAAATCGACCGTGTTTAATTTGGACTGTTCACGTATTTCACCGAACATAATTGAATCGAAATTAAAATAATATTATTAACAATATACATGTAAATGGCTATATACATTCATATTATATGTGCTTTTAGACCCAGTTCGATCTATTTTAAGGTCTCAATGAATAGTCACACGCTTGTTAAATTCAACTCATCGGACATCAATTAGGAGATAAACACTTCCTGTTTCGCATTTAGAGGGGTGTTATTGTCCAAGACATGTGCTGAGATCATTAGGACCCAAGACGCGTTTATCGATATTGTAGACCAATCAGAACGCTAGGTTTACCCGTAAGCATGTTACAATAAATCAATAATGCATGCAAGTATGACCTCTTTGGAAAAATGAAATAAAAAAGCAGTTTTATTCCAGTTACTACAATCAGGTTGTATTTTGACTTCGCATGACCACATGGATTGAGTTATTACATCGCTCAAACGGGCTGATTTTGATGTCTGGTATTAAACATGTTTGTTATTTGATTTTAGGATTTTCCGATCACAAGGGTGATTTAGGATAACAGAAACAATTTTGTCCACCTCATCTGACTTTATTTTATAGACCATACATGCCTCTCTGGATCGATATCCAGGACTGTCTATAATATTCTATTCATCAATACCTGCCTGATACAAGGCTGTTGCCGAAAGATTAGTGTAGTTCCCCTCTCTCTCATAAGTTGCCCAAATTCGTTGACATCAAGGGTTCAATAGTTTTCTATAAATGTGTCCGGTTCAAATGGCCTCCACGTAGGTTTTAAAAACTGTATCACCTGAAAAAAAATAACACGGGTAAAGGTCAGTCAATATTGTTACAAAGCAAAATATTTTGAGTTTGTATCGTTTTAAGTGCGACATGCAAGTAAGATTTAAATTTGCCTGATTCATAACAAATTCCAAAATTTTAATTCATAAAGAATTATTGACATTTAAGAGTGATGTTGGAGCTTGAAAGGATTACATCTTTAACGACTAGTACATAAACATATTTAAAGACTAGACTAAGAATGTGTCTAACGAGCATTTGATGTCATTTATTTAGATTTACACCGGCCTTTTCTCTGTATCTCTGAAATTCTAAGGCCGTAAAACGCACACTAGAAATATACAAACGAGAAATACAAACGGGTACATAAACATATTTAAATATTTAAAACTAAATATAAATTGTAGCTCAGAATGTTAATTTCTTGGATTTTGATTGGTCGAAAAGTGGCTTCGAAAGAGTATAACAGTCCTCTAAGTTTCTTGGGGCGATAATAAGAACATTTCATTTCAATGCTTGTGTCAAAATTATTGCTATGATGACCATGACGACTAATCAGACTGGTCGAATTATAATATTTCAAAAAACTCATACTGGCTCGTTTTAACTGATGTGACATATTCTAAAAATAAGAATGCTGGCTGGTCTGATTGGGGAGTTGACTTTTGGCTTAGTAAAAGTTATACCGTCGATAAGACAAGTCTTTATATCACCAGTACTCTATACGGTGTTGTACTGGAAATAGGGCCCAACACTTTTAGGGTCTCTGTGTTTCCCTAAGCTCTCGCTTGGTTCAATAAATCCTCTCAATAATCACCTATGTAATGAAACTAATGCAATAAATGCAATGTATAATGTACATACATATGCTACTGTTATTTATTGTGATATTTTGTATTTGATGGATGGATGGATGCCTGTGTGATATCTTGGCCTAGGAACTCACAAAACCTTAATCCGGCCCTGACTGGAAGGTTTTATAAAGATCACCTGATTATCAGTGACGTAATCGATGCTAAAATAACCACTTCTTATCCAGCTACCAAAGAGACACCACGTTGATAATACAAGTGTTTGGTGGTTCTTCATAGTAAGTTACGAAATATTACATTTGGTTTGAAAACGTCAACAAATAACCGGTATAAATGCTTCTTATACTTTATTTAATTTTCTCTGGTATAATAAAAGCGTTATGAAATATAAGATATACAAAGGCTCTCACAAACCATAGATAAAAAACGAATTTACATGGGAGACAACTCTTTAAAGCATATCACGCTACTTTTATAGTATTAGATGGAGTTACCGCCCCCAGACCAGGTCAAATCGAAAAATGCCTTATCGTGGATTTCTCAGCCCAAATTGTCCAAGGAATCAGAATCCCAACCTGACATAAATATGCAATAATCTTGACGACACATAGTTCACAGATATAGGCTTTTAGGCATAAAAGTATAAAATATAATAGATCAATCCTAAACCTAGCATTACTTATACTAACACATAACACCTTTCATTTTCACTTCTTATTAAGTGATTATTTTACGGGATGAAAAGAAAGAAAACTCTATTAAGTACTTATAAAATAATTATATAATACTACTGCGAAATCTTAATAATTAATATGTACCTGAAGGGTAGATTTACCGTTATTTAAAATGACATGACTAGTGCACAATAAAAACATGGAAACATGTTTTCAATGACAGTGTCTGAGTGTCTGTATTTCAAAACAACATTCGCGTCGCCGTAAATTCGTTCGACTACGATAACGTTAAATATTGCGACCTCAGTTGTGATCTTATTTTTGTCAAGTCGTATCTTATATTCAAAATACGAATATTGTTCATATTGTTATAAAATAAAGCTTTTCTTTCAATAGGCAGATTGTTTTCACTCTAGTAGATTCGACGGAGATTCATCGTGCAATAATTACTAGACAGTTTCCATGTTATTGAACACTTTTGCTAGTTTACGACAGTTTTAGTAGAAATCATATAGAGAAGTGGGTTGGCTTGTTTGTGCAATAACAACGAACATTGACATCAGTATTAGCATATGTAGCCCCGCCAACAATTCACCCACGAAAATAGAACTGGTCTTAACCTAAAATCGCTCGGTCTATTAAAGAGAAAATTCTTACTTTTGCTCACTGCTACTTACATTTCCTTCATTAAAGGAGATAAACGTCTAGTATAATCTTATCCATAATATTTAAAATTAAAACATGAAAGAGAATTCAATATTAACACATTTCAATCCATATCGATGTTCTTATCTTACCGTAAAAAATATGGGATCCTAATAGCCAATATTCAAGAGACAATGAACATTTTATAATCAGTACACGAGTCGTGTAGTATATGGTGGTAATGAAACAAAATATATCCTAAAAGACAATGCGGAAGTAATAAGTAATGACCGATACACACACGACAAAATGATAATAAAAAGGCGCGTAGAATGGACCCTAACCCTAAATCGACCGTGTTTAATTTGTTGGACTGTTCACGTATTTCACCGAACATAATTGAATTGAAATTTAAATAATATTATTAACAATTGAATATACATGTAAATGGCTATATACATTTATATTATAATATGTGCTTTTAGACCCAGTTCGATCTATTTTAAGGTCTCAATGAATAGTCACACGCTTGTTAAATTCAGCTCATCGGACATCAATTAGGAGATAAACACTTCCTGTTTCGCATTTAGAGGGGTGTTATTGTCCAATAGACATGTCCTGAGATCATTAGGACCCAAGACGCGTTTATCGACATTGTAGACAAATTAGAACGCTAGGTTTACCTTTAAGCATGTTACAATAAATCAATGATGCATGCACTTACGACTTCTTTGGAAAAATTAAACAAAAAAGCAGTTTTATTCCAGTTACTACAATCAGGTTATATTTTGACTTAAACTGAGTTCACAATTGGTGAAATTCGCATGGCCACATGGATTAAGTTATTATATCGCTCAAACGGGCAGATTTTGATGTCTGGTATTAAACATGCTTGTTATTTGATTTCAAGATTTTCCGCTTCACAAGGGTGATTTAGGATAACAGAAACAATTCTGTCCACCTCATCTGACTTTATTTTATAGACCATACATGCCTCTCTGGATCGATATCCAGGACTGTCTATAATATTCTATTCATCAATACCTGCCTGCTACAGGGCTGTTGCCGAAAGATTAGTGTAGTTCCCCTCTCTCTCATAAGTTGCCCAAATTCGTTGACATCCAGGGTTCAATAGTTTTCTATAAATGTGTCCGGTTCAAATGGCCTCCACGTAGGTTTTAACAACTGTATCACCTGAAAAAAAAGGGTAAAGGTCAGTCAATATTGTTACAAAGCAAAATATTTTGAGTTTGTATCGTTTTAAGTGCGACATGCAAGTAAGATTTAAATTTGTCTGATTCATAACAAATTCCAAAATTTTAATTCATAAAGAATTATTAGTGATGTTGGAGCTTGAAAGGATTTCATCTTTAACGACTAGTACATAAACATATTTAACGACTAGACTATGAATGTGTCTAACGAGCATTTGATGTCATTTATTTAGATTTACACCAGCGAGTCGTACTTCTCGCTTTCAGTGGAACCAGCCTTTTCTATGTATCTCTGAAATGCCATGGTCGTAAAACGCACACTAGAAAAGTACAAACGAGAAATACAAACGGGTACATAAACATATTTAAATATTTAAAACTAAATATAAATTGTAGCTCAAAATGTTAATTTCTTGGATTTTGATTGGTCGAAAAGTGGCTTCGAAAGAGTATAACAGTCCTCTTAATTTCTTAGGGCGATAATAACAAAATTTCATTTCAATGCTGGTGTCAAAATATTTGCTATGATGACCATGACGACTAATCAGACTGGTCGAATTACAATATTTCAAAAAAAAACCTCCTACTGGCTCGTTTTAACTGATGTGACATATTCTAAAAATTAGAATACTCTGACTGGGGAGAAAAAGATTCACTGAATGAATTTGGAAATAAAATCTTTAACACTTTTATGCTTTTTGTAGTAAATATTTACACTGTAAATATGATCTATTAACAATCTTTTAAATATTGGCTTAACATTTATAATATGTCCATATTTTAAGGCTAGCATTCTTCTTTTGTATATAGCAATTCTTACTGTACATAAAATAATATTGCATAACTCTATTGGAAGAGTTTTACATGACTGTTGAAGACAAAATAAAATAACAGTGCCTAATTCATTAATATCTATATTCATTTTCAATATATCATCTAGTATATCTTTAATCAAAAGTTTAAAATCTGTCAAATGCTGGCATCTAACGAATAAATGTTCAATATCTTCATGTATTAATTTACAAACAGAGCAATATTCGTCACTTACTTTTCCTATCTTAAATAGCTTTTCCTTTGACCATAATATATTATGTACAATTTTAAAATCTAAGTCAACACATTTAGGATTTTTTTAAGTACAAAACACGTTTTTCCATATGATAGGAAAATTACACACGAAACCCTTGTTCACCCAATAATTTAAACAAATGGGTTGAACAAATTTCTAGCTGAGTAGCTTCTGATAGCAGAATTTTGACGTTAATTTATCTAGTGTTATCAATTCATCATCTATCACGTGACTCGTGTTAGCAGACGACATTGGTGTTACATACGTGTTAATGTAAATTAGTTTATATACATTCATATTACAGCATTATATGCGTTAGATCCACTTGTGTCAATTTCTAGGTCACAAATGTTAGCGATTTAGCTCCTTTAAATAATACCAAACATCATTTACTTTTTAAGGCAACATGTTTAATTATTTGAGAAAAGAGAGCCACGGTGGCTAAGCAGGTAAGACGCTTGCTTGTTAGCCTGGAGGTCGCGTGTTCGATCGGGATTTTCCGACATGAACATGGTTTCTCTTTGTCAGTCTTGCAGGACGGAGGGCCAGACCAGGACAGCTGTTTTCGGATGGGACAAAACAAAAAAACCGAGGTCCCAGTGTATACATTTGCGTGCATGTAAAAGATCCCTTGGCAGATGGAATTCAATATAAGAGTAGGCCATTGTGCCGCTGCCCGGGATAAAAATTTCCCTCATAGCACACTGTATTGCATAATGCCCGCCTTCATTAACCCAGTCGGAGTAGGATATTAAACCCCATTTCATTTCATTTTATTTTTAGAAAACAAATAATTCATCAACATTTTACTATTATCTCACAAGGTTGGATCGTCGAATGGTTAGCGTGTGCGCGTTGTTTCATAAGGTCTGTCATTGAGTCAACTGGCGTGGTTTCCATTCCATTCATCTAAAAATACTGTGACAGCTAATAAAAGTTATATAAATACTCAACAATAACGTAATAATTAATGCGCTCACCGAATTTTGTGTCATCCCACAATGTATACAAAACTAAAGAACAACCACTATGCCATTAGCCTGTCCAACCTCGTGGTTTTCTCCGGTTCCTCCGGTTTCCTCTACACACAAGCGAATTATTGAAATAAAATTAAACCATATTTAGTCTAGAAATGAAGTATTTTGTGTCGAGTGGACGTTAAACCCCACATCTCTCACACACACGCTTTAAATCATATTTTGTAGTTCGAGATCTTGTAGCTCATGCGAAGTGTAAATAAAAGATAAATCATTTACTGGCAACATTTCTTCTCCACAAATTTATTATACTCTTGCCTTGATGTTGGGCTATATGTCCGCTTCCACCCTGGGTGATATCGCAGAAAATATTCTTATGCTGTATATGCCAAATGACCTGCTTTGATTTCATCTCGCCATCTATATGCCTATTTGGAAATATATAATTGATAAATCTGCTTACATCGAAGACAAGTAAATCTAAAAAAAATAGGTTTGCTAATAAAAATTATCAAGTAAGTCTAAAAAGGGTTTGCTAATAAATATTGTCTGCATAAATTCAATATAGGACTGGATAAAATAAAATAAATGGATGCATGATAATAATTGGAACTGTTTCCAATCTTTATTATTTCGTGCACAATCTACTTTTACATTACTTAACACAGTATTATAAATTTATATTTTAATTTATCATGCACTAGTTGTTATATATTGTGTATAATATACGTCACTGTATCTTATAATCCTGTCTGTTTACCTGACGTCACGTTCGGCTGAATATAATTAGAATGATTTGAGTCAAATATCTCATCTGATTTGTGACGTGACAACAGTTTAATCATCGCCGGGAACCAGTTGATGTTCATCATCAAATATCTCATCTGATTTGTGTCGTGATTCCACCGGTTTAAATCATTGGATGTATCATCGTCGCGAACCAGTTGATGTTCATCATTTATAAATATTACCGTGACGTAATATCGACAGAATTATTCCTGTTTCTATTACTGTTTACATTCTCTGTAAATGAGATATGTTCATGAATTATTGATCAGTAGAAATTTGATATTTAATTTACCCTTGATTTGATTCACCACGAACTAGTTGTTTAGTTGTTTACTAAAAGAGATATTATTCAGGTCCGTAGCTAGACCAAAATTGTTAAAGGGAGGGGGGGGGGCGAAGGCTTCCGATGGGGCTTCTGTGTGGGCGCTGATGACAGTCCGCGGCGAACGGTACCGAGCAATGGTGCTCTCCATAGGCATACGGACTATACGTAAAATTTAATGATCTCTGACGCGTTTTCTTGCTATTTCAGTCTCTGAATACAGTAGTTGGTACTGATATAGTCTAACTAAGGTGGCTTAGTCGAATTCCAATCAATCGTTTATATTCCACGGAGACGGGGTCGTCGGGAGCAAATTTTGACTGCCCACACGTGTTTTTCTGCTATTCCAGCCCGTGAATACAGCAACTTGGATGTGGTCCAATATAGTCTACCTTAAATTAGGTGGCGTACCACACTCCTCGCAGTGTTTCGTTTGATACGAGCTAATCCCACTTAACACTGCTGTGATGTAAGCAAATTTCTGTACCAAATTATGACTGGTCAATAAGCCGATTAACAACCAATAGCTAACTGCGTAACCAGAGGCGTAAATGTTGGGGTGTGGGTGTGGTACACCCCACTCCCAGGAAAAAAATAGGTTGCAAGGCAACGAAACATACGCCCACGGCAGCTAAAGCGTCCGGGCAGTCAACAAGAGTTGTCACATATTAAGAAATTATCAGAAAATCATTAGAATTTTTTTGGTTTTTATAAAGTTCTGCCCCATGCTAACGTTTAGTATACGAAACATTTAATATTATGGATTTAACTGTTAAATTATCCATTTGCAACAAATTCAAATTCAACCATCATTAATGTGTAACGGGGATATAGTCAAAAGTTTTTTTAATTCGAAGTTATGGTCCAATGTGCCCGAATGTCGACAGGAACCGTGATCTTTGGGTTATAAACTTACATTCCAAATTTCATCAAAATCGGATTAATATTGTGACCTCTACAGGGTCCACAACCTTGTTATACCATATTTTTACACCATTCGCGTAAAAGTGGCGGCCATTTTGTTCAGCAATTTTGGTCCAGTCGAACCAAACATTCATTACAGTGTAACGGTGATATAATCAAGCGGTTTTTTTTTAATCAGGTAATAATTGTGACCTCCAGAGGGACCGCAAGCTAATAAAGGCGAATTTTCGAACAATCAGGGGCCATAATTCAGGAAGTTACAAACCGATATGCGCGAATATGGCATGAAACCAAGATCTGTAGGTTATAAACATGTATTTCAAGTTTCATCAAAATTGAATTAAAATTGTGACCTCTATAGGGTCCACAACATTGATATAACATATTTTCACACTATTCGCGTACAAACGGCGGCCATTTTGTCCGTCAATTTTGGTCCGATTTTCAGGAAATAACGGTGATATAATCAAACGGTTTTTGAAATCGGATACCAATTTTGACCTCCAGAGGGACCACAAGCTAAAAAGGGTGATTTTTTTGACAATCAGGTGCCATAATTCAGGAAGTTACGATCTGATGGGCGCAAATATCGACAGGTACCAAGATCTTGGGGTTATAAACATGTATTTCAAGTTTCATCAAAAATCGGTTCAAAATTGTGACCTCTGTACAGTTCACAAGCTAAAAACGTGATTGATTTTTTGTACAATCAGGGGCCATAACCCAAGACGTTACAGTCCGATACATTCCAATATCGAAAGGAACCGAGATCTTAGGGTGATAAACCTATATTTTAAGTTTCATTGCTAGTGAGGGGTGGATGCGGTATATTTGTTTGGGTTTTCAATGTTTCACAAAGTTACGTTATCTTGTTTATCCAAATTCTGAATGTTTGTACCGAAACGAATAAACACCCACTACCATTCGGGTCTATTCGTTTATTTTATGATATGTGACCTGACAAAATCTGCTCCAAGATTCGATTAAATCTCAGGATCAGCCATCCCCGTGTACATGTACTTAAAGTGTGCAGCCCAATTTGTTTTTAATATGTGTGCATTTATATGTCCGGTATAGGCCTACCCATAGACATATATATAGGTTTATTTATATGTTCATTTATTACTTAAATAATACCAAACATAATTTACTTTTGAAGGCAACATGTTTCATGGATGTCGCGTCTTCGATCCTGCATTAGCCGAGAAAATTCATCGGGGTTTTCCCACATGGACATTGGACATGGTTTCCCTTCGTCAGTCAAGGACAGCTGTTTTCGGATGGGACAAAAAACCGAGGTCCCATACATGAGTTTGCGTGTAAAAGATCCCTTGACAGTTGGAATTAAATATAAGAGTAGGCCATATTGCCGCTGTCCAGGCAAATTTTCCCTCATATTATTATCTAAAATATCAGCTATTTTTCTAATCCCCGAAATAGTGAAAGTATCTCATTATTTAGGGTTTTATTATTGTACTTAATATATTTGTTGTTAAACAATGGTTGTATAGCTATATCTACAATTGAATCTGGGAGAGGTCTTGTGCCTTTGTTTAAAACATCCCAGGATTCTAGTAAGTTTTTATAAAAATCTGGTAAATTCTTCAATAACCTTTTGGTATATAACCCTTTTAATATATCTTTACCAAGATTAAAATTACCGTACATGTTAATAAAATACATCTATTGTATGTTTCCATATATGAACATACTGTTCGTCACTAAATTTAATTAACCATTTTAGACTTAAAGCTTTACTCTTGATATTAAGATCGGGAGAGCTCAGTCTACCGTCGCATTTATTGCCAATAACTGAAGTTTGTTTAATACTTGGAGGTTTACCATTCCAAAGGAAGTTACGTATAGCCTTACTTATTTCAATTTCAATATCTGGGGGTATTGGTAAAACTGCCATAAGGAAATATAATTTAGTTAAAACCAGAGATTGTACAACAGTGGATTTGCCTTGTAAGGTTAGATTTCGTTTACTCAATAAATTAAGAATTTGTTTGATTTTTGTAACTTCAGTGTGCCAGTTCATATTTCCACAGTACTGCTTATTCGGTCCAAGATATACACCTAGAATTAACATGCACTCCGTAACAATATTATAACTGGTATATATTAAAGCTATATGTGGTATTGACCGGTTTACCAACAGGCATTATTTCTGACTTTTCTACATTCATTAAGGTTCCCGATGCTATACAGTAGGGTTTGATAAAGTCGTATCATCTGTATGTTGGTATATCAGTGAAATCGCCTCACAGCCATTAATACTAATACCTTAAAGAGGATATTGTTTAGTGGATCTGCTGTCATATACATATAGTATATCGGACATCCCTGTTTTATTCCCCTTGACCTATCGAAGAAGGGAGACAAATTACCGTTACACTTTATAGTGCTTATTGCGTTAAACTGTTTCAATGGCATTTAGTAATTGAACTAGAGTATACAGGTCACAATTCGAAACGTCGCTCAGTAATAAGCAGTAATTGTATTCCATAGAATTGTGACCTGTATACTTATTGCGTTACTAAATAGAATTTTAATCCATGATATAAAATTGTCCCCAAACCCAAAATACTTCAATACAGTAAAGATAATTGTGACTAACTCTGTCGAAGGCTTTTCTGCATCAAGTTTCATGATAAATCCATCCTGGTTTTCATAGTCAACGTAGTCGATTATGTCTCGTATACTTACAATATTCTCGGCAATATATAACGCCCCGGTACGCCACAAGTTTGCTCTTCGGATACAAGTTTATGGATTACTGTTCGTAGTCTGGAACTGGAATGGTATGTTTAACGTCCGCTTCCACTAATGTGATATCGCAGACTAGGTGTTCGTAGTCTGACCTGGATAATACTTTATAGTCCGTCTGTAGCAGGGATATGGGTCGGAAATTTTTCAACTCTCGCTTATCTCCCTTATCCTTATAAATAACACGTATCATACCTTTACGCATGGATCGGGACAGGCTCCCTTTCATAAAACATGAATTAAGTATATTTAAGTCTACAGGACCTAAAAGGTCCCAAAAGGCTATGTCAAAATATGTTGTTAACCCGCTTAAACCAGGGCTCTTCCCTTTAGACATTGATTTAAGGGCTTGGGTAAGTTCCCAAAGTGTAATATTTCTGTCACAAAAATCTCTATCCGACTCTGACAGGGTTCTAATAATATTTTGGCATACTTTATTAATTTCATCTATATTTTCATTTACATCTTTTGAATATAATGACTTATAAAAAGCTGTGCATTCATGAATAATTGCGCAACTATCTGTTAGTATTTCTCTTCTACTATCTATTAGTTCTTTAATGTAATTTTTATTTTGTCGTTGCTTTTCTAGATTCATAAAATATTGTGTATTCCTATCGCTTTCGGTCGAATATTTGACCTTTGATCTTAAAATAGCAGCCCCACACTGTTGATTTTCAAATCTTTCAAGGTCGATTTCTAACTCAGTTAATCTGTCTTAAAACACGTGCTATTAAACTGTATTCATTTTGCAGTTTATTTTGAATAGTCCAAAAACAAAAAAGTTTTTTCTCCTTATGAATTTTAGCCTTCGAAAATCTTTGCGCGGCTACTTTACATTTGTAGTTAAGACTGTCCCACCGTATCAGTGGTTCAGATGTGTAAATAGGGTTCTTTAACTCCGTATGTATAATATTTCTGATTTCTGTACAAAATATTTCATCTAAGAGTAAATTATTATTAAATATGTAGATACCCTTCTACGGAAGCGTAATAAGGCCACATAATTTTTTTTTATTCTATTTTCAATTTTTCAAGTTAGTAACTTGAATTTTCAAGATACTAACTTGAATTTTCAAGTTAGTAACTTGAATTTTCAAGATACTAACTTGAATTTTCAAGTTACTAACTTGAATTTTCAAGTTACTAACTTGAATTTTCAAGATACTAACTTGAATTTTCAAGTTACTAACTTGAATTTTCAAGATACTAACTTGAATTTTCAAGTTACTAACTTGAATTTTCAAGTTAACTAACTTGAATTTTCAAGTTAACTAACTTGAATTTTCAAGTTAACTAACTTGAATTTTCAAGTTAACTAACTTGAATTTTCAAGTTAACTAACTTGAATTTTCAAGTTAACTAACTTGAATTTTCAAGTTAACTAACTTGAATTTTCAAGATACCAACTTCAATTTTCAAGATACTAACTTCAATTTTCAAGTTACTGTTACATTATAAAATAAGCGTTTTGATCTAATGATATAGTATGTCATGCAGTGCTTTAGTCAATGGACGGTACGGTTATAGACATCAATGACAAGGGCGGGAGTAGCCTATTCGATCACGCAGGTTTCCCCCTTGCAGCGAAATTACTCCCCGCACTTTATGGTGTCGACATGCCATAGAACACCATTTATTCATTCATTCATTCATTCATTCATTTTAACAGTATTGAGCCCTATAGAAAACCTTTTTGAAGTACAAAAAAAAAATTAAATGACAAATCAAACGTCCCAGTTCCCAGTTCTAAAAATAGTCTTTAGTGACATAAGGAAGAATTATATTACACAAGCTAAAATAAAACAAACACCACAATAAGTACAGACCACTGGAAAAAGGGCAAAAATGGCGGGAAAACTAAAGATATAAAATTATATAAAGTTGGGAAACTCTTAGTACAAGAATTATGTATTTAAACTACTTAGAACCAACCTGTACTAAACATATATACTGATAAATTAAACTTATAAAATTACTAAAAACAAGAAATATTAAATACCTGAAGATGAAGAAATGCCAAGGTCTTGTCATAAGTCATGTCAAGAGCAAAGTGCAGATCTAAAATAAGGTGCAAGCCAGGTAAACTCATTAAAACAACTCACTACACACAATACAACACACACACACTGGACACCACATCTTGGCTAGATTCCAAGACACAAATTAGAAGCTACAATAACACCATATATTACATAAACTTTATTTACATATAAACAACAAAACATTTACACATTACATCCTACTACAAGTGCATAAACAGATATTACAGATATCATTTTATCATCTATTTCTAGGTCTACTTTAACAACGCGGCTCTCGTCGTCTGCTGACGATTTAATTATACAGTTTTTTAAATCATTTTTTATAAGTACAGCTTCCCCCTTCCTTCTATTGTTTATCGAAAAACTACAATATATAATCCCATCCCACAAGTGCACAATAGACGTGAGAAAGTCTCTATCCCAGAAAGTTTCCTGAAGATAAATAATGTTTGAATTTGATTCATGTAGCTAGTAAAGAAAATATTTTATTTATTTTTTTAAAGTCTCTTAAACCGTTTACGTTCCATGTTGTTACTAGCAGGGCCATTATAATGAAAAGTATAAGAGGTAAAGGATAAACAGTAACTAAATTAAGTTGTATTCACTGCGGATATAATCGAGTAGTCGTTCACATCAAGATCAGTCATTTTCGTTTTGTTGTTATCATATCTAGTGGATTCGATCGGAGTTAAAACATCACACACATCCATTGTATCGTCATTATTATTTATACCATTCTCTTGTTTGTCATATTTTGTTCGCTTCGGCGGCGGTTTTGGAGGAGACTCATCTTCACTCGCGTTATGAGTCTGTTCATCACTTGCTAAATGGTCGTTATCACGCACATTTGTTTCATCACATTTTCCCGAGTTCTTTGCCTTCTCTATTTCTATAGATTGAGTAAAGTTGACATTTGAGTCGATATCCTTGGGCTTTGTGTTTTTACTCGACATATGTTGATCATAATCAAACTCTTCTTCTTCCATATAGCACTGACACTTATTTGAAACATTATTACACGTATCACAAAATGATTCAGGACACCCATACGCCATGTGACCACAATGTCATAGAAGTGACGGATAACTGGACCAGCTATTTCTACCCCATGTGATTCTAGTTTCTGTAGTATAATCTCATAAAGGAAACAACGGTATATGGAGAATATAGCATTTCACATTTATAATTTTTTCCGCTAACACTGATTCCTTCACACAAATTAATCGCATTATCGACTGTATTTAAAGTTATTTCAATTATACTTGGCTGTCTTGGAACACACCCCAATACAACTCCCGTCTCCATGACATCATCAATTCATACTTTTTTTAGACTGATAACATTTACCTTCAGGGTCCTTTCTTTAATATTCTTCCAGGTATCCATTTTGTGAGGGCCCAGGCCCCTAGGGAAAAATCCCAATGACCACACAATTAAATATTCCGATCACATTCTCGTAACGTAAAGTTTTAAATCCAAAAAAAGCGAGGGAAAAAACAAACACAAAGTCTTATGAACGAGGTCAGTTCCGCTTGACCGCACTTCGGGAGCACATTTAAAACACGTCCTTACGCTAGCGCGTATCAATCGACTCTCTCACGTCGGATAATAACTGATGTGCACCTGATAATAATTGGCTTACGTCGGATAATAACTGGCGCACGCCGGATAATAACTGGCTCGCGTCGGATAATAACTGGCTCGTGCCGGATAATAACAAGCGCGCCGGATAATAACAAGCGCGTCGGATAATAACCAGCACTAATTAATATATTACCCATATGAAATGGGGTTTATAGCTCTGCCGTTCTGCTCCGACTGTCCTAATGAAGACCGACATACGCCAAATAGTGTCAATGTGTACACCGGACCTCGGTATTTCGTCCCTTCCCAACGACTGTACGTTGACCGTAGGCTCACTATCCAGGAGGTCCCTTGTTCCATCCCTCCGTTAGCCAAGAAAGTTCATCGGGATTTTTAAGCGCGGTTCGTCCTGCACCATTGATTGGCAAGGGGGATCCACGCCGGAAAATCAGGATGAACGTTCTCGGTCAACGCAGAGATAGAACACGGGACCTTCTAGATAGCGAGCCAACGTCTTATTAACTAAACCATGTGGCCCCCTTTCCAATAAGAAGGGTTGGGTAGCCAAATAAGGTCTGACATTGAATCAGGTGACGTGGTTTTGATTCTGCCTTGAACGTGGCAAAAGGAGGGTCAACCGTTTTCTTTCGTGTGTTCTGGTTTCACCCCATTGCTAATCACCCGTACGTAGAGCATTTTATAATGCATGAAATGATTAATTGATAAAAATGAATATAATCTTGTCTGATATAAATCTATAATTTTTTTATGATTAACATTTAACGTTGTCATGGTTTACATTCAATAATCTGAAAGGGAATTAGTACACAATGAACAAGTGGGAGAGAGAGAGAGAGAAATGGGGTTTAACGTCCACTTGACACAAACTAGGTCATTTCGGGACTAACATATATTGTTTAATTTAATTTTATTTCAATAATTCGCTTGCGCGTAGGGGTCTTTAGCAGTGGCAGCAAACCGGGGGACCAAGAGAAAACACACGAGGTTGAATGAACAAAATAACCCATAGAAAAACAAAAAATTATAACGATCGCGTGCATGGTCTTCCGTAAGCTAATCTACATAAGTAAGCCGATTTTTGTATCTGGTAAAGTGAACAACACATACTTTTGGTTAATGCAAAATGTATATTTTAAACAATGCACAGTGTATTAGGTGCCTTTCTATAGTGCATAATATTTCTGGTCGCATGGGTCGGGCTTGTGGAATAGGTAAGTAACTTATAAGAACATAGTTTGGCATGATTTTATCAAGAAAAGCACCTAAATGTATTCTTATGACTGATAAATCATCTTTATATATAGAAATTTTTGTTTTTTTGTTCCTGCCACGACCAGGGAGCCAGGGTGACTCAGTAAGTAAGACGTTGGCTCGCTAACTTCGAGGTCCCGTGTCCGATCCCTGCGTTGACCAAGAAAGTTCATCCGGATTTTTTGTTGTTCCAAGCCTTTGTCAGTGATGCAGGACCGAGGGCCTGGCAATTGCAAGGGAAAACCTACAATTGGGCGGATTGAACGTGCACTTAAAGGATCCGTTGGCAGTTATGAGAGTAAGTCGTATCGCCAGTGTCTTGGCACAGTATCTCTCGTAGCACACTGAATGGCGTATGTGCATCTTCATTAGCCCAGTCGGAACTGAATAGTAGTTCAGATGCGTCGTGCACGTAAAGGATCCCTTGGTAGTTGGATTCTATATAAGACTAGACCGTAGCATTGCTGTCCGGGCACTGTATGGCGTATGTCCGTCTTCATTTTCCCAGTCAGAGCAGAATAGTAGAACGTTAAACACCAGTTCATTTCTGTTACGACCTAACCATGGGGTAAACTAAGTTGACTTAGTTAGTTCCTGGAACCACCCCTCATGGTTATTATATTTAAAATACGAATATTGTTCATATTGTTATAAAATAAAGCTTTTCTTTCAATAGGCAGATTGTTTTCACTCTAGTAGATTCGACGGAGATTCATCGTGCAATAATTACCAGACAGTTTTCATGTTATTGAACACTTTTGCTAGTTTACGACAGTTTTAGTAGAAATCATATAGAGAAGTGGGTTGGCTTATCTGTGCAATAACAACGAACATTGACATTAGTATTAGCATGTGTAGCCCCGCCACCATTTCACCTCCGAAAATAGAACTGGTCTTAACGTGCGAGAGTACCTAAAATCGCTCGGTCTATTAAAGAGACAATTCTTACCTTTGCTAACTGCTACTTACATTTCCTTCGTTAAAGCTTCATTAAAGGAGATAAACGTCTAGCATAATCTTATCCATAATATTTGGAATTAAAACACGAAATTGAATTCAATATTAACACATTTCAATCCAAATCGATGTTCTTATATTACCGTAAAAAATATGGGATCCTAATAGCCAATATACAAAAGACAATGAACATTTTAAAATCAGTACACGAGTCGTGTAGTATATGGTGGTAATAAAACAAAA
Source organism: Patella ulyssiponensis (assembly GCA_963678685.1). NCBI lineage: Eukaryota > Metazoa > Mollusca > Gastropoda > Patellidae > Patella > Patella ulyssiponensis. Next base: position 56,089,756 of record OY783232.1, on the reverse strand, counting down.
AATATATCCTAAAAAACAATGCGGAAGTAATAAGTAATGGCAGATACACACACGACAATATGATAATAAAAAGGCGCGTAGAATGGACCCTAACCCTAAATCGACCGTGTTTAATTTGCTGGACTGTTCACGTATTTCACCGAACATAATTGAATCGAAATTTAAATAATATTATTAACAATTAAATATACATTTAAATGGCTATATACATTCATAGTATATGTGCTTTTAAGGTTTCAATGAATACTCATACGCTTGTTAAATTCAGCTCATCGATCGGGCATCAATTACGAGATAAACACTTCCTGTTTCGCATTTAGAGGGGTGTTATTGTCCAATAGACATGTGCGGAGATCATTAGGACCCAAGACGCGTTTATCGACATTGTAGACCAATCAGAACGCTAAGTTTACCCTTAAGCATGTTACAATAAATCAATGATGCATGCAAGTATGACCTCTTTGGAAAAATTAAACAAAAAAGCAGTTTTATTCCAATTACTACAATCAGGTTATATTTTGACTTAAACTGAGTTCACAATTGGCGAAATTCGCATGGCCACATGGATTAAGTTATTATATCGCTCAAACGGGCTGATTTTGAGGTCTGGAATTAAACATGCTTGTTATTGGATTTCAAGATTTTCCACTTCACAAGGGTGATTTAGGATAAGAGAAACAATATCCAGGACTGTCTATAATATTCTATTCATTAATTATACCTGCCTGATACAAGGCCGTTGCTGAAAGATTAGTGTAGTTCCCCTCTTCTCTCATAAGTTGCCCAAATTCGTTGACATCAAGGGTTCAATAGTTTTCTATAAATGTGTCCGGTTCAAATGGCCTCCACGTAGGTTTTAAAAACTGTATCACCTGAAAAAAAATAACACGGGTAAAGGTCAGTCTATATTGTTACAAAGCAAAATATTTTGAGTTTGTATCGTTTTAAGTGCGACATGCAAGTAAGATTTAAATTTGTCTGATTCATAACAAATTCCAAAATTTTAATTCATAAAGAATTATTGACATTGAAGAGTGATGTTGGAGCTTGAAAGGATTACATCTTTAACGACTAGTACATAATCATATTTAAAGACTAGACTAAGAATGTGTCTAACGAGCATTTGATGTCATTTATTTAGATTTACACCAGCGAGTCGTAGTTCTCGCTTTCAGTGGAACCAGCCTTTTCTATGTATCTCTGAAATGCTATGGTCGTAAAACGCACACTAGAAAAGTACAAACGAGAAATACAAACGGGTACATAAACATATTTAAATATTTAAAACTAAATATAAATTGTAGCTCAGAATGTTAATTTCTTGGATTTTGATTTGTCGAAAAGTGGCTTCGAAAGAGTATAACAGTCCTCTTAATTTCCTAGGGCGATAATAAGAAAATTTCATTTCAATGCTGGTGTCAAAATATTTGCTATGATGACCATGACGACTAATCAGACTGGTCGAATTACAATATTTCAAAAAACTCATACTGGCTCGTTTTAACTGATGTGACATATTCTAAAAATAAGAATGTTCTGACTGGGGAGAAAAAGATTCACTTTTGGCTTAGTAAAAGTTATACCGTAGAAAAGACAAGTCTTTATATCACCAGTACTCTATACAGTGTTGTACTGGAAATAGGGCCCAACACTTTTAGGGTCTCTGTGTTTCCCCAAGCTCTCGCTTGGTTCAATAAATCGTCTCAATAATCACCTATGTAATGAAACCAATGCAATAAATGCACTGTATAATGTAAATACATATGCTACTGTTATTTATTTTGATATTTTGTATTTGATGGATGGATGGATGCCTGTGTGATATCTTGGCCTAGGAACTCACAAAACCTTAATCCGGCCCTGACTGGAAGGTTTTATAAAGATCACCTGATTATCAGTGACGTAATCGATGCTAAAATAATCACTTCTTATCCAGCTACCAAAGAGACACCACGTTGATAATACAAGTGTTTGGTGGTTCTTCATAGTAAGTTACGAAATATTACATTTGGTTCGAAAACGTCAACAAATAACCGGTATAAATGCTTCTTACACTTTATTTAATTTTCTCTGGTATAATAAAAGCGTTCTGAAATATAAGATATACAAAGGCTCTCACAAACTATAGATAAAAAACGAATTTACATGGGAGACAACTCTTTAAGGCATATCACGCTAGTTTTATAGTATTAAATGGAGTTACCCCCCCCCCCAGACCAGGTCTGTGTTACAGCATATTGCTTAATCATATTTATTTCTAAACCTGATAGGCCTTAATAAGAAATATATCCATTACGTAATACTCAGAATGTTACATGTATCATTATATTGTACTCCTTTAATGATATCATAAGCGTACATTTATGTTTTATATAATATATACAGGCGCGGATCAAGGATTTTTTGCAGGGGGGGGGGGGGTCGTCTAGGTTTGATAATTTCTTAACTAATTGCGCTCAACCAATTAACGGGAAAAATTTGGTAAATTAGATTCAATTTGGTGCATTCTGACGTATTTCCGGAAGGTAAATTCCAAAATTACAGGTCTAAAAATTGCCAATAAAATCGCATAGATTTAAGTTTCAAATTTTCAAGTCTGAGCAGGGGGGGGGGACTTCCGGACCGCCTGCCCCCCCCCCCCCTCTGGATCCGCGCCTGATATAAGCACGGTTAATTGAAAATTAAACATACAGCTGTATCTTGCTTAGTAAAAAATATTTACATAATACAGCTTATACATATTCATGTTGTTTACTCGGTAATAAGATCGTTAAATCGATAACTTTCAATGCAAAAATACATTAAAAACTTGTTAGCTACGTGAACTACTCAAATGGGTGTTCTATGAATATACGTTTGTGTCATCATTCTGTAATGCATCATGTTTGGGATGGACCAGGATTAACAACAGTTAATATTAGTTTGTATCATCATTCTCTGATGGTGAATGGCAGCAAAAGGCGGAGCGGACAGATCACATAGGAATAACAATGAACGGCAATGCACCATTTTATTTCTTTCATGATAACGTTGGCAAAAATCTACGGTGAGAACAGAGATGACAGGAACCAACGGTGATAACGTTGACAACAATGGTGATTGACTGAACACTCAAAGATAGCTTTCATAAGCTCAGTACATACAAATTACTACCTAACTGTCTTATGCAACCTTTAATCATAAAATGTACATCTTTCGAAATATTAATAGTTTGCATCTTACAGGTGGTCTAGAATTTTTCTTCTGATTCTATATAAATTAATAAAACCTGTCTATCGCTTTTGACGAAAGAACCATAATGGCCGCTACTGATACGCAAATAGTGTAAAAGTATGAAAAACCAAGGTTGTGAGCACTCTAAATGTCAAATTTTTATCCGCCTTTGATGGAACTTACAACATATGTTCATATCCACGCGATTTCGTTTCCTTTCGATAATTCTTACTCCCTGGATGATGACCCCTGTATAAAACATCGCTTCTTCCTTAACTTGTTCTCTGTCCATCTCTTGCAAAATGTGGATTATGTTGCATGGCAACCTCTTGATTTTGTAAGAAACAATCACCATTCTTAATCCCGTCCCAATAATGGAACACTGCCCACTATTGGTAGAATATTTAATTATATACCCACACTTTAGTGTGGCATTTTATGTCGTCACCCTGTCCATCCATCAACAATTGTCTAGTGAAAGCCATCGAGTCTTAGTCCGGTGGCTGAAAGGGGGGGGGGTCGCCACCCGAGCTGTGAATTTATTGGACCAAGTTTTTCTAGACCAGTTTTTTTGTGTAGATTCCGAATCTGGGCGGGAGATCAGGCGTTTGGGGGGGGGGGGCTTTTTCGAGATATGGGGGGCCAAATGCCTACAATGAGCGCATGTGTATGGTGGGGGTTGGGCGGAATGACATGTTGACATTTATATAACATAAATTTACAGGACTGTCCATCTTTAAATAAGTGTTTATGTTGCTCTTGACAACTGTTTTGGTTTATGGGGGGAGGTGGGATTGGGGGAACAGGTGTAGGTGTGCATATGATGATCATTTTATATATTAATAAAACATAAATTACTAGGACTGCCCATCTCTAAATAAGTGTTTATGACGCCCCTGGACAACGATTTGATTTATGGGGTGGGGATAGCAGGTGTGGGTGTGTCGAGGGGTGGGGTGGGGATAAAATTGACGGGAAATGAGTTCACGTTAATTTAAATGATGATTGTCTAAGAGCTGGATGAAACATCTCTAAATATGTGAATAAGGTTCCAATTTTGTTGGGGTGGACGCTAGGGTGGTTCCCCGTGAGTGTGAGTGTGAGTGTGTGTGTGGGGGGGGGGGCTGACATCATGTATTTTTGTGGACAGAAGTCATTTCGTTCTTAATTGAGCTAAAAGTAGTATTGCGTTAGCGTTTTCGTTCAAAATATTTAGTTATAATGGTCCTTTTCAAGAGATCTGGGAATGTATCTTAAAAACACAGTAACTCAGAGATGTACTTAGTTATTAGTTTATTCATATCAAAAGTTCATATGATTGAGACAAATATTTTCTTGGTTGCTGCCCAACAGCTGGCATATCCTATGGATATTATTCCAAAACCAATTCACATTGTAAATCTTCATTCAAGCCCTGCAGTGTATACGGCAAGATGGTACTAAAGAAAGGTCTATTATTTTTTCATGCAGAAAATCTTTTTTCTAGCGTTATCTACTGATGTAAGTCGCCTTTTGCGATATTTTCTACCTTTGTCCGTCTCTAAGCGATAACACATAATTATGAAGAACAATTACTGTATTTTGCCCGTCTCATTATGGAAGACCAAACAGCTCTTTATTCAGCGTTCTTAGCTCTAAATTCATAGTCCTTAATTCTTACTTCTTCATTTGTTGTCGTATTTCGACATTTGTAAACTAAAATTAACATTTGCATCTTAAAATCAATATTTGTTTCACAAATCAGACATTTTTCATATCAGATTTGTAAAATGTATTTTAATATAAGATATTTATTTTTTAAAGAAAATAAAAAAATTAGTCTATATTTACATTTCATCAGAAAAATACAACAAAAACAAATATCGAAAAACAAATTTCAAAATTTGTCATATCAGATTTGTAAAATGTATTTTAATAAAAGATATTTATTGTTTTAAGAAAATAAAAAAATTAGTCTATATTTACATGTCATCAGAAAAATACAACAAAAACAAACATCGAACAACAAATTTCAAAATACAAATCCCCAAATACAAATCTTGTAAAACATTTCTCTGAAAACATTTCTCCAAAAACATATCTTCAAAAACATTTCTCGAAATTCATTGAACCGGAAGAGTTGGAAATCAACCTGGCATACAATAAGTCGCCATACAATAATGGGAATCGCGTATAAGCACATGTACAATAAGAATAATCGCTCGGTGACCGCGACGCTAGTGTAACGATCCCTTGACAGTTGGAATTCGACATAAGAGTAGGCCGTAGCACACTGTATGGCGTATGTCCGTCTTCATTAGCCCAGTTTAGGAGCAGAACAGTAGGATGTTATTTCATTTTATTTCTCTAGTGAAACCACGTGCGAGGAACAGCTAATCGGACAGGGCCTTCGATAACGAAATAAATTGAAAGTAGTCTATTTTCAGAAATTAGGCTTTGTCTGATAGCGACATATTTCTTTGTTCAAAGAGGTGGAGAAAGGGAGTATAACCTATACCCGTCTTCATCGGCCCAGTTCGGATCAGAAAAGTAGGACGTTAAACTCCGTTTCCCTTCATTTCATTTATTCAGTGAGGGGAGGTGGCGGGGATTTGAATCTTAAAAAACTTTCTCAATAAGAAAATCTCGATATTTGTTCATATACTACTGGAAAATATGTTTTTTCTCGCTACAAAATGTATATTTATATTTACATAACTGGCAAAAAGAAAAAAAATTGACTGGCACTAACAAATGAGGGGTGGGGAGCGTATTTAACGTCAAAATACCGGCATAACTCGAAATACAAGATATCGGGTTGCACACCATTAAGAAGGTCCAAATACATATTAAAAATTGTAAAATATTTTCTGACATGTACATATTTTCTGACATATACATGATTTCGAAGAGATAAAGCCCTCTTTCAATGATCAAACGGCATATGTCTACTTTCAATTTATTTTATTTAATGCTAGATCATATTAACCAATATATTTATATATAGAAACATAAAACGCACGTGATTCCATTAAAGTCACGGTCATTGTACGATTTTACTTGTTGTATGCTTGCTCGATTAATTCTTATTTATTGTTTGGTGACTTATTGTCTGCTAGGTTGATTTCTAATGTCCCGGTTCGATGTATTAAAATACTTTTTACAGATCTGATATGACAAATGTCTGATTTGTGAAACAAATATTGATTTAAGATACAAATGTTAATTTTAGTGTACAATTGTCGAAATACGACCACAAATGAAGAAGTAAGAATTAAGGACTATGAATTTAGAACTAAGAACTAAGAACACTGAATAAAGAGCTGCTTGGTCTTCCATACTCATTATCGATCAAAATTTGAATATTTGGATCATCGTTTGAGAAGAGAATGATTGGGATGTCTGTTTCGCCCGAGCAAGAATGCAGAATACAATAGTTTTTAGCACCTCCATTAATTTGAAATGCGAAGCGGAGTTGGTATGATATTTTGGTGTCCTAGTGGTTGGTGGTCGGTTCTAGGATATTCTCGACACTTTCAATACTAATCTTGATATGTTTTGATCCAATCAAGATTAGTATTGAAAGTGTCGAGAATATCTCGGCCTACGGTACATGCTTCCAGTGGTTATGACTATCTGTTTTTCTTCTTCTAGATCACAATTTATAACTTTCTAACAACTTATGAGGAGCTGGGATGACGTAACGTTAAGGGGTGGAAGCGGTATATTTGTTTGGGTTTTCAATGTTTCACAAAGTTACGTTATCGTGTTTATCCAAATTTGGAATTTTTGTACTGACACGAATTAACACCCACTACCATTCGGGTCTATTCGTTTATTTTATGATATGCGACCTGACAAAATCTGCTCCAAGATTCGATTAAATCTCAGGATCGGCCATCCCCGTGTGCAGCCAATTTGTGTTTAATATGTGTGCATTTATATTTCCGGTATAGGCCTAACCATAGATATATATATAGGTTTATTTATATCGGTATTAATTGTTACAGCAGCGAATCGTTGTCGCAGCTCATGAAAAAAAAATCTCTTACCACTCTTCTAGTGGCGTGCTAACACCATTGCGGTGATTTAAAAGCTTTTGATCCGATTAAAGGTTTTCCACAGATCCAGTTATTCCATAGATGCAACAATGTAGAATCGTCTGAAATCCAGTTGATATTGTCGCTCCAGTATCTATAAGTACTGGTGGGTGTCGTACACTAGGCAGGGTATACTTACTGGTTGGAAAACTACTGACACCAATTCGTATTCAAGTATTTAACATATTATAGCTAACTAACCTTCACCCTGTTATTGTAATTCTACACTACTTGAATAATACGAAAAATAATTTACTTTTTAAGGCAACATGTTTCATTATTTGAGAAAAGGGAGCCACGGTGGGTAGCTGGGTAAGACGCTGGCTCGCTAGCCTGGAGATCAAGCGTTCGATCCTGCATTGGCTAAGAAAGTTCATCGGGATTTTCCGACTTGGACATGGTTTCTCCTTGTCAGGACGGAGGACGAGACAAGGACAGCGGTCTTCGGATGGGACAAAAAAACGAGCTCCCAGTGTATTAGTGTATACATTTGCGTGCATGTAAAAGATCCCTTGGCAGTTGGAATTCAATATAAGAGTAGGCCATTGTGCCGCTGTCAGGACAAAATTTCCCTCAAAGCATACTGTATGACACATGCCCGCCTTCATTAGCCCAGTCGGAACAGAACAGTAGGACATTAAACTCAATTTCATTTCGTTTTAATTTGAGAAAACAAATAATTCATCAAAATTTTCCTATTATCTCTCAGGGTTCGATGGTCGAATGCTTAGCGCGTGCGGGTTGTTTCGATTCCCCGGTGATACGTGACAAAGAGTAGCGTCGCCTATCCGACCTCGTGGTTTTTCTCCGGTTCCTCCGGTTTTCTCTAGAAATGGAGTATTTTGTGTCGATTGGACGTTAAACCCCATATCTCCCACACACACGCTTTAAATCATATTTTAGATCTTACATTGGAAATGTAAATAAAAGATAAAACATTTCTACACCACAAATTTTATTATACTCTTTCCTGTCATCATGCTGTACTATTTCTAGTATAATACTTGTCATCAAGGTGTACTATTTTTGTATATAAAGTACTTATCATCATGTTGTAATATTTCTAGTATATTATATATAGTAATGGTCATCGTTGTGTAGTATTTATAATATACAGGGGGACCGCACCACACACAAACAATAACACAATACTTGTCATCATCTTCACTGTCAAGGGTTTACAGTGTGTCTATAAATGTGGTTGATATTATTCGAATGATTCAGGAGAAGTAGAAAATGTAGATCGAACAATCTGAATCAGCGACAAATCAGGTTGAAATACATCAAGCAGTTAAGGAGAAAATTCCCGTATTTGCCCCCACCCCCAATGATCCGTCTTTATAAAATAATTACCTAATAATTCTTTATATTTTTTTTCATGTTTTCTGAAACAGATATACGTGAGTATTACAAATTTATATTTTAATATGCACTAGTTGTTATATTGTGTATAATATACGTCCATCCTGTCTGTTTACCTGACGTCAAAGGCTTCTGGAGGCTTCCGATGGGGCTTCGGTGGGCGCTGATGACGGTCCGCGGCGAAAGGTACAGTGCAAGGGTGCTCTCCATAGGCATACGGACTTGATGAATTTTAAGGGGGCAGAATCCTGACATGCTCGAACAAATTTCGGGTTAGGCCAACATACGTCTAGCTAATAGGGACGTCCCACCACCCTCCGCCTAGAAAAAAGGTAAAATACCACACGCCTCGCAGTGTTCGTCTGATTTGAGCTAATCCCATTTAACACTGCTGTAATGGATGTAAATTTCTGTTCCAAATTATGACTGGTCAATAATCCGATTAACAACCAATAGCTAACTGCGTAACCAGGGTCGTAAATGTGGGTGTGTGGGTGTGGTACACCCCACTCCCAGGAAAACAAAATAGTCGGTCGCAAAACCATCGCAGTCGGTCGCAAAATAGGAGCAGTCGGTATCAAAATAAGTGCTCACTGCATACGTCACAATACTCACGCAAAACTTTAGTATAAAATAACCTTGTCAACTTATCACGTTTGAAAAATTGTTGTGTTTCACTCTTATTCTGTTGTGAGTATTATTCTGTTTCTCCCCGGGAGAAAAATAGTCAATCTCAAAATAAGTGCAGTCACTGCCGTCGATCTCAAAATTAGGCATCGGCGACTTCATGAATTAGGTCTAATGAGGTAAACAAACAATGCCAGAATAGATCCCAAATACTATGTATTTGCGTGAATCCGTGAGCCTAAATTACACACGTCTACGTCACACCAAACTATAGTATAAAATAACCATGTCTGCTTGTCATGTTTGAAAAAAAGTTTGTCACTCTTATTCTGTTGTGAGTATGTTGTTCTATGAAATGCTTCCACCCATAGCAAACAAATAGTTGGTCTTTAAAAATGTGCTCACCGCAGTCGGTCTCAGACTAAATGAATTATTGGGATAAACAAACAATCACAAAACGGGCGAAATTCACAGACAAGCCTCAAGATTTTGTCCCGTTTCTTATTCCCTCGTTAAAGAAAATTTGGTTCCATTTGCCATGACAATGACTAAAATTTTCTAGCCAAGGCCCAAAAATTTAAAAGCTCGGTTACATATCTGAATTGCGGCACTCGTTTCCATTATAACATCATTCTTCTACTCCTCTGTAATCTCAGAGACTATACAAATGTAATGTCAACTCTTGCAAAACGGGCTGAGTTGACAGGGGCAGATCTCGAGATTCTGTCCCATTGACTCACATTTCTGGTCCTCTCGTCCTCAAGAATTTCTCCCAACAATGACCTCAGATGCCAGGATATTGACTCAATTTTTCAAACTTTTCTCAAGTTGCTAAGTTTTATAGGCACAATCATCATATATGACATCAACTTTTTGTCAACTTAAAAAAACCTATGCTTTCCGGCGAGACAACGATCGGCGTTCAACTATATAATTATACAATACTATCTATGTTTTACCAACCGTTTTGGGCGCACCATTGATCAAGTCGTGGGTGCCCAACCAATCTGATTCGGCATTATGCACTATGTGCGGCCCAACATTATAAAACGCCCCACCACTCATGCCCCACCACTCTCCGGTTGTGGTGTTAATCGTGGGGGTCATTTTTTGGCGCCTCACCATTTCGGGAGCGTCTCATATATAACGACATGATTGACGAGGCGCCCATAAAACCAAGTGACAATGGTTGGGTGCCAATCTCATCGTGGACGCCCAACCAATGTCAATCGGTTTTATGTGGCGCCCATACAAATATGACACCTGCCCCTCTTGCCCTCCCACCCCTCTAGCTACGGGCCTGTTATTTGTGTGTTTCACCATTGTAATATTGAGTGTTGTATACCCGATTTGAAAACAATCACGATAACTTGTACTGTTCCATTGTCTAACGTCTTCGTCTTCTTCCTTGGGTCCTGGGTATTTTATTTTATTTTAAGCGTCCAGAACTAAAATAATATCTTAAATACAAAAGCAAAACAACCTGTTCTTGTCTACTCGAGAGAGCTTACTCTCTTTCAGAAATTAAACGTAGTTGCCTCCCTTCCCCTGTCACATTTACTTATTAAGCCATTAAAGCCGATCAATTATTAAGGATTTTAAACGTAAGGCTAAGCAATGAAATATAAATACAACTATTTCACTGTTCCATGCAGGGGCGGATTGGGTCATAGGGCCGGTCGGACGATCACCCGAAGGGCCGGTCGGACATAAGATAAAGAAAAATAATTTTCTCCAATTCGTCTAAAAAAAAACCTTTTCTGCCGAACATTATATGGAGGAGGGGGTATTGCACCGGTCATGGAGCGATGATAATCATGTTGTATGTGGCCGGTGGCTTTAACGGGCCACATACTGGAGTCTGAAATGGGCTGGTATAATAGACTTTCTGGGTCGGGTGTGCTTGGTGTGGGAGAGAATTCTCCTGCAATGGGGATTTCGAATTTTATCCGAAAATTTCATCGGTTTCACCCGACACTGTCGCCGGCAAATTTACTGATTATTAAGTCACCTGCACCCTGTTTGTCAATTTCACTTTCGTCACTCTGTAACGATGGGTCTCGTGGTCTTCCATCACAGGAGGAATCAACTAGCGCTCCCGGCAACAATAATGGGACATTTTTCAATGAAAATATTCCTACTTAATTAATATTCCTAACTGGTTAATCAAATGGTCAAAATTTTCTCAACTAGTCCCATTTTTTTAACCAGTTAAATTCTCCTGACTATGGACGATACAATGATAAAACGTTCATTATTTATCACGATATGATAATTTCACAAGTTGATGGTTGTAAATTACTTGCAGGTGGTGGTTGTGGCCTAAGTTAATCGATTTTTGAAATATATTATTTGACAGAGATAATAATCAGATATGCCACCAAATCGCATATTTGGGATTCATATTTCAAAAATGTCCAGGGGGAGAGCCCAGCGCCCCCGCCGTCGTCTGGGCTCAACGGTCAGTGAAAGAGGCCGCTCCGACACGGGAACCCGGGCCGGTTCCCTGCCCCAATCTGCCCCTGGTTCCATGATATTGATATGTTTGGGGAACTAATCACCTTCGTCGTTTAAACAGACCTATAAACTTTTTTTAAGGTTTCCATTTAATTTGTAGATAAATTTGAATGTGTTTAGGATTTGACCAGTAGCAGTATACCATGCGATCACTATTCCCATTAAAGCAATCAATCGTAGATAAAATGTCACGAAATCAATTAAATATACCTGACTTTGTTCTGTGTTACCGCACATATTGTACTCCTTCACCCACAAATTACTCAGAATTTTACATATACTATTCAAAAAAAGTAGGGGATATTTGATTTTGGGGGCATAATACTAAAATATGCAAATGACTACGAAAAAAGTCACTATAGAACCTAACAGAAGAAACATTTCCAGTTACATGTGACGCCCAAACGCACCAATAGCTACCGCATGGAATGCAGGTGATGCTTTGGATCATCATGGGGGTCCAACCCAAGATTTGCACGACTCTGACTTTGAATGTTACAGTCATTGTGGCATTGAATTCCAGGGTGGAAACATCAGTTTAATTGTTTTAGTGACCAGAAAACAAATTTTGATATGCGTCGGCTTACCCAAAATGAAAGGTTACCTGCTACAGATCGGCACAACACAGGCGGTTGTGGCGCGGACGATGAATGTTTCTCAGTCTGTCATAAGCAGGCTATGGTCCAGATACCGTGATACACAATCTGTACAGGACAGGACCACGCTCAGGTCGACCAAGGGCGACAACTGAAACCCAGGATCGATTTATCCGTACCTTGGCCTTGAGAAATCGTGTCATCACAGCAAATCAGATCAGCGCTCGTCTTCAAACAGACACTGGTGTGAGAGTGAGTGGCCAGACGATTCGGAATCGACGGCATAGGGTCACCTTCGCGCCGGACGTCCTCGCGTGATCCCTTGTTTGAGAGATCATCACATTCAGGCAAGACGTCGTTGGTGTAGGGATCGTCAACACTGGGATAATCGACGCTGGAGCAATGTGATGTTTTCAGATGAGTCAAGGTTCACTGTTGATTTTTTTGGATAGACGTAGGAGGGTGTGGCGTCGTCGAAACGAGCGCTTCCAAGACGTTAACGTCATCAGACATGATCGATTTGGGGGTGGTGTTTGTTATGGTGTGGGGAGGCATCACTGTTGCTGGAAGAACGACTTTACATGTTGTTGTAGGGTGTGTTACAGGCCAGTAATACCGGGACAACATCTTGGCAGTCCATGTTGTGCCGTTCGCACGACGTCATGGCCGCCGTTTCATCTTCCAGGATGACAACGCAAGATGTCACAGGGCCAGGATCGTTACAGGTTACCTCCAACAACAGAACATCACCACATTACCTTGGCCAGCACTGAGTCCCGACCTCTCCCCCATCGAGCATGTCTGGGACGTGCTTGGACAGAGGTTACGTCAACGTCAATAACGTCCTGTCAATGTCCAAGAACTTGCTGCTGCGTTGCAACAGGAATGGGACAATCTGGACCAAAATGACCTTAGACGTCTCATTAGGAGTATGCCACGTCGGATCAATGCTTGTTTGGCAAACAGAGGAGGATTTACCTTTGTTGTGATGCTGTGGTAACTTTGCTGTTTGATCCCGGGTATCATTTTACCCTTATAATGGTCAGTCTGTGCCTTACTTAGTCTAACGATCATTTGGAATAAATCGATGAATGTGAACTTCATTTCATTTTGTCATTTGTTTCTTCGTCAGTTTCATTAGGTGACTTTAATAACACTTAAAAATCAAATATCCCCTACTTTTTTTGAATAGTATATATCATGATTTATTCTATAACTACATGCAAATACAAGCAAATGTCATTGAATACAGCCATTGGAAAAACCTATGGCTATATATTATATTCAGTGGCTCGAAAACGTACTACTTTTGTCCAGAATGACCTCACTTTCAGAATTACGTCAAACGGTAAAGACGTCACCGCTATCGCTCGTGGAATACTTGCGCAGGGATACACTCTCTTGAACTATTGAATAACCCTAGCGGTATTCAATGGTCATTGAGTTCTATCTACATGTATACGCGTACATTTATATTATATATTATAACAACGGCTTATTGAATGTTTAATATAGCGGTTACTGTATCTTGCTTAATGAAATATATTTACATAATGTAGCTTATACATATTCATGTTGTTTACTCGGTAATAATATAGTTAAATTGATAACTTTCAATATATACAAAAATACATTAAAAAAAACTTGTTGGCTACTTCTCAAATGGGTGGTCTATGAATATTAGTGGTCATTCTGTTATGCATCATGTATGTGATAGCCCAGGATTAACATCAGTGTTTCTTCTGATTCTGTATAAATTGATAAAAATCTGTATATCGCCTTTGACGAAAGAACCATTATAATAATCCATTTCAAGCCACATATACACTAATAATAAAGTTATTTTAAAAGCATGAGCTTATTATTTGGCATGGTTCGCTCCCGTCGTTGACCGAGAAAGTTGACCCGTCGAGGTTTCCCTTTGTCAGTGATACAGGACCGAGGGCCTGACAAGGACAGCCGTCTAATCGTTCGGATTGGATGAAAAACCTACCTTTTGCTTTTAATTTTAAAATTTTGTTCAATAATTGTACATGTAAATGAATTTTGTGTTATTTGCCACATATTTAATAATATGTACCGATTTTTTCAAAATGACTTTTTGGTTCAACTCTTAACATTAATTTATAAGTGGCACATGTTAAAGATCCCCTTGGAAATCGAAACAAACGAAGGTGGTAGAGACCCTGTAAGATCAAACTTCCATCATAACACTCTGCACTGATTCAGGATTAGGACGTTAAACCCCATTTTATTTCATTTTATTTTCAAATAACGTTTTAATTTTATTTAAATGAACCCATGATTTCACAAATTTATCTAGAAATTAAATAGTAGTCTTAAAAAAGGGTTTATAGGTCTGTTTAAACGACGGAGTTGATTAGTTCCCCAGAAAGATCAATATTGTGGAACAGCGAAATAGTTGTATTTATATAATAATAATAATAATAATATCATCATTTATAAAGCGCGTTAATACTAGAGAAATCAGTTTCTAAGGCGCTGTTGGTTTTTATATTCACTGATTATTTACAGATCAGGGTTTTGAAATAAGAATGTTTTAAGTTGAGATTTAAAATGGCCCACAGACTGTAGTTGTCTCATTGACTGTGGTAGTCTATTCCATAGAAAAGGACCAGCATAAGAAAAGGCTCGTTTTCCAAGTTGTAAGTTAATGGCTGGAGATTTTAGAAGATGTTTTCTCTGAGAGCGGAGATTTCTACTGGTAGTATATGGTTCCACAAGACTTTTTATATAAGATGGGGCTTGGCCGTTTAGCGCTTTGGAGACCAAAAGCAGTAACTTGAACTTAATTCTTTGCTGAATTGGGAGCCAATGTAAAGATTGCAATACAGGGGAGATGTGTTGATGTTTTCTAGTTTTAGTGAGGAGTCGAGCTGCTGAATTTTGAACATGTTGTAGTTTGTTAATCTGATAGTCTGGTAAGCCGTATAAACCATTATGGTAATCTAGTTTAGTTGAGATGAATGCGTGAATGAGCTTTTCTTTATTTTCATAATTGAGATAGCGTTGGATCTTTCCAATTCTATGTATATGATAGAAGGCGGTAGAACAAATACTCTGTATGTGATCTTTAAACGATAGGTTCGAGTCTAATATAGCACCAATATTTCGAGCTTTATGGGGTCCTGAAATTATTTCTTTATCAAAATTAACAAGAGTTTGATCCATTTTTCGGAGTTGTTGCTTGGTCCCAATTACTAGCAGTTCTGTTTTATTTGGATTTAATTTCAAGAAATGTTCTGTCATCCACGAAAGAATGTCTGTGAGACAAAGCTCTATATTTTGTATTGTAGAATGTTGAGAGTCTGTGTCAAATTCAATATAAAGTTGAGTGTCGTCTGCAAACAAATCAATATTCAGCCCATAACCTTCAGCAATCTCAGTAATAGGCTTTGTTAAGATAATAACAAGTACAGGTCCGAGTACAGAACCTTGTGGTACCCCACAAAGCATTGTGTTATCGTCAGATGTTGAATCTCCAATTCTAACAGCTTGGGTGCGATTGCTTAGATATGACTTAAACCAGTTAAAAACAGAACCGCGCAAGCCAATTTCACACCATAATGTATCAAGGAGATCCTCGGTATCGAGCATATCAAATGCGGCTGAGAGATCTAAGAGTACCAAGATAACACATTTCTGTTGATCTATAGCTCGGTAGATATCGTTGGTAATTTTGAGCAAAGCAGTTTCTGTGCTGTGGTATTGTTTGTAGGCAGATTGTAATGGATTTGCAAGGTTATTGGAGTAAATATGATCATTAAATTGATGTAGAACACACTTTTCTAGTAACTTTGAAATGTTAGACAGGTTGCTGACTGGACGGTAATTCGACAGAATGTCTGCATCCATGTTTGATTTCTTCAATAATGGTTTAACAAGGGCTTTTGCTAGTTCCGTGGGAAAGTGACCTGATGAAAAGGATCGGTTAATAAGGGATATGATAGGAACAAATAGATCGATGTGTTTTTTCAATAGGTGTGTAGGTATAGGGTCTAGATCACATGTTTATATTTCATTGTTAGCCCTACTTTTAAAATCCTTAATAATTGATCAACTTTAATGGCTTATTATAATATTAATAAGTAAATGTGACAGGGCAAGTTCTGAAAGAGAGAAAGCTCTCTTGAGTGACAAGACAAATTGATATGAAAAAAGTGTGCAGATGGGCAAATCAAACGTAATCGAACATAGTTCATTAGAAATTACAATAATATTATTAGCAATTGAATATAATTGACTACATATATTCATATAACAATAATATGTGCTCTTAGGCCCAATTCGGTCTATTTAAGTTTTCAAAGAATAGTCATATGCTAGTGAAATCCAGATTATCGATCGGACATCAATAAATCAATGGTGCAAACGACCGAAAAATAAACAAAAGAAAATGTACCTCTATGCTGTATTTCCATTTGATTTTTCGTTAAAATAGACAGATTTTTTTTTTAACGTTGAGGGGTGGAAGCGGTATATTTGTTTGTGTTTTCAATGTTTCACAAAGTTACGTTATCTTGTTTATCCAAATTTGGAATTTTTGTACTGACACGAATAAACACCCACTACCATTCGGGTCTCTTCGTTTATTTTATGATATGCGACTTGACAAAATCTGCTCCAAGATTCGATTAAATCTCAGGATCGGCCATCCCCGTGTACATGTACTTAACGTGTGTCGCTCAATTTGTTTTAAATATGTGTGCATTTATATTTCCGATATACCCATATACGTATAGTTATATTTATATCGGTATTTGTTACAGCTGCGAATCGTTGTCGCAGCTCATAAAAAAAAACTCTCTTACCCCCCTTCTAGTGGCGTGCTAACACCAATGCGGTGATTTAAAAGCTTTTGATCCAATTAATGGTTTTCTAGAATTCCATTGTATCCTTAGATACAACAAATGTGGAATCTTCTGAAATCCAGTCTATATTGTCACTCCGGTATCTTTAAGTATTGGTGGGTGCCGTACATGACGAAGAGTATGCTTACCTGTTCGAGAACTACTGATACCACTTCTTATTCAATCAATTAACATATAGCTAACTAACCCACATCCTGTTGTCGTAATTCTACATTACTTAATTAATACAGAAAATAATCTACTTTTTAAGGCAACATGTTTCATTTTTTGAGAAAAGGGAGCCACGGTGGCTAAGCGGGTAAGACGCTTGCTCGCTAGCCTGGAGGTTGTGTGTTTGATCCTGCATTCTGCAGAAACTGTTCTATCATTGTAAGTCAGATCGGCCAGAAACATATCATATATCATTTTACGGAGTAACATACAGTTCTATGCTTGAATTTAGGTAATGCGACATAATGAATATATATGAAACTGATTATTCTTTTGTCTCGTAGCTAATCTTTACTTCTTGATTGACCAATAATATTTACCCTCGATTTGATTCATCACGAACTAGTTGTTTAGTTGTTTGCTAAAGGAAGATATTATTCAGGTTCGTAGCTAGACCAAAATTGTTAGGGGGGCAAAGGCATCTGGGGGCGCCGATGGGGCTTCTGTGGGCGCCGATAACGGTCCGCGGCGAACGGTACCTTGGAAGGGTCTATAGGTTGCTCTCCATGGGCATACGGACTGAATGAATTTTAAGGGGGCAGAATCATGACATGCCCGAACAAATTTCGGGTTAGGCCTACAGACGTCTAGGGACGCCCCACCCTCCCCCTAGAAAAAAGGTAAAATTTAACGACTTTAAACGCGTTTTCTTGTTATTCCAGTCTCTGAATACAGTATAGTCTATCTAAGGTGGCTTAGTCGAATTCTAATCAATCGTTTATATTCCACGGAGACGCGGTCGTCGGGAGCAAATTTTGACTGCCGCAAACGTGTTTTTCGGCTTTTCCGGCCCCTGAATACAGCCACTTGAAATGTGGTCCAATGTGGTCTACCTTAGGTGGCGTACCACACTCCTCGCAGTGTTTCGTCTGAATAAAGCTAATATCACTTATCACTGCTGTAATGGAAGCATATTTCTGTTCCAAATTATGGCGGGTCTATGATCCGATTAACAACCACTAGCTAACTGCGTAACCAGGGGCGTAAATGTGGGGGAAAAAAGTCGGTCGCAAAACCACTGCACTCGGTCGTAAAATAGGAGCAGCCGGTATCAAAATAAGTGCTCACTGCATACGTCACACTACTCACTCAAAACTTTAGTATAAAATAACCTTGTCAACTTATCACGTTTGAAAAATTGTTGTGTTTCACTCTTATTCTATTGTGAGTATTATTCTGTTTCTCCCCTGGAGAAAAATAGTCAATCTCAAAATAAGTGCAGTCACTGCCGTCGATCTCAAAATTAGGCATCGGCGACTTCATGAATTAGGCCTAATGAGGTAAACAAACAATGCCAGAATAGATCCCAAATACTATGTATTTGCGTGAATCCGTAAGCCTAAATTACACACGTCTACGTCACACCAAACTATAGTTTAAAATAACCATGTCTGCTTGTCATGTTTGAAAAAATGTTTGTCACTCTTATTCTGCTGTGAGTATGTTGTTCTATGAAATGTTTTCCACCCATGGTAAAAAAAATAGTGGTCCTAAAACAAGTACTCACCGCAGTCGGTCTCAGACTAAATGAATTATTGGCATAAACAAACAATCACAAAACGGGCGAAATTGACAAATAAGCCTCAAGATTTTGTCCCGTTTCTTATTCCCTCGACCTTATGCACCTTCTTCTTCAAGTCTTTCTGCATTGTCCCATGATACAAAAGAGTACCTGTATGTTTATTTTACGGTGGATACTAACAGGGAAACAATCTATTTAATTAAAATAGTCACGTTCAACATATAGATGTCAAAAAGTATGTATTAAATGAATCAATGATGTCAATTTAAAGATAATGCCTGTTATGGTATTTGACTGATCAGTGAGGGCATCTCGACCATTGATGTCAAATTAAGCTTCATGCCGTAATTTACATGACAGCTAGGGTGGCTCAGTGTGTAAGACGATGGCTTGCTAATCCGGATGTTCTGTCTTCAATCCCTGCATTGGCCGAGAAAGTTTATCAGGATTTTCAGGTGTGGTTCACATTCGACAAAAACATGACACCCCTTGTAAACATTGATATGTACATAATATAAGAACCCTTGACTGTTGGAATCAAAATAAGAGTATGCCGTAGTGCCGCTGTCCAGGCAGATTTCCCGCACTGGCCGTCTTCATTAGCTCAGTCGGTGAAGAGCAGGACATTACATCCCATTTTATTTCTTCATTTCATATTTTATGTGACCAAAAACATCTTAGGGCAGTTTGCAGGGGCGGATTGGGGCAGGGAACCGGCCCGGGCTCCCGTGTCGGAGCAGCCCCTTTTAATGACCGAGGAGCTCGGAGGTGGGGGGGGGGGCTCTTCCTCTGGACATTTTTGAAAAATGAACCCCAATTATGCGATTTGGTGCAATATCTGATTATAATCTCTGTCAAATAATATATTTTATAAATCGATTAACTTAGGCCAAAACCCCGACCTGCAAGTAATTTACACTCATCAACCTGTGAAATTATCATATCGTCATATTATTAATTAACGTGTAACCGCTGCATCGTCAAGATTCAAGAGAATTTAATTGGTTGAAAAATGGGACTAGTAAATATCATTGAATACAGCCATTGAAAAACCTATGGCTGTATTCAGTGGCTCGAAAACGTACTACTTTTGCCCAGAATGACGTCACTTTCAGAATTACGTCAAACGATCATGACGTCACCTCCATCGCTCGTGGAATACTTGCGCAGGGACTCTCTTGAACTATTATTTTATATTGAATAACCCCAGCGGTATTCAATGGTCATTGAGTTCTGTGTATATATACGCATACATTTATATTATATATAACAACGGCTTATTGAATGTTTAATACAGTGATTACTGTATCTTGCTTAATGAAATATATTTACATAATGTAGCTTAAACATATTCATGTTGTTTACTCGTTAATAAGATCGTTAAATCGATAACTTTCAATGCAAAAATACATTAAAAACTTGTTAGCTACGTGAACTTCTCAAATGAGTGGTCTATCAATATTACTTTTTGTCTTAATTCCGTTATGCATCATGCTTGGAATGGTTTAGGATTAACATCAGTTTTGGTCTTAATTCTGTTATAAATTGATAAAAAACAATATGTCTATTACGGGGCCCGGTAAGGGACGCAAAGAATAAAAATATAATAATAATAACTGGTGCGCGCCTGATAATAACTAGCGTGCGCATGATAATAAGTGGCGCGCGCCTGATAATAACTGGCTTGCGTCGGATAATAACTGGCGCGCGCCGGATAATAACTGGCTCGTGCCGGATAATAACAAGCGGGCCGGATAATAACAAGCGCGTCGGATAATAACTAGCACTAATTAATACATTTCCCATATGAAATGGAATGAAATGGGGTTTATAGCCCTACTGCTCCGACTGGCCTAATGAAGACCGGCATACGCCAATGTGTACACCGGACCTCGGTATTTCGTCCCATCCCAACGACTGTACGTTGACCGTAGGCTCGCTATCCAGGAGGCCCCTTGTTCCATCCCTCCGTTAGCCAAAAAAGTTCATCCGGATTTTTAAGCCCGGTTCCTCCTGCACCATTGATTGGCATGGGGGAAAACACGCCGGAAAATCAGGATGAACGTTCTCGGTCAACGCAGGGATGGAATACGGGACCTTCTAGATAGCGAGCCAACGTCTTATTAACTGAACCATGTGGCCCCCTTTCCAATAAGAAGGGTTGGGTAGCCAAATAAGGTCTGACATTGAATCAGGTGACGTGGTTTTGATTCTGCCTTGAACGTGGCAAAAGGAGGGTTAACCGTTTTCTTTCGTCTGTTCCGGTTTCACCCCACTGCTAATCACCGTTACGTAGAGTATTTTATAATGCATCAAATGATTAATTGATAAAAATGAATATAATCTTGTCTGATATAAATCTATAATTTATTTATGATTAACATTTAACGTTGTCATGGTTTACATTCAATAATCTGAAAGGGAATTAGTACACAATAAACAAGTGAGAGAGAGACAGAGAGAAATGGGGTTTAACGTCCACTTGACACAAACTGCATTGTAGATCATTTCGGAACTAACATATTGTTTAATTTTATTTCAATAATTCGCTTGTGCGTAGGGGTCTTTAGCAGTGGCAAGAAACCGGGGGGCCAGGAGAAAACCCACGAGGTTGAATGAACAAAATATATTTTGAACATTTTCATAGAAAAACAAAAAATTATAACGATCGCGTGCATGGTCTTCCGTAAGCGAATCTACATAAGTAAGCCGATTTTTGTATCTGGCAAAGTGAATAACGCATACTTTTGGTTAATGCAAAATGTATATTTTAAAAAATGCACGGTGTATTAGGTGCCTTTCTATAGTGCATAATATTTCTGGTCGCATGGGTCAGGCTTGTGGGATAGGTAAGTAACTTATAAGAACATAGTTTGGCATGATTTTATCAAGAAGAGCACCTAAATGTATTCTTAGATTATTTTAAGCAAATTATGACTGATAAATTATCTTTATATATAGATTATTTTAAGCAAATTACATACTACAGTACATGAATTACGTTTTGAATTAGGAAAATTAAAAGTCTGTGAGAAAGGAATAAAAATTACATAACTTGGAAATATAAATTAAAAAAAATAGGCCTACATATAACACGTATTTCCATTTGATTTTTCGTTAAAATAGGCTGCTTTTTACGGCCGAGGGGTGGAGAGCGTTATATTTGCTAGTACACAGTAAAGACATGGAAACATGTTTTTCTCTCCTCATGTATGCACGAAAATGAAATGGCGGTAATTTTACAGGGCGTAATCATGGGAATTAAGTATGCAGGGAGCATTCATTAAAACACTCATTAAACAAAATAAAGTATCGGTTTTCAATGACAGTGTCTGAGTGTCCGTATTTCAAAACAACATTCGCGTCGACGTAAGATTATAGACGCTTATAATAATGTAATTTGAAAATCTCTTTTTAAACTATTAAAGCTCTTTATCCAAATCTTACATAATTCATCTTTAATAATATATTTCATGTCAACTCCATAAATATAATTAAGACCTTTATAATAATAATACTAATAATAATGATATTTGTATCGTGCAACTATTCAATCCACTAGGGAATGCACTAGGCCCTAGAAAATGTTCTCACATTAAAAGTGTTAATGATAGTGACTAAATAACCACGTTTTTTATTTGGATTTAAAAACCGACACAGATTCACATTGTCGGATATTTTCTGGAAGTGTATTCCAAACAATTGATGCACTGTATCGAAAAGTTCTGGATCCAAATGATTTGAAATTATAGGCAGGTACATCCAGGAGTTGTCCTTCTGGTCTTAATGATCGTTTGGGTTGATACAGTGATACTAGATTTTGAAGCTAACCTGGCACGGATTTGTTTATCGATTGATAGTTTAACGATAAGATTTTAAAGTTGATCCTTTCTCGAACACGGAGCCAATGTAATTTGTTCAAGACTGGGGTGATGTGTGATCTTGATTTAGTTTTTGTGACAATGTAAGCAACGCGGTTTTGTAATCTTTGGGTTTTTGAAATCTGTTCTTTCGCAATACCAGTTAGTACGGAATTACAATAGCCTATTCTGGACAGGACAAAGTCGACAAGAATTCCAAGATTTCTTACAGTTCTAGACACGGGAATTTCGGTGTTTCCAATGTTGATCGATCAAATGACATAATGTCATATTTTTTAAGTCTGTTAGCAGGACCCGCGAGAAGAAACTCAGTTTGTTCATCGTTAAGTTTAATCATATTGGATGACATCCATTTTTTGACATAACCGAGACACCCTTCCGGATTCTTGATGACGACATTTTGATCGATCGGGGAAGTGGCTTGAAATAAGGCTAAACAATGAAATACAGATACAATTGTTTGACTGTGAGCCAATATTGATCTTTCCGAGGAAATAATGACTACCGTCATATACACAGTCCTAAAATTAAGGCGTGTCAACGTATAATAAGCCATATTTCTCTCATGTTGGAACTAATTGATACAAAGTGTGCCCACTGCACAGTGTATTTAAAGTCAAAACAAAGTAAAAGTTCAAAGTTTATTAGAATAATAACCGCTGAGCTCAATCCCATATTTGAAACACAGTGAAATTCACAACAGTCAACCGATGTACATACTAAATCATATATGTATTAGAAAAACAGTTTACTGAATGGGTTTAGATATCCGCATCTAACCGCACATTAACAAATTCACGGAATTCACTGGTTTTCAAGTTGTTTGGGGTCACATCCTCAAACAAATAACGAATAAACCGTCCACACTTGGAAATGACAACACGCCATCATTATATTTTTACCGCGAACTCTCAAACCGAGGCTCGGATTAAGACCGCCAGTAAGATTTTCCGAAAACCAGTGAAACCGAAAGTAGACATCAAACTCTACCCTTATACATTTTACAAAATAACACTATTAAACATATACTAAAGGGATATGGTAGCTACACCAGCCCCTACATAAAAATGACAGTAAACATTTTTATGTACAAAAAACCCAAATAGCTACCATTTTAATTCTTATGGCTAACTCAATAATAAATACAAATTACAGATTTCCAAACAGTTACTTTAACATACATGTACATCAATAACTAATTATCCAAGATAACAGGTTCGTCCAATTCAAGTAAACATACTTTATGAATTGGTCGAGTAAGAACCACATAACCATCTTTAATATTGGCATCCTTGTGATGCTTTGCACAAGTCGCAACGGTTGCTTTTGTTTTAAGCTTAACGGTGCGCACAAACCCATCCTTAGACACAAATACTTCCACAATTCGAGCCAAGGGCCATTGACCGCGTGGGTAATTATCATCCGCTAAAAGCACTAGATCCCCAATGCAAATGTTACGTTTGGCGTGATTCCACTTAGATCGTTCCAATAATGTAGGCAAATATTCCTTTACCCATCGGCGCCAAAAAACATCACTCAAATATTGGGCCTGTTTCCATTTACGTTTTAAATATAAGTCCTTCTTTTCGAATATACCAGGGGGTAAACTATTACTACATTTAAGATGCAACAAATGATTTAGTGTTAAAGGCCCGTCGTCTAAAACACTATCACTGTTTCTCGTTAACGGCCTACTATTCAAGATAAACACCACTTCAGCTACAACAGTTAATAAAACTTCATCCGAAACTAACTGTTCCTTTAATACAGATTTTAATATTTGGCGTACTGAACGAATCATTCGCTCCCACACACCACCCATGTGGCTGGCCGCAGGTGGATTAAAATTCCAAGTTATATTCCGCTGAACACAAAATCTAGAGAGTTTAGACTGATTAAAATCCTTAAGTGCCTCTTTAAGTTCCTTATCCGCGCTTGTGAAATTCGAACCATTATCGCTCCATATCTCCTCTGGTTGACCACGAACGCTAACAAATCTCCGTAAGGCATTTATCATAGAATCCGTGTTTAGTGAATGTGCAATTTCTATATGCACAGACCTTGAAGTCATACAAGTAAAAAGGCAGCCGTACCTTTTCACAACACTTCGTCCCTGTTTCACTAACAAAGGTCCGAAATAATCAATTCCAACGCACGAAAACGATGGTTTATCAGCAACAAGTCTTTGTTTCGGTAAATTGCCCATAAACTGAGTTTCGGTTGGCTTAGATCTCCTCTGACAGGTTACACATTTACAAAGTATCCGTCTTACCGCTGATCGGCCTTTTATTATCCAAAACTTCTGTCTTAAAGTGGCAAGAACCGTTTCTTGTCCCATATGACCGACACTAACATGACACTCTCTAATTATTAAGTCAGTAACCGAGTGTTTGTATGGCAAAATTACTGGATGTTTCGCCAATCCATCAATTGAAGCATTCTCCAATCGACCTCCAACGCATAACAGTTCATTTTCCAGTTGAGGATTCAATTTAACCAACGAAGATCCAACTTCCTTTAATGACGATTTATTAGACTCAGATTCTAAACTTAAAGCTTTATACGTCTTTGGAAAATCTCCTTTCTGGACAAATTTAATTATTTGCGATTCGGCATAACTTATTTCTTGTACAGACAAATATTTTAATAACTGTCTTGGTTTACTCCCGTTTAATCGTTCCGACACTTTGTCTCTTAAAATAGTCTTTAGACGTATCAGATAAGCAACAGCTCTTTTTAATTTCCACCAAGATGAAAAATATTCAAACAGTTTATCAAACAAAGTTCTGTCCGGGACATTAACCGTAGCATACACTTGAGCTTCTTTACGTATTTCTGGATCAGTATCCATCATTTCAGGAATGTTCACTTTATCCGGCCAAAACAACTCATCACGATACAAAAAGTCAGGTACCGTTAACCACCTATCGTTTTGAATAAACGATTTAATCTTTAACCCTTTAGACCCGTCGTCAGCGGGGTTAATGTTCCTGTCAATGTACCTAAATTGAGAGGGGTTTGAACCTAAATGAATAACGGTTAACCGGTTTGATTCAAAAGTGTGAAAACGTTTAGTTTTATTGTTAATACACTTAAGAACCGACATTGAGTCAGTCCAATACACAACTTTGTTAATTTCAAAGTCAATTTCACTCTTTATCAAGTGACACAATTTCACGGACACAACAGCAGCCGATAATTCCAACCGAGGAATTGACATCTCCTTCAATGGAGCTAACCGAGCCTTGCCCATTACAAAAGCACAATGGATGTTCATATCTCTATCTACACATCGTAAATAGGCTACTGACGAATACCCTACTCTCGAGGCATCCGAAAAAACATGTAACTGAATATCTACAATATCACTTGAGTCTTGTAATTTATAACACCGAGGAACTTTAATCTCCGATAAACGATTCAAATCATTTAACCATCTAATCCACTGATTTTTATCAATGTCTGGAATTGAATCATCCCATCCTAATTGTTTCCTGCTTAACATTTGCAGCAATAGTTTGGCTTTCATAAGAAAGGGCGCAACAAATCCGAGGGGGTCAAACAGTGAATATGCAACAGAAAGAATACCCCTACGAGTCATAGGCTTGTTTAATGCGCTATTAGAAAGTTTATCAGCATTTTCCCAAACAAAACAATCCGATTCGGTATTCCACTTGATACCTAAAGTACTTTGGGTTGGCAACTTTTCAATGTCAAGGTTAACAACGGATTTTGCTCTCTCCGCTTCCGGAATGGTGGCTAAGAACTGTCTATCATTGCTACACCATTTAGTTATGTGGAATCCACCTAAAGACAAAAGTTCGGTCACTTCGCGATACAGCTTGGTTGCATTTGCTATAGTGTCTACCGATTTCATTAAGTCATCCACGTACATGTTATTTAGAACAGTCGAGATTGTTTCCGGATTAAATTCACTTTCATGAGTTTTGGCACACATTTTCAGACAAAAGTTCGCTATACAGGGAGAAGATGTTGCACCAAAAATATGTTTAATCATCCTATATTCTTCAACAGAACTAGACAAATCACTGTCTTTAAACCACAAAAATCGTAAAGCATCACAGTCCTTCGGGTCCACACGGACTTGGTGAAACATGGCCTCGATGTCCGAAACAATACCAATCTTATCCTGCCGAAATCGTAAGAGAACACCAGTTAACTGATTCGCTAAATCCGGTCCTTGAAGCAATTGATCATTTAAAGATGTATTGCGAAATATACTAGCACAATCAAACACAACCCTGACCTTATCAGGTTTTAAAGGGTGTGTTACCGGGTGAGTCGGTAAATACCAAACTGGCGATGTCGTGTTCACATCCTCTGCTGGCACTAATTCAGCATGACCACTGTCGATGTAACCTTGAATGGTATCCTTATACCGATCAAATAACGTTGGGTTTCGTAGAAATCGCCTCCTTAACCCGTTTAGTCTGTTTTCAGCCACGGTCCTGTTATTTGGAAGATAGGGAGTCACGCTTTTCCACGGAAGGGCTACTTGGTAGTGGTTATCAACTTTAGTTAAACTGTTTTCTATAATTTCCAGAGCTCGCTTATCATTAACCGACATTCCTACTTTATTATCAACTTCAAGATCAGCAAAATCTGTGGTCCACAAACGATCAAGTTGATGTTTTAAAAGTTCATCCGAATCTGTTACCGGTTCGACTTTTAAATAGTTTACTGTAAAATCATCACAACTTTTCGAGTCATTTAAAGGTCCAAGAATCATCCATCCCAAATTATACCGAACGGCAATCGGATCATGTTCATTTCCTGAAGAGCGAGATTCAAGGGGGATAAACAAACTGGGATTCTCCTTTAATCCAACTAATAAACTTACTTCAGGAATATCGACGTGTCCCAATGAAATATCATCTAAATGGGGATAACTCTTGATATCATCCGTCATCGGGATACAATTTTTAGTAATAGGTAAGTTTTTAACAGTTTTAACATTTTCTAGTTTATACGACACAGTTCCGTCTAACGATGAAACAACAATATCAACATTTCGGCTGGTAATTTCCGTTGAACCGGTCACACCAGTCAAGGTAAGTTTTTGGGTATCATCATTCTCGTGGATCTCCACGTTGTTTTCAGCACATAAACTTAATTCACTGGCAGTATCCTGTACGAGGTAAGTCGTAAAGGATTTTCCTTGACCTATTTTTAGTCTTACGGGTATAACACCTAAAGAAATGCGAGGGACGCCAGCCCCAGTAGCGGCTGTAACCGATCTATTACTTGCAACTTCCTTTAGGTTAGTGTTTTCGGTTGTAATGTCCTTCCTAAAGGCAGAAAAATCGGCACCGTGTAATAGTGTATTATGGTTCCTCATACAGCCTTTAATTTGACAAACAAATGTTTTATCACAAACTTAAGCAACATGACCAGTTCGTAAACAGCTAATACAAAGTCTGTTCTCAAAGACAAATTTAACACGATCTTGATTAGACATATTGAGAAACTTTTCACAATTCCAGATATTATGTGACATAGAACAATGTAAACATTTCACATTAGTAGCACCCTGCTTACTAACAGTGTCCTTTGGTTTAAACAAAGGCTTCCTTTCCTCCGTTACAAGTGTAGTTACAGGCCTACTATAAAATTTTCGTTGCTTACTATTATTATTATCTTTAAGTTTATCATTATAATGACTGTGATTATTAGAAACTAAATCTTCTCCGTATTCGTTGTTAACTAACTTCGCACGGTTCTTTATAAATTGCATAAAATCATTAAATTTTGGGCGAGAACCATTATCCAAGATTTTACCCGCTACTTCTACCCATTTGGCTTTCATATGTAAAGGCAACTTTTTATTTAATGATCTGATTGTATTAATATGGTTTAAATCTGTCACATATTCTGGTCCCATTCCCGATAATACTCTGTACGTGTCTTCCAAATTACGTCCGAACTCCAACAACGACGCACTGTCTGCGACTTTAATTGGGGATAAATTCTCAAGTTTTTTCAAATGAGCGTCTGCTACAATGTGTGATCGACCGAAATTTTCTAGTAATGTTTTTCTAGCTGTGACATACCCCTCCTCGGGTGGTAAATTTACGCAACTTTCTATCGCGTCGCGTGCCTTAAAAGTACAATGTTGTATCAATAACTGCAGTCTCCTAGAACTGTCCGAGTTTTGGCTTTCTAAACATGTTTCGAAATTATGAATGAATGATGCGTATTTCAGCGGATTCCCATCAAAGTGTAGATATTCCAACTTTGGTGTTAACATAGCTTCACACAATTTTGTCATCATGTCACTGTTATGTGAAGAATTTACATTACCGTTTGGGGACTGCTTAACTTGTTGATTTACATTTACATTATCAACGTTTACATTATTATCATCATCAAATTGAATCAAATCAGAACTTAAACTATAATTTGATAAACCTGTACCTGTATTTGGTAAGTTAGGTAAAGGGTTAATATGTTCATGCATTGTGATAGGATTTCGTTGAGAAAGTACAAACGGATTATTATTATGATTATTATCAATATGATTTACAGACATATTATTTGACACAGCAGGTTGAAAATGCCCTGATGAAATATTACTAACAGGCGGTGGTACAGTGAAATAAGGTCGAACAACATTATTCACATGTGGATTAAAATAAGTAGTGTTTACACCAGTACTTTCTGCTGTATGAACAGGTAAACAATGATTAAATCTATCATATGGCATAGAGTAAACAGTATAAGGCCTATCATGCATAGATGAAGGAATATTAACAGATGTAAACAAAGGTAAATTATTAGAGCTATAATAGGCACTACTTGACATAAACACAGGTAAATTACTGGAGACAGTTATAGGTAAACTATCTGATATAGAGGCTGACAAACTCGATGAGACAACACTAACAGGATTAAATTGTTCAACAGGAGGGGGTGGGACATATACATTATTAGCATACATGGCAGAATTAGCAATACTAGTTTGCAAGTTCATTTTTAAGGGAGATTCAAAATTATCAAAGTCATTAACATAAGGAACAGTAGACACATCTTTTCTTTTTTCTTCATCAGATTCTTCATCCGTGTAAACTTTGAGGCTAACTTCTGCCTGTTCTTCCTCCATTTTTGCTTCCATTAACTCTGATTGGTGCTTTAATTCTGACATTTTCTGTTCTAATTCATGTTTTTTCTGTAACTGCGTTACCTTAAGCTTAGCCAAGGCTAACTGTTCTTTTTTCTTCAAACGAACTGAGCTTGAATTGTGACTATCAACACTACCGAATAATGAATTCTCATCAGACTTTTTCTTCATTTTATCATTTTGCCACGAAATTGTCAATTTGTCAAATTGTGTTTTCTGTAACAATTCACTCTCGTATAATTGACGAGATGCGTCTTCATCTTCCGTGTCCACCAAATCTTTATAAATATTCTCGTGACATCGAACAAAATTCTTCCACGCACTTTCGTGTTTTGAGATCCTATACTCAATATTACAAAATGAGTCCTTAGTAGTTATAAGATACCGAATCTCTTCTTTGAGCTTTCGGACTAGACTGGCCCAGTCTCTTCTATTTATTTTACATTTCGATTTATATAAAAGTATTAATTTTTAGTAAACCAACACTTTCGTTTCCATTTGTATAAAAAAAAAATTTGAGTAAACCTGTAACCAGCACCAGAGACTGGACAATTTGCGAGCTTCACAATAAAATGGGCGTTCCTGTCCTGTTTTACGTTGTTCCTTATTTGGAATGATTGACAGTTGTCAAGCAAGCCCCGAGTCACGTGACACGAATTTGTAAATAAAGTATGTTCATTCACCTCATCCCATACGTTGTATCCGTTCATTCGACAGATATTGTCCGTCAATAAAATTCTTAGATCGTTAAAGTATCACTAAATAACAATAACTGTTATCCACAACAAACATCTCGCACCTACACCAGTTTGCCAGTTAGTCGACAGCCATGTTTATTATCACGTGATGTTAGATATGTCGTGATCACGTGCACGACGTCACACGACCTACATAATGCAGATTGACCTACTAGATGAGAATGAAGCTCTATTTGCCCAGTCTCTAGAGATTACGTTTTTTTTTCGTTTTTTTTTTGAGAGGACTGGCCAATTTTTGGTGTGTGGAGAAGACTGGCCACCAGTCTACTTTCGGACTTGTGTGAGATATATATCTCGTTCGCTATAAAGTTCATTCCTCCTAGAGACATTCGGGAACTTGTCAATGTCGAGATCCATACTAAGTTCACAAGTAGGCCTCAATGTCAACAAAATGATAAAGCACCAAAACATGAATTACGTCATATAAAAACACACCAACTGTTGAATGGTAAAACACACCAGTCTTAATGTAGGTCCGCTTACAACTTGAAAACTTCATGTGCCCACTGCACAGTGTATTTAAAGTCAAAACAAAGTAAAAGTTCAAAGTTTATTAGAATAATAACCGCTGAGCTCAATCCCATATTTGAAACACAGTGAAATTCACAACAGTCAACCGATGTACATACTAAATCATATATGTATTAGAAAAACAGTTTACTGAATGGGTTTAGATATCCGCATCTAACCGCACATTAACAAATTCACGGAATTCACTGGTTTTCAAGTTGTTTGGGGTCACATCCTCAAACAAATAACGAATAAACCGTCCACACTTGGAAATGACAACACGCCATCATTATATTTTTACCGCGAACTCTCAAACCGAGGCTCGGATTAAGACCGCCAGTAAGATTTTCCGAAAACCAGTGAAACCGAAAGTAGACATCAAACTCTACCCTTATACATTTTACAAAATAACACTATTAAACATATACTAAAGGGATATGGTAGCTACACAAAGTTTGTTTTCGATTCGAGTAAATCTTGTATAGGCCTACAAACGTTTTTAAGGATACTGGCCCAGATCAGTATCCCCATAAGTTATAATAACATGCTATCAGTATCAGTATCCCCATTAAAACAATAAATTATTAATAAAACGCCGTAAATTTAATTCAAGATGCATTATGTAAGATATAGTTATAAAGCTGGCCGTTCTTGCTATAATAGTTCAATAACAGATAATGAAAAATGAAAACATTGAAAATTTCATTCACATTAGTTTATTCTGAGTGATGTTCATTGATTTTTCATTATGTGTAAGTCTCGATTATCAAATTTATTGTTATTTTTCAAATCTCGCTTGTGATCTTATCCATTTGAATCTCTGCCATCCGATGATTTAGAGAGTTGATTACAGACTCGATATGCGCACAAATGTCTAAACAATATAAAGACCTGCAATAGGCGAAATTAGCTCTTACATAATGTATCTTTAAGTATAAACCCGTCTTTGTTCTGTGTTACCAGCATATTGCTTAATCATATTTATTTCTAAACCAGATAGGCCTTAATAAGAAATATATCAATTACGTAATACTCAGAATGTTACATGTATCATTATATTGTACTCCATTAATGATATCCTAAGCTTACATTTATGTTTGATATAATATATAATCACGGTTAATTGAATATTTAACATAGTGGTTACAGGTGTATCTTGCTTAGTAAAAAATATTTACATAATACGGCTTATACATATTCATGTTGTTTACTGGGTAATAAGATCGTTAAATCGATAACTTTCAACCCGAGCTATGAATTTATGAGACCAAGTTTTTCTAGACCATTTTTTTTGTGGGTAGATTCCAAATCTGGGTGGTGATAAGGCGTTTGAAGGGGCTTTTTCGAGATATGGGGGGGTCAGATGTCTACAATGAGCGCATGTGTGTGGTGGGGGCGGGGCGGAATGACATGTTGACATATTATATTAATAAAACATAAATTTACAGGACTGTCCATCTTTATATAAGTGTTTATGATGCTCTTGACAAATGTTTTGGTTTATGGAGAGGTGGGATTGGGGGAACAGGTGTATGGAAGACCAAACAGCTCTTTATTCAGTGTTCTTAGTTCTTAGTTCTAAATTCTTAGTCCTTAATTCTTACTTCTTCATTTGTTGTCGTATTTCGACATTTGTACACTAAAATTAACATGTGTATCTTAAAATCAATATTTGTTTCACAAATCAAACATTTTTCATATCAGATTTGTAAAATGTATTTTAATATAAGATATTTATTTTTGTTAGTAAATCAAAAAATTAGTCTATATTTGCTTCCCGGGCAAAATTTCCCTCATAGCACACTGTATGTCGTATATCCGCCTTCATTAGGAGCAGAACAGTAGGATGTTAAACCCCATTTCATTTTATTTATCTAGTGAAACCACGTGCGTAGAACAGCTAATCGGACAGGGCCTTCGATAACGAAATAAATTGAAAGTAGTTTATTTTCAGAAATTAGGCTTTGCCTAATAGCGACATATTTCTTTGTTCAAAGAGAGGGGGGTGAGTGTTTAACAACCACTCGACACAACTAGATAATTTCTGAACTAATACGTGGTTCAATTTTATTTCCATAATTTACTTGCGCGTAGGGTCTTTAACAGTGGGAGGAAACTGGAGGCCCCGGAGAAAACCCACGAGATTGGACAGACGTCCCTACTCCTCGACACGTACATCGAAACCACGCCAGTTGACTCAATGACAGACATTATGGTACAGCGCGTACGTGTTATTCATTAGACCATCCAAACCCCCTTCTTTGCTCAAACGAAAGAATGTTTTACCTCTTCTAAATCATGTTTTCATGAATGTGCCTGGGAATAAGTTCATACAGATTTTCCGGCGTTATTTCTCCTTGTCAGTGATGCAGGACTGAGGTCCTTACAGGGACAGCTGTGTAGTCATTCCCCCCCTTGCCCTCCCACCCCGCTAGCCACGGGCCTGTTTTTTTGTGTGTTTCACCATTGTAATATTGAGTGTTGTATACCCGATTTGAAAACAATCACGATAACTTGTACTGTTCCATTGTCTAACGTCTTCTTCCTTGGGTCTTAACGTCACATTTCACCTAAATTGTCCATCGTATTCTATAATACTTTAAATAAAAACCGACAATTAAATGAAGGATTGTTGATTATTTAAAATAGACCGCGATGTTAGTGGCATACTTAAACACCAGTAGAATGTTCATCTACGATGTCTCCATGGTACCACGTT
Source organism: Patella ulyssiponensis (assembly GCA_963678685.1). Classification (NCBI taxonomy): domain Eukaryota; kingdom Metazoa; phylum Mollusca; class Gastropoda; family Patellidae; genus Patella; species Patella ulyssiponensis. The sequence goes on along the minus strand of OY783232.1, from coordinate 56,055,732 downwards.
CAAAGTTCGATGATTAACACATTAAAAATGTGTCTCGACCCCGGTGTTGCCGAGAAAGTTTCAGGGGATTTCCAGCCTGGATGCCCTTGCGTTAAAGTGGCATCTCTCATGTCTCCATGGTACCACCTTCAAAGTTCGATGATTAACACATTAACAAATGTCTGGCTCGATCCAGTCTGGATGCCCTTATCAGTGATATAGGACTGAGATAGGCCTGATGATATGGACAAATGTCTTGATGTTCAGGTAGGACGCAATGTCGAGGTCCAGGTTACATCACAGGGCACATGTTAAAGATCCCCTTGGAAATGGAAACAAACGAAGGTGTTAGCGACCCTGTAAGATCAAACTTCCGTCATAACGACCTGCACTGATTCAGGATTTGGACGTTAAACCCCATTTTATTTCATTTTATTTTCAAATAACGTTTTAATTTTATTTAAATGAACCCATGATTTCACAAATTTATCTAGAAATTAAATAGTAGCCTTAAACAGGGTTTATAGGTCTGTTTAAACGACGGAATTGTACGGAAGCGTAATAGGGCCACACACTTTTTTTTTATTATTCTATTTTCAATTTTTTCAAGTTACTAACTTGAATTTTCAAGTTACTAACTTGAAATTTCAAGTTACTAACTTGAAATTTCAAGTTACTAACTTGAATTTTCAAGTTAGCTAACTTGAATTTTAAAGATACTAACTTGAATTTTAAAGATACTAACTTGAATTTTTAAAATACTGTTATGTTATAAAATAAGCGTTTTGCTTTAGACAATGAACGGCACGCTTATAGACTTAGACACAAGGACATCTACCCCGGGACTTTCACCCCCTGGACATCCCCCCTCCTTCGGACATCTACCCCTAGATCTTCCCATCGTGGACATTTGTATGTGACAATATTACGCTTCCGTAGAGTTGATTAGTTCCCCAGAAAGATCAATATTGTGGAACAGCGAAATAGTTGTATTTATATTTCATTGTTTAACCTTACTTTTAAAATCCTTAATAATTGATCAACTTTAATGGCTTAATAAGTAAATGTGCCAGGGAAAGGGAGGCAACTACGTTTAAGTTCTGAAAGAGAGTAAAAACTCTCTTGAGTAGACAAGACAAATTGTTATGAAAAAAAGTGTGTAGATAGGCAAAGCAAACGTAATCGAACGCCGTTCATTTTGGACTCTTCGCGTATTTCGCTGAACATAATTTATTAGAAATTACAATAATATTATTAGCAATTGAATATAATTGACTACATATATTCATATAACAATAATATATGCTCTTAGGTCTACATGTATTTAAGTTTTCAAAAAATAGTCATATGCTAGTGAAATTCAGATTATCCATCGGACATCAATAAAACAATGATGCATACGACCGAAAAATAAACAAAAGAAAAAACCAGTTTTATTCCAGTTCTTGCAATCATGTTATATTTTAAATGAAATTGAATTTACAATTGGTGAAATTTACATGGCCACATGGATTAATTTATTATATCGTTCAAACAGGCAGATTTTGATGACATTTGATTTAAAGATTTTCCGCTTCACAAGGAAGATTTAGGATAACAGAATCTATTTTGTCCACCTCGTCCGACTTTACTTTATAGACCATACATGCCTCTTTGAATCGATATCGCTGTTTGTCCGTAATTGGGGTGCCCCAAGATAAAAACTATGGATAGTCATTACACTATATCTATATATACAACAACCCTAGATGATTCTCTATCATAAACTATCAAGAAAATGTACCTCTATGCTATATTTCCATTTGATTTTTCGTTAAAATAGACGGATTTTCTTTTAAAGGACAATATTGGTGCCAGTCATTATCACATATGTGATAGAACTGATTAAACACTTTCCAAATATAACATTACCACAGAGATCATCGCTACCATAGAGGAGTAATAAAGGATTCATGAATCGGAAGTGACGAACGCCAAAGGAAAACACGTGTTATCTCTATGTATATGACTGAAGTGACGAGTGATGACAGATAAACGGCCGAATTTCTGCTCACTAATTATTCCTTCGAAGACAAAAAATTGTTATATGGGACCGCAAGAGGATATCTGACGGTTCAATAAAGTAATTAAGTGTCATAAGATAAGAGAACACGGGAAAAATAGAAATACTCCTTGTTTTTATTCATTCTATGGAGACTGGGGCACACTGAACCATTTTGTTGACATACATGTTTGTCCTCATTTCATATCAAATGTTTTTATTAGAAGATCTCTTTATTTTATTGTATTGTTTAAAGACATATCATAGTTGCTATCGTGTATCAGATTCAATTAAATTAATCTTTAACTTATCTCCCCCCCCCCCCCAAAAAAAAAAAACATATTTTAATACACTTGACCGTAATGGTTCAGTGTATCTCTCTTACAAAATAGTCGGGGCAGGTTTAACCAAATAATTGGAAATTGAACACCGATAAAAATTCTATAGATCTGGATTTAGATCTTAAGCCTACTCACTTATTTCGTAGTGATCTAATGAATCTGCAAACAATCAGCAGTGTATAGTTAAAAACAAATATCCATAGATTTGACTTCGGTGCAACAATCGAAACAAGCAGGAGTCTGGATTCCCTAGGCTCCTACAAATCGCCGTAAAATGCACATAAGTTGGCAGTTTAGTGGGATCAATTCAACTTTGTAGTGATTCAAACAAACGTTGGTCCAATATTCAGACAGCCTGATTTGCTGACGAGCGACTCTAGTCCGGGAGACCCTTTGCGCTCATGCATGGCACAGCCAGGTTTCGAACAAGTTTAATTCCTTTTATAAGATAGGCCTACAGAGTTGGATAAACTGATATTCTAAATCTTTTGTTTTTATTTTCAAAGATATTTTTAAAAAGTTCAAAATGGATAAAGCCCTTGTATGGATTATTACGACTTCAGGGCTCCTGTCCACATGGCCCACTCCATCGTAACTTGTAGGGGTGTTAAAGGCTAACCAGGACCAAATAATAATTACATAAAGCATGATCACAGTTCATCCCCATCTTTATTATCAACGTCCACTACACGTGCTCCCCAGATACAATAGCCTAGATAATCTCGACTAACAAGGGAGGTAACTACAATAATACACTTGGGTCATCAGACCAACATATTCATACCGTGCTCGTATTTAAAGGAGAACGAACCATAACAATAAATGTAAACCAGAACTTAACTATGCAAGGCGTGTCGACTTGACATCGCTACATCACCCCCGCCTCAAAATTATGAGTTACACTCGAATGACGAAGCTGTAAAACAGTCGTCCGTTTCAAAGCCTGGAAATAGCGTTCATGTTTATCGGGCATATTGCAAATCACGGGTCTAACAATATCTCATATGATGTGATAAGTATCGATACAAAATAATGTATGAAGAAGAAACAATGAGAGTGATAACATTCACAATAATTTAGGATTCAAAGGGTTAACATTAACCTATCAGAACTATAAAGGGTTAACACTTTCAAATAATATAACGTTCAAAATTAACCATTAACATTTTTACAGTGTATCTTATCTACAGTGGCTGACCATTTTATAACACATTGTGACTTACTATAAACCAGTGGAATGATGGGTTACATTATCAAGGAATCATACAGAGTACACAAGTTATACCATAATCCCTTTATCTTAAAATCTCAACATATCTCATAATATTTTCACAACTAACATTGTAAACATTACCAGATTAACAAGTAGAGTTTATTGGACACTTTATTATTTAGATATAATTTCTTAAGCTTTGGTAAATTTATTATCAAATTATCACTTAATAATATCATAAATAAAGCCTGTGAATTACTCAACTTAAACAATCATAAATAGCACATACATCAAAACCATTCTTCAAATAACATAGACTTCTCACTAAAACATCATTACAACTTATTTTAAATTAACAGTAAAAGACATAATATTAGGAATATGAAACAATTTTCATCTATCGTCTTTTCAAATTAGGGATTTTATGATGGGTTTCGGTTACAAGCTTTTGGCACTTATCAGTTAAATCAGAAAAATTAACCCAAGAGTTATCACGTGAATTATAGCCAAGTAGGCCGCATTCTCGGGTCGAAAAACCTGTCACCTTCGCTCCCGCAAAATAGGTCTACAAATCAGACTATCAATAACCGTGCAATCAACATATCAACAAAGTTCTCCATTATAATTTGTTAATTTAATAGTTTAAGCTCGAAATAGGCCAGTGATCGATGACTATTTCTTTATAGTGCGTAGCGATATTTGCGTATTTGTGAGTCGGATGCTGCGCAGCTATTTCAAATTCTGACCAATCATGGGTCGCGCTTGAGGGGTCGCGGTCAGAAGTGATGGGGTCAAATGCCAGGTTATAAGATTTGTAAACAAAGCCATGTGCACGACTTGCCTTGAAAATTGCTCGCAGTCGAGACTAACAGAGATTCAAGAGTCAAATAGACGCCCTATCTTGTAGGGAAATGATGTAAGAGAGTCCCAAAAGATATTTTGACCATATTGACACATAATGTGACAGTCAGTCAGGTTTTTACGACACTCAATAAGGATATTAAAGGGAGATTAGAAGGATAATAACAAGGCATCTGTTTCTACACGTGTAATTGTATTAAAACCATTCAATTTACACACAAACAACGATTTTTCACCGAACGAGAAGGAGTATCAAAGTGAAATGAAATAACATTGATACAATAAAAAAAAATCATAATAAAATATATTCATCATCACTTTCATCATCTAACTCTATATGAATATCAATTTCATCAGTTTCAACACTGAGTACATTTTTACATGTGAAACATTTACACAAATCAGTACATGAAACTTTACCCTTTAAACAAACACAGCGTCCACTGTTGCATCCTATTTTACAGTTACAGTGAACAACATCAAGTAAGGATTTGGGTACAGGGTCTTTAGTCATCCATACAATATCTAATTCATTATTATGTACAGTCCAGCCATTATGTTTGGAGATGAAATCATTGGTCAACTATATTTATTCCCAAAATAAGAATTAATAAAAAAAATCTGTAGAATTCTGTAGTATCTATTCCTACAGAAAACTGTAGTGACCAAATTTCCAAACTACAAAATACTACAGTTTTCATTCCTATACATAACTGTAGAATTTCCTACAGAAAGTGCAATAAAAAACTATAGAATACTACAATATTTTCCTATAAAAATTCTCCCATAAATCTGTAGGAAAAACTATAGGATTTGCGCTGCAGAAACTGTAGAATATTTGGGGCCATTATCTCCTATAGGCCCCCAACATTCAGAAAATGGGACATACCCCCACAAAACTCTCTATAGAATTCTTTAGAAAACTACACAGGTATTCTATAGGACTTTTTGCTAAGGGTTGTCAGGCCCTCCGTCCTGCAACACTGACAAGCGGAAACCACGCTGGAAAATCTGGATGAACTTTCTCTGCCATCATATAAGAAACACAGTAATTGGTCAAACACTATGCACATTACCATTTTCACTTTCTTTGTCACTATCAATATGGTGCGTAAGAAAAAAAATTCTTCCAAAAAATGAAAAGGAGATAAGATACATGTAGAAAAAATTTTTTAAGACTACCTGTCATGTGGAGATTTCTGAAATAGAAATCTACAATAATTTTATAATTTTTATAGCATATTCGATGATATTTTACTTCAATAGCTACACAATCCTGTTCTCTAATGTGAATCAGAATACTTTCATCTTTCTTTTGTTTGCTGCTTCAAGCAATGAACCTGTAAAATACACAAGCTAACAATGGATATATGAATTCAAATAGCACTTTACTGCCATTACAAGCTGTCAAATTCCATTATAATATAGAAAAATGTAATTGTCTGCAAATGCGAAAGAACCAGATAGTGACTCTCGTCAATATGGGGCGCACTTACAAATGTATGTGTAATCATCGATAAATAGATTTCTTGAAACAATCCGAATGGGTACTACACACATGTACATGTAGTTGATGAACTTGATGAAATCTGACACCAATTACATGTTACCCCCTCCACAAATACTGGCTCCAGCAGATTGCAGAAGTCAAAAGTTAGGCTTTTCGAGCTGTGACTTTGACTTGAATAATTCTTTTACTACCCAGGCTAAATATAAAATAGAATTTAATGGAGGATTTATCTGAAATAAGACACTACCGTGACACATTTATTATTTTATAGTTAGATTAAGGCTATTTTTTTCATCAGACAGATCAAAACACCAAAAGTGTTATTACAATAAATAAAATCATACATAATGTCTAACCTGCTGCTTTTGTCTCGCACTAGACTAAATTGTCCCTCTTTTGTGTGCCCTTAACTTTAGAATACTTTGATTTTTTCTTGCAACTGATGAACATATCTGGTAAGACTGACTTCCTCAGCTCTGGTGATAAAGTAGTAGGTAGTACTGTGCCATGATGTGACCTTAATTTCTTTGGTGATATTAATGGTGGGGTTGGTGGTGAATGAGAAACACCCTTACTCTTAGTTTTTATACGCCCACATTTTCATGTGGACGTATTATGTCGTCGCCCCTGTCCGTCCGGACGTCCGTCCGGACGTCCGTCCGTCCACAATTTGTTTGTGGACTCTCTACAGGTCACAATTCTTATCTGATTTTGACGAAACTTGAAATATAGGTTTATCCCCATAAGATCTCGGTTCCTTTCGATATTGGCATGTATCGGATCGGAACTTCATGGATTATGGCCCCTGATTGTACGAAATATCATGTTTTTAGCTTGTGGACCCTATAGAGGTCACAATTTTGAACCGATTGTGATGAAACTTGACATGCATGTTTATAACCCCAAAATCTTGGTTCCTTTCGATATTTGCGGCCATCGGATCGTAACTTCCTGAATTATGGCCCCTGATTGTCCGAAAAATCGCCCTTTTTAGCTTGTGGTCCCTCTGGAGGTCAAAATTATTATCCGATTTAAAAAAACGTTCGATTATATCACCGTTACATGCTAATGAAGGTTGAGTTCAAATTTCGTGAAAATCGGACCAAAATTGACAAACAAAATGGCCGCCGTTTGTACGCGAATAGTGTGAAAATATGTTATATCAAGGTTGTGGACCCTATAGAGGTCACAATTTTGAACCGATTTTGATGAAACTTGACATGTATGTTTATAACCCAAAGATCTTGGTTCCTTTCGATATTTGCACCCATCGGATCGTAACTTCCTGAATTATGGCCCCTGTTTATCCGAAAAATTGCCCTTTTTAGCTTGTGGTCCCTCTGGAGGTCAAAATTATTATCCGATTTAAAAAACCGTTTGATTATATCACCGTTACATGGTAATGAAGGCTCTGTTCGAATTTCGTGAAAATCAAACCAAAATTGACGGAGAAAATGGCCGCCGTTTGTACGCGAATAGCGTGAAAATATGTTATATCAAGGTTGTGGACCCTATAGAGGTCACAATTTTGAACCGATTTTGATGAAACTTGACATGCATGTTTATAACCCGAAGATCTTGGTTCCTTTCGATATTTGCGCTCATTGATTCGTAACTTCCTGAATTATGGCCCCTGATTGTACGAAAAATCACCCTTTTTAGCTTGTGGTCCCACTGGAGGTCAAAATTATTATCCGATTTAAAAAAACGTTTGATTATATCACCGTTACATGGTAATAAAGATTGAGGTAAAATTTTGTGAAAATCAGACCAAAATTGACAGACAAAATGGCCGCCGTTTGTACGCGATTAGTGTGAAAATACGTTATATTAAGGTTGTGGACCCTATACAGGTCACAATTTTGAACCGATTTTGATGAAACTTGACATGCATGTTTATAACCCAAAGATCTTGGTTCCTTTCGATATTTGTGCATATCGGATTGTAACTTCCTGAATTATGGCCCCTGATTGTACGAAAAATGACCTTTTTTTTAGCTTTTGGTCCCTCTGGGGTCAGAATTATCCCATTTACCCACTTAGCAACATGATCCCCAGTGGAATTTGAAGCCTACTGAAATGAACCTTTATAACCCAAAGATCTTAATTCATTTCGATTTTTGCACATAGGAAAAATCACTTTCGGTATTGCTTGTTCTCTATCCATCTCTCGAAAATGTGGGCGTATCCTGCCTGGCAGTGCCAGCCTATCTTTAAAGATGGTGAAGATGAATTACGACTAGTTAGTAGTACTAGGCCTACAAGTATAAGTAGTAGTTGTAGTTGGGCAGACAGTAGAGGCTGCCTTCTTACTCTCTATTTGGGCTTTTTTCTGACATCTTTTCACTGCTTTTATCAGCCTTGTTTTGTCCGTAAAACGTCGATAACATGTTGGGTGAAATAACTACAATCGACTGTATCTTCAATATCTTTCGTGATCAACCCATTCGTATTAAAAAATGCTGCGATGGATTGTTCATTTCCATCCAACTCTAACCATTCTCTAGCCACCTCACGGCATTTGTCCCACCTTGTTTTTGTGAACGGTTCAGCGCCATCCTTCTTAACACCCTCAAGGTGAACAATACAGGATAATTTTGTCGTCATTTCATGTAGTATCAGTAAGCCGTATACATATATTCTATCGCTGCAAGGGGGTCGCCATTTCGTGTTTATCAACAACCGAGTTACGCGAATGAAGACAATAACACGATTGGTCGATTATGGTAAAAAAAACACGTGACGCGGCGAACAACTTTGAACTCTGTCCAGTAACCTTGCGCACTATGAATTTTACTATCAAAAAATAGTCGGGATTTCAAAGACGAATACCATCAAAGAACTATTAAATATTTTGTGGAACATTTCAGAAAACGCTAATTACTATATTAACTATACACCGATAAAATATCTTCTAGACCACATTAAGGGGTACGAAATTGTTTTGCAGCAAGAATTTGTGTCCATGGAATGCGGCCTAAAGCCATTTAACTCTATATTGCCAAGACTTATTGCAAAATCGTTTCTTGAGAATCTTTTCGATTTCATACGTTTTTAAATCTTCATCATTTTGTGACAAATTAGGATTACTATCAGTAGGGACAAAATCAGGTTCGGGTAAAAGATTATCATCAACCTCTGCAGAAGATAATACAACTGGTTCTACCCTATCGATATTGCTTGGTGGTGTAGGGTCATCTGGTTCATCATTTCGTAAATAACCATGTTTAAGACGATTGGTATTCACTCTATTTGTAACTAAGTGTCCATCACTTTTGCGGCGCAATTTCACATGGATATCAGAGAGTTTTTGAATTATATAATATGGACCACACCAAGACCGGAGTAGCTTTCTGGTCTGTCCACTAACTAAAACAGGTTTATATAAAAATACTGTGTCACCAACTGAAAATGTGGGTGAAAAAGCTCTCAATTTAGATTTCTCCTCCATAATCTGTTTTCGATCGCGGAGCGTTTGTATTGAAACCTGTCGAGCACATTCAATCTCCTCTATTAATCTCAAAATGTAGTCACAAGCACTTTTAGGGATATCAACTGGCGACAGTGACAAGTTCAAAAAAGTTTTTGGATAACGTCCATGAACTAAGAAAAATGGACTGTATTCGGTACTATCCATACACGGGGAAGTATTATACGAAAACTGCACAAACGCGATAAACCGGTCCCATTCATTATGAACTTCATCAATATATTTTGACAATGAGTTCAATATAGTAGACATCATACGTTCACTTTTACCATTACAAGCGGGGTGGTAGCTAATTGTTTGTGTTTTTGTTATCTCGAGGAGTTTGCAGGTCTCTCTAACAATATTACTCATGTATTTGCTACCTCTGTCACTATGTAGATATTCCGGTATTCCATGGCGACAAATTACATTCTTCAAAAACTCAGATGCGACGGTCGGGGCTTTAATATTAGCTAACGGAATCAATTCCACATATTTAGTCAAGTAATCGATAAAGACTAGGACGTACCGATTTCCAGTACCAGTACATTTAGGTAGGGGTCCTAAGATATCTGTACTGATTCTCTGGAAAGGATGGTCAGCAACTGGCATGGGAATGATTTTAGTTCTCGTGGGTTTCACAGGAGCTTTTCTCTGACAGCATCTAACACACGATCGAACCCAATTGATCACATCCCTGTACATCAAAGGCCAATAAAACCATTCTCTCGATTTTTGTATTGTTCTGTTAATTCCAAAATGTCCACCAGACAAGGCATCATCATGGGTAAAGTTTAAAGCAGTATTTACCAACGTCGTCGGGATAGCAATTTGAATAAAAAGTCTGTTAGGTCGGTGGCCCTTTCCATTGTGTGCTGACACACGATATAAAACATCATGACTCATGAAATAATCTTGACTAAAACACAGGACATCTTTTCTCGTTTTTTCGTTCTCAGGTAAATTACCAGTTTCCAAGTATTCAATAACGTCACGATATTGTTCATCAGAGTGTTGTGCCTCTATCAGTTGTGTCTGTGACCAAAGACAGGTAGTGGAATCCACAAGTAACTGAGCCTCACGTAAATGATCTTTCTTCACAACTGGCTGTTGTCCACTCCGAACTGGAGCAATGAGCGGTGGAGGGACTGGGTCTGTGGGAAATAGGTCTGACAAACACTTGATATCATAGCAAGGTAATATATCCAAATGGTTATCCTCTACACTGGAGCAAGATTCGTACTCTCTACGACTAACACCATCAGCATTGCCATGGTTGATGCCTGGGCGATATAAAATGTCAAAGTTGTACGACTGGAGAATCGCAATCCACCGTGCGTATTTACCAACATGTGATCTCATCTCAAAGAGCCAGCGTAAGGCAGAGTGATCCACAACAGCTGTAAACCTACAATATCGCAAATAGCTATCTAAATGTTTTACACAGAATACTAGAGCCAAACATTCTTTTTCGGTAATACCATATTGTTTTTCAGCACCGTATAAAGATCGCCCTACATATGAAATAACACGTTCAGTTCCATTCTGGGTCTGACACAACACACCGCCGATCGCAAATGAACTAGCATCGGAATATAGCGTAAACGGTTCATTACAAATAGGACACCCAAGTATCGGCGCAGATACTAACAATTGTTTAAGAGAGTCAAATGCATTTTTACACGGTTCAGTCCACTCAAAGGGTGTGTCCTTCTTGGTAAGCGAAAACAATGGTGTCGCAATCTCTGCGTAGTTCCGAATAAATTTACGATAATATCCAGATAGGCCTAAGAAGGCACGCAAATCCTTAAGACAAGTAGGTGTGGGATAAGATGATACAGCGTCAACTTTAGCAGGATCTGGTTAAATTCCTTCAGAGCTAACAATGTGACCCAAATAATTTATCTTGGAATGCGCGAAAAAACATTTCTTCGGATGTAATTTCAGGTTTGCTTCTTTCAAACGATCAAAAACTTCTTGTATATGCTGCAAGTGATCTTGAAAAGTGTGACTAAAGATAATTACATCATCGAGGTAAACTAAGCAGTGTTTCCATGACAACCTTCTTAAGACGGCTTCCATAATACGCTGAAATGTTGCTGGGCTATTCTTAAGGCCCATCGGTAATCTCTTAAACTAGTAGAGACCAAGATGACAACGCCACGCAGTGTATGGTCGGGAAGCAGAATCTATGCTTACTTGGTAAAAGCCACTCTGTAAATCCAGCGTGGAAAAGTAGACAGGGTTTTCAGCACCGAGACTTTCTAAAGCATCTTGCGTGGTTGGAATGGGATGTGCATCTAACAGCGTACAATCATTGAGGCGTCGAAAGTCACATACGAAACGATATGATTGATTATTACGTTTCGCAATCAAGAGACAGGGGGCAGTCCACGGACTAGTTGATTCTTCGATAATACCTTGATCAAGCATGTCATCTACCATACGTTCTAAAACATAATAATAATAATAATAATGTCATTTGTATAGCGCTATTCCACACTCAAAGTATGTTCACATCCTTCTGTTTACGACCTAACTTGTATGCACGTTGTCGTATGGGACGTTGACCCGGGGTAACTTCTATCTTGTGTCTCAGGATATCACACTCGCCAAGTTTATTGTCCTGTCCAACAAACACTGATGAATAATCACTTAAAAGCTTGAGTAGATCACCTGATTGACTAGCAGACAAGTCACTAGATATTTGTTGTGAATTTATAGGGTTAATATTAATTTCCTGCTCAGTAGTGTTAACATTATTAATTGATACATTACTGTTATCATCTTGACTTAAACAATTACATCCATTATTATATAAATTCTTGTTTTTATAAGCGAACTGAACATTTGAATCAGGTAACTTACAAACAGTGTCACGTTTTGACAAACAAACAAACTTCCCAATAATAGAACCCTTTGGTAAAATAACATCCTTATTACTAAAATTACAAACTGTTTGATAAACATTTCCATTATGAACCTGAGAAAGCGATTTAGTAGTGAGTAACCCTAATGGAAATGCATAATCATTTCCACTTACTAAACCATTTACACCATCCGGTAAAGTGGGGCCTTTAATACGTGCAATAGTAACTACTTGCGAATTAGAGGGCACATGAACATCTTGATCTGTTGTCAAATTGCGTTTTGGATCCAATGATAATGACTTCTTACCAAAATTAATTACAACAATTTTGGTACTATATAAAATACAACATCGACATATGAACATTATCAATAATTAATTGTAACAAATTTTTTCCAGTGATAGGAACCTTTACATCATTTGCAGTAACAATATGTTTTCTTATATTAGATGACAGAATTTTACCACCAAATTTATAAACAATGTCTGAATTTATAACACAAAAATCTGCACCACTATCGACAAGTGCAGTGGCTTTTACACCATTAATAGTTACAGGTGTATAATTTTCAAGCAATTTACCAACAGTGGAAATTTTACCAATCATTTCCCCATTTTCACAATCTCTGGCAAACGGGGCATTTTTGACAGAGTCTACGCGTTTCCCGAACTACTTTTACTTGATCTGGCTCGACAGTGACGAGAAATATGATTAAGTCCACCACAGTTATGACACGTGACATCTTCCTGTACGTTATTATTGCGGTCTTCATTTCTTCGGTCGTCATTTCGTCCTCGTCCCTGTATGAGTCTATAACACGTCTTGGCTGAATGTCCGGCCCTGTCACAGATTTGACACATGACCTGTCCTCTACGCTCAGAAAATCTAACAGCATCAATATGATTAGACCGAGACTGCGACATTTCCTCCATTTGTGACTTTAAAGTTGACACTTGTGACACTAACTCCCTGTAATCGGAGACAGCACCCGAGCTGGGTTGAGACTGACACATAAGAAATGGCGACTCGTACACAAGACGTGCTTGTTGGACTGCAGCACTCATCGTTTGGGGCCGACTTTGAATCACAGATGCTCGAAGAATAGGGTTCAAACCTCTAATAAAAGCTGAGAGTGTCTCTTGTTCAGATTTATTGAGCCGAGAGCACATACAATTTATGTCAAAAATGTAAGTCTCTAAGTTCTCTTGGTCACGCATGGTTCGACACCATAACTGTTGCTTAATCAACCATGAACTAGCTGTCTGTCTGGCAAAAAAATGTTCCATAAAATGGTGATAGAGACGAGCAGAATTTAATTTCACCTGTTCGGGCAACCCATTGAACCACAGCAGCGCTTCTCCCTGGAGTAATAGCATCATTGCAGCACCTATTCGCTCATTTCGGATACTCTGCAAAACGACCCATGCCTGGAATCGGCTCAGCCACATTCGAGCGTCTTCATTTGGCGTTCCAAAAAAACTGTCAATCTTTATATTTCCACCGGTAGCCATTTTGTATTCACTAAAATCAGCGGTGGCCTCACAAAAAGTAGCGAAATTATTCAAACCATAATAACCTTCGGCATTTCCACCATAACCTACGGCATTTCCACCATATATTACGACTTCAGGGCTCCTGTCCACATGGCCCACTCCATCGTAACTTGTAGGGGTGTTAAAGGCTAACCAGGACCAAATAATAATTACATAAAGCATGATCACAGTTCATCCCCATCTTTATTATCAACGTCCACTACACGTGCTCCCCAGATACAATAGCCTAGAAAATTTCGACTAACAAGGGAGGTAACTACAATAATACACTTGGGTCATCAGACCAACATATTCATACCGTGCTCGTATTTAAAGGAGAACGAACCATAACAATAAATGTAAACCAGAACTAAACTATGCAAGGCATGTCGACTTGACATCGCTACAGGATTGTAGATTACACATACAAGGATTTCTTAGGCTAAACAAATTATTAAATGATATATAGTCTATAATTCACTGAGGAACATTGAACCATGGTTCAAAGTACCCCGCTGACAGTGGTTCAATCTGCCCCATTATAGTTTCATGATTAAAATTTAAAAAAAAAATCAATTTGCCCTCTTATATGGATCAAACCCCGGTTTATCTGGATTATATAGATTAGACATATGTGAACTTATTTAAAGTACAAGAATTTCCTAGGCTAAGAAGTTAACATGTATGGAGAATTTTTCTCTTTTAAGCGCTTTTTTGAAAAATTCACTGCCCAAGAAAATAATTGACAGCATGTGGCTTATTGATGGAGAAATGGGTCTAAGAAGTTATCTCACTTATGTATAGTGTTGGGTTGTATATTATTTTATGATCAGTAGTGGAATACCGCGTTTTATCAGTGAAATAAAAGTGTTATTCCACTGGCGGACAAAGTAGTCCATGTTGTTTTACCTAAAATGATTGTTAAATCATAAAATAAATAGAACATTTGTCATTTTGTCGTGAATAACATATTTTAATTCATCTCTAAGCAAGAAAACGTTTATATTTTCACTCATGCTACGCATTCGTGAAAATATAAGTTTTCTTGCTTCTCGATGAAATAAAATATGTTATTCACGATAAAACGACAAATATCCTCTATGTATTTATAAAGGATATATCCATGATGGTTCAATGTGCCCCAGTCTCTCCCCTACCTTATAAAAACATGGTAATGGACGTTTTTTTTCTGTTTTTCTTTCGTGTTCTCTTATCTAGTGGCAGTCAATTCTTTTTATGAATTGTAAGATATTCTCTCACAGTGTCACACAGCAACTTTAGGTCTTCGAGGGAATTATTAGTGAGCAGATATACGCCCATGTATCTGTTATCACTAGTCACTTCAGTTAGTTATATAGAGGAATAACTCCTGTTTTTCTTTGGCGTTCGTCACTTCCGAATCATGCATCCTTCATTACTCCTCTATCGTAGCGATGATCTCTGTGTTAATATTATATTTGGAAAGTGTTTAATCAGTTCTATCACATATGTGATAATGACTGGCACCAATATTGTCCTTTAACATTGAGGAATGGAAGCGGTATATTTGTTTGGGTTTTCAATGTTTCACAAAGTTACGTTATCTTGTTTGTCCAAATTCGGAATTTTTGTACCGAAACGAATTAACACCCACTACCATTCGGGTCTATTCGTTTTTTATGATATGCGACCTGACAAAATCTGCTCCAAGATTAAATCTCAGGATCGGCCATCCCCGTGTACATGTACTTAACGTGTGTCGCCAAATTTGTTTTAAATATGTGTGCATTTATATTTCCGGTATACTCATAGACATATACGTTTATTTATATCGGTATTTGTTACAGCTGCGACTCATGAAAAAAAAAACTCTCTTACCACTCTTCTAGTGGCGTGCTAACACCATTGCTGTAATTTAAAAGCTTTTGATCCGATTAAAGGTTTTCCACAGATCCAGTTTATCCATAGATGCAACAATGTAGAATCGTCTGAAATCCGGTTTATATTGTCGCTCCAGTATCTGTAAGTATTGGTGGGTGTCGTACACTAGGCAGGGTATGCTTACTGGTTCGAGAACTACTGACACCAATTCGTATTCAAGTAATTAACATGGCTACCTAACCTTCGCCCTGTTATTGTAATTCTACACTACTTGAATAATACGAAAAATAATTTACTGAGAAAAGGGAGCCACGGTGGCTAGCATGGTAAGACGCTGGCTCGCTAACACGGAGATCATGCGTTCGATCCTGCATTGGCCGAGAAAGTTCATCGGGATTTTCCGACTTGGACATGGTTTCTTCTTGTCAGTCCTGCAGGGAGGAGGACGAGACAAGGACAGCTGTCTTCGGGTGGGACAAAAAACCGAGGTCCCTCTGTATTAGTGTATACATTTGCGTGCATGTAAAAGATCCCTTGGTAGTTGGAATTCAATATAAGAGTAGGCCATTGTGCGGCTGCCCGGGCAAAAATTTCCCTCATAGCACACTGTATTGTATATGCCCGCCTTCATTAGCCCAGTCGGAGTAGGACATTTCGTTTTAATTTGAGAAAACAAATAATTAATCAAAATTTTCCTATTATCTCTCAGGGTTCGATGGTCGAATGGTTAGCGCGTGCGGGTTGTTTCATAAGGTCTGTCATTGAGTCAACTGGCGTGGTTTCGATTCCCCGGTGATACGTGACAAAGAGTAGCGTCGCCTATCCAACCTCGTGTTTTTTCTCCGGTTCCTCCGGTTTCCTCTAGAAATGGAGTATTTTGTGTCGATTGGACGTTAAACCCCATATGTCCCACACACACGCTTTAAATCATATTTTAGATCTTACATTGGAAATGTAAATAAAAGATAAAACATTTCTACACCACAAATTTATTATACTCTTTACTGTCATCATGCTGTACTATTTCTAGCATAATACTTGTCATCAAAGTGTACTCTTTTTTGTATATAAAGTACTTATCATCATTTTGTAATATTTCTAGTATATTATATATATATATATAGTACTTGTCATCATTGTGTAGTATTTATAGTATACAAGGGGACCGCACCACACACAAACAATAACACAATACTTGTCATCACCAATTTAAATGCCAATGGTTTACAGTGTGAATATAAATGTGGTCGATATCATTCGAATGATTCAGGAGAAGTAGAAAATGTAGATCAAACAATCTGAATCAGCGACAAATCAGGTTGAAATACATCAAGCAGTTAAGGAAAAAATTCCCGTATTTGCCCCCCCCCCCCCAATGATCCGTCTTTATAAAATAATTACCTAATAATTCTTTATATTTTTTTTCATGTTTCCTGAAACAGACGGACGTGAGTATTATAAATTTATATTTTAATTTATCATGCACTAGTTGTTATATTGTGTATAATATACGTCACTGTATCTTATAATCCTGTCTGTTTACCTAACGTCACGTTCAAGTTGAATCAGAACAGTCGGACGTTAAATCCCATTGTATCTGATTTTTTAACCTGATATCACGTACAACTGAATATAATTAGAATGATTTGAGTCAAATATCTCATCTGATTTGTGTCGTGATTCCACCGGTTTAAATCATTGGATGTATCATCGTCGCGAACCAGTTGATGTTCACCATTTATAAATATTACCGTAACTTAATATCGACTGAATTATTCCTGTTTCTATTACTGTTTACACTCTCTGTAAATGAGATATGTTCATGAATTATTGATCAGTAGAAATTTGATATTTAATTTACCCTTGATTTGATTCATCACGAACTAGTTGTTTAGTTGTTTGCTAAGAGAGATATTATTCAGGTCCGTAGCTAGACCAAAATTGTTAGGGGGGGGGGGGCAAAGGCTTCCGATGAGGCTTCCGATGGGGCTTTTGTGGGCGCTGATGACGGTCCGCGGCGAACGGTACCGTGCAAGGGTGCTCTCAATAGGCATACGGACTTGATGAATTTTAAGGGGGCAGAATCCTGACATGCTCAAACAAATTTCGGGTTAGGGCTACAGACGTCTAGGGACGTCCCACTACCCCACCCCTAGAAAATAGGTAAAATTTAACGACCTCAAACGCGTTTTCTTGCTATTCCAGTCTATGAATACAATAGGCGGTACTGATATAGCCTAATTAAGGCGGCTTAGTCGAATTCCAATCAATCGTTTATATTCCACGGAGACGGGGTCGCCGGGGGCAAATTTTGACTGCCGCAAACGTGTTTCCTGCTATTCCAGCCCGTGAATACAGCAGCTTGAATGTGGTCCAATGTGGTCTACCTTAGGTGGCGTACCACACTCCTCGCAGTGTTTCGTTTGATAAGAGCTAATCCCACTTAACACTGATGTAATGGAAGTAAATTTCTGTACCAAATTATGCCTGGTCAATTAAGTCCGAGCAGTCAACTAGAGTTGTCGCATATTGATAAATTATCAGAAAATCATTAGAATTTGTTTGGTTTTTATAAAGATTAGTATACGAAACATTTAATATACTATTCAAAAAAAGTAGGGGATATTTGATTTTTAAGTGTTATTAAAGTCACCTAATGAAACTGACGAAGAAACAAATGACAAAATGAAATGAAGTTCACATTCATCGATTTATTCCAAATGATCGTTAGACTAAGTAAGGCACAGACTGACCATTATAAGGGTAAAATGATACCCGGGGTCAAACAGCAAAGTTACCACAGCATCACAACAAAGTCAGTAACGGGTAAATCCTCCTATGTTTGCCAAACAAGCATTGATCCGACGTGGCATACCTCTAATGAGACGTCTAAGGTCATTTTGGTCCAGATTGTCCCATTCCTGTTGCAACGCAGCAGCAAGTTCTTGGACATTGGCAGGACGTTGTTGACGTTGACGTAACCTCTGTCCAAGCATGTCCCAGGCATGCTCGATGGGGGAGAGGTCGGGACTCAGTGCTGGCCAAGGTAATGTGGTGATGTTCTGTTGTTGGAGGTAACCTGTAACGATCCTGGCCCTGTGACATCTTGCGTTGTCATCCTGGAAGATGAAACGGCGGCCATGACGTCGTGCGAACGGCACAACATGGACTGCCAAGATGTTGTCACGGTAGTACTGGACTGTAACACGCCCCGCAACAACATGTAAAGCCGTTCTTCCAGCAACAGTGATGCCTCCCCACACCATAACAGAACCACCCCCAAATCGATCATGTCTGATGACGTTAACGTCTTGGAAGCGCTCGTTTCGACGATGACACACCCTCCTACGTCTGTCCAAAAAATCAACAGTGAGCCTTGACTCATCTGGCCACTCACTCTCACACCAGTGTCTGTTTGAAGACGAGCGCTGATCTGATTTGTTGTGATGACACGATTTCTCAAGGCCAAGGTACAGATAAATCGATCCCGGGCTTGAGTTGTCGCCCTTGGTCGACCTGAGCGTGGTCTGTCCTGTACAGATTGTGTATCACGGTATCTGGACCATAGCCTGCTTATGACAGACTGAGAAACATTCATCGTCCGCGCCACAACCGCCTGTGTTGTGCCGATCTGTAGCATGCCAAGGGCACGTAATCTTTCATTTTGGGTAAGCCGACGCATATCGAAATTTGTTTTCTGGTCACTAAAACAATTAAACTGATGTTTCCACCCTGGAATTCAATGCCACAATGACTGTAACATTCAAAGTCAGAGTCGTGCAAATCTTGGGTTGGACCCCCATGATGATCCCAAGCATCACCTGCATTCCAGGCGGTAGCTATTGGTGCGTTTGGGCGTCACATGTAACCGGAAATGTTTCTTCTGTTAGGTTCTATAGTGACTTTTTTCGTAGTCATATGCATATTTTAGTATTATGCCCCCAAAATCAAATATCCCCTTCTTTTTTTGAATAGTATATTATGGATTTAGCTTTTAAATTATCCATTACAAGAAATACAAACTCAACCATCATTCATGTGTAACGGGGATAGTAAGACGTTTTTTTAATTCGGAATAAAATTGTGACTTCCATAGGGACCACAAGTTAAAAAAACCCATGATATTCCGTACAATCAGGGGCTATAATTCAGGAAGTTAAGGTCCAATGTGCCCGAATATCGAGATAAACCGTGATCTTTGGGTTTTAAACTTACATTTCAAATTTCATCAAAATGGGATTAATATTGTGACCTCTACAGGGTCCACAACCTTGATATACCATATTTTTACACCATTCGCAGGGTCGGATCCAGGAATTTTTGCAGGAGGGCGTTTGTCAGGTTTCAGTTGGGGAAATCTGCCATCATCGTCCCTAAATTACATAGGCATACATACAAATTGAGCTTTTTAAAGAGAGAAATCATTTTTATACCGACGTAGGATCACATTGTGATTTCATTCTATTTATGCAAGGCATTAATTTTTTTTATGTAGCTGAGCAGAGTGGGGTTTGGACCCCCCCCCCACGCTGGATCCGCCCCTGATTCGCGTAAAAGTGGCATCTCTCATGTCTCTATGGTACCACGTTCAAAGTTCGATGATTAACACATTAACAAATGTCTGGCTCGATCCAGTCTGGATGCCCTTATCAGTGATATAGGACTGAGATAGGCCTCATGATATGGACAAATGTCTAGCTGTTCGGATAGGACGCAATATCGAGGTCCTGGGTACGTCACATGTTAAAGATCCCCTCGGAAATCGAAACAAACGAAGGTGGTTGCGACCCTGTAAAATCAAACTTCCGTCATAACACCATGCACTGATTCAGGATTAGGACGTTAAACCCCATTTTATTTTCAAATAACGTTTTAATTTTATTTAAATGAACCCATGATTTCACAAATTTATCTAGAAATTAAATAGTAGCCTTAAAAAAGGTTTATAGGTCTGTTTAAACGACGGAGTTGATTAGTTCCCCAGAAAGATCAATATTGTGGAACAGCGAAATAGTTGTATTTATATTTCATTGTTTATCCTTACTTTTAAAATCCTTAATAATTGATCAACTTTAATGGCTTAACAAGTAAATGTGACAGGGCAAGTTCTGAAAGAGAGTAAGCTCTCTTGAGTGACAAGACAAATTGATATGAAAAAAGTGTGTAGATAGGCAAAGCAAACGTAATCGAACGTCGTTCATTTTGGACATAATTTATACGAAATTACAATAACATTATTAGCAATTGAATATAGTTGACTACATATATTCATATAACATATATGATTTAAGTTTTCAAAGAATAGTCATATGCTAGTGAAATTCAGATTATCTATCGGACATCATTAAATCAATGGTGCATACGACCGAAAAATAAACTATCAAGAAAATGTACCCCTATGCTGTATTTCCATTTGATTTTTCGTTAAAATATACGGATTTTTTTTAACGTTGAGGGTGGAAGCGGTATATTTGTTTGGGTTTTCAATGTTTCACAAAGTTACGTTATCGTGTTTATCCAAATTTGGAGTTTTTGTACTGACACGAATTATCACCCACTACCATTCGGGTCTATTCGTTTATTTTATGATATTCGACTTGACAAAATCTGCTCCAAGATTCGATTAAATCTCAGGATCGGCCATCCCGGTGTACATGTGCTTAACGTGTGCCGCCCAATTTGTTTTAAACATGCGTGCATTTATATTTCCGATATACACATAGACATATAGGTATATTTATATCGGTATTTGTTACAGCTGCGAATTGTTGTCGCAGCTCATGAAAATTAAAACTCTCTTACCGGTACCACTCTTCTAGTGGCGTGCTAACACCATTGCGGTGATTTAAAAGCTTTTGATCCGATTAAAGGTTTTCTACAATTCCATTTTATCCTTAAATACGACAAATGTGGAATCTTCTGAAATCCGGTCTATATTATCGCTCCGGTATCTATAAGTATTGGTAGGGTGTCGTACACGAGGACGATTTACCCAATACTGCCCAATTCTACCCAATACCACCCAGTACCACCCCAATATCACCACATACTACCCAAATACTACAACATAATACTGCAAATGCGATAACCGATGTCCTTCCGGTTCCGTTTGCCTTCCTATATCACATAAAACAAGCATGTGGTGATATTGGGGTGGTATTTAGGTGTTATTGTGTAGAATTGGGTAGTATTGGGTAAATCGTCCCGCCGCTACATTGGGTTAACTTTATACTGTAAACCACATTTTATCACGAACTGATTCAGTTATCTAATGTATATTGAGTGAGAGAGAGATGTTCCTTAACGTCCCGGAGAAAACCCACGATGTTGGACATGCGACTCAACTCCTTGTCACGTACAAGTGAGGAATCGAAACCACGCCACTTGACTCAATGACAGACATTATGATCAAACCTGCACGTCTTAACCATTCGGCCACACCCCCGTTTATCATAGCCAAAGTTTTTACATGACTGGGAATGTATTCAATCCAAATAATACCAGAAACATTTCTAATCCACATCAATTTTCAAACAATGTTGTTTTATTTTATTTTTAAAAAAGAAATAAGAAAAGCGGTATCGTACACATGATGAAAAGCAACGATATTAATAATTTTTATGGCTAATGTAGCACTACCACTGCCACAATCTTTGATTTGACCTGATTGTGTTTTCTCACGATACCGAAATCAAAATATGTAACAGGAACCAAAACAGTTATTTTCTATACGTTTTATGTCGCAACAGTTACGCAATAGTCTACATTACAATGTTTAAAATTAATATCTCTTTCTCTCAACTATAAAAGTCTAACTAGCTTGGCGAGAATCAGACAATGATCGTCTAAACAACCCAGTGCATGTTTGACTTTAAAGAATCTAAATGATGTCTAAAATTATTCTAGTCCCGCTCTCTCTTATAGGTGACGAATGACGTACACTGTAAAAACTTTCCGTAGTTTAACACATTTTTTTCTGTTAATTGATGGATTATTTTGAGAAATTGTGTTAAAAGAGTGAATTATTTCTTCAAATTACGTGTTTTATGTAATTCTGTGGAATATCCAGTATTAAACAGGAAACTTCCGTGAAATTTGGGGATAGAATATTTTATTCCCTTCGATAACGGACTTAATTGGGGGACTCCACGTCAAGTGTACACAAGGTTCTGACATGACCATCACAGATTTTGATGATTTTTGGTGTGCAAGTTAACCATGACGAAAAAACATGATGTGCAAAATTTTAGCGCTGGGAGCCCCATGGGGCCCCATCAGGGGCATTCCGAAATTTGGGCCTTTTCGGCTGACCTTCAAACTTTGAAAATCCATAACTTCGTCCCTAGTAATACTACTTACATGAAATTGGTATCAAATTGTTCAGAAAACATGATCTTTCTAAAGATCAGGAGCACAAACTCAACAGAACAAAACCCAGGCAGATGTTATTGACCTTGACCTAGGAACCCACGCCCCCGTAAAATCAAAATGGGATCTCCATGGGAACAGATTTTAGGAGCCGGTCAAGTCAGGTGCTACACAGTTATTCAAGTGCACACGACCTTATCACCACGACATGACGTCGTAACAACAAATTCGTGTGGGGAAAAATGTGGTTCTATTTTCGAGGTGCGGTAAAAATTTGAGGTCTATACACTATTAATGGATCGTCCAGTGACAAGATAGGTTGCCAGGCAACGAAAAATACACCCAGCTAAGTCGTCCTGGCGTCAACAAGGGTTGTCGCATATTTTTACTTTTGTCAGTAAGGAGAAAGTTTACAATGCATGAAAATCTTATTACTAGTAATAGCCCATTAAGTAATGGTTAGAATTCGTCCACAAGATATTTCAAAGTGATCAAGGACCATAACTCTGGCAGTAATTATGACCTTAAACAATGCGTATAAATTTAAAGTCAATTGCATAAAAACATTAGCCTCTAGAGCATCCACAAAATATTTCAAAGGGATCAAGGGCCATAATTCTTGCAGTAATTATCGGATATCACTGAAAATCAATAGTCTTCTTCGTCTAAACACAGTGTATAAATTCAAAATCAATCGGATATTAACATTAGCATCTAGAGCATCCACAAGATTTTTCTAGGCCATTACTCTGGCAGTAATTATCGAATATCGCTGAAAATCAACAGGTTTCTTCGTCTGATGACCTTAAACACTGTGTATACATTCAAAGTCAATCGGATATTATCTTTAACCGCTAGAGCATCCACAAGTTTTTTCAAAGTGATTAAGGCCCATAACTCTGGCAGTAATTATCGAATATTGCTGAAAATCAATAGGCTTCTTCATCTATTGATCTTACACACCGTGTATAAATTTAAAGACAATCAGATATTAACTTTGGCCTCTAAAACATCCACAAGATTTTTCAAAGTGATCGAGGGCCATAACTGTGACAATAATTATTGGATATCGCTGAAAATCAATAGGATTCTTTGTCTCATGACCTTAAACACTGTGTATGAATTTAAAGTCAATCGGATATTAACTTTAGCCTCTAGAGTGTCCACAAGAAAGTGTGGACGACGGACGGATAGACAAACGGGCAGACGGACAGGGGCAACGGCAATATATGTCCACATTTCCATGTGGGCGTATAAAAAACAGAGAGTACAAGTTATCATAGTGAAATTAGTGATCAGAAGTCAGCTTGCACAAAACAACCTACAGTGAATTCGAATAAAATCGACGTCTGTTTTAGCGACCAAGATGGACTTCATGTCCATCAAATCTGTTCCCATGGAGATCCCACTTTGATTTTTTGTGTGTTCGTAATATATAGGTGGGGCAATGTTCACACGAAAAATTGGCTAAATCGAATCTGCCCCTTTTCATGGGCGTGGTTTCCAAGGTCAACAACATCTGCCTGGATTTTGTTCTGTCGAGTTTGTGCTCCTGGTCATTAGAAAGATCCATGTTTTCTGAACAATTTCGTACCAATTTCATGTGCGTAGGATGAATAGGGGCAAAGTTATGGATTTTCAAAGTTTGAAGGTCAGCCGAAAAGGCCAAAATTTTGGGATGTCCCTAAAGGGGCCCCATGGGGCCCCAGCGCTAAAATTTTGCACATCATGTTTTTTCGTCATGGTTAACTTGCACATCAAAAATCATCAAAATCTGTGATGGTCATGTCAAAATCGCCCAAATTTTGTGTACACTTGACATGGAATGCCCCAATTCTGTTATTTTACGGAATAAACGGTGGAATGACAGGAAAGTTGCCTGAAATTCAGGAACAAAATGTTTCATTCCATTATATAACGGACTATTTCTGTTTTCAAATGCAAGGATAAGAAATTATGTACATATATAATCATTCCTAATAAGTATCATTTTATAGTATTCATTTCAATTTATTAACCATAATATGAAGGATCATATTGTGTAGAGTTTGGAAAATTAATAGTCATGTCTATCCAATTTCCATTATTTATAAGATTTTAAAGAATAGTCGAGATGCTTGTTAAATTCAGCTCATCGATCGGACATCAATAAATCAATGATGCATGCAATTACCACCGAAAAATAAACAAAAGAAAAAAGCAGTTTTATTCCAGTTCTTGCAATCATGTTATATTTTAAATGAAATTGAAATTACAATTGGTGAAATTTACGGAAGCTCAAATACGAACTATTTTTGTTTTTGTTATTTAATATTTTTATTTTTAATGTTTAATTTTGAAAAAAAATTATAATTTCCATTTTTAATTTAAGATTTTGTAGTACAATTTTTAATTTTTAATTTTGTATTTCCTATTTTTATTTTTCAATTTCTAATTTTGTAAAATAATTTTTAATTTTGTAAAATAATTTTTAATTTTGTAAAATAATTTCCAATTTTGTTAAATAATTTCTAATTTTGTAAAATAATATCTAATTTTGTAAAATAATTTCTAATTTTGTAAAATAATATCTAATTTTGTAGAAAGATTTTTAATTTTGTAGAATAACTTTTTATTTTGTTAATTTGTTTTCAAATACACGAAATCGACCTAAAACAGTGAAAATTCATTGAGGGGAAAATATAGTTTATTGACATCAATACTGAAAGGTACACCTATCTCAGAGACACAATTTTTGATATAGACGGGGGTTATTGGAGACGATTAACTGAAAATGAAATATATTGCTAATAAATATTACAAAGTATACTGACCATTATTAGGCCACTTAACTAATACCAGAATAAGTGGGGGGTTGGGATGGCCTAGTGGTCTAGAGTGCCGCGCTTCGACCTCTAGCTGGCCGGTCACCTCTGGTTTGCGGCTGTGGTTTCGAGCCCTGGTGTGAGCGTATGTGGCATGGAGATAGGGGCGCCTTCTCAACTTCGTGGGTTTCCTCCGGGCACTCCGGTTTCCTCCCACTGCTAAAGACCCCTATGCGCAAGCGAATTATTGAAATAAAATTAAAAACCATATGTTAGTCCCGAAATGACCTAGTTGTGTCGAGTGGACGTTAAACCCCATTTCTCTCTCTCTCTCCAGAATAAGTACACACAGACGGGGGGTTGGGATGGCCTAGTGGTCTAGAGTGCCGCGCTTCGACCTCTAGCTGGCCGGTCACCTCTGGCTTGCGGCTATTGTTTCGATCCCTGGTGTGAGCGTATGAGGCATGGAGATATGGGCGCCTTCTCAACCTCGTGGGTTTCCTCCGGGTACTCCGATTTCCTCCCACTGCTAAAGATCCCTACGCGCATGCGAATTATTGAAATAAAATTGAACCATATGTTAGTCCCAAAATGACCTAGTTTGTATCGACTGGACTTTAAACCCCATTCTCTCTCTCGCTGTGTACACACAGACCCTATCTTAAATTTATGTCTTCTTTACATCCTTATCAGTTTTCATCACCTTTGACCTAAATTGACAGTAAGATTCTGTTAGGGTGCTATGTATAGCACACATATGTATTAAAATAGACTCTTCCAAAGTACTAGCTTGTAGACGCAATGTAAAGGAATGGTACCTCGTCTCTAAATAATCCAAATTTGAAGAAACAAAAGACAACATATCGTTCTTAGATTATAGAAATAGCCAAACCTTCCATACTACATATGCAAGAAATAATTAATACAAAGATCCCAATCAGTGCACGAAAGATATAACAGCACCGAGCACAACAATAGATTTTTTTTATGGCTGCAAACTTGGTGTAAAGTCCACATTTTCAATGGCTCAATAGACATACAAGAATGGCTTAAAATATTGTAACGCGCTTGTATTCATTAAAACAAAGGGATATATAGATTACAATACAGTGTCTTTTGAAACATGAGAGAGAGACGATCAGTATACCGACCAAATCTCAAACTTATAATAACGAAAATGATAATGTTAAATGTGGATGGAATGTCCTATGTAGCCATTTTGTTGAAAAGACGCATGTACATTCAGCCTTCCTCGGCTAATCTGCCTTCTATCTGACCTCGGGCTGTGGTGCTCGAGAAAAAACAAAATTATAAATTATTTTACAAAATAGAAATTCAAATACAAAATATAAAATTAAAAGTTTAAAATTAAAAATTAATTTACAAAATTGAAAATTATTTTACAAAATTGAAAATTATTTTACAAAATTGAAAATTATTTTACAAAATTGAAAATTATTTTACAAAATTGAAAATTATTTATTTTACAAAATTGAAAATTAAAAATAGAAATAGGAAATCGATAAAAAAACAAAAATAGTTCGTATTTGAGCTTCCGTAGAAATTTCCATGGCCACATGGATTAATTTATTTTATCGTTCAAACAGGCAGATTTTGATGACATTTGATTTCAAGATTTTCCACTTCACAAGGAGGATTTAGGATAACAGAATCTATTTTGTCCACCTCATCCAACTAGACCCTATCTTCCTCTTCCATATCGTTGTTTGTCCATAATTAGGGTGCCCCGAGATAAAAACAATGGATAGTCATTACACTATATCTATATATACAACCCTAGATGATTCTCTATCATAAACTATCAAGAAAATGTACCTCTATGTTGTATTTCCATTTGATTTTTCGTTAAAATAGACGGTTTTTTTAACGGTGAGGGGTGGAAGCGGTATATTTGTTTGGGTTTTCAATGTTTGACAAAGTTACGTTATCTTGTTTATTCAAATTCGGAATTTTTGTACCGAAACGAATTAGCACCCACTACCATTCGGGTCTATTCGTTTATTTTATGATATGCGACCTGACAAAATCTGCTCTAAGATTCGATTTAATCTCAGGATCGGCCATCCCCGTGTACATGTACTTAACGTGTGTCGCTCAATTTGTTTTAAATACGTGTGCATTTATATTTCCAATATACCCATAGACATATAAGGTCTATTTATATCGGCATTTATTACAGCTGCAAATCGTTGTCGTATAGCTCATGAAAAAAACTCGCTTACCACTCTAGTGGCGTGCTAACACCATTGTGGTGATTTAAAAGCTTTGATCCGATTAAAGACCGGCCCTACGAGCGATCGTCCGACCGGCCCTTCGAGCGATCGTCCGACCGGCCCTTCGGGACAACTTTGAACTCAAAATTAGCAATGACAATTGCAGTATTTTGAAAATTGCTATTGTGGTATGAAATATGCATTTTAATTGATATTAAAAAAAAAAATAACAAAAGATTGCCACCATACTTTTATTTGCACTAAAACAACAACCTTCCGAGTCAGCCATTCAAATGTCCCATTTTGAAACTTAAAATCAGGCATATTAATTATACACTTCAATTTTAAGTATGGCTCTGCTATTTTCTTTTATATCCCTCAAACAACCCCCCTGTACAGTGCAATGTCGTTTGTAAAAAAAATAAATAGCGAAAATTCTATATGCAAAAACAAAATGAGGACCCAATTATGGAACCTTAGCAAATAAGCACTCATAACTACATGCAAATACAAGTAAATATCATTGAATACAGCCATTGAAAAACCTATTGCTGTATTCTGTGGCTCGAAAACGTACTACTTTTGTCCAGAATGACGTCACTTTCAGAATTACGTCAAACGGTCATGACGTCACCGCTATCACTCGTGGAATACTTGCGCAGGGATACACTCTCTTGAACTATTGAATATCCCGAGCGGTATTCAATGGTCATTGAGTTCTATCTATATGTATACGCGTACATTTATTTTATATATTAACGGCTTATTGAATGTTTAATATAGTGGTTACTGTATGTTGCTTAATGAAATATGTTTACATAATGTAGCTTATACATATTCATGTTGTTTACTCGGTAATAAGATCGTTAAATCAAAAACTTTCAATACAAAAATACATTAAAAACTTGTTAGCTACGTGAATGGGTGGTCTATCAATATTAGTTTTTGTCTTAATTCCGTTATGCATCATGCATGGGATGTTTAAGGATTAACATCAGTTTTGGTCTTAATTATGTTATAAATTGATAAAAGCAATATGTCTATTATACGGGGTCCGGTAAGGGACGCAAAGAATAAAAATATAATAATAATAACTGGTGCGCGCCTGATAATACCTAGCGTGCGTCTGATAATAACTGTGGCGCGCCTGATAATAACTGGCGCACGTCGGATAATAACTGGCGTGCACCTGATAATAAGTGGCTTGCGTCGGATAATAACTGGCGCGCGCCGGATAATAACTGGCTCGCGTCGGATAATAACTGGCTCGTGCCGGATAATAATAAGCGCGTCGGATAATAACTAGCACTAATTAATACATTTCCCATATGAAATGGGGTTTATAGCCCTACTGCTCCGACTGGCCTAATGAAGACCGGCATACGCCAAATAGTGCCAATGTGTACAGCGGACCTCGGTATTTCGTCCCATCCCGACGACTGTACATTGACCGTAGGCTCGCTATCCAGGAGGCCCCTTGTTACATCCCTCCGTTAGCCAAAAAAGTTCATCGGGATTTTTAAGCGCGGTTCCTCCTGCACCATTGATTGGTAAGGGGGATCCACGCCGGAAAATCAGGATGAATGTTCTCGGTCAACGCAGGGATGGAACAAGGGACCTTCTAGATAGCGAGCCAACGACTTATTAACTGAACCATGTGGCCCCCTTTCCAATAAGAAGGGTTAGGTAGCCAAATAAGGTCCCTCTCTGTCTTCATCAGTGTCTCTGTCTCCCTCTCCGTCTGTCTCTCCCTCTCTCTGTCAGTGTTCCTGTCCATCTCCCTGTCTTTTGCTGTCTGTCTCTTTGTATGTCCGCCTCCCTCTGTGTCTGTCTGTCCCTCTCCCTGTGTCTCTGTCGCTCTCTCTGCCCCCACCCCTGTGTTGGCCTCTCTGTTCGTCTCCACCCCGCTCTGTCTCTCTCCATGCTTGTCTGCTGTGTCTGTCTGTATGTTTATCTCCCTGCCTGTCTCCCTCTCTGTTTGTCTCTCCCTCTATCTGTCAGTATCCCTGTCCACCTCTGTCTTTGGCTGTCTTTCTCTCTGTGTGTCCGTCTCCCTCTGCGTCTGTCTGTCTATCCCTCTCTCTGTGTCTTTGTCTGTCTCTCTCTCTCTCTCTCTGCTCCCCCTGTGTCTGCCTCTCTGTCTCCACCCCCTCTCTCTCTCTCTCTCTCTCTCTCTCTCAAATTAATGCCTGTCTGTCTGTGTCTGTCTGTCTCTCTCCCCCTGTGTGTATCTCTCTTTGACTCTATCTCGCTCCCTGTCTCTCTCTATGGTGCATTGGGGTGGGACGATTTACACAATTCTACCCAATACCACTTCAGTATCACCACATACTACCCAAATACTACAACATAATACTGCAAAATGTGTATATCAATTGAATTTCTTCAAAAATAATTAGTTATACCGTGGGAATTGTACTTCAAATGCGATAACCCATGTCTGGCTCTTCAATTTGCCTCCCTATATCACATAAAACAAGCATGTGGTGATATTGGGGTGGTATTCAGGTGTTATTGTGTAGAATTGGGTAGTATTGGGTAAATCGTCGCAGAGATGTTTCTTAACGTCCCGGAGAAAACCCACGATGTTGGACATGCGACTCAACTCCTTGTCACGTACAAGTGAGGAATCGAAACCACGCCACTTGACTCAATGACAGACATTATGATCAAACCTGCACGTCTTAACCATTCGGCCCCACCCCCGTTTGTCATAGCCAAAGTTTTTACATGACTGGGAATGTATTCAATCCAAATAATACCAGAACCATTTTCAAACAATGTTGTTTTTTTATTTTTAAAAAAGAAATAAGAAAAGCGGTATCGTACACACGATACCGAAATCAAATATGTAACAGGAACCAAAACAGTTGTTTCTATACGTTTTATGTTGCAACAGTTACACAATAGTCCACATTACAATGTTTAAAATTAGCTTCTCTTTCTCTCAACTATAAAAGTCTAACCAGCGTGGGCTATATATTTTTGGTTATGAAATTAGAATCAATAATTTGTAAAGATAACAATATTGTTTCAGCCATCATTTCTCCATTCCTTGTCTATGATTTTGAAAACTATGTCGCAACGACAACATTGTTACACTAACGAGGATTAAAAGCTTATGTATGTGATAAAATTTGTTCCATGCATGTTTTAGTTTAATTCTCGATTTTATGAACATGTATACCATTTCATTTTAAAATACAGAGATCAACATCCTTACACATTAAATACAAAATACTGTAAGCCGAGTATGGTCTGACCGATTAATGGACACGGTTCCAAATTGTTATGATTTTGACATATATATAGCAGCATAAGTAATTTGGGAACAAAATGCCATTTGCAACAACCATTACGCCACATTTATTTTATAAGGAACAATCTTCATTCTTAGTACCGTCCCAATATTCGTAGAGTATTGTACAATGCATCAAATGATTAATTGATAAAAATAAATATAATCTTGTCTGATATAAATCTATAATTTATTGATGATTAACATTTAACGTTGTCATGCAACGTTCGATCACATAAATAAGATAATAAACTTGTGTTAATGATATGAAAAAAAAACACACAAGATTTTATTAATCTATACAAGTTTTGTGTATAGATTATTTTAAGCAAATTACAAACTACATGAATTACGTTTTAAATTAGAAAATATCAATGTCTGTGTGAACGAACTAGAAATTACATAACTTGAAAATATGAATTGAAAAAAATAGGTCTAAAATAACACATGAGTAATTACTAATTGCAGTGTACTTTATTCCACATTTACTGGCGTTAATATATGTCGCTGGAAAGTTACAAATAAAGTTTGCCAGGAAAATGTGTATCCATAATGAGCCCATGACGTGACTTTTGGAATATTTAATATCAATACCTGTATTATTATTAAAACTGTTGATGTGTTATTATGGTATTTAGATTTTAAACGTATTTCACTGAGCGTAGCCAGGCAAAAAATATTAGAACGGTGTACATCGTCAAGTGTAGCCTGTGATTATACCTTTATTATAACATCGGATTGATAGTCAAATTCATGATATATTCAAACTAAGTACAGCTGCGGACACTTACAATTATGTGTATTAAATCATCTTACAATTCTATTGTGCATGGTTATTCAACTACCAAGAAAGATATTTCGTGCACTGCTATTATATATACGACATATAAAAAACTAATATGTGTAGAACATCGACAGTTCGACATGTTTGTTTTTTGTATTTTGTTACTGTCACGACCTGGGAGCCAAGGTGACTCAGTGAGTAAGACGTTGGCCCGGTAACCTGGAGGTGCCGTGTCCTATCCCTGCGTTGACCGAGAAAGTTCATCCGGATTTTTTGTTGTTCCAAACCTTTGCCCGAGGGCCTGGCAAGGGAAAACCTACAGTTGGGCGGATTGAACGTGCACTTAAAGGATCCGTTGGCAGTTATGAGAGTAGGTCGTATCGCAGCTGTCTTGGCACAATTTCTCTCGTAGCACACTGAATGGCGCATGTGCGTCTTCATTAGCCCAGTCGGAACTGAATAGTAGTTCAGATGCGTCGTGCACGTAAAGGATCCCTTGGTAGTTGGATTCTATATAAGACTAGACCGTAGCATTGCTGTCTAGGCACCGTATGGCGTATGTCCGTCTTCATTTTCCCAGTCGGAGCAGAATAGTAGGACGTTAAACACCAGTTCATTTCTGTTACGACCTAACCATGGGGTAAACTAAGTTGACTTAGTTAGTTCCTGGGACCACCCCTCATGATTATTATATTTAAAATACGAATATTGTTCATATTGTTATAAAATAAAGCTTTTCTTTCAATAGGCAGATTGTTTTCACTCTAGTAGATTCGATGGAGATTCACCGTGCAATAATTACTAGACAGTTTTCATGTTATTGAACACTTTTGCTAGTTTACGACAGTTTTAGTAGAAATCATATAGAGAAGTAGGTTGGCTTATCTGTGCAATAACAACGAACATTGACATTAGTATTAGCATGTGTCGCCCCGCCACCATTTCACCTCCGAAAATAGAACTGGTCTTAACGTGCGAGAGTACCTAAAATCGCTCGGTCTATTAAAGAGACAATTCTTACTTTTGCTAACTACTACTTACATTTCCTTCATTAAAGCTTCATTAAAGGAGATAAACGTCTAGCATAATCTTATCCATAATATTTAGAATTAAAACACGAAATAGAATTCAATATTAACACATTTCAATCCAAATCGATGTTCTTATATTACCGTAAAAAATATGGGATCCTAATAGCCAATATACAAAAGACAATGAACATTTTATAATCAGTACACGTGACGAGTCGTGTAGTATATGGTGGTAATGAAACAAAATATATCATAAAAAACAATGCGGAAGTAATAAGTAATGGCAGATACACACACGACAAAATGATAATAAAAGGGCGCGTAGAATGGACCCTAACCCTAAATCGACCGTGTTTAATTTGTTGGACTGTTCACGTATTTCACCGAACATAATTGAATCGAAATTTAAATAATATTATTAACAATTGAATATACATGTAAAAGGCTATATACATTCATATTATAATATGTGCTTTTAGACCCAGTTCGATCTACATGTATTTAAAGGTCTCAATGAATAGTCACACGCTTGTTAAATTCAGCTCATCGGACATCAATTAGGAGACAAACACTTCCTGTTTCACATTTAGAGGGGTGTTATTGTCCAATAGACATGTCCTGAGATCATTAGAACCCAAGACGCGTTTATCGACATTGTAGACAAATCAGAACGCTAGGTTTACCTTTAAGCATGTTACAATATATCAACGATGCATGCAATTACGACTTCTTTGGAAAATTTTAAAAAAAAAGCAGTTTTATTCCAGTTACTACAATCAGGTTATATTTTGACTTAAACTGAGTTCACAATTGGTGAAATTCGCATGGCCACATGGATTAAGTTATTATATCGCTCAAACGGGCTGATTTTGATGTCTGGAATTAAACATGCTTGTTATTTGATTTCAAGATTTTCCGCTTCACAAGGGTGATTTAGGATAACAGAAACAATTTTGTCCACCTCATCTGACTTTATTTTATAGACCATACATGCCTCCCTGGATCGATATCCAGGACTGTCCATAATATTCTATTCATTAATTATACCTGCCTGATACAAGGCCGTTGCTGAAAGATTAGTGTAGTTCCCCTCTTCTCTCATAAGTTGCCCAAATTCGTTGACATCAAGGGTTCAATAGTTTTCTATAAATGTGTCCGGTTCAAATGGCCTCCACGTAGGTTTTAAAAACTGTATCACCTGAAAAAAAAAACGGGTAACGGTCAGTCAATGTTGTTACAAAGCAAAATATTTTGAGTTTGTATCGTTTTAAGTGCGACCTGCAAGTAAGATTTAAATTTGTCTGATTCATAACAAATTCCAAAATTTTAATTCATAAAGAATTATTGACATTTAAGAGTGATGTTGGAGCTTGAAAGGATTATATCTTTAACGACTAGTACATAAACATATTTAACGACTAGACTATGAATGTGTCTAACGAACATTTGATGTCATTTATTTAGATATACAATATGCGAGT
This sequence comes from Patella ulyssiponensis, assembly GCA_963678685.1. NCBI lineage: Eukaryota > Metazoa > Mollusca > Gastropoda > Patellidae > Patella > Patella ulyssiponensis. The sequence goes on along the minus strand of OY783232.1, from coordinate 56,021,056 downwards.
CGTAGTTCTCGCTTTCAGTGGAACCAGCCTTTTCTATGTATCTCTGAAATGCTATGGTCGTAAAACGCGCACTAGAAAAGTACAAACGAGAAATACAAACGGGTACATAAACATATTTAAATATTTATAAAACTAAATATAAATTGTAGCTCAAAATGTTAATTTCTTGGATTTTGATTGGTCGAAAAGTGGCTTCGAAAGAGTATAAATTTCCTTGGGCGATATTAAGAAAATTTCAATTCAATGCTGGTGTGAAAATATTTGCTATGATGACCATGACGACTAATTAGACTGGTCAAATTACAATACTGTATTTCAAAACCTCATACTGGCTCGTTATCACTGATGTGACGTATTCCAAAAATACGAATGCTCTGACTGGGGAGAAAAAGATTCACTTTTGGCTTAGTAAAAGTTATACCGTCGAAAAGACAAGTCTTTATATCACCAGTACTCTATACGTTGTTGTACTGGAAATAGGGCCCAACACTTTTAGGGTCTCTGTGTTTCCCTAAGCTCTCGCTTGGTTCAATAAATCCTCTCAATAATCACCTGTGTGATATCTTGGCCTAGGACTCCACAAAACCTTAATCCGGCCCTGACTGGAAGGTTTATAAAGATCACCTGATTATCAGTGACGTAATCGATGCTAAAATAATCACTTCTTATCCATCTAAGTTACGAAATATTACATTTGGTTCGAAAACGTCAACAAATAACCGGTATAAATGCTTCTTACACTTTATTTAATTTTCTCTGGTATAATAAAAGCGTTATGAAATATAAGATATACAAAGGCTCTCACAAACTATAGATAAAAAACGAATTTACATGGGAGACAACTCTTTAAAGCATATCACGCTAGTTTTATAGTATTAAATGGAGTTACCTCCCCCAGACCAGGTCTGTGTTACCAGCATATTGCTTAATCATATTTATTTCTAAACCTGATAGGCCTTAATAAGAAATATATCCATTATGTAATACTCAGAATGTTACATTTATCATTATATTGTACTCCTTTAATGATATCATAAGCGTACATTTATGTTTTATATAATAGATACAGGCGCGGATCCAGGATTTTTTGCAGGGGGGGGGGGGGGTCTAGGTTTGATAATTTCTTAACTAATTACGCTCAACCAATTAACGAGAAAATTTGGTAAATTAGATTCAATTTGGTGCATTCTGACGTATTGCCGGAAGGTAAATTCCAACATTACAGGTCTAAAAATGGCCAATAAAATCGCATAGATTTAAGTTTCAAATTTTCAAGTCTGAGCAGGGGGGGGGGGGGGTCCGGACCGCCTCCCTCCCCCCCCCCCTCTGGATCCGCGCCTGATATAAGCACGGTTAATTGAAAATTAAACATACAGCTGTATCTTGCTTAGTAAAAAATATTTACATAATACAGCTTATACATATTCATGTTGTTTACTCGATAATAAGATCGTTAAATCGATAACTTTCAATACAAAAATACATTAAAAACTTGTTAGCTACGTGAACTAATGAAATGGGTGTTCTATACGTATGTGTCATCATTCTGTAATGCATCATGTTTGGGATGGACCAGGATTAACAACAGTTAATATTAGTTTGTAATATCATTCTGGGATGGGGAATGGCAGCAAAAGGTGGAGCGGACATATCACATAGGATAACAATGAACGCCAATGCACCATTTTATTTCTTTTATGATAACGTTGGCAAGAATCTACGGTGAGAACAGAGATGACAAGAACCAACGGTGATAACGTTGACAATAATGGTGATTGACTGAACACTCAAAGATAACTTTTATAAGCTCAGTACATACAAATTACTACCTAACTGTCTTATGCAACCTTTAATCATGATATGTACATCTTTCGAAATATTAATAGTTTGCATCTTACAGGTGGTCTAGAATTCTTCTGATTCTATATAAATTAATAAAACCTGTCTATCGCTTTTGACGAAAGAACCACAATGGCCGCTACTATACGCAAATAGTGTAAAAGTATGAAATACCAAGGTTGAGGGCACTCTAAAGGTCAAATTTTTATCCGTCTTCGATGGAACTTACAATATGTTCATATCCAAGCGATTTCGTTTCCTTTCGATAATTCTTACTCCCTGGATGATGACCCTGTACAAAACATCGCTTCTTTCTTAACTTCTGTCTATCTCTTGCAAAATGTGGATTAGGTTGCATGGCAACCGCTTGATTTTGTAAGAAGCAATCACCATTCTTAACCCTGTCCCATTAAGTGGGCCACTGCCCACTATTGGTAGTATATTTTAAATGATGAATTTATAAACATCCATGCAGTCATGTCTAATCATATACCCATACTTAAGTGTGACATTTTAGGTCGTCACCCTGTCCGTCCAGCAACAATTGTCTAGTGAAAGCGATAGGGTCTTAGTCCGGTGGCTGAAGAGGGTGCGGGGGGAATGGCCACCCGAGCTGTGGATTTATGAGACCCAAGTTTTTCTAGACCAGTTTTTTGTGTAGATTATGGATCTGGGTGGTGATCAGGCGTTTGAGGGGGCTTTTTCGAGATATGGGGGGGCAAATGTCTATAATGAGCGCATGTGTGTGGTGGGGTGGGGCGGAATGACATGTTGACATATTCTATTAATAAAACATAAATTTACAGGACTGTCCATCTTTAAATAAGTGTTTATGATGCTCTTGACAACTGTTTTGGTTTATGGGGAGGTGGGATTGGGGGAACAGGTTTAGCTGTGCATATGTGGAAGGGGGGGGGGGTGTCATTATGTTGACATAAATGATGATCATGTTATAATTATATTAATAAAACATAAAATACTAGGACTGCCCATCTCTAAATAAGTGTTTATGATGCCCCTGGACAACGGTTTGATTTACGGGGTGGGGATAGCAGGTGTGCGTGTGTCGAGGGTTGGGGTGGGGATAAAATTGGCGGCAAATGTGTTCACGTTGATTTAAATGATGATTGTCTAAGAGCTGGATGAAACATCTCTAAATATGTGAATACGGTTCCAATTTTGTTGGGGTTGACGCTGGGGTGGGTCCGTGTGAGTGTGTTGGTGTCGGGGGGGGGGGGCTGACATCATCTATTTTTGTGGACAGAAGTCATTTCGTTCTTAATTGAGCTTAAAGTAGTATTTCGTTAGCGTTTTCGTTCAAAATATTAAGTTATAATGGTTCTTTTCAAGAGATCTGGGAATGTATCTCAAAAAAACAGTAACTCAGAGATATGTTTAGTTATTAGTTTATTCATATCAATAGTTCATATGATTGAGACAAATATTTTCTCGGTTGCTGCCCAACAGCTCGCATATCCTATGGATATTATTCCAAAACCAATTCACATTGTAAATCTTCATTCAAGCCCTGCAGTGTATACGGCAAGGTGGTAATAAAGAAAGGTCTGTTATTTTTTCATGCAGAAAATCTTTTTTCTAGCGTTATCTACTGATGTAAGCCGCCTTTTGCGATATTTTCTACCTTTGTCCGTCTCTAAGCGATAACATACTTATGAAGAACAATTACTGTATTTTGCCCGTCTCATTTATGGAACACCAAACAGCTCTTTATTCAGTGTTCTTAGTTCTAAATTCATAGTTCTTAATTCTTACTACTTCATTTGTTGTCGTATTTCGACATTTGTACACTAAAATTAACATTTGTATCTTAAAATCAATATTTGTTTCACAAATCAGACATTTGTCATATCAGATTTGTAAAATGTATTTTAATATAAGATATTTATTTTTTTAAGAAAATGAAAAAAATAGTCTATATTTACATTTCATCAGAAAAATACAACAAAAACAAATATCGAACAGCGAATTTCAAAATACAAATCCCCAAATCTTGCAAAACATTTCTCTGAAACAATTCTCCAAAAAACATATCTTCAAAAACATTTCTCCAAATACATATCTCGAAATTCATTAAATCGGAACATTAGAAATCAACCTGGCATACAATAAGTCACCATACAATAATGAGAATGTACAATAAGAATAATCGTTCAGAGACCGCGACGCTAGTGAAACGACCCCTTGGCAGTTGGAATTCGATATAAGAGTTGGCCGTAGCACACTGTATGGCGTATGTCGGTCTTCATTAGCCCAGTTTAGGAGCAGAACAGTAGGATGTTAAACCCCATTTCATTTTATTTCTCTAGTGAAACCACGTGCGTAGAACAGCTAATCGGACAGAGCCTTCGATAACGAAATAAATTGAAAGTAGTCTATTTTCAGAAATTAGGCTTTGCCTGATAGCGACATATTTCTTTGTTCAAAGAGAGGGAGAAATGGAGTTTAACAACCACTCGACACAACTAGGTCATTTCGGGACTAACACATGGTTCAATTTTATTTCCATAATTAGCTTGCACGTAGGGTCTTTAGCAGCGGGAGGAAACCGGAGGCCCCAGAGAAAACACACGAGATTGGACAGGTATCCCTACTCCTCGACACGTACATCGAAATCACGCCAGTTGACTCAATGACAGACCTTATGGTACAGCGCGTACGTGCTATTCATTAGACCATCCAAACCCCCCTTCTTTGTTCAAAGGAAAGAATGTTTTACCTCTTCTAAATCATGTTTTCATGAATGTGCCTGGGAATAAGTTCATACAGATTTTCCGGCGTTATTTCCCCTTGTCAGTGATGCAGGACCGGGGGCCAAACAAGAACAGCTGTGTGGTCGTTCGGATGGTACGAGAAACCGAGGCAACGTGTTTACACATTGGCGTGTACGTAAAATATCCCTTGACAGTTGGAATTCCATATAAGTAAGAGTATGATGTAGTGTCGCTGCCCGGGCAAAATTTCCCTCATAGCACACTGTATAGCCTATATCCGTCTTCATCGGCCCAGTTCGGATCAGAAAAGTAGGACGTTAAACTCCGTTTCCCTTCATTTCATTTATTCAGTGAGGGGAGGTGGCAGGGATTTAAATCTTAAAAAACGATCTCAATAAGAAATTCTCGATATTTGTTCATATAGTACTGATAAGTATGTTTTTTTGTTCGCTACAGAATGTAAATTTATATTTACATAACTTGCAAAAAGAAAAAAAATTGACTGGCACTAACAAATGAGGGGTGTGGAGGGTATTTAACGTCAAAATACCGGCCATAACACGAAATACAAGATATCGGATTGCACACCATTAAGAAGGTCCAAATGCATATTAAAATGTACATGTTTTCTGACATACATGATTTTGAAGAGATAAAGCCCTCTTTCATTGATCAAACGGCATATGTCTACTTTCAATTTATTTTATTTAATGCTAGATCATATTAACCAATATATTTATATATAGAAACATAAAACGCACGTGATTCCATTAAAGTCACGGTCATTGTACGATTTTACTTGTATGCTGGCTCGATTGATTCTTATTTATTGTATGGTGACTTATTGTCTGCTAGGTTGATTTCTAATGTTCCGGTTCGATGAATTTCGAGAAATGTGTTTGGAGAAATGTATTTGGAGAAATGTTTTTGGAGAAATGTTTTTAAAGAAATATTTTGCAAGATTTGTATTTGGAGATTTGTATTTTGACATTTGTTGTTCGATATTTGTTTTTCGTTGTAATTTTCTGATGAAGTGAAATATAGATTAATCTTTTGATTTTTAAAAAAAAAATAAATATCTTATATTAAGATACATTTTACAAATCTGATATGGCAAATGTCTGATTTGTGAAACAAATATTGTTTTTAAGATACAAATGTTAATTTTAGTGTACAAATGTCGAAATACGAATTAAGGACTATGAATTTAGAACTAAGAACACTGAATAAAGAGCTGCTTGGTATTCCATACTCATTATCGATCAAAATTTGAATATTTGGATCATTGTTTGAGAAGAGAATGATTGGGACATTGATTTAAGAGCTTGTAAGTTCCCCATGTGTAATATTTCTGTCACAAAAATCTCTATCTGACTCTGACAGGGTTCTATTAAGGTTTTTGCATACATTATTAATTTCATCTATATTTTCATTTACATCTTTTGAATATAATGACTTATAAAAAGCTGCGCATTCATGAATAATTGCGCAACTATCTGTTAGTATTTCTCCTTTACTATCTATTAGTTCTTTAATGTAATTTTTATTTCGTCGTTGCTTTTCTACATTCATAAAATATTGTGTATTCCTATCGCTTTCGGTCGAATATTTGACCTTTGATCTTAAAATAGCAGCCCCACACTGTTGATTTCCAAATCTTTCAATGTCGATTTCTAACTCAGTTATAACAGTATAATCTGTCTTAACACCGCGTGCTATTAAACTGTATTCATTTTGCAGTTTATTTTGAATATTCCAAAAAAAGTTTTTTCTCCTTATGAATTTTAGCCTTCGAAAATCTTTGTGCGGCTGCTTTACATTTGTAGTTAAGACTGTCCCACCATACCAGTGGTTCTGATGTGTAAATAGGGTTCTTTAACTCCGTATGTATAACATTACTGATTTCTGTGCAAAATATTTCATCTAAGAGTAAATTATTATTAAATATGTAGATACCCTTCCCACGGTGGCATTCGGACAAATCTACCTTTAGATTAATTTGGCTGTGATCTGATAACTGACTGTGAATAATTGATACATTTATAACATTGCATATCAAAGGTCGTTTTATAAGAAAATAATCTATTCTGCTCATTTTGTAATTGTTTTCTATAGTTTGACATCTTGTAAATTGAATTTTATCAGGGTATTTGTGTCGATATACATCGCACATGTTATTGCGCTCGATATATTGTCTTAGAGCTATACTGCTTGCTTTATTTGTAGTCATTCCTTTACTACGGTCCATAAATGGGTCCAAGACCTCATTTAAATCACCACCTATGATGCAATTTTCAGTTGTAAATATATCTAATGTCTTTAAAAACTTAATTCTTTCTAGATAATCATTTGGTGCATAAACAGATATTACAGATATCATTTTATCATCTATTTCTAGGTCTACTTTAACAACGCGGCCCTCGTCGTCTGCTGATTTAATTATATATACATTTTTTTAAATCATTTTTTTATAAGTACAGCTACCCCCTTCCTTCTATTGTTTATCGAAAAACTACAATATATAATCCCATCCCACAAGTGCACAATAGACGTGAGAAAGTCTCTATCCCAGAAAGTTTCCTGAAAACAAATAATGTTTGAATTTGATTCCTGTAACAAAGAAAAATTTTTATTTATTTTTTTAAAGTCTCTTAAACCGTTTACGTTCCATGTTGTTACTAGCAGGGTCATTATAATGAAAAGTATAAGAGGTAAAGGATAAATAGTAACTAAATTAATGTTTCAAGTCCCCTTCGTCCACTCCCACTTATTACATTTAATTTTGGGACACCTGGAAAATAAGTGGTGTGGGGAAAACATTTAAAACAGACTTTACTCTGGTTATTGTGAAGAACATTAAAGCTTCTAATTCCCTCGTCTGTGTCGAAATTCATCGCCCACGTTAAGGATGTAATGTGGGGTGGAAACTTGCATTTGCACAAGTTTTAAAGTTATCATAGAAGTGAGGGATAACTGGACCAGCTATTTCTACCCCACGTGATTCTAGTTTCTGTAGTATATTCCTTCACACATATTAATCGTATTATCGACTGTATTTAAAGTTATTTCAATTATACTTGGCTGTCTTGGAACACACCCAATACAACTCCCGTCTCCATATTTATCTTCAACTGCTTGAATAACATCATCAATACATACATTTTTTAGACTGATAACATTTACCTTCAGGGTCCTTTCTTTAATATTCTTCCATGTATCCATTTTGTGAGGGCCGAGGCCTCTAGGAGAAAATCCCAATGACCACACAATTAAACATTCCGACCACATTCTCGTAACGTAAAGTTTTAAATCCAAAAAAGCGAGCGAAAAAACAAACACAAAGTCTTATGAACGAGGTCAGTTCCGCTTGACCGCACTTCGGGAGCACATTTAAAACACGTCCTTACGCTAGCGCGTATCAATCGACTCTCTCACGTCGGATTATAACTGACGTGCACCTGATAATAACTGGCTTGCGTCGGATAATAACTGGCGCGCGCCGGATAATAACTGGCTCGCGTCGGATAATAACTGGCTCGTGTCGGATAATAACAAGCGCGTCGGATAATAACTAGCACTAATTAATACATTTCCCCTATGAAATGGGGTTTATAGTCCTACTGCTCAGACTGGCCTAATGAAGACCGGCATACGCCAAATAGTGCCAATGTGTACACCGGACCTCGGTATTTCGTCCCATCCCAACGACTGTACGTTGACCGTAGGCTCGCTATCCAGGAGGCCCCTTGTTCCATCCCTCCAGTAGCGAAAAAAGTTCATCGGGATTTTTAAGAGCGATTCCTCCTGTACCATTGATTGGCAAGGGGGAAAATCAGGGTGAACGCAGGGATGGAACACGGGATCTTCTAGATAGCGAGCCAACGTCTTATTAACTGAACCATGTGGTCCCTTTTCCAATAAGAAGGGTTGGGTAGCCAAATAAGGTCCCTCTCTGTTTTTCCTCCCTCTGTCAGTGTTCCTGTCCATCTCCCTGTCTTTTGCTGTTTTTCTCTCTGTATGTCCGTCTCCCTCTGTGTCTGTCTGCCCCTCTCCCTCTCTCTGTGTCTCTGTCTCTCTCTCTCTGCCCCACCCCTGTGTCGGCCTCTCTGTCTGCCTCCACCCCGCTCTGTCAGTCTCTCTCCATGTTTGTCTGCCTGTTTGTCTCTCTCTCTCTCTGTGTCTCTCCCTCTCTCTGTCAGTATCCCTGTCCACCTCTATCTTTGGCTGTCTTTTTCTCTGTGTGTCCGTCTCCCTCTGCGTCTGTCTGTCTGTCCCCCTCTCTGTGTCTTTGTCTTTCTCTCTCTCTCCGCCCCCCTCTCTCTCTCTCTCTCTCTCTCTAATTAATGCCAGTCTGTCTGTGTCTGTCTGTCTGTCTCCCCCTGTGTGTATCTCTCTTTGATTCTATCTCGCTCCCCGACTCTCTCTCTATGGTGCATTTGGGTGGGACGATTTACCCAATACTACCCAATTCTACCCAATACCACCTCAATATCACCACATACTACCCAAATACTACAACATAATACTGTAAAATATGTATATCAATTGAATTTCTTCAAAAATAATAAGTTATGCCGTGGGAATTGAACTTCAAATGCGATAACCGATGTCTGGCTGTTCCATTTGCCTCCCTATATCACATAAAACAAGCATGTGGTGATATCGGGGTGGTATTCAGGTGTTATTGTGTAGAATTGGGTAGTATTGGGTAAATCGTCCCGCCGCTGCATTGGGTTAACTTTATACTGTAAACCACATTTTATCACAAACTGATTCAGTTATCTAACGTATATTGGGTGAGAGACAGAAGGACCCAGAGAAAACCCACGATGTTGGACATGCGTCTCAACTCCTTGTCACGTACAAGTGAGGAATCGAAACCACGCCACTTGACTCAATGACAGACATTATGATCAAACCTGCAAGTCTTAACCATTCGGCCCCCACCCCCAGCCCCGTTTGTCATAGCCAAAGTTTTTGCATGACTGGGAATGTGTTCAATCCAAATAATACCAGAACCATTTCTAATCCACACCAAGTTTCAAGCAAGTTGTTTTTTTTTTATTTTTAATAAAGAAATAACAAAGCGGTATCGTACACATGATGAAAAGCAACGATGTTAATAATTTTTATGGCTAATGTAGCACTACCGCTGCCACAATCTTTGATTTGACCTGATCGTCTAGGGGTTGGTTTGACTCTGGACTGGCTGTTGTTGTATTCCACTTCTTAAGGACTTCACCATTGTTTTTCTCACGATACCGAAATCAATTATGTAACAGGAACCAAAACAGTTGTTTTCTATACGTTTTATGTCGCCACAGTTACACAATAATCTACATTAAAATGTTTAAATTAATATCGTTTTCTCTCAACCCCAACTCGAAACGCCTAACATGAAAAGATCGTCTAAAGAACCCAGTGCGTGTTTGACTTTTAAGAATCTAAATGATGTGTAAAATTATTCTACTCCCGCTCTCTCTTATAGGTGACGAATGACGTAGGCTAATGAGTCATTTTCAACTCACGTGTATTTCAAACAATAGAGACTTTTGGCAAGCGTAAATTTCTGGTCCGTATCGCGTATCCGTATCGATTTTGTGTGTGACGTCAACAATGTTTGTGTACTTCTCATACGTGATACTGCACACGAATACGGCAGCACGTGTAGAACAGCTTTCATACGGAAAAGGTCCGTATAACATCGTCGTCTTTTTACCGTACTTTTCGCTACTTTTAGACGTTGAAATGTTGTGTCATAGTGTTTTTATGAATCTATGTGTACCCTAGAACGCGAAGGTGTATATTTGATCAGATTTTAACCATGATAAAGACAGCAATTTAATGATTACTTTTGATGAGATTTTCACAGAATTTTCATATTTTCCCGCCTGACTGTCTGTCAGTCTGCATGCTGGTTGATCTACATGCTAAATTTAGGGAGGTGGGGCCTTGCAAATCTGCATTTAAAAGCGGTATACTATACTTTCTGAAATGATACATCAGTGAAACGCAAAAAAGATTCGACACTAAATTTCTTTTTAAATTTTAAATAGCTCATCCACTGTCGAGCGACTTTATTCCACTCAGGAATTTGTGGGCTAGGCACTTGACTAGTACTGGTGTTTGTCTTGGTAGATAACTGCCACCATGCTGTATTAGAACTAAGCTCAGTTCAGCTACTCATATGTACACGGCGCGAAAGTCTGCCAAAACTCTAAAACTACCTTGACGCAACGTATCACGTGGCGATACGGATACGTGATACGGATGCGGAAAATTCCACTTGCCAAAAGTCTCTAATAACCTCCGTTAACGTATCAAAATAACAAGCGTGTGTTCTATATGTTAGGTTATGAAATTATAATCAATAATTTGTAAAGATAACAATATTGTTTCCGCCATCATTCCTCCATTCCTTGTCTATGAATTTGAAAACTATGTCGCAACGACAATATTGTTACACTATCGAGGATTAAAAGCTTATGTATCTTATAAAATTTGTTCCATCCATTTTTTTTGTTTAATTCTCGATTTTATAAACATTTATACAATTTCATTCTAAAATACAGAGATCAACCATTACGCCACATTACATTTATAAGGAACAATCCTCACTCTTAGTACCGTCCCAATATTCGAAGAGTATTTTACAATGCATCAAATGATTAATAAATAAATATAATCTTGTATTTTTCTAGTAAGATTGCATATCTCTACTTTCCATACCCAAATTGCCATACTTTTATTGGCAATAACCACCCGATAAATACTTTCCTGGGAACCAAACCTTAAAGAGACAATTCTTACTTTTGATCACTGCTACCTTGTTAAAGAATAACCCTATTATTCCATTGGGGGGGGGGGTAAAACAAGGGAGGTAATTGTGTTATTATTTCCGTCGTCAGTGATTTTAAAGTTTGGGGAATAACGCCTATGATCGTATAAACAGTGAGTTGACAACTTACTGTGCAAAAGGGATAGAAATAATTATGTTTTGACTTTCTTAGAAAATATGCAATTCTCGCTTTAAATTCCCTTCATTAAAGGAGATAAACATCTAACTTAATCTTAGCCATAATATATAAAATTAAAACACGAATTAGAATTCAATATTCATACATTTCGATCCAAATCATGTTGTTATCTTGCCGTGTAAATATCGAATCCTTATATCCAATTTTCAAGACACAATGAACATTTTATAGTCAGTATATATATACGTGTCGTGTCGTCTATGGTTGCGGGTGTCAATTGTAATTAAGAAAGAAAAATATATCCTATAAAACAATACGGAAGTAATTAATAATGGCAGATTCACAAACGACAAAATGATATTACAATGGTGTATATGGACAGCGCAAACGTAATTGGCTGTCGTTCAATTTGAAATGTTCACGTATTTTGCTGAACATTATTTATTAGAAATTAAAATAATTAGCAATTGACTATAATTGACTACATATATTCATATAACAATAATATGTGCTCTTAGGCCCATTTCCGTCTATTTAAGATTTCAAAGAAAAGTCATATGCTTGTGGAATTCAGATTACCGATCAGACATCAATAAATCAATGATGCATGCATATCGAACGAAAAATAAACAAAAGAAAAAAGCAGTTCTTGCAATCATGTTATATTTTAAATGAAATTGAATTTACAATTGGTGAAATTTATATGGTCACATTGATTATATTCATTATATTGTTCAAACAGGCAGATTGATCCATTACATTGACACATGGTTAAGGGATTATGATTAAGTCCTTAGGACCTGAACATGGACATAGTTAGCTGTAATGATAAAACTAAACGACATGTGAGTAAAGAAAAACAAGCATGGAAAAGGACTGGTATTGTTTACAAAGGGTACCTGCCAAGTTTCATTCGATTCTGTTACCTAATGAGAGGATGGGTAACGGGGTACAAATGAAATTAGACTGACAACCCCAAAAGAACGAGAAGATGATCAGGATACACGTTAAAGTTGCGATTTCATATTTTTAAGTTTTATTTTTAAACTGTAATAAAATAAAGCCTTAAAATAGATTGTATCTATAAACAGTCCTACCTTGTTAAAGAATAATCCTATAATATCATTTTCAAAGTCAAATTCAAACGTTTGAAGATTGCTATTCCACTGGGGGAATAGAAAAACAAGGGCGGTAATTGTGTTATTATTTCCTGTGTCACAGATTTTAATGCCTGAGAAATAATGCCCATGATCGTATAATAGTGAGTTGACAATCTTTTGAGTACAAGACATAGAAATAATTATATGTTTTGACTTTCTTAGAAAATGTGAAATTCACGCTTACTGGTGACAGATTAAATATCAATAGAGTTTATGGTAACGGTTAGCTCTTTGGACTTAAGTATGCTAACCAGCAAAAATGTTCCCATCGCTCGTGTTGCAATTTTCCTATATTCATTTAGATACATAAATAGAACTAAGAAAAATCAGTTAATTCGGAATGTTATGGAAACATTAATCTGGCTGTTAAATCTATTCTGAAAGTCATCCGTGGAAATCAGGGGCTGATTGTGCTTGTATGAAACCCTTACATCATCAATGAAAAACGGACATCTTTACGTGCATTGAGTGCAATTGGTTTGTAGTATCTCTGGATTTGGTTGCAACAAGGGAAAGGCAGCTGTAAAAGGGGGGCACGATGTTTTCATTGGGGTGGACAGTTCCTGAACTATTTAAGGTATCTCTGTCGAAATTTGACGGCACATTTTCGGAAGAGGGGGCACATAGCCACCCCCGCGGCATACCCTATACCCTAGTACGAAATCTCATCGGATTCGAGCGTTATCAACCATTTCCAGTTTCTGCCTTTATGAGAGCGGAGTAAGCGATTGACTACCTGTCCAGCACGCCTCTACAGTGAGAATTTTTGCTTAGGTTACACAGAGGGATGAGGCTTTAAAGAAGCTAAATCGCTAATATTTGGGACTGAGAAATTGACCCAAAAGGGCCGCAACGCACATAATAATGTAATCTGATTGTATATAACTAATTTACATTCAATTGTTTCCTTTTTGACTCTAATTTCAAATCAGTTATGTCCAGCGAAATATGACATGAGTCTAAACAGAATAGAAATTTCTAGTGTGTGATTATGCAAGTCTATTGTACATGCTCTCCAGCTAAGTTATAGCGTCACCGCTTGACGTAAGTTTTGGAATGTGTCGAGCCTCGTTCTTTCTGGTCACTTGATGCTGAAACGCACTATAATGGTACACGTTTCGTGCACCAATGGTAAAATTGTTTATTTTACCATTTACAACACGTAAGATTTTGGACGATATTGGATAAGAGACTTAGCTACTTTAAATGCTAGTATTAGATCTGTAAGTAATTAATGAGTGTCATCTATTTAGGGACTCCGGCCTCAATTTTGATTTGTCAAATACAACTAGATTAATGTCCAGTCGTCTTTACTGTTGTATCAGCGGACACCGATTATATCTGTTGTAATGGGCTGTCTGCTAGTCTTTCCTACAGACCATGTAAACGACAACGGTCCGCAAAATTAAATCTTAGCACTGTAGACCGTCTATACCTTGATACGGGCTCCTCCACTTCAGTAGAGTTACAACACTGAGCAATTTCATTATCAAATGGTTCACTGCATATCTGACAAACAGGCGATACTGTATCCATCTGAATCTCAAAATTTAAAGCAATTTGTGAAATAAATTTGCCACGTGCTTCAAAGGTTTAAGGTAGGAGTATCATTAATCTCCCATCCCTAATCAGATATCTAAATCCCTAATTGGACTTTCTCCTATTAAATTGACACAGGGAATAACTTAATCACTAAAATATGCACGAACATTGATTCAGCTACCTTCAAAACGTATATTTGACACCAAACCTGATCCTCATGCAAAGTTTGAATTTTCCCGCCAAAACTGAACCCCACCTTGAATAACCCCCAATATTGACTTAGCGGTAGCACTTATCACAACAATGTGTATGGAAATGGATTCATTTACCCCGAAAACGTATATTTTGATACCAGATTCGATTATATTATGGTAATTGGCTGGAAATCATAATAATATACGTTTTGGATTTTGGCCAATTTGACCACGGATTTCGGATTGGGAATTTTCTTTGGTGATAATATACGTCTAGACCGACCATAAACCATGGTCGTCATTTCTATTGCAGCATCTGCTCGCACTTATCCTATCTTGCCTGGACTGGGTATGGTTTTGGCTTTTAACATTCGATATGTTGAACTATTTTATAATAAACCACGGTCTGGAATCAGTTAAATACTTTGAAAATGAAATGAAACGGTGTCCTGCGTTGGGTTAACTTTTATACTATATATCACATTTTATCACGAACTGATTCAGTTATATAATGTATATTGGGTGAAGAATGACCCTGAGAAAACCCACGAGGTTAGAATTACGACCCAACTTCTTGTCACGTGTGGGATTGAAACATTATAATCCACCTCAAGTTTCAAGCAATGTTGTTTTTATACGCCCACATTTTTATGTGGACGTAAATTGTCGTCGCCCCTGTCCGTCCGTCCGTCCACAATTGTTTGCGGACACTCTACAAGTCACACTTATTATCCAATTTTGACGAAAGATCTCGGCTGCTATCGATATAGACATGTATCCGATCGAAACTGAATGGGTTTTGGTCCTGATTGCACGAAAAATCACGTTTTTAGCTTGTGGACCCCCTAGAGGTCACAATTTTTAAGCGATTTTGATGACACTTGAAATGCAAGAGTAGGACGTTGAAACTCATTTTATGGTTTTAGCTCTTAACATTTTCTATGGGTTGCTTTCGATATTCGTGCATATCGGATCGTAACTTCCTGAATTATGGCCCCTGATTGTACGACAAATCGTATTTTTAGCTTGTGGATTCTCTAGAGGTCGCATTTTTTTTTTAATACGATTTTAAAAACCGTTTAAATATATCACAACATTCTACCATACTGTAGGTTGAATTCATATCTCTGGAAATCGAAATGAAACTGCACGTCATAATGGCCGCTCTTTGCATGCAAATTGTGTATTGTATGTAATACGAAGGTCAAGGACCCTGTAGAGGTTACAATATTTTCAAATAGGAAATAACAGAAGCGGTATCGTACACATGTTTAAAAGCAACGATGTTCATAAATTGTATGGCGAATGTAGCACTACCACTGCTTCATATATTTGTTTTGACCTGGTCGTCTAGGGGTTGGTTTGACTCCGGGCTAGCTACTGTTGTATCTCGCTTCTTAAGCACTTCACCATTGTGCTTTCTCACGATACCGAAATCAAATATGTAACGGGAACCAAAATAAATGTTTTCTATACGTTTAATGTCTACATTACAATGTTTAAAATTAAT
Organism: Patella ulyssiponensis; assembly: GCA_963678685.1. Lineage (NCBI taxonomy): Eukaryota > Metazoa > Mollusca > Gastropoda > Patellidae > Patella > Patella ulyssiponensis. The sequence goes on along the minus strand of OY783232.1, from coordinate 56,005,102 downwards.
ATCTCTTTCTCTCAACTTTAAAGTCTAACCAGCGTGGCGAGATTCAGAAAACCACCACATCATGAAATGGTCGTCTAAAGAACTCAATGCGTGTTTGACTTTAAAGAATCTAAATGATGTCTAAAATTATTCTAACGCCGCTCTCTCTTATAGGTGTTGAATGACGTGGGATAATTAGTAATTTTTCACACACGTGTATTTCAAACAATAGAGACTTTTGGCAAGTGGCATTTTCCCTATCCGTATCACGTATCGTATACGTGACACGTTGCGTCAGAGTAGTTTAGAGTTTTGGCAAATTCTTGCGTCGCGTACGTATGCGTCACTGAGCTGAGCTTGGTTCTGTACAGCATGATGGCAAATATCTACCAAGATCACCACCCCCATGAGCTATTATAAAAAATTAATGTCGCATCTTATTAAAAGAAATCTTTGACTTTGAGTCGACAGCAATTTTCGGTTTCACTAATTTGAATCACATCATTTACAGATTTGCAAGTTCGCATATCTACCTAAATCGAGCACGTAGATCAACCAGCGTGCAGACAGACGGGCGGGAAAAGTATGAAAATTCCCGAGAAAAACCCATCAAAAATAATGATTAAATTTCAGTCTTTATTATGGTTAAATTCACATCAAATATGCACCTTCGTGTTCTGGGATACACATAGATTCATAAAAATGCTATGATACAACATTTCAGCGTCTATAAAGACGACAATGTTATACGGACCTTCTCCGTATGAAAGCTATTCGATACGGGCTGCCGTATCCGTGTGCCGTTTCACGTATGAGAAATACACACACATTGATGACGTCACACACAAAATCCATACGGATACGCGATACGTATCAAAGTAACCAGCGTGTGTTCTATATGTTTGGTTATGAAATTAGAATCAATAATTTGTAAAGATAAAAATATTGTTTCAGCCATCATTTCTCCATTCCTTGTCTATGAATTTGAAAACTATGTCGCAACGACAACATTGTTACACCAACGAGGATTAAAACGTCACGTATCTGATAAAATAAGATAATAATCATCGTCGTGTAAGTTTAAAGTTCGATCACACAAATAAGATAATAATCATCGTCTAGTAACAGGTTAATAGCCTGGTTTACATTCAATAAATTGAAAGGGGATTAGTACACAATGATCGAAGTGACCACAATAGTATATTTTGAACATTTTCATAGATCTACAAAAAATAAATAGCCATCGTGTACATGGTCATCTGCAAGCAAATCGACATAAGCAAGCCGATTTTTGTATCTGGTAAAGTGAACAACACATACTTCTGGTTAATGAACAATGTATATTTTAAACAATGGACTGATAAATTATGATCATTATATTACAATATACAATGCAAATATTATGTTTTGGAGCTATGTCCCACAAATTCGACGCAGTCCAGATTAATCGTCCGTAAATAATTAAGGCAGTCGATAAATCGACTCAACTTCAATTGTATATAGATTATTTTAAGTTAATTACATACTACATGAATTGGATTTTAAATTGTAGGCTTTTTGACATATGTTTAATGAAAAATTAGAAAATATAAAAATTTGTAAGAACAATGTAGAGTAATACGCTAAGATGAACATAAATTGAAAAACAATAATCCTATATATAAGACATGAGTAATTACCAATTGCAGTGTACTTTATTTCACATTTGCTGGAGTAAATATGTGTCGCTGGAAAGTTGCAAATAAAGTTTGCCAGGAAAATGCGTATCCATAATAGTATTACCATAAAAACAGATGATGTGTTATTTAGATTTTAAGAAATATTTTGGAAATAAAATATAGTATTTCACTGAGCATAACCAGATACAAAAATATTCGATATACATTTTAAAAATATTTAACATCAATACCGGTATTATTGTAAAAACTGCTGATGTGTTTTTTATATAGAATGTGTCTTATGATCAGCACGCTGTTGATAATCTTACATCATCTTGCAAATTTAAGTGTGTATGGAATTGCAACTGCCAAGTGATATATTTCGTGGACTGCTCAGCTAATGTATATACGACATACCAAAACTAATATGTGTAAAACATCAACAGTTTTAAATTTTTGCTTTCTGTTCTTGTCACGACCTGGGAGCCACGGTGGCTTAGTGAGAAAGATGTTGCCTCGCTAACCTGTATACATGTCCCGTGTTCGATTTTTGCGTTGGCCGAGAAAGTTCATCGGGAATTTCTGCGGTTACAACCCCTTGTCCGTGCTGCAGGACCGAGGGCCTTGCAAGGGAAAACCTGTAGTCAGACAGATGAGAAATGCACGCAAAGGATTCCTTGGCAGTTGGAAATCGGTACAAGTGTAGGCCGTGGCGAAGTCGGAACAAAGCAGTATTTTAGATGCGACGTGCACGTAACGAATCCGTTGGCAGTTGGATTTTATATAAGACTAGACCGGTGCGCTGTTGTCTTGGCAAAATTCCCCTCATTGCACAAAATATGGTGTATGCCCGTCTCCATTATCCCAGTCGGATCAGAATAGTAGGACGTTAAACAACACAAACTAAGTTGGCCTAGCTCGTTCCTGAGACGACCCTCTTGCTTATTATTTTTGTCAAGTCGTATCTTATATTTAAAATACGATTACATCCATATGTTCATGATGTTATAAAATAATTGCGCATGAAATATTTATATTGTGTAACATGGACGGGGAGTCTTTCTTTCTTCTTTTCTGTCAATAACCAAATTTTTATTGTTTTCACTCTATTAAATTCAATTGAGCTTAAATGTGCAATAACTAGATATTTTCCATGTTATTGCACACTTTTGCTAGTTTACTTCAGTTTTAGTAGAAACATGGATACGAGCATGGAAATTAGTATTACCCGGTATAGTCTATTAAAGAGACAATTCTTACTTTTACTCACTACTACTTACATTTCCTTCATTAAAGGAGCTAAACGTCTAGCTTAATCTTATCCATAATATTTGAAATTAAAACATGAAAGAGAATTCAATATTAACACATTTCAATCCATATCGATGTTCTTACCGTAAAAATATGGGATCCTAATAGCCAATATTCAAGAGACAATGAACATTTTATAATCAGTACACGAGTCGTGTAGTATATGGTGGTAATGAAACAAAATATATCATAAAAAACAATGCGGAAGTAATAAGTAATGGAAGATACACAAACGACAAAATGATAATAAAAAGGCGCGTAGAATGGACCCTAACCCTAAATCGACCGTGTTTAATTTGTTGGACTGTTCACGTATTTCACCGAACATAATTGAATTGAAATTTAAATAATATTATTAACAATTGAATATACATGTAAATGGCTATATACATTCATATTATAATATGTGCTTCTAGACCCAGTTCGATCTATTTTAAGGTCTCAATGAATAGTCACACGCTTGTTAAATTCAGCTCATCGGACATCAATTAGGAGATAAACACTTCTCACTTCCTGTTTCGCATTTAGAGGGGTGTTATTGTCCAATAGACATGTCCTGAGATCATTAGGACCCATGACGCGTTTATCGACATTGTAGACCAATCAGAACGCCAGGTTTACCTTTAAGCATGTTACAATAACTCAATGATGCATGCACTTACGACTTCTTTGGAAAAATTAAACAAAAAAGCAGTTTTATTCCAGTTACTACAATCAGGTTATATTTTGACTTAAACTGAGTTCACAATGAGTGAAATTCGCATGGCCACATGGATTAAGTTATTATATCGCTCAAACGGGCAGATTTTGATGTCTGGTATTAAACATGCTTGTTATTTGATTTCAAGATTTTCCGCTTCACAAGGGTGATTTAGGATAACAGAAACAATTTTGTCCACCTCATCTGACTTTATTTTATAGACCATACATGCCTCTCTGGATCGATATCCAGGACTGTCTATAATATTCTATTCATCAATACCTGCCTGCTACAGGGCTGTTGCCGAAAGATTAGTGTAGTTCCCCTCTCTCTCATAAGTTGCCCAAATTCGTTGACATCCAGGGTTCAATAGTTTTCTATAAATGTGTCCGGTTCAAATGGCCTCCACGTAGGTTTTAACAACTGTATCACCTGAAAAAAAAGGGTAAAGGTCAGTCAATATTGTTACAAAGCAAAATATTTTGAGTTTGTATCGTTTTAAGTGCGACATGCAAGTAAGATTTAAATTTGTCTGATTCATAACAAACTCCAAAATTTTAATTCATAAAGAATTATTAGTGATGTTGGAGCTTGAAAGGATTTCATCTTTAACGACTAGTACATAAACATATTTAACGACTAGACTATGAATGTGTGTCTAACGAGAATTTGATGTCATTTATTTAGATTTACATCAGCGAGTCGTAGTTCTCGCTTTCAGTGGAACCAGCCTTTTCTCTGTATGTCTGAAATGCTATGGTCGTAAAACGCACACTAAAAAAGTACAAACGAAAACACAAACGGGTACATAAACATATTTAAATATTTAAAACTAAATATAAATTGTAGCCCAAAATGTTAATTTCTTGGATTTTGATTGGTCGAAAAGTGGCCTCGAAAGAGTATAAATTTCCTGGGGCGATATTAAGAAAATTTCGATTCAATGCTGGTTTCAAAATATTTGCTATGATGACCATGACGACTAATCAGACTGGTCAAATTACAATACTGTATTTCAAAACCTCATACAGGCTCGTTATAACTGATGTGACTTATTCTAAAAATACGAATGCTCCGACTGGGGAGAAAAAGATTCACTTTTGGCTTAGTAAAAGTTATACCGTCGAAAAGACAAGTCTTTTTATCACCAGTACTCTATACAGTGTTGTAGTGGAAATAGGGCCCAACACTTTTAGGGTCTCAGTGTTTCCCTAAGCTCTCGCTTGGTTCAATAAATCCTCTCAATAATCACCTATGTAATGAAACTAATGCAATAAATGCAATGTATAATGTACATACATATGCTACTGTTATATATTTTGATATTTTGTGTTTGATGGGTGGATGGATGCCTGTGTGATATCTTGGCCTTGGACCCCACAAAACCTTAATCCGGCCCTGACTGGAAGGTTTTATAAAGATCACCTGATTATCAGTGACGTAATCGATGCTAAAATAACCACTTCTTATCCAGCTACCAAAGAGACAACACGTTGATAATACAAGTGTTTGGTGGTTCTTCATAGTAAGTTACGAAATATTACATTTGGTTCGAAAACGTCAACAAATAACCGGTATAAATGCTTCTTACACTTTATTTAATTTTCTCTGGTATAATAAAAGCGTTCTGAAATATAAGATATACAAAGGCTCACACAAACTATAGATAAAAAACGAATTTACATGGGAGACAACTCTTTAAAGCATATCACGCTAGTTTTATAGTATTAAATGGAGTTACTTCCCCCAGACCAGGTCTGTGTTACAGCATATTGCTTAATCATATTTATTTCTAAACCTGATAGGCCTTTATAATAAGAAATATATCCATTACGTAATACTCAGAATGTTACATGTATCATTATATTGTATTCCTTTAATGATATCATAAGCGTACATTTATGTTTTATATAATATATACAGGCGCAGATCCAGGATTTTTTGCAGGGGGGTGGGGTCTAGGTTTGATAATTTCTTAACTAATTGCGCTCAACCAATTAACGGGAAAAATTTGGTAAATTAGATTCAATTTGGTGCATTCTGATGTATTTCCGGAAGGTAAATTCAAAAATTACAGGTCTAAAAATCGCCAATAAAATCGCATAGATTTAAGTTTCAAATTTTCAAGTCTGAGCGGGAGGGGGGGGGGGTCCGGACCGCCTGGACCCCCCCTCTGGATCCGCGCCTGATATAATCACGGTTAATTGAAAATTTAACATAGTGGTTACAGCTGTATCTTGCTTAGTAAGAAATATTTACATAATGTAGCTTATACATATTCATGTTGTTTACTCGGTAATAAGAGCGTTAATTCGATAACTTTCAATGCAAAAATACATTAAACACTTGTTAGCTACGTGAACTACTCAAATGGGTGTTCTATGAATATACGTATGTGTCATCATTCTGTAATGCATCATGTTTGGGATGGACCAGGATTAACAACAGTTAATATTAGTTTGTATCATCATTCTCTGGTGGTGAATGACAGCAAATGGCGGAGCGTACAGATCACATAGGAATAACAATGAACGCCAATGCACCATTTTATTTCTTTCATGATAACGTTGGAAAGAATCTACGGTGAGAACAGAGATGACAAGAACCAACGGTGATAACGTTGACAACAATGGTGATTGACTGAACACTCAAAGATAGCTTTCATAAGCTCAGTACATACAAATTGCTACCTAACTGTCTTATGCAACCTTTAATCATAAAATGTACATCTTTCGAAATATTAATAGTTTGCATCTTACAGGTGGTCTAGAATTTTTCTTCTGATTCTATATAAATTAATAAAACCTGTCTATCGCTTTTGACGAAAGAACCATAATGGCCGCTACTATAAGCAAATAGTGTAAAAGTATGAAATACCAAGGTTGAGGGCACTCTAAAGGTCAAATGTTTATCCGTCTTTGATGGAACTTACTATATATGTTCATATCCAAGCGATTTCGTTTCTTTTCGATAATTCTTACTCCCTGGATGATGACCCTGTACAAAACATCGCTTCTTTCTTAACTTCTGTCTATCTACAATGAGCGCATGTGTGTGGTGGGTTGGGGCGGAATGACATGTTGACATATTCTATTAACAAAACATAAATTAACAGGACTGTCCATCTTTAAATAAGTGTTATGACGCCCTTGAGAACTGTTTTGGTTTATGGGGAGGTGGGATTGGGGGAACAGGTGTAGCTGTGCATATGTGGAAGTGGGGGGGGGGGTGTCATTATGTTGACATAAATGATGATCATGTTATAATTATATTAATAAAACATAAAATACTAGAACTGCCCATCTCTAAATAAGTGTTTATGACGCCCCTGGACAACGGTTTGATTTATGGGATGGGGATAGCAGGAGCGTGTGTCGAGGGGTGGGGATAAAATTGGCGGCAAATGAGTTCACGTTGATTTAAATGATGATTGTCTAAGAGCTGGATGAATCATCTCTAAATATGTGAATAAGGTTCCCATTTTGTTGGGGTGGACGCTGGGGTGGGTCCGTGTGAGTGTGTGTGTGTGTCGGGGGGGGGGGGGGGGGGCTGACATCATTTATTTTTGTGGACAGAAGTCATTTCGTTCTTAATTGAGCTTAAAGTAGTGTTTCGTTAGCGTTTTCGTTCAAAATATTAAGTTATAATGGTCCTTTTCAAGAGATCTGGGAATGTATCTCAAAAACACAGTAACTCAGAGATGTGCTTAGTTATTAGTTTATTCAAATCAAAAGTTCATATGATTGAGATAAATATTTCCTTGGTTGCTGGCCAACAGCTCGCATATCCTATGGATATTATTCCGAAACCAATTCACATTGTAAATCTTCATTCAAGCCCTGCTGTGTATACGGCAAGGTGGTAATAAAGAATGGTCGGTTATTTTTTCATGCAGAAAATCTTTTTTCTAGCGTTATCTACTGATGTAAGTCGCCTTTTACGATATGTTCTACCTTTGTCCGTCTCTATAACACATACTTATGGAAGAACAATTACTGTATTTTGCCCGTCTCATTATCGATCAAAATTTTAATATTTGGATCATCGTTTGAGAAGAGAATGGTTGGGATGTCTATTTCGTTAGAGCAAAAATGCAAAATACAATAGTTTTTAGCACCTCCATTAATTTGAAATGCGAAGAGGAGTAGGTAAGATATTTTGGTGTCCTAGTGGTTGGTGGTCGGTTCTAGGATATTCTCGACACTTTCAATACTAATCTTCATATGTTTTGATCCAATCAAGATTAGTATTGAAAGTGTCGAGAATATCTCGGCCTACGGTACATGCTTCCAGTGGTTATGACTATCTGTCTTTCTTCTTCTATATAACAATTTATAACTTTCTAACAATTTATGAGGAGCTGGGATGACGTAATTGCTGGTTTAGAAAAAATTGTTTGTACCTTGTACGTCGAAAACCGACTTACGTATGTAGATGACACAAGAAGAATTGTGATGAAAAAAAGCAAAACTTTCTATATTATTACCATCTTGGCTGAGTAGTCTTTTGCTGCACATTACACGCAATAATTATGTAGCAACAAAATGGAGACAGGCTGCAAAACCAATAATCGTACAAGATGACCCTGCAATATACAAGGCTGGAATGAAGATTTACAATGTGAATGGTTATCCGAAGCATATCCAAAGAACATATGTGAGCTATTGATCAGTCATCAAGAAGATAATATCTGAACATGTGTTTTTTTAAATATGTTTAAATTCCAGGTCTCTCGAAAGTACCATTATAATTTAATACCGTATTTCAAATGACAATATTGGTACTAAACGAACAACTCAAGTAAACATTTTTCAGATCAATTTGGAACCAAGAGGTTTCTGGCCCCCCCAAAATACATTTATCCAACCCCCTCCCCCAAACAATGATAATCTTATACCCATATTTAGAGATGTGCAGTGGAGTTAAAAAGTAATCCCCACCCTCCCATCCACACACGCACGCCTGCTACCCCCACCCCATAAATCAAACAGTTGTCCAGGGGCATTATAATCACTTATTTAGAGATGGACAGTCCTAGAAATTAATGTCATTCCGCCCCACCCCACCACACACATACGCTCATTGTAGACATGTCTGACCCCCTATATCTCGAAAAAGCCACCTCAAATGCCTGATCACCACCCAGATCTCTTGAAGCGTAATAGGGCCATATATTTTTTTTTTATTATTCTATTTTCAATAGTTCAAAATACTAACTTGAATTTTCAAGATACTAACTTGAATTTTCAAGATACTAACTTGAATTTTCAAGTTAATAACTTGAATTTTCAAGTTACTAACTTGAATTTTCAAGTTAATAACTTTTAGAGCGACCTTCGCTTATCGTGATTTCTTGACTATGGTCGAACTAAATGAATCCGAATTTCATTTAGTCGGGACCATAGTCTGGAAATACTGAACCATGCTATTGAGGCATGGTCGTAGTAGTTCACAGATGGCGGTGTGGATGAAACGTAAGTGTAGAATATTTAGAAAGAATCTATTTTTGTTTAGCATATTGTATTAGGAAAGTTTGAATTAATTTTAAATGGTTGCTAATGCTATCAGCAGCTATTGTTGTCTCCTAAGTTATGTCTGAATCTATGTGAGTCTAAAATATACGCATTATTTCAATATTTGTGCTATGCAAAAAGTAAAGTCAATGGGGTCAGCCATCTTTGAACAGACGTTGTCCGGACCATCCTCGTTCGGTTTTTAGTTCCGACCACCAGTTGTGAAAAAAATATAACCGAAGGTCGCCATGAGTTTTCGAATAAGGAAATTCGCATTCTTTTGGCTTATGAATATGGAATTGTTGTGATTGAAAGAACAGTTTGAAGCCCTATAGAAAACCTTTTTGAAGTACAAAAAAAAAATTAAATGTGTTGCGTAATGACGAATCAAACGTCCCAGTTCCCAGTTCTAAAATAGTTTTTATTGACGTTATACACGACATCCCCCCCCCCTTGGATACCTCCCCCGCCGGACATCTGCCCCCGGATAACCCCCCCCCCCTTTTAGGACTTTTACCCGAAGGACATTTCCTGCTGAAGACATCTTCCCTTCAAGGACATCTGCCCCGGATTTTTACTTACCGGACATTCCCCTCCACTCGACCCCCCCCCCCACCGGGACATCTTCCCCCACCCCCTAGGACATCTACCCTCAGAGTTTTTACCCTTCTCCCGGACATTTTTCCTCTGGAACATCTGCCCCATAGGACTAGGACATCTCTGCCCCCCCCCCTGCAGCCCCCACCCTTTAGAACCCTGGACGTTACGAAGTACTTCAAGAAACAATGCAAAATAAATATAAATTTTTTACAGTGCATTATTTTACAGGTCAATAGTACAGATAGTAGAATGTGTCCATCGCCCCATTCCTAGCGTGTCGTAGAAGGCGACTCTTGGGGAGACATACCCCGGATTTTTACTCGCCGGACATTTCCCCCCCCCCCCTCCACCGGGACATCTAACCCCACCCCTAGCGTGTCGTAGAAGGCGACTCTTGGGGAGAGGGTCAGGTGGCCGATAGGCTAAGCCTTAGTCTGCCATCAATGGTGTCGAGGGTTCGAGTCCCATTCTCTGCTATCTTAGTGACAAGGTGCAGGAGCAGCCTATCCGATCACTTAGGGGTACTCTCAGTACGTAAGCAGATTATCGGCGATAACATGTATATTGACATGATTTACGGTGTCGACGTGCTATAAACAACATTCACTCATTCATTTATTTAGGTCAATACTGCCAGTTTATAAGGAGAAGACATGTTTTTTTTTTATCAGAGCTGAGTATAAACGCAATACTCTTTCCCCCTCTGTTAATTCTACGGAAGCGTAATAGGGCCATTAATTTATTCCGGGTAGTAAGGGGCCATACAAGAAAGATAATACACCCACCTGCAAATTCAAGTTAGCTAATTTCCAAAACCAGTTTTTTTTTTCGACGGAAGCATTGGTTTGAATTATTGTGGTCACGACAGGACGAATATTACCGATTTAGAACATGGGACTTTTCGTTCTGAAGTAATTCTCGCTTTACCGAAAACATTGTGAACGCGATAGAGGCTGTTGTGTTCGACGGATTTACATGTATTTCAAATTCTGCGTGAAGCATTGTGAACGGAACAGATACTATAGTTTTCGGTGGATTTTTTTCAAATATTGTGAGAATGAGAGGAAGAACCCTACCACTAATCAGCATTCTACATCTTACCGTCCTGGATTCACCCAGTCCCCTCCCGCCCGCTTGAATGTACCTGTTCCTGTTACGACCTAACCATAGCACAAACTAAATTGGACTAAGCAGTTCCTAATACGACCCCTCTTGGTTATTATTTTTGTCAAGGCGTATCTTATATTGTAAATACAAATATATTCATATGTTCATATTGTTATAAAATAATTGCATACTAATTATTTGTATTGTTTATCTTTTCAGGAAATATGAGTGAGTATTACCTATTTATGTTTATTATATAAAGAATCTATAGTTTTAGTCAACAAATCATATTTTAATTTATTATATATAAGAGTAGGACGTTAAAACCCATGTCATTTATTCTGTAAAAGGGTATGGTTTTAGCTTTTAAAATCTTGAATGGGTTGAACTATTATATAATAAATCACGGTCTTGATTCAGTTAAATAATTTGGAAATGAAATGAAACGGTGTTCAATACAAATAATATCAGAACCATTTCTAATCAACATCAAGTTTCAAGCACTGGTTTTTTTTTATTTTTAAAAAAGAGATAAGAAAAGCGGTATCGTACACATGATTAAAAGCAACGATATTAATGATTTTATGGCTAATGTAGCACTACCGCTGCTTCAATCTTTGATTTGACCTGATCGTCTAGGGGTTGGTTTGACTCTGGACTGGCTACTGTTGTATTTCACTTCTTAAGGACTTCACCATTGTATTTTCTCACGATACCGAAATCAAATATGTAACAGGAACCAAAACAGTTGTTTTCTATACGTTTTATGTCGCATCTGTTACACAATAGTCTACATTACAATGTTTAAAATTAGCTTCTCTACTATAAAAGTGAAACCAGCGTGGCGAGATTCACAAAAGCACTACATCATGAAAAGATCGTCTTATGAACCCAATGCGTATGTATAAAATTATTCTAGCCCCGCTCTCTCTCAAGCTGCGTTCACACTAGGGGTTTAATCTGAATTGAATTCAGAATAAAGTCTTATTCCGGATTTTGGCGTCACACTTAATTCGGTAAAAACCGAACTGCATCTGAATCAATGAATCCGTGTATTATTATTTTTCCGAATTCAACCTGGAACCACTATTCCGAGCGAATTATTCACAGTTAAGATTTAAGTGTGATACGCTTGATTCAGATCAAACTGTTGGCCGTCCAAGTCCAAATTTCTGCCCAAGAGTCATGTAACTGTTGCCATTTCCAAAGTGTTACAGTCAGTCGCTCGTGGAGTCTTGTATCTTGTTTTGCAATGGCTGGCCTGAACAAACTACATATTGTCTCGAACGTAGCCCTTGACATGCGAAGGTTCCCTCGCCGATCGCTTTCTCCCCACAGTTTGCCATGATAAATACTGTGGTAACATAACAAGCTAAAAAATAGGTTGTCAGGCAACGAAATTTGCCCCCTCAGCGCTAAGTCCTCCGAACAGTCAACACGGGTTGTGGCATATTTTCCATTTACAACACACTAAATTCTGCCCTATCCTGCCCTAGTCCGGGGGTCCCGGGTTCGCCCCCGGTGTTGACCGAAAACGTTCATCTTGATTTTCAAGGCGGAGATGTAAGACCCGGGGTCGCTGATGTAGCGTTGCTTGCCTCGGGAAATTAAACATAAGCAGCATAAAACCCCAAATACGACTGTCTGGCGCATTTAGTGTGGCCCTTTTGATTCTGAATTAAATCCGAATAAACTGCAATGTGACGCACCGCTTTTAATCCGGGAAAAACCAATCCGAATTCCGGAGACCGGTTTCCGGAATTCGCTATGAATGCGCATGCAGTGTGAACTTAGCTTTAGTTATAGGTGACGAATGACGTAGGCTAATTTCAACTCACGTGTATTTCAAACGATAACTGCTTATCCTTGCAAAATGTAAATTACCAACATTACTAAACTGTACTTCCGTTCCGTTAACGTATCAAAATAACCAGCGTGTGTTCTTTATGTTTGGTTATGAAATTAGAATCAATAATTTGTAAAGATAACAATATTGTTTCAGCCATCATTTCTCCATTCCTTGTCTATGAATTTGAAAACTATGTCGCAACGACAACATTGTTACACTAACGAGGATTAAAAGCTTATGTATCTGATAAAATTTGTTTAATTATCGATTTTATGAACATGTATACCATTTAATTTTAAAATACAGAGATCAACATCCTTACACATGAAATACAAAATACTGCAAGTCGAGTATGGTCTGACCGATTAATGGACACGGTTCCAAATTGTTATGGTCTTGACATATATATAGCAGTATAGGTAATTGGGGAACAAAAAGGCATTTGCAACAACCATTACGCCACATTTTTTTTATAAGGAACAATCTTCATTCTTAGTACCGTCCCAATATTCGTAGAGTATTGTACCATGCATCAAATGATTAATAAATAAATATAATTTTGTCTGATATAAATCTATAATTTATTGGTGATTAACATTTACTAATTGCAGTGTACTTTATTTCACATTTGCTGGTGTGAATATATGTCGCTGGAAAGTTACAAATAAAGTTTGCCAGGAAAATGTGTATCCATAATGAGCCCATGACGTGACTTTTGGAATATTTAATATCAATACCTGTATTATTATACAAACTGTTGATGTGTTATTTATATAATGGTATTTAGATTTTAAACGTATTTCACTGAGCGTAGCCAGGCAAAAAATATTAGAACGGTGTACATCGTCAAGTGTAGCCTGTGATTATACTTTTATTATAACATCGGACTGATAGCCACATTCATGAAATATTCAATCTAAGTACAACTGTGGACACTTACAATTATGTGTATTAAATCATCTTACAAATTCTATTTTGCATGGAATTTCAACTGCTAAAAGACTTATTTCGTAATATATATACGACATACAAAAACTAATATGTGTAAAACATCGACAGTTAGAATTTTTTTTTTTTTTTTTTTGTTCCTGCCACGACCAGGGAGCCAGGGTGACTCAGTAAGTAAGACGTTGGCTCGCTAACTTCGAGGTCCCGTGTCCGATCCCTGCGTTGACCAAAAAAGTTCATCCGGATTTTTAGTTGTTCCAAGCCTTTGTCAGTGATGCAGGACCGAGGGCCTGGCAAGGGACAACCTACAGTTGGGCGGATTGAACGTGCACTTAAAGGATCCGTTGGCTGTTATGAAAGTAAGTCGTATCACCACTGTCTTGGCACAATATCTCTCGTAGCACACTGAATGGCGTATGTGCGTCTTCATTAGCCCAGTCGGAACTGAATAGTAGTTCAGATGCGTCGTGCACGTAAAGGATCCCTTGGTAGTTGGATTCTATATAAGATTAGCCCGTAGCATTGCTGTCCCGGCACTGTATGACGTATGTACGTCTTCATTTTCCCAGTCGGAGCAGAATATAGGACGTTAAATACACCAGTTCATTTCTGTTACGACCTAACCATGGGGTAAACTAAGTTGACTTAGTTAGTTCCTGAGACCACTCCTCATGGTTATTATATTTAAAATAAGAATATTGTTCATATTGTTATAAAATAAAGCTTTTCTTTCACTAGACAGATTGTTTTCACTCTAGTAGATTCGACGGAGATTCATCGTGCAATAATTACTAGACAGTTTTCATGTTATTGAACACTTTTGCTAGTTTACGACAGTTTTAGTAGAAATCATATAGAGAAGTGGGTTGGCTTATTTGTGCAATAACAACGAACATTGACATCAGTATTAGCATATGTAGCCCCGCCAACAATTCACCCACGAAAATAGAACTGGTCTTAACCTAAAATCGCTCGGTCTATTAAAGAGAAAATTCTTACTTTTGCTCACTGCTACTTACATTTCCTTCATTAAAGGAGATAAACGTCTAGTATAATCTTATCCATAATATTTAAAATTAAAACACGAAATAGAATTCAATATTAACACATTTCAATCCAAATCGATGTTCTTATATTACCGTAAAAAAATATGGGATCCTAATAGCCAATATTCAAGAGACAATGAACATTTTATAATCAGTACACGAATCGAGTAGTATATGGTGGTAATGAAACAAAATATATCATAAAAAACAATGCGGAAGTAATAAGTAATGGCAGATACACAAACGACAAAATGATAATAAAAAGGCGCGTAGAATGGACTCTAACCCTAAATCGACCGTGTTTAATTTGGACTGTTCACGTATTTCACCGAACATAATTGAATCGAAATTAAAATAATATTATTAACAATATACATGTAAATGGCTATATACATTCATATTATATGTGCTTTTAGACCCAGTTCGATCTATTTTAAGGTCTCAATGAATAGTCACACGCTTGTTAAATTCAACTCATCGGACATCAATTAGGAGATAAACACTTCCTGTTTCGCATTTAGAGGGGTGTTATTGTCCAAGACATGTGCTGAGATCATTAGGACCCAAGACGCGTTTATCGATATTGTAGACCAATCAGAACGCTAGGTTTACCCGTAAGCATGTTACAATAAATCAATAATGCATGCAAGTATGACCTCTTTGGAAAAATGAAATAAAAAAGCAGTTTTATTCCAGTTACTACAATCAGGTTGTATTTTGACTTCGCATGACCACATGGATTGAGTTATTACATCGCTCAAACGGGCTGATTTTGATGTCTGGTATTAAACATGTTTGTTATTTGATTTTAGGATTTTCCGATCACAAGGGTGATTTAGGATAACAGAAACAATTTTGTCCACCTCATCTGACTTTATTTTATAGACCATACATGCCTCTCTGGATCGATATCCAGGACTGTCTATAATATTCTATTCATCAATACCTGCCTGATACAAGGCTGTTGCCGAAAGATTAGTGTAGTTCCCCTCTCTCTCATAAGTTGCCCAAATTCGTTGACATCAAGGGTTCAATAGTTTTCTATAAATGTGTCCGGTTCAAATGGCCTCCACGTAGGTTTTAAAAACTGTATCACCTGAAAAAAAATAACACGGGTAAAGGTCAGTCAATATTGTTACAAAGCAAAATATTTTGAGTTTGTATCGTTTTAAGTGCGACATGCAAGTAAGATTTAAATTTGCCTGATTCATAACAAATTCCAAAATTTTAATTCATAAAGAATTATTGACATTTAAGAGTGATGTTGGAGCTTGAAAGGATTACATCTTTAACGACTAGTACATAAACATATTTAAAGACTAGACTAAGAATGTGTCTAACGAGCATTTGATGTCATTTATTTAGATTTACACCGGCCTTTTCTCTGTATCTCTGAAATTCTAAGGCCGTAAAACGCACACTAGAAATATACAAACGAGAAATACAAACGGGTACATAAACATATTTAAATATTTAAAACTAAATATAAATTGTAGCTCAGAATGTTAATTTCTTGGATTTTGATTGGTCGAAAAGTGGCTTCGAAAGAGTATAACAGTCCTCTAAGTTTCTTGGGGCGATAATAAGAACATTTCATTTCAATGCTTGTGTCAAAATTATTGCTATGATGACCATGACGACTAATCAGACTGGTCGAATTATAATATTTCAAAAAACTCATACTGGCTCGTTTTAACTGATGTGACATATTCTAAAAATAAGAATGCTGGCTGGTCTGATTGGGGAGTTGACTTTTGGCTTAGTAAAAGTTATACCGTCGATAAGACAAGTCTTTATATCACCAGTACTCTATACGGTGTTGTACTGGAAATAGGGCCCAACACTTTTAGGGTCTCTGTGTTTCCCTAAGCTCTCGCTTGGTTCAATAAATCCTCTCAATAATCACCTATGTAATGAAACTAATGCAATAAATGCAATGTATAATGTACATACATATGCTACTGTTATTTATTGTGATATTTTGTATTTGATGGATGGATGGATGCCTGTGTGATATCTTGGCCTAGGAACTCACAAAACCTTAATCCGGCCCTGACTGGAAGGTTTTATAAAGATCACCTGATTATCAGTGACGTAATCGATGCTAAAATAACCACTTCTTATCCAGCTACCAAAGAGACACCACGTTGATAATACAAGTGTTTGGTGGTTCTTCATAGTAAGTTACGAAATATTACATTTGGTTTGAAAACGTCAACAAATAACCGGTATAAATGCTTCTTATACTTTATTTAATTTTCTCTGGTATAATAAAAGCGTTATGAAATATAAGATATACAAAGGCTCTCACAAACCATAGATAAAAAACGAATTTACATGGGAGACAACTCTTTAAAGCATATCACGCTACTTTTATAGTATTAGATGGAGTTACCGCCCCCAGACCAGGTCAAATCGAAAAATGCCTTATCGTGGATTTCTCAGCCCAAATTGTCCAAGGAATCAGAATCCCAACCTGACATAAATATGCAATAATCTTGACGACACATAGTTCACAGATATAGGCTTTTAGGCATAAAAGTATAAAATATAATAGATCAATCCTAAACCTAGCATTACTTATACTAACACATAACACCTTTCATTTTCACTTCTTATTAAGTGATTATTTTACGGGATGAAAAGAAAGAAAACTCTATTAAGTACTTATAAAATAATTATATAATACTACTGCGAAATCTTAATAATTAATATGTACCTGAAGGGTAGATTTACCGTTATTTAAAATGACATGACTAGTGCACAATAAAAACATGGAAACATGTTTTCAATGACAGTGTCTGAGTGTCTGTATTTCAAAACAACATTCGCGTCGCCGTAAATTCGTTCGACTACGATAACGTTAAATATTGCGACCTCAGTTGTGATCTTATTTTTGTCAAGTCGTATCTTATATTCAAAATACGAATATTGTTCATATTGTTATAAAATAAAGCTTTTCTTTCAATAGGCAGA
The DNA here is from genome assembly GCA_963678685.1 of Patella ulyssiponensis. Taxonomy (NCBI): domain Eukaryota; kingdom Metazoa; phylum Mollusca; class Gastropoda; family Patellidae; genus Patella; species Patella ulyssiponensis. The sequence continues at coordinate 55,987,415 of OY783232.1, read as the reverse complement.
TTGTTTTCACTCTAGTAGATTCGACGGAGATTCATCGTGCAATAATTACTAGACAGTTTCCATGTTATTGAACACTTTTGCTAGTTTACGACAGTTTTAGTAGAAATCATATAGAGAAGTGGGTTGGCTTGTTTGTGCAATAACAACGAACATTGACATCAGTATTAGCATATGTAGCCCCGCCAACAATTCACCCACGAAAATAGAACTGGTCTTAACCTAAAATCGCTCGGTCTATTAAAGAGAAAATTCTTACTTTTGCTCACTGCTACTTACATTTCCTTCATTAAAGGAGATAAACGTCTAGTATAATCTTATCCATAATATTTAAAATTAAAACATGAAAGAGAATTCAATATTAACACATTTCAATCCATATCGATGTTCTTATCTTACCGTAAAAAATATGGGATCCTAATAGCCAATATTCAAGAGACAATGAACATTTTATAATCAGTACACGAGTCGTGTAGTATATGGTGGTAATGAAACAAAATATATCCTAAAAGACAATGCGGAAGTAATAAGTAATGACCGATACACACACGACAAAATGATAATAAAAAGGCGCGTAGAATGGACCCTAACCCTAAATCGACCGTGTTTAATTTGTTGGACTGTTCACGTATTTCACCGAACATAATTGAATTGAAATTTAAATAATATTATTAACAATTGAATATACATGTAAATGGCTATATACATTTATATTATAATATGTGCTTTTAGACCCAGTTCGATCTATTTTAAGGTCTCAATGAATAGTCACACGCTTGTTAAATTCAGCTCAACGGACATCAATTAGGAGATAAACACTTCCTGTTTCGCATTTAGAGGGGTGTTATTGTCCAATAGACATGTCCTGAGATCATTAGGACCCAAGACGCGTTTATCGACATTGTAGACAAATTAGAACGCTAGGTTTACCTTTAAGCATGTTACAATAAATCAATGATGCATGCACTTACGACTTCTTTGGAAAAATTAAACAAAAAAGCAGTTTTATTCCAGTTACTACAATCAGGTTATATTTTGACTTAAACTGAGTTCACAATTGGTGAAATTCGCATGGCCACATGGATTAAGTTATTATATCGCTCAAACGGGCAGATTTTGATGTCTGGTATTAAACATGCTTGTTATTTGATTTCAAGATTTTCCGCTTCACAAGGGTGATTTAGGATAACAGAAACAATTTTGTCCACCTCATCTGACTTTATTTTATAGACCATACATGCCTCTCTGGATCGATATCCAGGACTGTCTATAATATTCTATTCATCAATACCTGCCTGCTACAGGGCTGTTGCCGAAAGATTAGTGTAGTTCCCCTCTCTCTCATAAGTTGCCCAAATTCGTTGACATCCAGGGTTCAATAGTTTTCTATAAATGTGTCCGGTTCAAATGGCCTCCACGTAGGTTTTAACAACTGTATCACCTGAAAAAAAAGGGTAAAGGTCAGTCAATATTGTTACAAAGCAAAATATTTTGAGTTTGTATCGTTTTAAGTGCGACATGCAAGTAAGATTTAAATTTGTCTGATTCATAACAAATTCCAAAATTTTAATTCATAAAGAATTATTAGTGATGTTGGAGCTTGAAAGGATTTCATCTTTAACGACTAGTACATAAACATATTTAACGACTAGACTATGAATGTGTCTAACGAGCATTTGATGTCATTTATTTAGATTTACACCAGCGAGTCGTACTTCTCGCTTTCAGTGGAACCAGCCTTTTCTATGTATCTCTGAAATGCCATGGTCGTAAAACGCACACTAGAAAAGTACAAACGAGAAATACAAACGGGTACATAAACATATTTAAATATTTAAAACTAAATATAAATTGTAGCTCAAAATGTTAATTTCTTGGATTTTGATTGGTCGAAAAGTGGCTTCGAAAGAGTATAACAGTCCTCTTAATTTCTTAGGGCGATAATAACAAAATTTCATTTCAATGCTGGTGTCAAAATATTTGCTATGATGACCATGACGACTAATCAGACTGGTCGAATTACAATATTTCAAAAAAAAACCTCCTACTGGCTCGTTTTAACTGATGTGACATATTCTAAAAATTAGAATACTCTGACTGGGGAGAAAAAGATTCACTGAATGAATTTGGAAATAAAATCTTTAACACTTTTATGCTTTTTGTAGTAAATATTTACACTGTAAATATGATCTATTAACAATCTTTTAAATATTGGCTTAACATTTATAATATGTCCATATTTTAAGGCTAGCATTCTTCTTTTGTATATAGCAATTCTTACTGTACATAAAATAATATTGCATAACTCTATTGGAAGAGTTTTACATGACTGTTGAAGACAAAATAAAATAACAGTGCCTAATTCATTAATATCTATATTCATTTTCAATATATCATCTAGTATATCTTTAATCAAAAGTTTAAAATCTGTCAAATGCTGGCATCTAACGAATAAATGTTCAATATCTTCATGTATTAATTTACAAACAGAGCAATATTCGTCACTTACTTTTCCTATCTTAAATAGCTTTTCCTTTGACCATAATATATTATGTACAATTTTAAAATCTAAGTCAACACATTTAGGATTTTTTTAAGTACAAAACACGTTTTTCCATATGATAGGAAAATTACACACGAAACCCTTGTTCACCCAATAATTTAAACAAATGGGTTGAACAAATTTCTAGCTGAGTAGCTTCTGATAGCAGAATTTTGACGTTAATTTATCTAGTGTTATCAATTCATCATCTATCACGTGACTCGTGTTAGCAGACGACATTGGTGTTACATACGTGTTAATGTAAATTAGTTTATATACATTCATATTACAGCATTATATGCGTTAGATCCACTTGTGTCAATTTCTAGGTCACAAATGTTAGCGATTTAGCTCCTTTAAATAATACCAAACATCATTTACTTTTTAAGGCAACATGTTTAATTATTTGAGAAAAGAGAGCCACGGTGGCTAAGCAGGTAAGACGCTTGCTTGTTAGCCTGGAGGTCGCGTGTTCGATCGGGATTTTCCGACATGAACATGGTTTCTCTTTGTCAGTCTTGCAGGACGGAGGGCCAGACCAGGACAGCTGTTTTCGGATGGGACAAAACAAAAAAACCGAGGTCCCAGTGTATACATTTGCGTGCATGTAAAAGATCCCTTGGCAGATGGAATTCAATATAAGAGTAGGCCATTGTGCCGCTGCCCGGGATAAAAATTTCCCTCATAGCACACTGTATTGCATAATGCCCGCCTTCATTAACCCAGTCGGAGTAGGATATTAAACCCCATTTCATTTCATTTTATTTTTAGAAAACAAATAATTCATCAACATTTTACTATTATCTCACAAGGTTGGATCGTCGAATGGTTAGCGTGTGCGCGTTGTTTCATAAGGTCTGTCATTGAGTCAACTGGCGTGGTTTCCATTCCATTCATCTAAAAATACTGTGACAGCTAATAAAAGTTATATAAATACTCAACAATAACGTAATAATTAATGCGCTCACCGAATTTTGTGTCATCCCACAATGTATACAAAACTAAAGAACAACCACTATGCCATTAGCCTGTCCAACCTCGTGGTTTTCTCCGGTTCCTCCGGTTTCCTCTACACACAAGCGAATTATTGAAATAAAATTAAACCATATTTAGTCTAGAAATGAAGTATTTTGTGTCGAGTGGACGTTAAACCCCACATCTCTCACACACACGCTTTAAATCATATTTTGTAGTTCGAGATCTTGTAGCTCATGCGAAGTGTAAATAAAAGATAAATCATTTACTGGCAACATTTCTTCTCCACAAATTTATTATACTCTTGCCTTGATGTTGGGCTATATGTCCGCTTCCACCCTGGGTGATATCGCAGAAAATATTCTTATGCTGTATATGCCAAATGACCTGCTTTGATTTCATCTCGCCATCTATATGCCTATTTGGAAATATATAATTGATAAATCTGCTTACATCGAAGACAAGTAAATCTAAAAAAAATAGGTTTGCTAATAAAAATTATCAAGTAAGTCTAAAAAGGGTTTGCTAATAAATATTGTCTGCATAAATTCAATATAGGACTGGATAAAATAAAATAAATGGATGCATGATAATAATTGGAACTGTTTCCAATCTTTATTATTTCGTGCACAATCTACTTTTACATTACTTAACACAGTATTATAAATTTATATTTTAATTTATCATGCACTAGTTGTTATATATTGTGTATAATATACGTCACTGTATCTTATAATCCTGTCTGTTTACCTGACGTCACGTTCGGCTGAATATAATTAGAATGATTTGAGTCAAATATCTCATCTGATTTGTGACGTGACAACAGTTTAATCATCGCCGGGAACCAGTTGATGTTCATCATCAAATATCTCATCTGATTTGTGTCGTGATTCCACCGGTTTAAATCATTGGATGTATCATCGTCGCGAACCAGTTGATGTTCATCATTTATAAATATTACCGTGACGTAATATCGACAGAATTATTCCTGTTTCTATTACTGTTTACATTCTCTGTAAATGAGATATGTTCATGAATTATTGATCAGTAGAAATTTGATATTTAATTTACCCTTGATTTGATTCACCACGAACTAGTTGTTTAGTTGTTTACTAAAAGAGATATTATTCAGGTCCGTAGCTAGACCAAAATTGTTAAAGGGAGGGGGGGGGGCGAAGGCTTCCGATGGGGCTTCTGTGTGGGCGCTGATGACAGTCCGCGGCGAACGGTACCGAGCAATGGTGCTCTCCATAGGCATACGGACTATACGTAAAATTTAATGATCTCTGACGCGTTTTCTTGCTATTTCAGTCTCTGAATACAGTAGTTGGTACTGATATAGTCTAACTAAGGTGGCTTAGTCGAATTCCAATCAATCGTTTATATTCCACGGAGACGGGGTCGTCGGGAGCAAATTTTGACTGCCCACACGTGTTTTTCTGCTATTCCAGCCCGTGAATACAGCAACTTGGATGTGGTCCAATATAGTCTACCTTAAATTAGGTGGCGTACCACACTCCTCGCAGTGTTTCGTTTGATACGAGCTAATCCCACTTAACACTGCTGTGATGTAAGCAAATTTCTGTACCAAATTATGACTGGTCAATAAGCCGATTAACAACCAATAGCTAACTGCGTAACCAGAGGCGTAAATGTTGGGGTGTGGGTGTGGTACACCCCACTCCCAGGAAAAAAATAGGTTGCAAGGCAACGAAACATACGCCCACGGCAGCTAAAGCGTCCGGGCAGTCAACAAGAGTTGTCACATATTAAGAAATTATCAGAAAATCATTAGAATTTTTTTGGTTTTTATAAAGTTCTGCCCCATGCTAACGTTTAGTATACGAAACATTTAATATTATGGATTTAACTGTTAAATTATCCATTTGCAACAAATTCAAATTCAACCATCATTAATGTGTAACGGGGATATAGTCAAAAGTTTTTTTAATTCGAAGTTATGGTCCAATGTGCCCGAATGTCGACAGGAACCGTGATCTTTGGGTTATAAACTTACATTCCAAATTTCATCAAAATCGGATTAATATTGTGACCTCTACAGGGTCCACAACCTTGTTATACCATATTTTTACACCATTCGCGTAAAAGTGGCGGCCATTTTGTTCAGCAATTTTGGTCCAGTCGAACCAAACATTCATTACAGTGTAACGGTGATATAATCAAGCGGTTTTTTTTTAATCAGGTAATAATTGTGACCTCCAGAGGGACCGCAAGCTAATAAAGGCGAATTTTCGAACAATCAGGGGCCATAATTCAGGAAGTTACAAACCGATATGCGCGAATATGGCATGAAACCAAGATCTGTAGGTTATAAACATGTATTTCAAGTTTCATCAAAATTGAATTAAAATTGTGACCTCTATAGGGTCCACAACATTGATATAACATATTTTCACACTATTCGCGTACAAACGGCGGCCATTTTGTCCGTCAATTTTGGTCCGATTTTCAGGAAATAACGGTGATATAATCAAACGGTTTTTGAAATCGGATACCAATTTTGACCTCCAGAGGGACCACAAGCTAAAAAGGGTGATTTTTTTGACAATCAGGTGCCATAATTCAGGAAGTTACGATCTGATGGGCGCAAATATCGACAGGTACCAAGATCTTGGGGTTATAAACATGTATTTCAAGTTTCATCAAAAATCGGTTCAAAATTGTGACCTCTGTACAGTTCACAAGCTAAAAACGTGATTGATTTTTTGTACAATCAGGGGCCATAACCCAAGACGTTACAGTCCGATACATTCCAATATCGAAAGGAACCGAGATCTTAGGGTGATAAACCTATATTTTAAGTTTCATTGCTAGTGAGGGGTGGATGCGGTATATTTGTTTGGGTTTTCAATGTTTCACAAAGTTACGTTATCTTGTTTATCCAAATTCTGAATGTTTGTACCGAAACGAATAAACACCCACTACCATTCGGGTCTATTCGTTTATTTTATGATATGTGACCTGACAAAATCTGCTCCAAGATTCGATTAAATCTCAGGATCAGCCATCCCCGTGTACATGTACTTAAAGTGTGCAGCCCAATTTGTTTTTAATATGTGTGCATTTATATGTCCGGTATAGGCCTACCCATAGACATATATATAGGTTTATTTATATGTTCATTTATTACTTAAATAATACCAAACATAATTTACTTTTGAAGGCAACATGTTTCATGGATGTCGCGTCTTCGATCCTGCATTAGCCGAGAAAATTCATCGGGGTTTTCCCACATGGACATTGGACATGGTTTCCCTTCGTCAGTCAAGGACAGCTGTTTTCGGATGGGACAAAAAACCGAGGTCCCATACATGAGTTTGCGTGTAAAAGATCCCTTGACAGTTGGAATTAAATATAAGAGTAGGCCATATTGCCGCTGTCCAGGCAAATTTTCCCTCATATTATTATCTAAAATATCAGCTATTTTTCTAATCCCCGAAATAGTGAAAGTATCTCATTATTTAGGGTTTTATTATTGTACTTAATATATTTGTTGTTAAACAATGGTTGTATAGCTATATCTACAATTGAATCTGGGAGAGGTCTTGTGCCTTTGTTTAAAACATCCCAGGATTCTAGTAAGTTTTTATAAAAATCTGGTAAATTCTTCAATAACCTTTTGGTATATAACCCTTTTAATATATCTTTACCAAGATTAAAATTACCGTACATGTTAATAAAATACATCTATTGTATGTTTCCATATATGAACATACTGTTCGTCACTAAATTTAATTAACCATTTTAGACTTAAAGCTTTACTCTTGATATTAAGATCGGGAGAGCTCAGTCTACCGTCGCATTTATTGCCAATAACTGAAGTTTGTTTAATACTTGGAGGTTTACCATTCCAAAGGAAGTTACGTATAGCCTTACTTATTTCAATTTCAATATCTGGGGGTATTGGTAAAACTGCCATAAGGAAATATAATTTAGTTAAAACCAGAGATTGTACAACAGTGGATTTGCCTTGTAAGGTTAGATTTCGTTTACTCAATAAATTAAGAATTTGTTTGATTTTTGTAACTTCAGTGTGCCAGTTCATATTTCCACAGTACTGCTTATTCGGTCCAAGATATACACCTAGAATTAACATGCACTCCGTAACAATATTATAACTGGTATATATTAAAGCTATATGTGGTATTGACCGGTTTACCAACAGGCATTATTTCTGACTTTTCTACATTCATTAAGGTTCCCGATGCTATACAGAAGGGTTTGATAAAGTCGTATCATCTGTATGTTGGTATATCAGTGAAATCGCCTCACAGCCATTAATACTAATACCTTAAAGAGGATATTGTTTAGTGGATCTGCTGTCATATACATATAGTATATCGGACATCCCTGTTTTATTCCCCTTGACCTATCGAAGAAGGGAGACAAATTACCGTTACACTTTATAGTGCTTATTGCGTTAAACTGTTTCAATGGCATTTAGTAATTGAACTAGAGTATACAGGTCACAATTCGAAACGTCGCTCAGTAATAAGCAGTAATTGTATTCCATAGAATTGTGACCTGTATACTTATTGCGTTACTAAATAGAATTTTAATCCATGATATAAAATTGTCCCCAAACCCAAAATACTTCAATACAGTAAAGATAATTGTGACTAACTCTGTCGAAGGCTTTTCTGCATCAAGTTTCATGATAAATCCATCCTGGTTTTCATAGTCAACGTAGTCGATTATGTCTCGTATACTTACAATATTCTCGGCAATATATAACGCCCCGGTACGCCACAAGTTTGCTCTTCGGATACAAGTTTATGGATTACTGTTCGTAGTCTGGAACTGGAATGGTATGTTTAACGTCCGCTTCCACTAATGTGATATCGCAGACTAGGTGTTCGTAGTCTGACCTGGATAATACTTTATAGTCCGTCTGTAGCAGGGATATGGGTCGGAAATTTTTCAACTCTCGCTTATCTCCCTTATCCTTATAAATAACACGTATCATACCTTTACGCATGGATCGGGACAGGCTCCCTTTCATAAAACATGAATTAAGTATATTTAAGTCTACAGGACCTAAAAGGTCCCAAAAGGCTATGTCAAAATATGTTGTTAACCCGCTTAAACCAGGGCTCTTCCCTTTAGACATTGATTTAAGGGCTTGGGTAAGTTCCCAAAGTGTAATATTTCTGTCACAAAAATCTCTATCCGACTCTGACAGGGTTCTAATAATATTTTGGCATACTTTATTAATTTCATCTATATTTTCATTTACATCTTTTGAATATAATGACTTATAAAAAGCTGTGCATTCATGAATAATTGCGCAACTATCTGTTAGTATTTCTCTTCTACTATCTATTAGTTCTTTAATGTAATTTTTATTTTGTCGTTGCTTTTCTAGATTCATAAAATATTGTGTATTCCTATCGCTTTCGGTCGAATATTTGACCTTTGATCTTAAAATAGCAGCCCCACACTGTTGATTTTCAAATCTTTCAAGGTCGATTTCTAACTCAGTTAATCTGTCTTAAAACACGTGCTATTAAACTGTATTCATTTTGCAGTTTATTTTGAATATTCCAAAAAAGTTTTTTCTCCTTATGAATTTTAGCCTTCGAAAATCTTTGCGCGGCTACTTTACATTTGTAGTTAAGACTGTCCCACCGTATCAGTGGTTCAGATGTGTAAATAGGGTTCTTTAACTCCGTATGTATAATATTTCTGATTTCTGTACAAAATATTTCATCTAAGAGTAAATTATTATTAAATATGTAGATACCCTTCTACGGAAGCGTAATAAGGCCACATAATTTTTTTTTATTCTATTTTCAATTTTTCAAGTTAGTAACTTGAATTTTCAAGATACTAACTTGAATTTTCAAGTTAGTAACTTGAATTTTCAAGATACTAACTTGAATTTTCAAGTTACTAACTTGAATTTTCAAGTTACTAACTTGAATTTTCAAGATACTAACTTGAATTTTCAAGTTACTAACTTGAATTTTCAAGTTACTAACTTGAATTTTCAAGATACTAACTTGAATTTTCAAGTTACTAACTTGAATTTTCAAGTTAACTAACTTGAATTTTCAAGTTAACTAACTTGAATTTTCAAGTTAACTAACTTGAATTTTCAAGTTAACTAACTTGAATTTTCAAGTTAACTAACTTGAATTTTCAAGATACCAACTTCAATTTTCAAGATACTAACTTCAATTTTCAAGTTACTGTTACATTATAAAATAAGCGTTTTGATCTAATGATATAGTATGTCATGCAGTGCTTTAGTCAATGGACGGTACGGTTATAGACATCAATGACAAGGGCGGGAGTAGCCTATTCGATCACGCAGGTTTCCCCCTTGCAGCGAAATTACTCCCCGCACTTTATGGTGTCGACATGCCATAGAACACCATTTATTCATTCATTCATTCATTCATTCATTTTAACAGTATTGAGCCCTATAGAAAACCTTTTTGAAGTACAAAAAAAAAATTAAATGACAAATCAAACGTCCCAGTTCCCAGTTCTAAAAATAGTCTTTAGTGACATAAGGAAGAATTATATTACACAAGCTAAAATAAAACAAACACCACAATAAGTACAGACCACTGGAAAAAGGGCAAAAATGGCGGGAAAACTAAAGATATAAAATTATATAAAGTTGGGAAACTCTTAGTACAAGAATTATGTATTTAAACTACTTAGAACCAACCTGTACTAAACATATATACTGATAAATTAAACTTATAAAATTACTAAAAACAAGAAATATAAAATACCTGAAGATGAAGAAATGCCAAGGTCTTGTCATAAGTCATGTCAAGAGCAAAGTGCAGATCTAAAATAAGGTGCAAGCCAGGTAAACTCATTAAAACAACTCACTACACACAATACAACACACACACACTGGACACCACATCTTGGCTAGATTCCAAGACACAAATTAGAAGCTACAATAACACCATATATTACATAAACTTTATTTACATATAAACAACAAAACATTTACACATTACATCCTACTACAAGTGCATAAACAGATATTACAGATATCATTTTATCATCTATTTCTAGGTCTACTTTAACAACGCGGCTCTCGTCGTCTGCTGACGATTTAATTATACAGTTTTTTAAATCATTTTTTATAAGTACAGCTTCCCCCTTCCTTCTATTGTTTATCGAAAAACTACAATATATAATCCCATCCCACAAGTGCACAATAGACGTGAGAAAGTCTCTATCCCAGAAAGTTTCCTGAAGATAAATAATGTTTGAATTTGATTCATGTAGCTAGTAAAGAAAATATTTTATTTATTTTTTTAAAGTCTCTTAAACCGTTTACGTTCCATGTTGTTACTAGCAGGGCCATTATAATGAAAAGTATAAGAGGTAAAGGATAAACAGTAACTAAATTAAGTTGTATTCACTGCGGATATAATCGAGTAGTCGTTCACATCAAGATCAGTCATTTTCGTTTTGTTGTTATCATATCTAGTGGATTCGATCGGAGTTAAAACATCACACACATCCATTGTATCGTCATTATTATTTATACCATTCTCTTGTTTGTCATATTTTGTTCGCTTCGGCGGCGGTTTTGGAGGAGACTCATCTTCACTCGCGTTATGAGTCTGTTCATCACTTGCTAAATGGTCGTTATCACGCACATTTGTTTCATCACATTTTCCCGAGTTCTTTGCCTTCTCTATTTCTATAGATTGAGTAAAGTTGACATTTGAGTCGATATCCTTGGGCTTTGTGTTTTTACTCGACATATGTTGATCATAATCAAACTCTTCTTCTTCCATATAGCACTGACACTTATTTGAAACATTATTACACGTATCACAAAATGATTCAGGACACCCATACGCCATGTGACCACAATGTCATAGAAGTGACGGATAACTGGACCAGCTATTTCTACCCCATGTGATTCTAGTTTCTGTAGTATAATCTCATAAAGGAAACAACGGTATATGGAGAATATAGCATTTCACATTTATAATTTTTTCCGCTAACACTGATTCCTTCACACAAATTAATCGCATTATCGACTGTATTTAAAGTTATTTCAATTATACTTGGCTGTCTTGGAACACACCCCAATACAACTCCCGTCTCCATGACATCATCAATTCATACTTTTTTTTAGACTGATAACATTTACCTTCAGGGTCCTTTCTTTAATATTCTTCCAGGTATCCATTTTGTGAGGGCCCAGGCCCCTAGGGAAAAATCCCAATGACCACACAATTAAATATTCCGATCACATTCTCGTAACGTAAAGTTTTAAATCCAAAAAAAGCGAGGGAAAAAACAAACACAAAGTCTTATGAACGAGGTCAGTTCCGCTTGACCGCACTTCGGGAGCACATTTAAAACACGTCCTTACGCTAGCGCGTATCAATCGACTCTCTCACGTCGGATAATAACTGATGTGCACCTGATAATAATTGGCTTACGTCGGATAATAACTGGCGCACGCCGGATAATAACTGGCTCGCGTCGGATAATAACTGGCTCGTGCCGGATAATAACAAGCGCGCCGGATAATAACAAGCGCGTCGGATAATAACCAGCACTAATTAATATATTACCCATATGAAATGGGGTTTATAGCTCTGCCGTTCTGCTCCGACTGTCCTAATGAAGACCGACATACGCCAAATAGTGTCAATGTGTACACCGGACCTCGGTATTTCGTCCCTTCCCAACGACTGTACGTTGACCGTAGGCTCACTATCCAGGAGGTCCCTTGTTCCATCCCTCCGTTAGCCAAGAAAGTTCATCGGGATTTTTAAGCGCGGTTCGTCCTGCACCATTGATTGGCAAGGGGGATCCACGCCGGAAAATCAGGATGAACGTTCTCGGTCAACGCAGAGATAGAACACGGGACCTTCTAGATAGCGAGCCAACGTCTTATTAACTAAACCATGTGGCCCCCTTTCCAATAAGAAGGGTTGGGTAGCCAAATAAGGTCTGACATTGAATCAGGTGACGTGGTTTTGATTCTGCCTTGAACGTGGCAAAAGGAGGGTCAACCGTTTTCTTTCGTGTGTTCTGGTTTCACCCCATTGCTAATCACCCGTACGTAGAGCATTTTATAATGCATGAAATGATTAATTGATAAAAATGAATATAATCTTGTCTGATATAAATCTATAATTTTTTTATGATTAACATTTAACGTTGTCATGGTTTACATTCAATAATCTGAAAGGGAATTAGTACACAATGAACAAGTGGGAGAGAGAGAGAGAGAAATGGGGTTTAACGTCCACTTGACACAAACTAGGTCATTTCGGGACTAACATATATTGTTTAATTTAATTTTATTTCAATAATTCGCTTGCGCGTAGGGGTCTTTAGCAGTGGCAGCAAACCGGGGGACCAAGAGAAAACACACGAGGTTGAATGAACAAAATAACCCATAGAAAAACAAAAAATTATAACGATCGCGTGCATGGTCTTCCGTAAGCTAATCTACATAAGTAAGCCGATTTTTGTATCTGGTAAAGTGAACAACACATACTTTTGGTTAATGCAAAATGTATATTTTAAACAATGCACAGTGTATTAGGTGCCTTTCTATAGTGCATAATATTTCTGGTCGCATGGGTCGGGCTTGTGGAATAGGTAAGTAACTTATAAGAACATAGTTTGGCATGATTTTATCAAGAAAAGCACCTAAATGTATTCTTATGACTGATAAATCATCTTTATATATAGAAATTTTTGTTTTTTTGTTCCTGCCACGACCAGGGAGCCAGGGTGACTCAGTAAGTAAGACGTTGGCTCGCTAACTTCGAGGTCCCGTGTCCGATCCCTGCGTTGACCAAGAAAGTTCATCCGGATTTTTTGTTGTTCCAAGCCTTTGTCAGTGATGCAGGACCGAGGGCCTGGCAATTGCAAGGGAAAACCTACAATTGGGCGGATTGAACGTGCACTTAAAGGATCCGTTGGCAGTTATGAGAGTAAGTCGTATCGCCAGTGTCTTGGCACAGTATCTCTCGTAGCACACTGAATGGCGTATGTGCATCTTCATTAGCCCAGTCGGAACTGAATAGTAGTTCAGATGCGTCGTGCACGTAAAGGATCCCTTGGTAGTTGGATTCTATATAAGACTAGACCGTAGCATTGCTGTCCGGGCACTGTATGGCGTATGTCCGTCTTCATTTTCCCAGTCAGAGCAGAATAGTAGAACGTTAAACACCAGTTCATTTCTGTTACGACCTAACCATGGGGTAAACTAAGTTGACTTAGTTAGTTCCTGGAACCACCCCTCATGGTTATTATATTTAAAATACGAATATTGTTCATATTGTTATAAAATAAAGCTTTTCTTTCAATAGGCAGATTGTTTTCACTCTAGTAGATTCGACGGAGATTCATCGTGCAATAATTACCAGACAGTTTTCATGTTATTGAACACTTTTGCTAGTTTACGACAGTTTTAGTAGAAATCATATAGAGAAGTGGGTTGGCTTATCTGTGCAATAACAACGAACATTGACATTAGTATTAGCATGTGTAGCCCCGCCACCATTTCACCTCCGAAAATAGAACTGGTCTTAACGTGCGAGAGTACCTAAAATCGCTCGGTCTATTAAAGAGACAATTCTTACCTTTGCTAACTGCTACTTACATTTCCTTCGTTAAAGCTTCATTAAAGGAGATAAACGTCTAGCATAATCTTATCCATAATATTTGGAATTAAAACACGAAATTGAATTCAATATTAACACATTTCAATCCAAATCGATGTTCTTATATTACCGTAAAAAATATGGGATCCTAATAGCCAATATACAAAAGACAATGAACATTTTAAAATCAGTACACGAGTCGTGTAGTATATGGTGGTAATAAAACAAAAAATATATCCTAAAAAACAATGCGGAAGTAATAAGTAATGGCAGATACACACACGACAATATGATAATAAAAAGGCGCGTAGAATGGACCCTAACCCTAAATCGACCGTGTTTAATTTGCTGGACTGTTCACGTATTTCACCGAACATAATTGAATCGAAATTTAAATAATATTATTAACAATTAAATATACATTTAAATGGCTATATACATTCATAGTATATGTGCTTTTAAGGTTTCAATGAATACTCATACGCTTGTTAAATTCAGCTCATCGATCGGGCATCAATTACGAGATAAACACTTCCTGTTTCGCATTTAGAGGGGTGTTATTGTCCAATAGACATGTGCGGAGATCATTAGGACCCAAGACGCGTTTATCGACATTGTAGACCAATCAGAACGCTAAGTTTACCCTTAAGCATGTTACAATAAATCAATGATGCATGCAAGTATGACCTCTTTGGAAAAATTAAACAAAAAAGCAGTTTTATTCCAATTACTACAATCAGGTTATATTTTGACTTAAACTGAGTTCACAATTGGCGAAATTCGCATGGCCACATGGATTAAGTTATTATATCGCTCAAACGGGCTGATTTTGAGGTCTGGAATTAAACATGCTTGTTATTGGATTTCAAGATTTTCCACTTCACAAGGGTGATTTAGGATAAGAGAAACAATATCCAGGACTGTCTATAATATTCTATTCATTAATTATACCTGCCTGATACAAGGCCGTTGCTGAAAGATTAGTGTAGTTCCCCTCTTCTCTCATAAGTTGCCCAAATTCGTTGACATCAAGGGTTCAATAGTTTTCTATAAATGTGTCCGGTTCAAATGGCCTCCACGTAGGTTTTAAAAACTGTATCACCTGAAAAAAAATAACACGGGTAAAGGTCAGTCTATATTGTTACAAAGCAAAATATTTTGAGTTTGTATCGTTTTAAGTGCGACATGCAAGTAAGATTTAAATTTGTCTGATTCATAACAAATTCCAAAATTTTAATTCATAAAGAATTATTGACATTGAAGAGTGATGTTGGAGCTTGAAAGGATTACATCTTTAACGACTAGTACATAATCATATTTAAAGACTAGACTAAGAATGTGTCTAACGAGCATTTGATGTCATTTATTTAGATTTACACCAGCGAGTCGTAGTTCTCGCTTTCAGTGGAACCAGCCTTTTCTATGTATCTCTGAAATGCTATGGTCGTAAAACGCACACTAGAAAAGTACAAACGAGAAATACAAACGGGTACATAAACATATTTAAATATTTAAAACTAAATATAAATTGTAGCTCAGAATGTTAATTTCTTGGATTTTGATTTGTCGAAAAGTGGCTTCGAAAGAGTATAACAGTCCTCTTAATTTCCTAGGGCGATAATAAGAAAATTTCATTTCAATGCTGGTGTCAAAATATTTGCTATGATGACCATGACGACTAATCAGACTGGTCGAATTACAATATTTCAAAAAACTCATACTGGCTCGTTTTAACTGATGTGACATATTCTAAAAATAAGAATGTTCTGACTGGGGAGAAAAAGATTCACTTTTGGCTTAGTAAAAGTTATACCGTAGAAAAGACAAGTCTTTATATCACCAGTACTCTATACAGTGTTGTACTGGAAATAGGGCCCAACACTTTTAGGGTCTCTGTGTTTCCCCAAGCTCTCGCTTGGTTCAATAAATCGTCTCAATAATCACCTATGTAATGAAACCAATGCAATAAATGCACTGTATAATGTAAATACATATGCTACTGTTATTTATTTTGATATTTTGTATTTGATGGATGGATGGATGCCTGTGTGATATCTTGGCCTAGGAACTCACAAAACCTTAATCCGGCCCTGACTGGAAGGTTTTATAAAGATCACCTGATTATCAGTGACGTAATCGATGCTAAAATAATCACTTCTTATCCAGCTACCAAAGAGACACCACGTTGATAATACAAGTGTTTGGTGGTTCTTCATAGTAAGTTACGAAATATTACATTTGGTTCGAAAACGTCAACAAATAACCGGTATAAATGCTTCTTACACTTTATTTAATTTTCTCTGGTATAATAAAAGCGTTCTGAAATATAAGATATACAAAGGCTCTCACAAACTATAGATAAAAAACGAATTTACATGGGAGACAACTCTTTAAGGCATATCACGCTAGTTTTATAGTATTAAATGGAGTTACCCCCCCCCCCAGACCAGGTCTGTGTTACAGCATATTGCTTAATCATATTTATTTCTAAACCTGATAGGCCTTAATAAGAAATATATCCATTACGTAATACTCAGAATGTTACATGTATCATTATATTGTACTCCTTTAATGATATCATAAGCGTACATTTATGTTTTATATAATATATACAGGCGCGGATCAAGGATTTTTTGCAGGGGGGGGGGGGTCGTCTAGGTTTGATAATTTCTTAACTAATTGCGCTCAACCAATTAACGGGAAAAATTTGGTAAATTAGATTCAATTTGGTGCATTCTGACGTATTTCCGGAAGGTAAATTCCAAAATTACAGGTCTAAAAATTGCCAATAAAATCGCATAGATTTAAGTTTCAAATTTTCAAGTCTGAGCAGGGGGGGGGGACTTCCGGACCGCCTGCCCCCCCCCCCCCTCTGGATCCGCGCCTGATATAAGCACGGTTAATTGAAAATTAAACATACAGCTGTATCTTGCTTAGTAAAAAATATTTACATAATACAGCTTATACATATTCATGTTGTTTACTCGGTAATAAGATCGTTAAATCGATAACTTTCAATGCAAAAATACATTAAAAACTTGTTAGCTACGTGAACTACTCAAATGGGTGTTCTATGAATATACGTTTGTGTCATCATTCTGTAATGCATCATGTTTGGGATGGACCAGGATTAACAACAGTTAATATTAGTTTGTATCATCATTCTCTGATGGTGAATGGCAGCAAAAGGCGGAGCGGACAGATCACATAGGAATAACAATGAACGGCAATGCACCATTTTATTTCTTTCATGATAACGTTGGCAAAAATCTACGGTGAGAACAGAGATGACAGGAACCAACGGTGATAACGTTGACAACAATGGTGATTGACTGAACACTCAAAGATAGCTTTCATAAGCTCAGTACATACAAATTACTACCTAACTGTCTTATGCAACCTTTAATCATAAAATGTACATCTTTCGAAATATTAATAGTTTGCATCTTACAGGTGGTCTAGAATTTTTCTTCTGATTCTATATAAATTAATAAAACCTGTCTATCGCTTTTGACGAAAGAACCATAATGGCCGCTACTGATACGCAAATAGTGTAAAAGTATGAAAAACCAAGGTTGTGAGCACTCTAAATGTCAAATTTTTATCCGCCTTTGATGGAACTTACAACATATGTTCATATCCACGCGATTTCGTTTCCTTTCGATAATTCTTACTCCCTGGATGATGACCCCTGTATAAAACATCGCTTCTTCCTTAACTTGTTCTCTGTCCATCTCTTGCAAAATGTGGATTATGTTGCATGGCAACCTCTTGATTTTGTAAGAAACAATCACCATTCTTAATCCCGTCCCAATAATGGAACACTGCCCACTATTGGTAGAATATTTAATTATATACCCACACTTTAGTGTGGCATTTTATGTCGTCACCCTGTCCATCCATCAACAATTGTCTAGTGAAAGCCATCGAGTCTTAGTCCGGTGGCTGAAAGGGGGGGGGGGGGTCGCCACCCGAGCTGTGAATTTATTGGACCAAGTTTTTCTAGACCAGTTTTTTTGTGTAGATTCCGAATCTGGGCGGGAGATCAGGCGTTTGGGGGGGGGGGGCTTTTTCGAGATATGGGGGGCCAAATGCCTACAATGAGCGCATGTGTATGGTGGGGGTTGGGCGGAATGACATGTTGACATTTATATAACATAAATTTACAGGACTGTCCATCTTTAAATAAGTGTTTATGTTGCTCTTGACAACTGTTTTGGTTTATGGGGGGAGGTGGGATTGGGGGAACAGGTGTAGGTGTGCATATGATGATCATTTTATATATTAATAAAACATAAATTACTAGGACTGCCCATCTCTAAATAAGTGTTTATGACGCCCCTGGACAACGATTTGATTTATGGGGTGGGGATAGCAGGTGTGGGTGTGTCGAGGGGTGGGGTGGGGATAAAATTGACGGGAAATGAGTTCACGTTAATTTAAATGATGATTGTCTAAGAGCTGGATGAAACATCTCTAAATATGTGAATAAGGTTCCAATTTTGTTGGGGTGGACGCTAGGGTGGTTCCCCGTGAGTGTGAGTGTGTGTGTGGGGGGGGGGGCTGACATCATGTATTTTTGTGGACAGAAGTCATTTCGTTCTTAATTGAGCTAAAAGTAGTATTGCGTTAGCGTTTTCGTTCAAAATATTTAGTTATAATGGTCCTTTTCAAGAGATCTGGGAATGTATCTTAAAAACACAGTAACTCAGAGATGTACTTAGTTATTAGTTTATTCATATCAAAAGTTCATATGATTGAGACAAATATTTTCTTGGTTGCTGCCCAACAGCTGGCATATCCTATGGATATTATTCCAAAACCAATTCACATTGTAAATCTTCATTCAAGCCCTGCAGTGTATACGGCAAGATGGTACTAAAGAAAGGTCTATTATTTTTTCATGCAGAAAATCTTTTTTCTAGCG
Source organism: Patella ulyssiponensis (assembly GCA_963678685.1). Taxonomy (NCBI): domain Eukaryota; kingdom Metazoa; phylum Mollusca; class Gastropoda; family Patellidae; genus Patella; species Patella ulyssiponensis. The sequence goes on along the minus strand of OY783232.1, from coordinate 55,968,337 downwards.
TTATCTACTGATGTAAGTCGCCTTTTGCGATATTTTCTACCTTTGTCCGTCTCTAAGCGATAACACATAATTATGAAGAACAATTACTGTATTTTGCCCGTCTCATTATGGAAGACCAAACAGCTCTTTATTCAGCGTTCTTAGCTCTAAATTCATAGTCCTTAATTCTTACTTCTTCATTTGTTGTCGTATTTCGACATTTGTAAACTAAAATTAACATTTGCATCTTAAAATCAATATTTGTTTCACAAATCAGACATTTTTCATATCAGATTTGTAAAATGTATTTTAATATAAGATATTTATTTTTTAAAGAAAATAAAAAAATTAGTCTATATTTACATTTCATCAGAAAAATACAACAAAAACAAATATCGAAAAACAAATTTCAAAATTTGTCATATCAGATTTGTAAAATGTATTTTAATAAAAGATATTTATTGTTTTAAGAAAATAAAAAAATTAGTCTATATTTACATGTCATCAGAAAAATACAACAAAAACAAACATCGAACAACAAATTTCAAAATACAAATCCCCAAATACAAATCTTGTAAAACATTTCTCTGAAAACATTTCTCCAAAAACATATCTTCAAAAACATTTCTCGAAATTCATTGAACCGGAAGAGTTGGAAATCAACCTGGCATACAATAAGTCGCCATACAATAATGGGAATCGCGTATAAGCACATGTACAATAAGAATAATCGCTCGGTGACCGCGACGCTAGTGTAACGATCCCTTGACAGTTGGAATTCGATATAAGAGTAGGCCGTAGCACACTGTATGGCGTATGTCCGTCTTCATTAGCCCAGTTTAGGAGCAGAACAGTAGGATGTTATTTCATTTTATTTCTCTAGTGAAACCACGTGCGAGGAACAGCTAATCGGACAGGGCCTTCGATAACGAAATAAATTGAAAGTAGTCTATTTTCAGAAATTAGGCTTTGTCTGATAGCGACATATTTCTTTGTTCAAAGAGGTGGAGAAAGGGAGTATAACCTATACCCGTCTTCATCGGCCCAGTTCGGATCAGAAAAGTAGGACGTTAAACTCCGTTTCCCTTCATTTCATTTATTCAGTGAGGGGAGGTGGCGGGGATTTGAATCTTAAAAAACTTTCTCAATAAGAAAATCTCGATATTTGTTCATATACTACTGGAAAATATGTTTTTTCTCGCTACAAAATGTATATTTATATTTACATAACTGGCAAAAAGAAAAAAAATTGACTGGCACTAACAAATGAGGGGTGGGGAGCGTATTTAACGTCAAAATACCGGCATAACTCGAAATACAAGATATCGGGTTGCACACCATTAAGAAGGTCCAAATACATATTAAAAATTGTAAAATATTTTCTGACATGTACATATTTTCTGACATATACATGATTTCGAAGAGATAAAGCCCTCTTTCAATGATCAAACGGCATATGTCTACTTTCAATTTATTTTATTTAATGCTAGATCATATTAACCAATATATTTATATATAGAAACATAAAACGCACGTGATTCCATTAAAGTCACGGTCATTGTACGATTTTACTTGTTGTATGCTTGCTCGATTAATTCTTATTTATTGTTTGGTGACTTATTGTCTGCTAGGTTGATTTCTAATGTCCCGGTTCGATGTATTAAAATACTTTTTACAGATCTGATATGACAAATGTCTGATTTGTGAAACAAATATTGATTTAAGATACAAATGTTAATTTTAGTGTACAATTGTCGAAATACGACCACAAATGAAGAAGTAAGAATTAAGGACTATGAATTTAGAACTAAGAACTAAGAACACTGAATAAAGAGCTGCTTGGTCTTCCATACTCATTATCGATCAAAATTTGAATATTTGGATCATCGTTTGAGAAGAGAATGATTGGGATGTCTGTTTCGCCCGAGCAAGAATGCAGAATACAATAGTTTTTAGCACCTCCATTAATTTGAAATGCGAAGCGGAGTTGGTATGATATTTTGGTGTCCTAGTGGTTGGTGGTCGGTTCTAGGATATTCTCGACACTTTCAATACTAATCTTGATATGTTTTGATCCAATCAAGATTAGTATTGAAAGTGTCGAGAATATCTCGGCCTACGGTACATGCTTCCAGTGGTTATGACTATCTGTTTTTCTTCTTCTAGATCACAATTTATAACTTTCTAACAACTTATGAGGAGCTGGGATGACGTAACGTTAAGGGGTGGAAGCGGTATATTTGTTTGGGTTTTCAATGTTTCACAAAGTTACGTTATCGTGTTTATCCAAATTTGGAATTTTTGTACTGACACGAATTAACACCCACTACCATTCGGGTCTATTCGTTTATTTTATGATATGCGACCTGACAAAATCTGCTCCAAGATTCGATTAAATCTCAGGATCGGCCATCCCCGTGTGCAGCCAATTTGTGTTTAATATGTGTGCATTTATATTTCCGGTACACCCATAGACATATACGTTTATTTATATCGGTATTAATTGTTACAGCAGCGAATCGTTGTCGCAGCTCATGAAAAAAAAATCTCTTACCACTCTTCTAGTGGCGTGCTAACACCATTGCGGTGATTTAAAAGCTTTTGATCCGATTAAAGGTTTTCCACAGATCCAGTTATTCCATAGATGCAACAATGTAGAATCGTCTGAAATCCAGTTGATATTGTCGCTCCAGTATCTATAAGTACTGGTGGGTGTCGTACACTAGGCAGGGTATACTTACTGGTTGGAAAACTACTGACACCAATTCGTATTCAAGTATTTAACATATTATAGCTAACTAACCTTCACCCTGTTATTGTAATTCTACACTACTTGAATAATACGAAAAATAATTTACTTTTTAAGGCAACATGTTTCATTATTTGAGAAAAGGGAGCCACGGTGGGTAGCTGGGTAAGACGCTGGCTCGCTAGCCTGGAGATCAAGCGTTCGATCCTGCATTGGCTAAGAAAGTTCATCGGGATTTTCCGACTTGGACATGGTTTCTCCTTGTCAGGACGGAGGACGAGACAAGGACAGCGGTCTTCGGATGGGACAAAAAAACGAGCTCCCAGTGTATTAGTGTATACATTTGCGTGCATGTAAAAGATCCCTTGGCAGTTGGAATTCAATATAAGAGTAGGCCATTGTGCCGCTGTCAGGACAAAATTTCCCTCAAAGCATACTGTATGGCACATGCCCGCCTTCATTAGCCCAGTCGGGACAGAACAGTCGGACATTAAACCCAATTTCATTTCGTTTTAATTTGAGAAAACAAATAATTAATCAAAATTTTCCTATTATCTCTCAGGGTTCGATGGTCGAAGGGTTAGCGCGTGCGGGTTGTTTCATAAGGTCTGTCATTGAGTCAACTGGCGTGGTTTCGATTCCCCGGTGATACATGACAAAGAGTAGCGTCGCCTATCCAACCTCGTGGTTTTTCTCCTGTTCCCCTGGTTTCCTCTAGAAATGGAGTATTTTGTGTCGATTGGACGTTAAACCCCATATCTCCCACACCCACGCTTTAAATCATATTTTAGATCTTACATTGGAAATGTAAATAAAAGATAAAACATTTTTACACCACAAATTTTATTATACTCTTTACTGTCATCATGCTGTAATAGTTCTAGTATAATACTTGTCATCAAAGTGTACTGTTTTTTTTTTGTATATTAAGTGCTTATCATCATGCTGTAATATTTCTAGTATATTATATATAGTACTTGTCATCATTGTGTAGTATTTATAGTATACAGGGGGACCCCACCACACACAAACAATAACACAATACTTGTCATCATCTTCACTGTCAATATTTCTAGTATATTATATATAGTACTTGTCATCATTGTGTAGTATTTATAGTATACAGGGGGACCTCACCACACACAATAACACAATACTTGTCATCACCTATTTATCGTAGTCTTCAATTTACAGTGTGACTGTAAATGTGGTTGAAATCATTCGAGCTATTCAGGAAAAGTAGAAAATGTAGATCAAACAATTTAAATCAGCGACAAATCTATCAAATCTGGTTGAAATACATCAAGCAGTTTAGGAGAAAAAAAAATCCAAATCCTGTGAAAATTCCCGTATTTGCCCCCCCCCCCCCCACAATAATCCGCCTTTATAAAATAATTAATTAATAATTCTTTATATTTTTTTTTTTCATGTTTTCTGAAACAGATCTGGGTGAGTATTACAAATTTATATTTTTAATTTATCATGCACTAGTTGTTATATTGTGTATAATATACGTCACTGTATCTTATAATCCTGTCTGTTTACCTGACGTCACGTTCAAGTTGAATCAGAACAGTCGGACGTTAAACCCCATTGTATCTGATTTTTTAACCTGATATCACGTACAACTGAATATAATTAGAATGATTTGAGTCAAATATCTCATCTGATTTGTGACGTGACATCAGTTTAATCATCGCCGGGAACCAGTTGATGTTCATCATCAAATATCTCATCTGATTTGTGTCGTGATTCCACCGGTTTAAATCATTGGATGCATCATCGTCGCGAACCAGTTGATGTTCATCATTTATAAATATTACCGTAACTAAATATCGACTGAATTAATTTACCCTTGATTTGATTCATCACGAACTAGTTGTTTAGTTGTTTGCTAAGAGAGATATTATTCAGGTCCGTAGCTAGACCAAAATTGTTAAGGGGGGGGGGCAAAGGCTTCCGACGAGGCTTCCGATGGGGCTTCTGTGGGCGCTGATGACGGTCCGCGGCGAACGGTACCGTGCAAAGGTGCTCTCAATAGGCATATGGACTTGATGAATTTTAAGGGGGCAGAATCCTGACATGCTCAAACAAATTTCAGGTTAGGGTTACAGACGTCTAGGGACGTCCCACTACCCCACCCCTAGAAAATAGGTAAAATTTAACGACCTCAAACGCGTTTTCTTGCTATTCCAGTCTATGAATACAGTATATAGGCGGTATTGATATAGCCTAAGTAAGGTGGCTTAGTCGAATTCCAATCAATCGTAATAAATTCTTCAATAACCTTTTGGTATATAACACTTTTAATATATCTTTACCAAGATTAAAATTGCCGAACATGTTAATAAAATACATCCATTGTATGTTTCCATATCTGAACATACTGTTCGTCACTAAATTTAATTAACCATTTTAGACTTAAAGCTTTACTCTTGATATTAAGATCGGGAGAGCTCAGTCCACCGTCGCATTTATTGCCAATGACTGAAGTTTGTTTAATACTTGGAGGTTTACCATTCCAAAGGAAGTTACGTATAGCCTTACTTATTTCAATTTCAATATCTGGGGGTATTGGTAAAACTGCCATAAGGAAATATAATTTAGTTAACACCCAGAGATTGTACAACAGTGGATTTGCCTTGTAAGGTTAGATTTCGTTTTCTCCATAAATTAAGAATTTGTTTGATTTTTCTAACTTTAGTGTCCCAGTTCACATTTCCACAGTACTGCTTATTCGGTCCAAGATATACACCTAGAATTAACATGCACTCCGTAACAATATTATAACTGGTATATTAAAGCTATATGTGGTATTGACCGATTTACCAACAGGCATTATTTCTGACTTTTCTACATTCATTAAGGTTCCCGATGCTATACAGTAGGGTTTTCTGCACCAAGTTTCATGATAAATCCATCCTGGTTTTCATAGTCAACGTAGTCGATTATGTCTCGTATACTTGCAATATTCTCAGCATTATAACGCCCCGGTACGCCACAAGTTTGCTCTTCGGATACAAGTTTATGGATTACTGTTCGTAGTCTGACCTGGATAATACTTTATAGTCCGTCTGTAGCAGGGATATGGGTCGGAAATTTTTCAACTCTCGCTTATCTCCCTTATCCTTATAAATTACACGTATCATACCTTTACGCATGGATCGAGACAGGCTCCCTTTCATAAAACATTAATTAAGTATTTCTAAGTATACAGGTCCCGAAAGGCTATGTAAACCAGGGCTCTTCCCTTTAGACATTGATTTAAGGGCTTGGGTAAGTTCCCCATGTGTAATATTTCTGTCACAAAAACCTCTATCCGACTTTGACAGGGTTCTATTAATATTTTTGCATACTTTATTAATTTCATCTATATTTTCATTTACATCTTTTGAATATAATGACTTATAAAAAGCTGCGCATTCATGAATAATTGAGCAACTATCTGTTAGTATTTTTCCTCTACTATCTATTAGTTCTTTAATGTAATTTTTATGTGTATTCCTATCGCTTTCGGTCGAATATTTGACCTTTGATCTTAAAATAGCAACCCCACACTGTTGATTTTCAAATCTTTAATTTCTAACTCAGTTAATCTGTCTTAACACCAGGTGCTGTTAAACTGTATTCATTTTGCAGTTTATTTTGAATAATCCAAAAAAGTTTTTTTCTCCTTATGAATTTTAGCCTTCGAAAATCTTTGCGCGGCTGCTTTACATTTGTAGTTAAGACTGTCCCACCGTATCAGTGGTTCAGATGTGTAAATAGGGTTCTTTAACTCCGTATGTATAATATTTCTGATTTCTGTACAAAATATTTCATCTAAGAGTAAATTATTATTAAATATGTAGATACCCTTCCCACGGTTGCATTCGGACAAATCTATTTTTAAATTAATTTGGCTGTGATCTGATAACTGACTGTGAATAATTGATACATTTATAACTTTGCATATCAAAGGTCGTTTTATAAGAAAATAATCACTTCTGCTCATTTTGTAATTGTTTTCTATAGTTTGACATCTTGTAAATTGAATTTTATCAGGGTATTTGTGTCGATATATATCGCACATGTTATTGCGCTCGATATATTGTCTTAGAGCTATACCACTTGCTTTATTTGTAGTCATTCCTTTACTACGGTCCATAAATGGGTCCAAGACCTCATTTAAATCACCACCTTTGATGCAATTTTCAGTTGTAAATATATCTAATGTCTTTAAAAACTTAATTATTTCTAGATAATCATTTAGTGCATAAACAGAAACTACAGATAACATTTTATCATCTATTTCTAGGTCTACTTTAACAATTATAAGTACAGCTACGCCCTTCCTTCTATTGTTTATTGCAAAACTACAATATATAATCCCATCCCACAAGTGCACAATATACGTGAGAAAGTCTCCATCCCAGAAAGTTTCCTTAGTCGAATTCCAATCAATCGTTTATATTCCAAGGAGACGAGGTCGCGGGAGTAAATTTTGACTGCCGCAAACGGATTTTTCTGCTATTCCAGCCCGTGTATACAGCCACTTGAAATGTGGTTCAATGTAGTCTACCTTAGGTGGCGTACCGCACTCCTCGCAGTGTTTCGTTTGATAAGAGCTGATCCCACTTAACACTGATGTAACGGAAGCAAATTTCTGTACCAAATTATGACTGGTCAATAAGCCGATTAACAACCAATAGCTAACTACGTAACCAGAGGCGTAAATTTTGGGGTGTGGGTATGGTACAACCCACTCCCAGGGAAAACAATAGGTTGCCAGGCAACGAAGCATACGCCCACGGCAGCTAAACAAGAGTTGTCGCATATTAAGAAATTATCAGAAAATCATTAGAATTTGTTTGGTTTTTATAAAGTTAAGTATGCGAAACATTTAATATTATGGATTTTGCTTTTAAATTATCCATTTATCCAGTGTTTCGTTTGATAAGAGCTAATCCCACTTAACACTGATGTAACGGAAGCAATGACTTTGCAGGTCCCTTGTTCTCAACAGATAATGGCTGCGGGAATACCTGGGTGAGTTTCTCACGAATCTCGCTCTACCCCCTATTTTATATCCCCAGTTCCTGCAGGCTCAAATTAACTTTTACCCTAAATTCCATTCCAAATATGGGATAAAGCCTTACAATTCTCACCACTACAACCAGGTGATACTCCTTATATGGTCTTCCAACCATAGGTCAAATAACAAGAAGAACTTGACGAATATTTTGACATTATTCCATGATATTGATCTTTCTGGGGAACAATCACCGTCGTCGTTTAAACAGACCTATAAACTTTTTTTAAGGCTACTATTTAATTTCTAGATAAATTTGAATGTGTTTAGGATTTGGCCAGTAGCAGTATAACATGCGATCGCTATTCCCATTAAAGCAATCAATCATAAATAAAATGCCATAAATTAAATTAAATATACTTGACTTTGTTCTGTGTTACCCGCTCATTTATTTTTAAATCTAGTGTATTGTACTCCTTCACCCACAAATTACTCAGAATTTTACAAATATCATGATTTATTCTCTAACTACATGCTAATACAAGCAAATATCATTAAATACAGCCGTTGAAAAACCTATGATGGCTATTATATTCGACAGTGGCTCGAAAACATACTACTTTTGTCCAGAATGACGTCACTTTCAGAATTACGTCAAACGTTAATGACGTCACCGTTATCGCTCGTGGAATACTTGCGCAGGGACTCTCTTGAGCTATTGAATAACCCGAGCGGTATTCAATGGTCATATTATATATAACAACGGCTTATTGAATGTTTAATATAGTGGTTACTGTATCTTGCTTAATGAAATATATTTACATAATGTAGCTTATACATATTCATGTTGTTTACTCGGTAATAATATAGTTAAATTGATAACTTTCAATATATACAAAAATACATTAAAAAACTTGTTAGCTACGTGAACTTCTCAAATGGGTGGTTTATGAATATTAGTGGTCATTCTGTTATGCATCATGTATGTGATAGCCCAGGATTAACATCAGTGTTTCTTCTGATTCTGTATAAATGGATAAAAACCTGTCTATCGCCTTTGACGAAAGAATCATTATAATAATCCATTTCAAGCCACATACACACTAATAATAAAGTTATTTTAAAAGCATGAGCTTATTAATTGGCATGGTTCGCTCCCGTCGTTGACCGAAAAAGTTGATCGAGATTTTCCGGCGTGGTTTCCCTTTGTCAGTGGTACAGGACCGAGGGCCTGACATGGACAGCTGTCTAGTCGTTCGGATTGGATGAAAAACCTACCTTTTGCTTAAAATTTTGTTAAATAATTGTACATGTAAATGAATTTTGTGTTATTTGCCACATATTTAATAATATGTACCAATTTTTTCAAAATGACTTTTTGGTTCAACTCTTAAACTAAAGCCCCCTACGCGCAAGCGAATTATTGAAAGAAAATTGAACCATATGTTAGTCCCAAAATGACCTAGTTTGTGTTGAGTGGACGTTAAACCCCATCTCTCTCTCTTTCTCTCTCAACTCTTAGCCCGGCGTTTCCCAACCTCTGGGTCGCGACCCAACTTTGGTCGCGAGCACTTTTCGTGGGATAGCAGTTTAGTCTGAGAGAACTTTGAATAAAAATAATATCTTTTTATGTAATCTATCTATACATCTTCAATACATGGCAAAATAAAGTGCCCGAAATCAAAACACTAATTTTACGGACTGGAATTACAGGAAAACATGTTTGCGGCCGTCAAATATTCCGAAAGTTTCTTGGTGGTCCATACAAGGTCAGATCCGTTTCTTCGCCTCTCGAAGAAGACCGGCGCCGCTATCAGTAAACCCCAAAATGTTTTGAATCTGTACTGGGTTGACTATCGATTAAAACATTTTGTCTCGAGCCACCCTATTTTGCGCGACTTTTTTCGGGTATCGATTATTATTTGTGAATGCAGCTGCAACAGTCAGTTTGGATGGGTGGAATTCAGAGTGGGATACACTGTTAGAAAAAATCTAATAAATTTACATGGAAAACAATGGCAGCTATAGTTGCCAGTAAAATGACTGTAAATAAACGTTCAGCTGTAAAATTACAGAGTTTTCTGTAGTTTGACTTTGTGTGTAACTTTACCTGAAAACGGTAAATGAACTATAACTTTGAACTATAAATTCACCACAGCACTGTAAATGGACGGATACAGTAAGTTATTTTTTTTTAAATTTGAACTGTAAATATTAGAACAGGGTACATCGTCAGGTGTAGCCTTTAATTATACTTTTATTATAACATCGGACTGATAGTCAAATTCATGATATATTCAAACTAAGTACAGCTGCGGACACTAAGTACAGCTCCTGATTTTCTGTTGTTCCAAACCTTTGTCAGTGATGCAGGACCGAGGGCCTGGCAAGTTGGCCTAGTTAGTTCCTGGGACGACCCCTTTTGCTTATTATTAGTTGGGTATGACCTATTTATATTTTGTAACATGGACGTGGAGTCAATAACCAAATTGTTTTCACTCGAGTATTCGATGGAGATTCACTGTGCAATTACTAGACAGTTTCCATGTTATTGAACAATTTTGCTAGTTTACGACAGTTTTAGTAGAAATCATGTAGAGAAGTCGGTTGTTTTATCTGTGCAATAACAACGAACATGGGAATTATTATTAGGATGTAGCCCTGCCACCATTTAACCTGCGAAAACAGAACTGGTTTTAAAGTTACATTCCAGTGTACAAACGGGGGGCTAAAACATATTCAAACTAATTAATTTATCATAATTTTACTTCAAATCCTTCTCAAATCATTGTAATTGCCAAGTATACCCTGCTATAAAACTCGATCAAAAGAGGCCATGTTTGCGCCAGGGGATTACCCCTCTCATTGCATACACAAGACGATGTTATCTGTTATCGCTGACTATTTATTACAAATATCGAATCCTAATTAAATTCTCGAATTATCTACCGCCCGCGTCTTTTTCCGTGATGTTTATCCCAGAAAGTGTTGTTAGTCTAACTCTTCATAAAGTTTATCAACATGTATACAAAGCGCTCAATATACTCGTGCAGCCTTAGACGTCACGCGTGCGGATAGCCCTAATCGTCGGGCTGATGATTAGGGGAACCCTTACATTTTTGTCCTGTATGCGCTCCATGAGGGTTTTTCAGGGAATCCAGTATTTTTCAGTAAGATTGGATATCTCTGCTTTCCATAAATACCTAAATTGCCATACTTTTATTGGCAATAACCACCCAATAAATACTTTCCTGGGAACCCAACTTGAACATGCGAGAGAACCTAAAATCGGTCAATCTATTAAAGAGACAATTCTTACCTTTGCTCACTGCTACCTTGTTAAAGAATAATCCTATTAATCCAATAATTCACTATTGCATGTTGAGAAATAGGCAAATATATCATTTTCAACTTCAAATCCAAACGTTTGAAGATAGTTATTCCATTGGGGCGGGGGTGGGGGGGTAAACAAGGGAGGTAATTGTGAAATTATTTCCGGTGCCAGTGGTTTTAAAGTGTGGGGAATAACAAGGGAGGTAATTGTGAAATTATTTCCGGTGCCAGTGGTTTTAAAGTGTGGGGAATAACGCTTATGATCGTATAATAGTGAGTTGATAACTTATTGAGCAAAAGAGATAGAAATAATAACCTTTTGACTTTCTTAGAAAATATATAATTCTCGCTTTAAAGGGACAATAACACTCTTGCTGGCTTGGCAGCTCTAGAAAAGAAACAATAGTCTTATTCTAAGTACTAGATGTTTATTTGTCCTACCTATTGTGTACATTATCCATTACATCATATTTTACTTTTTCAGAGGGTTCGAAAATATTTTTAAATCCAAGTCACATTTGAAAAGGTTTACGTTAACCTTTTCAAATCATGTAGTTGAATTTTTCCAATTCTTTAAAATAGGTGTGTTCAGATGAAATTTTGATCATCAATTAATTTGAATATTGTAAAATAATACAATTTGTTGACCAGAATAAAGATTGGAACATATTATTCAACCACAACAAGAGTGTTATTGGGGCTTTAAATTCCCTTCATTAAAGGAGATAAACATCTAACTTGATCTTAGCCATAATATATAAAATTAAAACACGAATTAGAATTCAATATTCATACATTCATTTCAATACAAATCATGTTATCTTGCCGTGTAAATATCGAATCCTTATATCCAATTTTCAAGACACAATGAACATTTTATAGTCAGTATATATATACGCGTCGTGTATTCTATGGTTGCGGGTGTCAATTGTAATTAAGAAAGAAAATATATCCTATAAGACAATACGGAAGTAATTGATAATGGCAGATTCACAAACGACAAAATGATATTACAATGGTGTATATTACATGGACAGCGCAAACGTAATTGGCTGTCGTTCAATTTGAAATGTTCACGTATTTTGCTGAACATTATTTATTAGAAATTACAATAATTAGCAATTGACTATAATTGACTACATATATTCATATAACAATAATATGTGCTCTTAGGCCCATTTCCGTCTATTTAAGATTTCAAAGAAAAGTCATATGCTTGTGGAATTCAGATTACCGATCGGACATCAATAAATCAATGATGCATGCATATCGACCGAAAAATAAACAAAAGAAAAAAGCAGTTCATGCAATCATGTTATATTTTAAATGAAATTGAATTTACAATTGATGAAATTTATATGGTCACATTGATTAATTCATTATATTGTTCAAACAGGCAGATTGATCCATTACATTGACACATGGTTAAGGGATTATGATTAAGTCCTTATAGGACCTGAACATGGACATAGTTAGCTGCAATGATAAAATTAAACGACCTGTGAGTAAAGAAAAACAAGCATGAAAAAGGACTGGTATTGTTTACAAAGAGTACCTGCCAAGTTTCATTCGATTCCGTTACCTAATGAGAGGATGGGTAACGGGGTAGAAATGAAATTAGACTGACAACCCCAAGAACGAGAAGATGATCAGGATACACGTTAAAGTTGCGATTTCATATTTTTTGAAGCTATATTTTTAAACTGTAATAAAATAAAGCCTTAAAATAGATTGTATCTATAAACAGTCCTACTGTCATAGTGTGCAACAAACATATAACTGTTGTACTCTAACAATTAATTAATTAAGCTTAAGCCATTAGCTCACTTTCAAATTGATAATCCCTCTTGTCCACTTAAACTTTGGTTGTTAACATGTCTTGGTCTGGGTTATAATCCTCTCCATTAGAAACGGATTAAATACTTTAGAATGCACGCTAACCAAATCTATGGTAACCAAAATTAGGATATAAACCCAGAAACTCAAGAAGTATAATCATTATTATCTCTTGAGAAATTAAAGACATTATGTGTTAACAATCTGTTCTTCTTATTAGGTAACATTGTGAGAACTAGCTAGTGACAAATAACCCAAGGGTTGCGTCACATCCCCAAGACAAAATAAGGGCACGTTGTCACTACCTTGTTAAAGAATAATCCTATTAATCCTATAATATCATTTTCAAATTCAAATTCAAACGTTTGAAGATTGCTATTCCACTGGGGGAATGTGTTATTATTTCCTGTGTCACTGGTTTTAATGCCTAAGAAATAATGCCCATGATCGTATAATAGTGAGTTGACAACCGTTTCAGAAAAGACATAGAAATAATTATGTTTTGACTTTCTTAGAAAATGTGAAATTCTCGCTTTAAGCCTTTAGTCAGGCCACGGAATTAAATGTCAATAGAGTTCGTGGTTTTTATAGTTCAAAATTTTGTTTTACTTGTCTTTACTACACTAGGATCTGAAAGACTTGTTATTTAACTCGTGTTCTGTTTGAAATGAGGGGTCAGCCAATCAAATTGTCTATCGAATCGAGATTTTGACCTTTTTTGCGCGGAATTGTGGGTAGGCATTAACAGCCACAGAAATCAAAACAAAACAACAATGGTTCTGATTGGTTAATCGAATGACTGAGTTTATAGGGTCAAATGTCGCGTGTTTGACATGTGAACTAGCTGAACGTGTCCTCCCGCTATAACTTGTTAGATCTAAGGGTAGGCCATCGAAACTATACAAACCGAAACGAAATATAGATCTGAATTTTAAATAGATTGTGGTAACGGTTAGCTTTTTGGACTTGAGTATGCTAACCGGAAAAAATGTTCCCATCGCTCGTGTTGCAATTTTCCTAAATTCATTTAAACACAAAAATAACACTAAGACAAATCAGTTAATTCTGAATATTATGGAAACATCAATCTGGCTATTAAATCTATCCTGGAAGTCATCCGTGGAAATCAGGGGCTGATTGAGCTTGTATGGAACCCTTACATCATCAATTAGAAACGGGCATACATATTCTTTACGTGCATTGAGTGCAATCGGTTGGTAGTATCTCCGGATTTGGTTGCAACAAGGGAAAGGCAGCTCTTAAAGGGGGCACAATGTTTTCATTGGGGTGGACAGTTCCTGAACTATTTAAGGAATCTCTGTGTAAATTCGGTAGAGGGGCACATAGCCACCCCCGCGGACTACCCTATACCCTAGTACGAAATCTCATTGGATTCGAAGGTTATTAACCATTTCCAGTTTCTACCTTTATGAGAGCAGGGTAAGCGATTGACTACCTGCCCAGCACGCCTCTACAGTGAGAATTTTTGCTTAGGTTACACAGAGGGATGAGGCTTTAAAGAAGCTAAATCGCTAATATTTGGGACTGAGAAATTGACCCAAAAGGGCCGCAACTCACATAATAATGTAATCTGATTGTATATAACTAATTTACATTCAATTGTTTCCGTTTTGACTCTAATTTCAAATCGGTTATGTCCAGCGAACGATGGCATGAGTCTAAACAGAATAGAAATTTCTAGTGTGTGATTATGCAAGTCTATTGTACATGCTCTCCAGCTAAGTTATAGCGTCACCGCTTGACGTAAGTTTTGGAATGTGTCGAGCCTCATTCTTTCTGGTCACTTGATGCTGAAACGCACTATAATGGTACACGTTTCGTGCACCAATGGTAAAATTGTTTATTTTACCATTTACAACATGTAAGATTTTGGACGATATTGGATGAGAGACTTAGCTACTTTAAATGCTAGTATTAGATCTGTAAGTAATTAATGTGTGTCATCTATTTAGGGACACCGGCCTCAATTTTGATTTGTCAAATACAACTAGATTAATGTCCAGTCGTCTTTTGTCTTGGCATGTCCAAATAATAGGTGTTGTGACTTCTACTCTTTACTGTTGTATCAGCGGACACCGATTATATCTGTTGTAATGGGCCGTCTGCTAGTCTTTCCTACGGACCATGTAAACGACAACGGTCCGCAAAATTAAATCTTAGCACTGTAGACCGTCTATACCTTGATACGGGCTCCTCCACTTCAGTAGAGTTACAACACTGAGCAATTTCATTATCAAATGGTTCACTGCATATCTGACAAACAGGTGATACTGTATCCATCCGAATCTCAAAATTTAAAGCAATTTGCCACGTGCTTCAAAGGTTTAAGGTAGGAGTATCATTAATCTCCCATCCCTAATCAGAAATCTAAATCACTAATTGGACTTTCTCCTATTATATTGACACAGGGAATAACTTAATCACTAAAATATGCACGAACATTGATTCAGCTACCTCCAAAACGTATATTTGACACCAAACCTGATCCTCATGCAAAGTTTGAATCTTCCCGCCAAAACTGAAAGCCACCTTGAATAACCCCCAATATTGACTTAGCGGTAGCACTTATCACAACAATGTGTATGGAAATGGATTCATTTAACCCGAAAACGTATATTTTGATACCAGATTCGATTATATTATTGTAATTGGCTGGAAATCATAATAATATACGTTTTGGATTTTGGCCAATTTGGATTTCGGATTGGGAATTTTTTTGGGTGATAATATACGTCTAGACCGACCATAAACCATGGTCGTCATTTCTATTGCAGCATCTGCTCGCACTTATCCTATCTTGCCTGGACTATGTATGGTTTTGGCTTTTAACATTTTCTATGGGTTGAACTATTTTATAATAAATCACGGTCTGGAGTCAGTTAAATACTTTGAAAATGAAATGAAACGGTGTCCTGCATTGGGTTAACTTTTATACTATAAATCACATTTTATCACGAACTGATTCAGTTATATAATGTATATTGGGTGAAGAATGACCCGGAGAAAACCCACGAGGTTAGAATTACGACCCAACTTCTTGTCACGTGTGGGATTGAAACATTATAATCCACCTCAAGTTTCAAGCAATGTTGTTTTTATACGCCCACATTTTTATGTGGACGTAAATTGTCGTCGCCCCTGTCCGTCCGTCCGTCCACAATTGTTTGCGGACTCTCTACATGTCACAATTATTATCCAATTTTGACGAACGATCTCGGCTGCTTTCGATATAGACATGTATCGGATCGAAACTTCATGGGTTTTGGCCCTGATTGCACGAAAATTCGCGTTTTTGGCTTGTGGACCCCCTAGAGGTCACAAATTTTAACCGATTTTGATGACGCTTGAAATGCAAGAGTAGGACGTTGAAACTCATTTCATGGTTTTAGCTCTTAACATTTTCTATGGGTTGCTTTCGATATTCGTGCATATCGGATCGTAACTTCCTGAATTATGGCCCCTGATTCATCGTATTTTAGCTTGTGGATTCTCTAGAGGTCATATTTTTTTAAATACGATTTTAAAAACCGTTTAAATATATCACAACATTCTACCATTCTGTAGGTTGAATTCATATCTCGGGAAATCGAAATGAAACTGCACGTCATAATGGCCGCTCTTTGCATGCAAATTGTGTATTGTATGTAATACGAAGATCGTGGACCCTGTAGAGGTTACAATGTTTGTTTGAAATTAATGAAACTTGAAATATAACTTTATCGAAAAAAAGCTTTTGTTTTTAGCTTGCAAAATGTGGACGTTTCTTGCATGACAACCGCTTGTTATCTTTTATTTTCAAAAAGGAAATAACAGAAGCGGTATCGTACACATGTTTAAAGGACAATATTGGTGCCAGTCATTATCACATGTGTGATAGAACTGATTAAACACTTTCCAAATATAATATTAACACATAGATCATCGCTACCATAGAGGAGTTATAAAGGATTCATGAATCGGAAGTGACGAACGCCAAAGGAAAACACGAGTTATCTCTCTAAGTGAATGACGAGTGATGACGAGTGATGACAGATAAACGGCCGAATTTCTGCTCACTAATAATTCCTTCGAAGACAAAAAGTTGTTATATGGGACCGCAAGAGGTTACCGGACGATACAATAAAGTAATTAAGTGTTATAAGATAAGAGAACACGGGAAAAATAGAAATACTCCGTACAGCCCCTTGTTTTTATTCATTCTATAGGGGAGAACGGGGCACATTGAACCACTTTGTTCACATACATGTTTGTCCTCATTTCATATCAAATGTTTTTATTAGAAGATCTCTTTATTTCATGATCAAAATTTTTAAAAAAATCTATATGCCCTCTTATATGGATCAAACCCAGGTTTATCTGGATTGTATAGATTAGACATATATGAACTTAAGTACAAGAATTTCCTAGGCTAAGAAGTTAACATGTATGGAAATTTTTTTCTCTTTTAAGCGCTTTTTTTTTAAAATCCACTGCCTAAGAAAATAATTTCCTAGGCTAAGAAGTTAACATGTATGGAAATTTTTTTCTCTTTTAAGCGCTTTTTTTTTAAAATCCACTGCCTAAGAAAATAATTGACAGCATGTGGCTTATTGATGGAGAAATGGGTCTAAGAAGTTATCTCACTTCTGTATAGTGTTGGGTTGTATAGTATTATTTATAAAGGATATATCCATGGTGGTTCAATGTGTCCCGGTCTCCCCTACCTTATAAAAACATGGTAATGCACGGACTTTTAATCTGTTTTTCTTCCCTGTTCTCTTATCTAGTGGCAGTCAATTCTTTTTATGAATTGTAAGATATTCTCTCACAATGTCACACAGCAACTTTAGGTCTTCGAGGGAATTATTAGTGAGCAGATAATCGCCCATGTATCTGTTATCACTAGTCACATCAGTTAGTTATATAGAGGAATAACTCGTGTTTTCCTTTGGCGTTCGTCACTTCCGATTCGTGAATCCTTTATTACTCCTCTATGGTAGCGATGATCTCTGTGATAATATTATATCTGGAAAGTGTTTAATCAGTTTTATCACATATGTGATAATGACTGGCACCAATATTGTCCTTTAAAAGAAAATCCGTCTATTTTAACGAAAAATCAAATGGAAATGTAGCATAGAGGTCCTTTAAAAGCAACGATGTTAATAAACTGTATGGCGAATGTAGCACTACCGCTGCTACATATCTTTGTTTTGACCTGGTCGTCTGGGGGTTGGCTTGACCCTGGGCTAGCTACTGTTGTATCTCGCTTCTTATGCACTTCACCATTGTGCTTTCTCACGATACCGAAATCAAATATGTAACGGGAACCAAAATAGTTGTTTTCTCTACGTTTTATGTCTATATTACAATTTTTAAAATTAATATCTCTTTCTCTCAACTTTTAAAGTCTAACCAGTGTGGCGAGATTCAGAAAACCACATCATCATGAAATGGTCCTATAAAGAACTCAATGCGTGTTTGACTTTAAAGAATCAAAATGATGTCTAAAATTATTCTAATGCCGCTCTCGCTCTTATAGGTGTTGAATGACGTGGGATAATTAGTAATTTTTCACACACGTGTATTTCAAACAATATCAGCTTTTACTTGAAAAATGTAAATTACCAACATGTTTACTAAACTGTACCTCCGTTAATGTATCAAAGTAACCAGCGTGGACGTGTTCTATATGTTTGGTTATGAAATTAGAATCAATAATTTGTAAAGATAACAATATTGTTTCAGCCATCATTTCTCCATTCCTTGTCTATGACAAAATTGTTACACTAACGAGGATTAAAACGTCACGTATCTGATGAAATAAGATAATAATCATCGTCGTATAAGGGAAAATCCTCATTCTTAGTACCGTCCCAATATTCGTAGAGTTTTTTAATTTTCATTTACAGTAAATATTTTACGATCAATTGATATAATCATGTTTTGAAATCAACCTCTTTTATTGTGAAAAGAAAAAAATAAATCTAAAGTTAAGTTATGAGGTCACTGCCGATTAGCGTAAACGATGACAGATTCCAACGACTGAGTATCGTATTTCAGACGCGCGGCATGGTTTTTAAAAATTTTGGAATGGGAAACAAACGAACAAATTTTTAATTCTATAATGGTTGTAAATATATGAAACTCGCATGCAAACAAAAACGAACCTCGCGTGCATGTTTCATTGCTAAATTGATATACTGATGCTGCTATTTTATACAATTAACGGGCTAATTACTATACTATGGTACGTTCGTTTCGCGTAAGTGTTCCACATTTATAATCGGAAGATTAAATTACCGTAAACGGGCGCGAATTAGCAATAATAGAGTTGTGTTTGTACACGTTATTTTCTGGATTATATGATCCCAAAACACCTATCAAAGAATGTTTTGTTGGGTGAATTTGGACGTTGTTAAATATAAAATGGATGTACTGAGTGATAAGGCGTATTACAATTACAAAACAGTCATATGGTGAGTATAGACTAGTTGTTTATATTCTATAGTACTATAGCTAGTGTGGATCGGGCTATTGGTAGTAATTTCCATCATTCAAATTATATGTGTAACCTGGCTATGTTTAGTTTTTAAAAAAATATGGTAAAACCGTTCTGTCCATATAGGCTACCGATCCACTAAAAATAAATCGAAAGATATTTTAAGACTAAGACCACTAAGAGTAAATTATCAGTGTTATAAATCTTGTGTGGGCTATTCAGAAGTTAATGTAAATGCCTGCCACTCGACAGTCTATGCACATTTAATATTATCCGTGGTTTCCAAAATTTATATTTATATGCTTTCTTTTTGACACATATGCCTATCTTTATTTAATATTATTTTGATTGTGTCATTTCAGGCCATACATTGTTATTATGGAAGAAGAAAAGCACAACACCAGAAGAAAAAGAAAATTAGAAAATGGAATACAGAAATTT
This sequence comes from Patella ulyssiponensis, assembly GCA_963678685.1. Taxonomy (NCBI): domain Eukaryota; kingdom Metazoa; phylum Mollusca; class Gastropoda; family Patellidae; genus Patella; species Patella ulyssiponensis. The sequence continues at coordinate 55,948,486 of OY783232.1, read as the reverse complement.
GAGGGATAATTAATAATAATAGTAATGATATTGTAATTGTTTGCAATTTTTTTTCAGAATGCATGTTGATAAACACTTTGAAATAGTAATATATAAGATTTCATTAAAATTTCGGTGAGATTTCATTAAAATTTCAGTAAAATTTCAACAAGATTTCAGTAAAATTTCAGTGACAAATTTAGTTAAAATATTATTGAAATTTCAGTGAGATTTCACTGAAATTTCAGTGAGAGATTTGGTCAAAATATTATTGAAATTTCAGTGAGATTTTACTGAAATTTCAGTGAGAGATTTGGTCAAAATATTATTGAAATTTCAGTGAGATTTTACTGAAATTTCAGTGAGATTTTACCGAAATTTCAGTGAGATTTTACCGAAATTTCAGTGAGATTTTACTGAAATTTCAGTGAGATTTTACTGAATTTCAGTGAGAAATTTGGTCAAAATTTTATTGAAATTTCACCGAAATCTCATTGAATTTCAGTGAAATCTCATTGAATTTCACTGAAATCTCATTGAAATTTCAGTAAAATCTCACTGAAATTTCAATAATATTTTGACCAAATCTCTCACTGAAATTTCACTGAAATCTCACTGAGATTTCACTGAAATTTCAGTGTGTATTTTCACAGGGGTAATGCACCAAATGATTAATTGGTAAAAATAAATATAATCCATTTATGATTAACATTTAAAGTTGTCGTGCAACGTTCGATCACATAAAAAAGATAATAATCATCGTCTAGTAACAGGTTACATAGCCTGGTTTACATTCAATAAATTGAAAGGGAATTAGTACACAATGATCGAAGTGACCACGATAGTATAATTTGAACATTTTCATAGATCTACAAAAAAATAAATAGCCATCGTGTACTTGGTCATCCGCAAGTATATCTACATAAGTAAGCCGATTTTTGTATCTGGTAAAGTGAACAACACATATATACTTCTGGTTAATGAACAATGTAACAATGCACAATGTATTAGGTGCCTTTCTATGCATAATATTTCTGGACGCATGGGTCGGGCTTGTGGAATAGGTAAGTAATATAATGTGGCATGATTTTATCAAGACGAGCACCCAAATGTATTTTAATGACTGATAAATTATGATCTTTATATTACAATATACAATGCAAATCTTATGTTTTGGAGCTATGTCCCACAAATTCGACGCAGTCCAGATTAATCGTCCGTAAATAATTAAGGCTGCAGTCGATAGATCGACTCACCTTCAATTGTATATAGATTATTTTAAGTTAATTACATACTAAATGAATTGGATTTTAAATTGTAGGCTTTTTGACATATGTTTAATGAAAAATTAGAAAATATAAAACTTTGTCAGAACAATGTAGAGTAATACGCTAAGATGAATATAAATTGAAAGCTTAATAATCCTATATATAAGACATGAGTAATTACCAATTGCAGTGTACTTTATTTCACATTTGCTTGAGTAAATATGTGTCGCTGGAAAGTTACAAATAAAGTGTGCCAGGAAAATGTGTATCCATAATAGTATTACCATAAAAACTGTTGATGTGTTATTTAGATTTTAAGAAATATTTTGGATATAAAATATAGTATTTCACTGAGCATAACCAGATATAAAAATATTCGATATACATTTTAAAAATATTTAACATCAATACCGGTATTATTGTAAAAACTGTTGATGTGTTTTTTATATAGAATGTGTCTTCTGATCAGCACGCTAGTAGCCTTAAAAAGGGTTTATAGGTCTGTTTAAACGACGGAGTTGATCAGTACCCCAGAAAGATCAATATTGTGGAACAGCAAAATAGTTGTATTTATATTTCATTGTTTAACCTTACTTTTAAAATCCTTAATAATTGATCAACAATGGCTTAATAAGTAAATGTGACAGGGCAAGTTCTGAAAGAGAGTAAGCTCTCTTGAGTGACAAGACAAATTGATATGAAAAAAGTGTGTAGATGGGCAAAGCAAACGTAATCGAACGTCGTTCATTTTGGACTTTTCGCGTATGTCGTTGAACATAATTTATTAGAAATTACAACAATATTATTAGCAATTGAATATAATTGACTACATATATTCATATAACAATAATATGTGCTCTTAGGTCCATTTCGGTCTATTTAAGTTTTCAAAGAATAGTCATATGCTAGTGAAATTCAGATTATCCATCGGACATCAATAAATCAATGATGCATACGACCGAAAAATAAACAAAAGAAAAAAAGCAGTTTTATTCCAGTTCTTGCAATCATGTTATATTTTAAATGAAATTGAATTTACAATTGGTGAAATTTACATGGCCACATGGATTAATTTATTATATTGTTCAAACGGGCAGATTTTGACGACATTTGATTTCAAGATTTTCCGCTTCATTGATGTGCAAGGAAGATTTAGGATAACAGAATCTGTTTTGTCCAACACATCCGACTTTACTTTATAGACCCTACATGCCTCTTTGAATCGATATCGTTGTTTGTCCGTAATTAGGGTGCCCCGAGAAAAAACTATGGATAGTTATTACACTATATTTATATATACAACAACTCTAGATGATTCTCTATCATAAACTATCAAGAAAATGTACCTCTATGCTATATTTCCATTTGATTTTTCGTTAAAATAGACGGATTTTCATTTAACGTTGAGGGGTGTAAGCGGTATATTTGTTTGGGTTTTCAATGTTTCACAAAGTTACGTTATCTTGTTTATCCGATTTCGGAATTTTTGTACCGAAACGAATTAACACCCACTACTATTCGGGTCTATTTGTTTATTTTATGATATGCGACCTGATTAAATCTCAGGATCGGCCATCCCCGTGTACATGTACTTAACGTGTGTCTCCCAATTTGTTTTAAATAGGTGTGCATTTATATGTCCGGTATACCCATAGACATATATGTTTATTTATATCGGTATTTGTTACAGCTGCGACTCATGAAAAAAACCAAACAATCTTACCACTCTTCACTCTAAACCCGCGGACGCCTTCGGACGCCTTTACAGAACGCTAAAAATGAAACAGATTTTGAACGCGTCCAACAGGATGAGTATTCAACTTTATACGTCTGATATTCAGCACAGAACACATAATGTTTTTAACAAAGTAATACTAAACGTTCAAGTCCGAACAGATTTATACGTCTGCCGTTCAGCACAGAACACATACTGTGTTTAACAAAGTAATACTAAGCGTTCAGATCCGAACACTTAATGTTCTGAAACCAAGTAATTGCGTGTTCAAATCCGAACACATTTATACGCCTGCCGCTCAGCAGAGAACACATAATGTTCTGAAATCAAGTAATTGAGTGTTCAAATCCGAACACTGGACGCGTTCCGTAATGAACACAAAAAATGAAACAGATTTTGAACACCTGAACGCGTCCATTTACGGTTTACTAACACTAAGCGTTCAGTTTCGTTGTACTGGATCAACTGTTATATAAAACCACAACGAACACAAGAAAAATAGTCGACTTCCATACCTTACAAAATATTATCTGAGCAAAAAGAGAAAAATAAACGTATGAATTTAAAGCTTTATTATTTAACAATACCCCCCCCCCCTCCAATAGTTCCAAGACAGTTTATTTTATATGTCATAATCCCACTGAAGGCATTTTCCTTTCTTGGTACTTGTAAATGTAGCTGTTCCCCGTTTAATGGATGACCTCTCAATTTCTGAACTATCATATTCCTGAAATTGGGAAAAAGGAAAGTCTTAATAAAACAAATCCATACATCAGCAGCGTACATCAGTAGAGTGCCCAGCTCCGTGTGGTTGTCGCATACAGTGAACAATGGCCATTGGTGATATTTTGTGTGGGGTACATTGCAGCAATGGTTTAGATCAAATTAATTATCGACGAAACGCAACTTAGATGAAATCAATGTGATTCCGATAACACTTCTGTTTAGAGTGGTTGTGGGCAAAGGAAGCCATTGACCACGATCCCCATCCGCGCTGCCAGAGGAGCCCCCGCTATACAAAAATAAAATAAATACTTTAACTTCAGATCTAAAGTATTAATACTGCCGGGACTGGTTACAAAATTAATTTGCACGTTTCAGTATGTCAGTAATGTCAGAGACGTCTGCAGCTGTAAACGAAATTTTATGCAGGCATAGAAAAAAGATGCACAGAAATACTTTACCTGATTATTTAGTTGAAGTGCACCGTATTCAGAAATTGTGTTGTTTCTCTCAACTACTCATCACAAAATTCTTCAATGTTAAGCTTCGTCATGGGCGGTGATGGAACAGGCTAGATCTAATACTTTGACGCCCCTGCCGCTAAAAATAACCAAATGGATCAATACTAAAGACTCATTACTGACATTAGTGATAACTGTAAACAACGTGTGTTTGTTGAGGGGGGGAGGGGTAAAAATATAAAGCTGAAACAGCAAACAGTTTGTGTTCTTCTTCTGAACACGAGGTGTTCTTCTTCTGAACGCGTGGTGTTCTTCTTCTAAACACGTGGTGTTCGAAAAAGAACTAGCGTGGTGTAGGCCTGTAACGAGAAGGGAGCTAATCGCCATCATTATAAGTTATAGCCTACAGCCTTCCCGTTTCTTTAAGGATGTTTTGAAATTGAGCCTTCATCTTCCAACACACGCACACATATCCATTTTCCTGTATTCATAACAATAAAATACATAACTAAAGAAAATTGCCTTCAGGACTGAGTTACAGAGGCTCTACTCAGTTTGTGAGACGCACAGGCCTAAGAAGACTGAAAGAGAGAGGTAACGGTTGAAATGGTTCACTGTAGATTGAAATACTAACGGAAGAGAATAAATTAAATTTTCTATTGCAAAACTTACCGTTAACCATGTGTCTTTGCTGAAATTCCCCAATGCACACTGAGTAGCGATTCGGAGATGTATTTAATTTCTTACATAAAAATATGTACAATGGCGTCCTAGGTCGTCTTTTAAAGTGGACACGTGACTCTTAACGCATGCTCATAAGGACATGCTTGTGTGAACGGTGTGACTGTATGCCTGAACGCCAGACGTTGGGGCAAGCAAACGCAACTTTCACACAAACATACCTTTTAACACTGTGTTCCCAAGGCTACCTTAATGACGTATATTAGCGTCATTGGGTTACCATTTGTAAAATAAGAAAAAAAAATAATCCTTTATTTTTTTTTTTTAATATCAAATAAAACTATATCTGTGTTTCTTTATCAAATATTAATACTGTCTACTAGCACTTTTACGTGCAAGTTAACAGTTTTAATAATTTTCTATGAATAGCTTGTTCAAAGAAAATTTGACAGTGAATGGGTGACGGTAGGTGTTCATAAATATACCATCTTAAAAACATCTCAAACGACGTCATGTGTTCTGTTATTAATGTTTAAACCTAAATGTGTTCACAATCGAACAGTCTGTGTTTACTCATTCACACTGAACACGCGCCGTCATAATTCCATGTCATATAAGGAACGTTTCGTGTTCCCTTTTGAATGGCTGTGTTAAATAATAAACATTATATGGGCAGATTAAAACTTCGTGTGTTTACAATTTAACGCGCTCGGACGCGTCTGGCGTCCACTGGATTTAGAGTGTTCTAGTGGCGTGCGAACACCATTGCGGTGAATTAAAAGCTTTTGATCCGATTAAAGGTTTTCTACAGATCCATTTTATCCATAGATGCAACAATGAGGAATCTTCTGAAATCCGGTTGATATTGTCGCTCCGGTATCTATAAGTATTGGTTGGTGTCGTACACTGGGCAAGGTATGCTTACTGGTTCGAGAACTACTGACACCAATTCGTATTCAAGCAATTAACATAGCTAACTAACCTTCGCCCTGTTATTGTAATTCTACACTACTTGAATAATACGAAAAACAATTTACGTTTTAAGGCAACATGTTTCATTATTTGAGAAAAGGGAGCCACGGTGGCTGGCTGGGTAAGACGCTGGCTCGCTAGCCTGGATATCACGCGTTCGATCCTGCATTGGCCGAGAAAGTTCATCGGGATTTTCCGACTTGGACATGGATTCACCTTATCAGTCCTGCAGGACGGAGGACGAGACAAGGACAGCTGTCTTCGGATGGGACAAAAAACCGAGGTCCCAGTGTATTAGTGTATACATTTGCGTGCATGTAAAAGATCCCTTGGCAGTTGGAATTCAATATAAGAGTAGGCCATTGTGCCGCTGTCAGGACAAAATTTCCCTCAAAGCATACTGTATGGCACATGCCCGCCTTCATTAGCCCAGTCGGGACAGAACAGTCGGACATTAAACCCAATTTCATTTCGTTTTAATTTGAGAAAACAAATAATTAATCAAAATTTTCCTATTATCTCTCAGGGTTCGATGGTCGAAGGGTTAGCGCGTGCGGGTTGTTTCATAAGGTCTGTCATTGAGTCAACTGGCGTGGTTTCGATTCCCCGGTGATACATGACAAAGAGTAGCGTCGCCTATCCAACCTCGTGGTTTTTCTCCTGTTCCCCTGGTTTCCTCTAGAAATGGAGTATTTTGTGTCGATTGGACGTTAAACCCCATATCTCCCACACCCACGCTTTAAATCATATTTTAGATCTTACATTGGAAATGTAAATAAAAGATAAAACATTTCTACACCACAAATTTTATTATACTCTTTACTGTCATCATGCTGTAATAGTTCTAGTATAATACTTGTCATCAAAGTGTACTGTTTTTTTTTTGTATATTAAGTGCTTATCATCATGCTGTAATATTTCTAGTATATTATATATAGTACTTGTCATCATTGTGTAGTATTTATAGTATACAGGGGGACCTCACCACACACAAACAATAACACAATACTTGTCATCATCTTCACTGTCAATATTTCTAGTATATTATATATAGTACTTGTCATCATTGTGTAGTATTTATAGTATACAGGGGGACCTCACCACACACAATAACACAATACTTGTCATCACCTATTTATCGTAGTCTTCAATTTACAGTGTGACTGTAAATGTGGTTGAAATCATTCGAGCTATTCAGGAAAAGTAGAAAATGTAGATCAAACAATTTAAATCAGCGACAAATCTATCAAATCTGGTTGAAATACATCAAGCAGTTTAGGAGAAAAAAAAATCCCAAACCTGTGAAAATTCCCGTATTTGCCCCCCCCCCCCCAAGCAATAATCCGCCTTTATAAAATAATTAATTAATAATTCTTTCTATTTTTTTTTTCATGTTTTCTGAAACAGATCTGGGTGAGTATTACAAATTTATATTTTTAATTTATCATGCACTAGTTGTTATATTGTGTATAATATACGTCACTGTATCTTATAATCCTGTCTGTTTACCTGACGTCACGTTCAAGTTGAATCAGAACAGTCGGACGTTAAACCCCATTGTATCTGATTTTTTAACCTGATATCACGTACAACTGAATATAATTAGAATGATTTGAGTCAAATATCTCATCTGATTTGTGACGTGACATCAGTTTAATCATCGCCGGGAACCAGTTGATGTTCATCATCAAATATCTCATCTGATTTGTGTCGTGATTCCACCGGTTTAAATCATTGGATGCATCATCGTCGCGAACCAGTTGATGTTCATCATTTATAAATATTACCGTAACTAAATATCGACTGAATTAATTTACCCTTGATTTGATTCATCACGAACTAGTTGTTTAGTTGTTTGCTAAGAGAGATATTATTCAGGTCCGTAGCTAGACCAAAATTGTTAAGGGGGGGGGGGGCAAAGGCTTCCGACGAGGCTTCCGATGGGGCTTCTGTGGGCGCTGATGACGGTCCGCGGCGAACGGTACCGTGCAAAGGTGCTCTCAATAGGCATATGGACTTGATGAATTTTAAGGGGGCAGAATCCTGACATGCTCAAACAAATTTCGGGTTAGGGTTACAGACGTCTAGGGACGTCCCACTACCCCACCCCTAGAAAATAGGTAAAATTTAACGACCTCAAACGCGTTTTCTTGCTATTCCAGTCTATGAATACAGTATATAGGCGGTATTGATATAGCCTAAGTAAGGTGGCTTAGTCGAATTCCAATCAATCGTTTATATTCCACGGAGACGGGGTCGCCGGGGGCAAATTTTGACTGCCGCAAACGTGTTTCCTGCTATTCCAGCCCGTGAATACAGCAACTTGAATGTGGTCCAATGTAATCTACCTTAGGTGGCGCACCACACTCCTCGCAGTGTTTCGTTTGATAAGAGCTAATCCCACTTAACACTGATGTAATGGAAGTAAATTTCTGTACCAAATTATGCCTGGTCAATAAGCCCATTAACATCCAACTACGTAACCAGAGGCGTAAATGTTGGGGTGTGGGTGTGGTACAACCCACTCCCAGGGAACAAAATAGGTTGCCAGGCAACGAAACATACGCCCACGGCAGCCAAATCGCCCCAGCAGTCAACTAGAGTTGTCGCATATTAAAAAATTATCAGAAATTCATTACAATTTGTTTGGTTTTTATAAAGATTAGTATACGAAACATTTAATATTATGGATTTAGCTTTTAAATTATCCATTTCAAGAAATTCAAACTCAACCATCATTCATGTGTAACGGGGATAGTAAAATGTTTTTTTTAATTCGGAATAAAATTGTGGCTTCCATAGGGTCCACAAGTTAAAAAAACATGATATTCCGTACAATCAGGGGCCATAATTCAGGAAGTTATGGTCCAATGTGCCCGAATATCGAAATAAACCGTGATCTGTGGGTTTTAAACTTACATTTCAAATTTCATCAAAATCGGATTAATATTGTGACCTCTACAGGGTCCACAACCTTGATATACCATATTTTTACACCATTCACAGGGTCGGATCCAGGAATTTTTGCACGAGGGCGTTTGTCAGGTTACAGTTGGGGAAATCTGCCATCATTAATTTTTTTTATATAACTGAGCAGAGTGGGGTTTGGACCCATCAACCCCCACCCCCCGCTGGATCCGCCCCTGATTCGCGTAAAAGTGGCATCTCTCATGTCTCCATGGTACCACGTTCAAAGTTCGATGATTAACACATTAACAAATGTCTGGCTCGATCCAGTCTGGATGCCCTTATCAGTGATATAGGACTGAGATAGGCCTCATGATATGGACAAATGTCTAGCTGTTCGGATAGGACGCAATATCGAGGTCCTGGGTACGTCACATGTTAAAGATCCCCTTGGAAATCGAAACAAACGAAGGTGGTAGCGACCCTGTAAGATCAAACTTCCGTCATAACACCCTGCACTGATTCAGGATTAGGACGTTAAACCCAATTTTATTTTCAAATAACGTTTTAATTTTATTTAAATGAACCCATGATTTCACAAATTTATCTAGAAATTAAAAAGTAGCCTTAAAAAAGGTTTATAGGTCTGTTTAAACGACGGAGTTGATTAGGTCCCCAGAAAGATCAATATTGTGGAACAGCGAAATAGTTGTATTTATATTTCATTGTTTAGCCTTACTTTTAAATTCCTTAATAATTGATCAACTTTAATGGCTTAATAAGTAAATGTGACAGGGCAAGTTCTGAAAGAGAGTAAGCTCTCTTGAGTGACAAGACAAATTGATATGAAAAAAGTGTGTAGATGGGCAAAGCAAACGTTATCGAACGTCGTTCATTTTGGACTTTTCGACGATCGGCGAACAACTATGTAGTTCTACAATACTATATATGTACTACCGGGACGCCTAATGTTATAGCCAGTATTTTGTTTACTTTCATTGTGGGGTGGGATTGTGGATGGCGCCCTAGATTTGAAACCGCCCCTACCCCACCCCATATTCCCTAGAAAACTCACTCGCGGTGCTCGGCTCCTGATTGCGTCACTCACACTGGAGGGGGGGGGGAGCATAACCAGATACAAAAATATTCGATATACATTTTAAAAATATTTAACATCAATACCGGTATTATTGTAAAAACTGTTGATGTGTTTTTTATATAGAATGTTGTTATACTTTTGCATGGATGGCAAACATTGTTGGCGTTTCCAACGGATGAAGAAAAAGACTAACTCTCATTCATATTATGTGTGTAGACAACTTTATTGTGACATCATAGTAGTAACACATGACAGGAAGTGGCTGCACTTGATTAGTGAATGCAAGCTCTGTGTTGTACTTCATTAACAAGCTCAAGTTACTCATACAAAATACAACATCTCCCCCTTTAAAGTAACAATAATAACATTTGATTACATGTGTATGACTTAAAGTTATTTATCCTTACAATAGTTTTAAATTATATCTTTCTAAGATATTACTAGTCTCTCTGGAGGTTTGCTTAACCTTCCAGATTTAGTAACGTAACCATCAGCAGAAGGTTCAGGTTCGAGATATTTATTAACATCATCATCATTAATATGTCTAAACAGTTGTTTGAAAATGATCCGAACTTGAACTCCCCAATGATGATTGTTTTGATGGTTTCAAATGAAATCTGTTTCTTACAAGAGTACCATGATCTGTTTCGACTTTGTAAGTTCTATATTTATTAAGATTGATATCCACTACTTTTGACTTATCCCATGTCTTAGAATTTTGATTATACACATTAATATCTTGATTTTCAATAAAAGGTTTTAAAGAATTTGAACCTCTATCATGATAATATTTTTGTATATCTGGCTTCTGAATTAACCTTTCTCTAAAGTTATTATTTGACTTATTCCTTAGTCCAGATATACAAGGCATATTACTCTTATACTCTCTTTTATTTAACAATGTACATGGTGATGGTAAATGTGAATCTATAGGTGTTGTTTTATAACATAACATAGCAAGATGTGGATCAGCTCCAGAATATTTACATTTCTTTAAAATTTTCTTAACAGTTTTTACTGTCGACTCTGCCATGCCATTACTAGAGTGAAAATGTGGAGAACTTCTTAAATGTTCAAAACAATATTTCTGAGTAAACTTACAAAATTCTTCAGATGTACATTGTGTACCACAATCTGATATTAATCTATGCGGAATACCATGATCTTCAAAGATTAATTTCAACTGACTAATGACATGACTAGAAGTAAGATTATTTAGTCTTCTTACTACAGGAAACTTACTATAGTAATCAACAACCAGTAAATAATTCTCTCCATCTAAATGGAATATGTCCGAACCTAAGGTATGCCAAGAGCATGGAGGTACATCATATGGGATCGTGCACTGCTAATGTATATACGACATATAAAAAACTCATATGTATAAAACATCGACAGTTCGAAATGTTTGTTTTTTGTTTTTTGTTCCTGCCACGACCTGGAAGCCAGGGTGACTCAGTAAGTAAGACGTTGGCTCGCTAACTTCGAGGCCCCGTCTCCGATCCCTGCGTTGACCAAGAAAGTTCATCAGGATTTTCTGTTGTTCTAAACCTTTATCAGTGATGCAGGATCGAGGGCCTGGCAAGTTGGCCTAGTTAGTTCCTGAGACGACCCCTTTTGCTAATTATTTTTGTCAAGTCGTATCTTATATTTAAAATAAGATTATATCCATATGTTCATGATGTTATAAAGTAATTGCGTATCGATCTATTTATATTTTGTAACATGGACGGGGAATCTTTCTTTGTTCTTGTCTTTCAATAAGCAAATTCTTTTCGCTTTAGTAGATTCGATAGAGCTTAACAGTGCAATAACTAAACATTTTTCTTGTAATTGAACACTTTGCTAATTTACGACAGTTTTAGTAGAAATCATATAGAGAAGTGGGTTGGCTTATCTGTGCAAATAAAAACGAACATTGACATTAGTATTAACATGTGGAGCCCCGCCACCATTTCACCTCCGAAATAGAACTGGTCTTAACGTGTGAGAGTACCTAAAACCGGCCAGTCTATTAAAGAGATAATTCTTACTTTTGCTCACTGCTACTTACAGCTACAATTTCATATTTTAAAGTTATATTTTTAAAACGTATTAAAAAAGCCTTAAAATAGGTTGTATCTATAAACAGTCCTACCTTGTTAAAGAATAATCCTATTAATCCAATAATTCACTATTGCACAAATGACAAAATGATATGAAAATGGTGTGTAGATGGACAAAGCAAACGTAATCGACTGTCGTTCAATTTGGACTGTTCACGCATTTTACTGAACATAATTTATTAGAATTTAGAATAATATTATTAGCAATTTAATATAATTGACTTCATACATGGATATAACAATAATATGTGCTTTTAGGCCCATTTCGGTGTATTTTCTTAAAAGATTTCAAAGAATAGTCAGTCATATGCTCATGGAATTCAGATTATCCATCGGACATCAATAAATCAAAGATGCATACGACCGAAAAATAAACAAAAGGAAAAAGCAGGTTTATTCCAGTTCTTGCAAACATATTATTATATTTTAAATGAAATTGAATTTACAATTAGTGAAATTTACATGGCCACATGAATAAATTTATTATATCGTTCAAACAGGCAGATTTTGATGACATTTGATTTCAAGATTTTCCATTTCACAAGGAGGATTTAGGATAACAGAATCTATTTTGTCCACCTCATCCGACTTTACTTTATAGACCAAATAATCTGCCTCTTTGGATCGATATCCTGGTTTGTTCATAATTAGGGTGCCCCGAGATAAAAACAATGGATAGTCATTACACTATATATATACAACCCTAGATGATTCTTTATCATAAACTATCAAGAACATGTACCTCTATGCTATATTTCCATTTGATTTTGCGTTAAAATAGACTGCTTTTTACGGCCCAGGGGTGGGGAGCAGTATATTTGTTTGGGTTTTCAATGTTTGACAAAGCTACGTTATCTTGTTTATCCAAATTCTGAATTTTTGTACCGAAACGAATAAACACCCACTACCATTCGGGTCTATTCGTGTATTTTATGATATGCGACCTGACAAAATCTGCTCCAAGATTCGATTAAAACTCAGGATCGGCCATCCTCGTGCACATGTACATAACGTGTGTCGCTCAATTTGTTTTAAACATGCGTGCATTTATATTTCCGATATATCCATAGACATATAGGTCTATTTATATCGGCATTTATTACAGCAGCAAATCGTTGTCGCAGCTCATGAAAAAAATTCTCTTACAACTCTTCCATAGTGGCGTGCTAACACTATTGCGGTGATTTAAAAGCTTTTGATCCGATTTAAGCTTTTACAATTCCATTTTATCCTTAGATGCAACAAATGTGGAATCTTTCGAAATTCGGTTTATATTGTCGCTCCGGTATCCATAAATATTGGTGGATATCGTTCACGAACTACTGATACCACTTCTTATTCAAGCATTTAGCATAGTTAACTAACCTTCGTCCAGCTATTGTAATTCTACATCACTTAAAGTGGCTAATTCTCTAACTCAATATCATCCAAAATCTTCAACATTGAAAACACGAATTATTTGTCAATTTAATCAACATTGATGCTGTGGTCTTACCGGGAAAAGATGGGCTTTTGGTATCCAATATTTAAGACAAAATAAACATTTTACTATTGGTACACGAATCGTGTACCATAATGCGTTTCAGTCCCAGTTTTAACAAGAGACTCGAGGGACGAGACTAAACACATTGCACCAAATCAAACGGCGTATGTAGACTGGAATAACCAGACGCTAGAAATTTGCGTTCGATTTAGATTGCTGGCTTAGTTCGCCGAACATAACTGATTTGAAATTAGAGTAAAAACGGAAACTATTGAATGTAAATTAGTTTATATACATTCATATTACAGCATTATATGCGTTACGATCCACTTGTGTCAATTTCTAGTTCCGAAATGTTAGCGATTTAGTTCCTTTAAATGATACCAAACATCATTTACTTTTTAAGGTAACATGTTTCATTATTTGAGAAATGGGAGCCACGGTGGCTAAGCGGGAAGAGGCTTGCTCGCTAGCCTGGAGGTCGCGTGTTCGATCGGGATTTTCCGATATGGACATGGTTTCTCTTTGTCAGTCTTGCAGGACGGAGGGCCAGACAAGGACAGCTGTTTTCGGATGGGACAAAAAACCGAGGTCCCAGTGTATACATTTGCGTGCATGTAAAAGATCCCTTGGCAGATGGAATTCAATATAAGATCATGCCATTGTGCCGCTGTCTGGGATAAAAATTTCCCTCATTTGCCCGCCATCATTAGCCCAGTCGGAGTAGGACATTAAACCCCATTTCATTCAATTTAATTTTTAGAAAAACAAATAAAGCATTAATGGCAGAGGATATTCGCCATTCGAATGGCAAAGAGTTATTCGCCATTCGAATGGCAAAGAGTTATTCGCCATTCGAATGGCAAAGAGTTATTCGCCATTCGTTTATGTCATTCGCCATTCGTTTTCGTTATTTGCCATTCGTTTTTTAAATCGATACTTTCTGTACTATCACGATGTCTGGTCGAGGGGTAATGGTACCAAACACTTAAACATATATCATTGTCGTTGCAGTAAAAATGCGAAAATTACTACTACAAGAAACGTTGTTTGGCAGAGTGCCATTGGAGGTCTATTTATAGGTTTAAATAAGACAAACTAGTTTTATTCAAGTATATGGATTGGAAATAATGAAAAATAAAAACGAATGGCACAATGCTTTATTTTATGTTGATATTCACTGTATATCCTGATGAGAGAGAGAGCGAGAGAGAGAGAGAGAGAGAGAGCCAGGAGAGAGACAGAGGAAAAGGGGCGTGAGAGAGGACAGAAGAGAGAGAAAGAGACGAGGAGAGAGGACAGAAGAGAGAGAAAGAGACGGGGAGAGAGGACAGAAGAGAGAGAGGAGGAGGAGAGAAGTGAGAGAGAAATAGAGAAGAGAGAGAGAATGGAGAAGGGGAGAGAGAGATGACAGAAGAGGGAGAGAGGAGAACTGAGAGAGAGAAGAGAGCGAGAGGGAAGAGGAGAGAGAAAGAGTGAGGGAGAGAAGAGAAAGAGAGAGGAGAAGAGAGGAGAGAAGGGGGATAAAGAGAGAAAAGGAGAGAGAGAAGAGAGAGGGGGAGGGTTCGCGTCTACTCGACACAAGTAATATCAAAACTAACATATGGTTCAACTTTATTTCAATTATTCGAGAGAAGAGAGAGAGAAGAGAAGAGGGGAAGAGCGAGAGAAGAGAGCGAAGAGGAGAGAAGGTAGAGAGAGGGGGAGAGAAGAGAAGAGGGGAGAGAAGAGAGAGGGAGAAGAGAGGAGAGAGAGAGAGAGAGAGTGTGTGGAGACAGAGAGAGGGGGAGGGGGGCTCATTGCGAGACTTTAATACGGTTCTGAGAGAAAGAGAGAAGAGAAAGAGGGAAGAAGGGGGAGAGATAGAAGAGGGGAGAAGAGAGAGGGGGAGAGAAGAGAAGAGGGGAAAAGGAGAGTGAGAGAGTGGAGAAGAGAATGAGAGAGAGGATGAGGGGAGAGATAGAGAGAGAGAAACGAATGACGATTAACCATCCTTATGGGCCCTGGCTATTCGCCAATCGAATGGCCAATATCCACGATTTCCCATTTTCTCACAAGGTTGGATGGTCGAATGGTTAGCGTGTGCGCGTTGTTTCATAAGGTCTGTCATAGAGTCAACTGGCGTGGTTTCCATTCCACTCATCCAAAAATACTGTGACAGCTAATAAAAATTATATAAATACTCAACGATAACGTAATAATTAATGCGCCCACCGAATTTTGTGTCATCCCACAATGGATACAAAACTAAAGAACAACCACTATGCCATTAGCCTGTCCAACCTCGTGGTTTTCTCCGGTTCCTCCGGTTTCCTCTACACACAAGCGAATTATTGAAATAAAATTAAACCATATTTAGTCTAGAAATGAAGTATTTTGTGTCGAGTGGACGTTAAACCCCACATCTCTCACACACACGCTTTAAGTCATATTTTGTAGTTCGAGATCTTGTAGTTCATTCGAAGTGTAAATAAAAGATAAAACATTTACTGGCAACATTTCTTCTCCACAAATTTATTATACTCTTGCCTTGATGTTGGGCTATATGTCCGCTTCCACCCTGGGTGATATCGCAGAAAATATTCTTATGCTGTATATGCCAAATGACGTGCTTTGATTTCATCTCGCCATCTATATGCCTATATGGAAATATATAATTGATAAATCTGCTTACATCGAAGTCAAGTAAATCTAAAAAAATAAGTTTACTAATAAAAATTATCAAGTAAGTCTAAAAAGGGTTTGCTAATAAATATTGTCTGCATAAATTCAATATAGGACTGGATAAAATAAAATTAATGGATGCATGATAATAATTGGAACTGTTTCCAATCTTTATTATTTCGTGCACAATCTACTTTTACATTACTTAACACAGTATTATAAATTTATATTTTAATTTATCATGCACTAGTTGTTATATATTGTGTATAATATACGTCACTGTATCTTATAATCCTGTCTGTTTACCTGACGTCACGTTCGACTGAATATAATTAGAATGATTTGAGTCAAATATCTCATCTGATTTGTGACGTGATAACTGCTTAATCATCGCCGGGAGCCAGTTGATGTTCATCATCAAATATCTCATCTGATTTGTGTCGTTATTCCACCGGTTTAAATCATTGGATGTATCGTCGTCGCGAACCAGTTGATGTTCATCATTTATAAATATTACCGACAGAATTATTCCTTTTTCTATTACTGTTTACATTCTCTGTAAATGAGATATGTTCATGAATTATTGATCAGTAGAAATTTGATATTTAATTTACCCTTGATTTGATTCACCACGAACTAGTTGTTTAGTTGTTTGCTAAAAGAGATATTATTCAGGTCCGTAGCTAGACCAAAATTGTTAGGGGGGGGGGGCGAAGGCTTCCGATGGGGCTTCTGTGTGGGCGCTGATGACAGTCCGCGGCGAACGGTACCGAGCAATGGTGCTCTCCATAGGCATACGGACTATACGTAAAATTTAATGATCTCTGACGCGTTTTCTTGCTATTTCAGTCTCTGAATACAGTAGTTTGTACTGATATAATCTAACTAAGGTGGCTTAGTCGAATTCCAATCAATCGTTTATATTCCACGTAGACGGGGTCGTCGGGAGTAAATTTTGACTTCCTCAAACGTGTTTTTCTGCTATTCCAGCCCGTGAATACAGCAACTTGGATGTGGTCCAATATAGTCTACCTTAAATTAGGTGGCGTACCACACTCCTCGCAGTGTTTCGTTTGATACGAGCTAATCCCACTTAACACTGCTGTGATGTAAGCAAATTTCTGTACCAAATTATGACTGGTCAATAAGCCGTTTAACAACCAACAGCTAACTGCGTAACCAGAGGCGTAAATGTTGTGGTGTGGGTGTGGTACACCCCACTCCCAGGAGAAAAAATAGGTTGCCAGGCAACGAAACATACGCCCACGGCAGCTAAAGCGTCCGGGCAGTCAACAAGAGTTGTCACATATTAAGAAATTATCAGAAAATCATTAGAATTTTTTTGGTTTTTATAAAGTTCTGTCCCATGCTAACGTTTAGTATACGAAACATTTAATATTATGGATTTAACTGTTAGATTATCCATTTGCAACAAATTCAAACTCAACCATCATTAATGTGTAACGGGGATATAGTCAACAGTTTTTTTAATTCGAAGTTATGGTCCAATGTGCCCGAATGTCGACAGGAACCGTGATCTTTGGGTTATAAACTTACATTCCAAATTTCATCAAAATCGGATTAATATTGTGACCTCTACAGGGTCCACAACCTTGTTATACCATATTTTTACACCATTCGCGTAAAAGTGGCGGCCATTTTGTTCAGCAATTTTGGTCCAGTCGAACCAAACATTCATTACAGTGTAACGGTGATATAATCAAGCGGTTTTTTTTAATCAGGTAATAATTGTGACCTCCAGAGGGACCGCAAGCTAATAAAGGCGATTTTTCGAACAATCAGGGGCCATAATTCAGGAAGTTACAAACCGATATGCGCGAATATGGCATGAAACCAAGATCTGTAGGTTATAAACATGTATTTCAAGTTTCATCAAAATTGAATTAAAATTGTGACCTCTATAGGGTCCACAACTTTGATATAACATATTTTCACACTATTCGCGTACAAACGGCGGCCATTTTGTCCGTCAATTTTGGTCCGATTTTCAGGAAATAACGGTGATATAATCAAACGGTTTTTGAAATCGGATACCAATTTTGACCTCCAGAGGGACCACAAGCTAAAAAGGGTGATTTTTCGGACAATCAGGTGCCATAATTCAGGAAGTTACGATCTGATGGGCGCAAATATCGACAGGTACCAAGATCTTTGGGTTATAAACATGTATTTCAAGTTTCATCAAAAATCGGTTCAAAATTGTGACCTCTGCACAGTTCACAAGCTAAAAACGTGATTGATTTTTTGTACAATCAGGGGCCATAACCCAAGACGTTACAGTCCGATACATTCCAATATCGAAAGGAACCGAGATCTTAGGGTGATAAACCTATATTTTAAGTTTCATTCTAGTGAGGGATGGATGCGGTATATTTGTTTGGGTTTTCAACGTTTCACAAAGTTACGTTATCTTGTTTATCCAAATTCTGAATTTTTGTACCGAAACGAATAAACACCCACTACCATTCGGGTCTATTCGTTTATTTTATGATATGTGACCTGACAAAATCTGCTCCAAGATTCGATTAAATCTCAGGATCAGCCATCCCCGTGTACATGTACTTAAAGTGTGCAGATAAATTTGTTTTTAATATGTGTGCATTTATATGTCCGGTATAGGCCTACCCATAGACATATATATAGGTTTATTTATATGTTCATTTATTACTTAAATAACACCAAACATAATTTACTTTTGAAGGCAACATGTTTTCCCACATGGACATTGGACATGGTTTCCCTTCGTCAGTCAAGGACAGCTGTTTTCGGATGGGACAAAAAACCGAGGTCCCATACATGAGTTTGCGTGTAAAAGATCCCTTGACAGTTGGAATTAAATATAAGAGTAGGCCATATTGCCGCTGTCCAGGCAAATTTTCCCTCATACACTGTAAAAAATATCTGTTTTTAAAATCCCTACGTTTTGTTATTTGAAGGAAATTATCCGTATTATCACAGAAATATCTGTGATTTGAGATAAATAACTCGTATTTTTACCATTAAATCTGTTGTTTTACATGCATTTCTGTCTTTGGACAGAAACGTCGGTATTTTTAAATACTTTTCAGTATATTAACTGGCAGAAACTGTTTATAGACAACCGAAATTGTATATTAACTGGCAGAAACTGTTTATTTACAACAAAAATTGTATTATTAATCAAACGACCTGTAATATTCCAGAAAAACCTGTATATTAACGACACTGTTCTGTTAATTCACATAGTTATACTGTTGGATTCGGTTAACGCATGCGCGTCGTAGACATAACTTATGGCGGCGAATGTTTGAATGTGCACTGACGATGCAGAATAAAGAACAGAGGGAAATTAACACTAAAATGTGAAGGTAGGTCTTTCTAATAATATTTATGTGTGAAGGGAAATCTACAGCATAAGTAGATACAGCGTATGTTATTGGATTTGTAGACGCAACCTCTGTAATGTCTGTTTAGTTTGCTAGTTTTTTATGTTTAGAATCCAAGATCAATGTACATAGTGGCATCCATGCAAATGTGTGTTCAGGTATTGTGAATTTGAAATCGACCAAGTAAACAATATTACAGTGTAAGAAACGCAATGGTTCAGAGAATAGGATGCTGAATTATTAACGCCTTTTTATTTCATGTCCCGTATGCAGTGCTTCATCATTTTCTTTCAGGATTGTATGGAAGTAACAGAATTTGCAAGAGGACAGTGGAACGGCAGAAAGTAGTAAACCTGGCCATCAGAAAATTTGAAGCCATTTACGATTTCTTAATTTCTGGTTATGTTTGATATCTTTGTACATTCATATTGAAAAATTGCATTTACAGAAAATAAATATTTTTTTACGGATGATTTTGTTTTATATTTAACCAAAATAATTATGTCAAAGAACAGAAAATCTTCTGGCAGCAGATTTACCAGATTTTTTCCTGTAATGTCACAGATACATGCTTCTGTGACTAAACAGAAATTATGTGTTAAAGAACATAAAATATCCTGGCAGCAGATTTACCAGATTTTTCCTGTAATTTTACAGATACATGCTTCTGTGACTTAACAGAAATTATCTGTTAAAAAACAATAAAAATTACAGAAAAATCTGGTAAATTTTGCTGCCAGATTATTTCTGTTTTTTTTACAGAATTATTTTTAACAGCGTAGCACAAAATGCGCTTGCCTGTCGTCCTTAGCCAAGTGAGCTAATAAAGACGGGCATACGCCTATGTGAACAAGGGACCTAGGTTTTTCGTCCATTCCGAACGACTAGACGTACTGAAACCAATGTAATATATATAATGTATAATGCACATACATATGCCACTATTGCGTCTTTTGATATTTTGTATTTGATGGGTGGATGGATGTCTGTTTAATAGGCCCCTTGTAATACCTTAATCCGGCCCTGACTTGAAGGTTTCATAAAGATCACCTAATTATCAGTGACGTAATCGATGCTAAAATAATCACTTCTTACCCAGCTCCCAAAGAGACAACACGTTGATAATACAAGTGTTTGGTGGTTCTTCATAGTACATGTAAGTTACGAAATATTACAACTGGTTTGAAAACGTCAACAAATAACCGGTATAAATGTTTCTAACACTTTATTTAATTTTCTCTGGTATATAAAAGCGTTCTCAAATATAAGATATACAAAGGGTCTCTCAAACCATCCATAAAAAACGAATTTACATGGGAGACAACTCTTTAAAGCCTATCACGCTTATTAAACGGAGTTACCTCCCCCAGACCAAGTCAATTCGAAAAATGCCTTATCGTGGATTTCTCAGTCCAATTTGACCAAGGAATCAGAATCCCAACCTGACATAAATATGCAATATTCTTGAAGGCACATAGATCACATATAATATTATAGGCTTTTAGGCATAAAAGTATAAAATATAATAGATCAATCCTAAACCTAGCATTGCTAATACTAACACATAACGCCTATTAAGTATTTATAAAATAATTATATTATAATATTACTGCGAAATCTTAATAATTAACATGTACCTGAAGGGTAGATTTACTCGTATTTAAAATGACATGACTAGTACACAATAAAGACATGGAAACATGTTTTTCTCTTCTCATGTCAATCTGTTTCACAGAGAATTACTTGCGAATGAACTCTGTAACAGATAAGTGTCCACAGCACGTGCGTTGACTGCTCACCGCGCCAGTCATTGACTCAAATGCTCGTGCAATGTTTACTTAACACCTAACTGCTTCGGGCAAAATGATGCATTTTACTCATTTTAATACCCATTTACACTATAAATAGGAAATATTTTTTTAACTTCAAATACTTCAAACGTCTTTATTTATTTTTATTTTACCTCAAAAAAATGTTTGAGAATTTAATTTGTCGGGAGTAAAAAAGTCAATATGCCGTACTTATTAAGCCTCGTCGATGTCATGGTTATCAGTGATTGTAGCGGCCAAGCGAATATTCACTGCGGGATCAGTTTGTTCTCATGTATGCACGAAAATGAAATGGCGGTAATTTTACGGGGAGTAATCATGGGAATTAATTATACAGGGAGCATTCATTAAAACACTCATTAAACAAAAAAAGTATCGGTTTCCAATGACAGTGTCTAATTGTCCGTATTTCAAAACAACATTCGCGTCGCCGTAAATTCGTTCGACTACAATTATGTTAAATATTGCGACCTCGGTCGTGATCAGTTGTTTTAGGAATTCCACGCTTGACATTTAGGTCATAGCTTTAGGCGATTTCTGAACGTTCAAATAAGAGTAAATAAACGTCATGGCAAACCTATAATCCACTCTCTAGTCAATCGGATGGCCGAGATTTAAATAGAATAAAACAGCCGCGAATTTTGATTATTTAACTAGATAGACTTAGTCTCAATTGTCAAGTACCATTGCTAAGATTATAAACGCTTATAATAATGTAAATTGAAAATCTATTTTTAAACTATCATAGCAAGAACGGCCAGCTGTTTATACAAATCTTACATACTGCATCTTTAATAATATATTTCAAGTCACCTCCATAAATATAAGTAAGACCTTTATAATAATAATACTAATAATAATGATATTTGTGTTGCGCAACTATTCAATCCACTAGGGAATGCACTAGGTGTTAGAAAATGTTCTCACATTAAAAGTGTTAATGATAATGACTAAATAACCACGTTTTTCATTTGGATTTAAAAACCGACACTGATTCACATTGTCGGATATTGTCTGGAAGTGTATTCCAAACAATTGATGCACTGTACCGAAAAGTTCTGGATCCAAATGATTTTAAATTATAGGCAGGTACATCCAGGAGTTGTCCTTCTGGTCTTAATGATCGTTTGGGTTGATACAGTGATACTAGATTTTGAAGGTAACCTGGCACGGATGTGTTTATCGATTGATAGTTTTACGATAAGATTTTAAAGTTGATCCTTTTTCGGGCACCGAGCCAATGTAATTTGTTCAAGACTCGGGTGATGTGTGATCTTGATTTAGTTTTTGTGACAATGTAAGCAACGCGGTTTTGTAATCTTTTGGATTTTGAAATCTGTTCGTCCGTAATACCAGTTAGTACCGAATTATACAATAGCCTATTCTGGGCAGGACGAAGGATCGAGCTATGGTTGCAGCAGCGTCTTCTGTTAATAGATGACGAATTGACCCTATCCTTCGGAGATGGAAATGACATATTTTACAGATATTGTTCAAAACTGAGAGGAGAGTCGACAAGAATTCTCAGATTTCTTACAATTCTAGACACGGGAATTTCGGTGTTTCCAATGTTGATCGATCGAATGTCACATTTCTTAAGTCTGTTAGCAGGACCCACGAGAAGAAACCCAGTTTGCTCATCATTAAGTTTAATCATATTGGATGACATCCATTTTTTTGACATAACCGAGACACCCTTCCAGATTCTTGATGACGACATTTTGATCCATCGGAAGAGACTTAAAATAAGGCTAAACAATGAAATACAGATACAACTGTTTGACTGTGACCCAATATTGATCTTTCCGAGAAAATAATGACTACCGTCATATAAACAGTCCTAAAATAAAGGTGTGTCAACGTATAATAAGCCATATTTCTCTCATGTTTGAACTAATTGATACAAAGTTCGTTTTCGATTAGAGTAAATCTTGTGTAGGCCTACAAACGTTTTAGGATACTGGCCTAGATCAGTAGCACCATAAGTTATAATAGCATGCTATCAGTATCAGTATCCCCATTAAAACAATAAATTATCAATAAAACGTCGTAAATTTAATTCAAGATGCGTTGTGTAAGATTTAGTTATAGAGCTGGTATAAACCCGTCTTTGTTCTGAGTTACCAGCATATTGCTTAATCATATTGATTGCTAAACCTGATAGGCCTTAATAAGAATTACATGTATATCCATTACGTAATACTCAGAATGTTACATATATCATTATATTGTACTCCTTTAATGATATCCTAATAAGCGTACATTTATGTTTGATATAATATATAATTACGGTTAATTGAATATTTAACATAGTAGTTACAGCTGTATCTTGCTTAGTAAAAATGTTTACATAATACGGCTTATACATATTCATGTTGTTTACTCGGTAATAAGATCGTTAAATCGATAACTTTCAATGTAAAAATACATTAAAAACTTGTTAGCTACGTGAACAACTCAAATGGGTGTTCTATCAATATTAGTTTTTTTCATTATTCTGTTATGCATCACGTGTGGGATGGACCAGGATTAACATCAGTTAATATTAGTTTTTATCATCATTCTATAATGCATCATGTATGGGATGGTGAATGGCAGCAAAAGGTGGAGCAGACAGATCACATAGGATGACAATGAACGGCAATGCACCATTTTATTTCTTTCATGATAACGTTGGCAAGAATCTACAGTGAGAACAGAGATGACAAGAACCAACGGTGATAACGTTGACAACAATGGTGATTGACTGAACACTCAAAGATAGCTTTCATAAGCTCAGTACATACAAATTACTACCCAACTGTCTTATGCAACCTTTAATCATAAAATGTACACCTTTCGAAATATTAATAGTTTGCATCCTACAGGTGGTCTAGAATTTTTTTTCAGATTCTATATAAATTAATAAAATCTGTCTATCGCTTTTGACGAAAGAACCATAATGACCGCTACTATACGCAAATAGTGTAAAAGTATGAAATACCAAGGTTGTGGGCCCTCTAAAGGTCACATGTTTATCCTTCATTGATGGAACTTACAATATATGTTCATATCCACGCGATTTCGTTTCCTTTCGATAATTTTTACTCTCTGGATGATGACCCCTGTAAAAACATCGCTTCTTTCTTAACTTCTATCTCTTGCAAAATGTGAATTAGGTTGCATGGCAATCGCTTAATCTTGTCCCAATAATGGGACACTGCACATTATTGGTAGAATATTTTAAATGATGAATTTATAAACATCCATGCAGTCATGTCTAATTATATACCCACACTTTTGTGTGGCATTTTAGGTCGTCACCCTGTCCGTCCAGTGAAAGCGATAGAGTCTTAGTCCGGTGGCTGAAGGGGCGGGGGGAAAAATCGCCACCCGAGCTGTGGATTTATGAGACCAAGTTTTTCTAGACCAGTTGTTTTTGTGTGTAAATTCCGGGTGGTGATCAGGCGTTTGAGGTTTTTTTTTCGAAATATGGGGGTCAAATGTCTACAATGAGCGCATGTGTATGGTGGGGGTTGGGCGGAATGACATATTGACATATTATATTAATAAAACATAAATTTACAGGACTGTCCATCTTTAAATAAGTGTTTATGTTGCTCTTGTTAACAACTGTTTTGGTTTATGCGGAGGTGGGATTGGGGGAACAGGTGTAGGTGTGCATATGTGGGGGGGGGGGGGTGTCATTATGTTGACATAAATGATGATGATGTTATAATTATATTAATAAAACATAAATTACTAGGACTGCCCATCTCTAAATAAGTGTTTATGACGCCCCTTGACCACGATTTGATTTATGGGATGGGGATAGTGAGTGTGTGTGTGTCGAGGGGTTGGGTGGGGATAAAATTGGCGGGAAATGAGTTCACGTTGATTTAAATGATGATTGTCTAAGAGCTGGATGAAACATCTCTAAATATGTGTATAAGGTTCCCCTGAGTGTGGCCGTGTGTGTCGGGGCGGGGGGGGGGGGGGACTGACAACGTGTATTTTTGAGGACATAAGTCATTTCGTTTTAAATAGAGCTTAAAGTAGTATTCCGTTAGCGTTTTCGTTCAAAATGTAACATTATAATGGTCCTTTTCAAGAGATCTGGGAATGTAACTCAAAAACACAGTAACTCATTTAAGGCACGATTTTATTAACTGTATAATTTATTCCATATGTTATTTACAAGCTACATATGATACGTAAACACGCCATAGAACTTCCTTATTTGATGATCCCTTCTATCCATCTTCCCTAAGTGTTGGAGGTTTTATATACAGTAGCAACTCACAGTTGTCAGTCAAGACAAGAGAAGTGAAGACAAGACAACCAGAGAGAAGGCAGACGGCAGAGTCCAGCCGCTGCATTGGCAGCAGTGCAGAATGGTAGATACAATAATGTAGTTAGATGTGTTCCTGTAGTAGTAATTGTTCCAGTATAGAAATAGTACTTATAGTTTATGTAGTGTAGCTGTAGACCTCTTTATGTATCTATTTGATATTCTGTTCCCGATGTAAATAAACCTTATATTTACGAAGCTGACTCTGTAATAACTAAAATACTGTTACAGATGACGTAATTGCTGGTTTAGAAAAAAATGTTTGTACCTTGTACGTCGAAAACCGACTTACATATGTAGATGGCACAAGAAGAATTGTGATGAAAAAAAGCAAATCTTTCTATATTATTACCATCTTGCCTGAGTAGTCTTTTGCTGCACATTACACACAATAATTATGTAGCAACAAAATGGAGACAGCATATCCAAAGAACATATGCGAGCTATTGATCAGTCATCAAGAAGATAATATCTGAACATGTGTTTTTTTTTAAATATGTTTAAATTCCAGATCTCTCGAAAGTACCATTATAATTTAATACCGTATTTCAAATGACAATATTGGTACTAAACGAACAACTCAAGAAAACATTTTTCAGATCAATTTGGAACCAAGAGGTTTCTGGCCACCCAAAATACATTTATCCAACCCCCTCCCCCAAACAATGATAATCTTATATCCATATTTAGAGATGTGCAGTGGAGTTAAAAAATAATGTTTTACCAAGCTCTTAAGAAAATCCTCATTTAAATTAACGTGAACTCATTTCCCGCCAACTTTATCCCCACCCTCCCCTCCACACACGCACGCCTGCTACCCCCAACTCATAAATCAAACAGTTGTCCAGGGGCATCATAATCACTTATTTAGAGATGGACAGTCCTAGAAATTAATGTTTTCTTAATATATTATGTCAACATGTCATTCCGCCCCACCCCCACCACACACATACGCTCATTGTAGACATATCTGCCCCCCCCCCCCATATCTCGAAAAAGCCACCTCAAACGTCTGATCACCGCCCAGATTCGGAATCTACGCACAAAACTGGTCTAGAAAAACTTGGTCTCATAATTTCACAGCTCGGGTGGTGATTCTCTTGAAGCGTAATAGGGCCACATATTTTTTTTTATTATTCTATTTTCAATTTTTCAAGATGCTAACTTGAATTTTCAAGTTAGCTAACCTGAATTTTCAAATTACTAACTTGAAATTTCAAATTACAAACTTGAATTTTCAAGTTACTGTTATATTATAAAGTAAGCGTTTTGATCTAATGATGTATGTCATGCAATGCTTTAGGCAATGGACGGCACGGTTATAGACCGAGACACAATTATTAAGGCTTACTTCCTTTTAGGGTTTTCGAATAAGGAAATTCGCATTCTTTTGGCTTATGAATATGGAATTGTTGTGAGTGAAAGAACAGTTTCGAGCCCTATAGAAAACCTTTTTGAAGTTCAAAAAAAAAAAATAAATGTGGCGCATAATGACGAATCAAACGTCCCAGTTCCCAGTTCTAAAAATAGTCTTTATTGACGTTATACAAGACATCCCCCCTCCCTGTATACCTGCCCCGCCGGACATCTGCCCCGGGATACCCGCCTCCCTTTTAGGACTTTTACCCCCAGGACATTTCCTGCTGAAGACATCTTCCCTCCCAGGACATCTACCCCCCGATTTTTACTCACCGGACATGTTCTCCCCCCCCCCCCGGAAAATCTACCCCCCCCCCCCTTAGGACATCTACACTCAGAGTTTTACCCCCTCCCCCGGACATTTTTACATCTGCCCCCTAGGACATCTTTTAAAGCCTGTAAGTCAATAACTTGAAAATTCCGGGTAGTAAGAGGCCATACAAGAAAGATAATACACCCAAACAGAAAGTTAGTATCTTGAAAATTCAAGTTAGCTATTTTCCAAAACCAGTTTTCTTTACACGGCCGCATTGGCTTGAATTATTGTGGTCACGAGAGGACGAATATTACCGATTTAGCACATGGGACTTTTCGTTCTGAAGTAATTCTCGCTTTACCGAAAACATTGTGAACGCGATAGAGGCTGTTGTAATCGACGGATTTATTTCAAATTCTGCGTGAAGCATTGTACACGGGACAGAGACTATAGTTTTCGGTGGATTTTTTTCAAACATTGTGAGCATTATACATCTTACCGTTCTAGATTCACCCAGTCCCCTCCTTCCCGCTTAAGTGTACCTGTTCCTGTCACGACCTAACCACAAACTAAATTGGACTAAGCAGTTCCTAACACGACCCCTCTTGGTTATTTTTGTCAAGGCGTATCTTATATTGTAAATACAAATATATTCATATGTTCATATTGTTATAAAATAATTGTATACTAATTAGTTGTATTTTTTATCTTTTCAGTGATTGGGGGTGAGTACTACCTGTTTATGTTT
Source organism: Patella ulyssiponensis (assembly GCA_963678685.1). Classification (NCBI taxonomy): domain Eukaryota; kingdom Metazoa; phylum Mollusca; class Gastropoda; family Patellidae; genus Patella; species Patella ulyssiponensis. Next base: position 55,920,441 of record OY783232.1, on the reverse strand, counting down.
ATTATATAAAGAATCCATAGTTTTAGTCAACAAATCATATTTTAATTTATTATATAAAAGAGTAGGACGTTAAAACCCCTTTCATTTATTCTCTAAAAGGGTATGGTTTTAGCTTTTAAAATCTTGAATGGGTTGAACTATTATATAATAAATCACGGTTTGGATTCAGTTAAATGAAATGAAACGGTATTCTGCATTGGGTTAACTATTATACTATAAACCACATATTACCAGAAACTAATTCAGTTATCTAACATATATTGAGTGAGAGAGAGATGTTCCTTAACGTTATTGGGTAAATCGTCCCGCCGCTGCATTGGGTTAACTTTATACTGTAAACCACATTTTATCACAAACTAATTCAGTTATCTAACGTATATTGGGTGAGAGACAGAAGGACCCGGAGAAAACCCACGATGTTGGACATGCGACTCAATTCCTTGTCACGTACAAGTGAGGAATCGAAACCACGCCACTTGACTCAATGACAGACATTATGATCAAACCTGCACGTCTTAACCATTCGGCCCCCACCCCCGTTTGTCATAGCCAAAGTTTTTGCATGACTGGGAATGTGTTCAATCCAAATAATACCAGAACCATTTCTAATCCACATCAAGTTTCAAGCAAGTTGTTTTTTTTATTTTTAATAAAGAAATAACTAAGCGGTATCGTACACATGTTTAAAAGCAACGATGTTAATAATTTTTATGGCTAATGTAGCACTACCACTGCCACAATCTTTGATTTGACCTGATCGTCTAGGGGTTGGTTTGACTCCGGACAAGCTACTGTTGTATCTCACTTCTTAAAGACTTCACCATTGTGTTTTCTCACGATACCGAAATCAAATATGTAACAGGAGCCAAAACAGTTGTTTTCTATACGTTTTATGTCGCAGCAATTACACAATAATCTACATTAAAATGTTTAAATTAATATCGTTTTCTCTCAACCCCAACTCGAAACGCCTAACATGAAATGGTCGTCTAAAGAACCCAGTGCGTGTTTGACTTTTAAGAATCTAAATGATGTGTATGTGTAAAATTATTCTGGCCCTACTCTCTCTTATAGGTGACGAATGACGTAGGCTAATGAGTCATTTTCAACTCACGTGTATTTCAAACAATAGAGACTTTTGGCAAGCGTAAATTTCTGGTCCGTATCGCGTATCCGTATCGATTTTGTGTGTGACGTCAACAATGTTTGTGTACTTCTCATACGTGATACTGCACACGAATACGGCAGCACGTGTAGAACAGCTTTCATACGGAAAAGGTCCGTAACATCGTCGTCTTTTTACCGTACTTTTCGCTACTTTTAGACGTTGAAATGTTGTGTCATAGTGTTTTTATGAATCTATGTGTACCCTAGAACGCGAAGGTGTATATTTGATCAGATTTTAACCATGATAAAGACAGCAATTTAATGATTACTTTTGATGAGATTTTCACAGAATTTTCATATTTTCCCGTCTGACTGTCTGTCAGTCTGCATGCTGGTTGATCTACATGCTAATTTTAGGGAGGTGGGGCCTTGCAAATCTGCATTTAAAAGCGGTATACTATACTTTCTGAAATGATACATCAGTGAAACGCAAAAAAGATTCGACACTAAATTTCTTTTTAAATTTTAAATAGCTCATCCACTGTCGAGCGACTTTATTCCACTCAGGAATTTGTGGGCTAGGCACTTGACTAGTACTGGTGTTTGTCTTGGTAGATAACTGCCACCATGCTGTATTAGAACTAAGCTCAGTTCAGCTACTCATATGTACACGGCGCGAAAGTCTGCCAAAACTCTAAAACTACCTTGACGCAACGTATCACGTGGCGATACGGATACGTGATACGGATGCGGAAAATTCCACTTGCCAAAAGTCTCTAATAACCTCCGTTAACGTATCAAAATAACAAGCGTGTGTTCTATATGTTAGGTTATGAAATTATAATCAATAATTTGTAAAGATAACAATATTGTTTCCGCCATCATTCCTCCATTCCTTGTCTATGAATTTGAAAACTATGTCGCAACGACAATATTGTTACACTATCGAGGATTAAAAGCTTATGTATCTTATAAAATTTGTTCCATCCATTTTTTTTGTTTAATTCTCGATTTTATAAACATTTATACAATTTCATTCTAAAATACAGAGATCAACCATTACGCCACATTACATTTATAAGGAACAATCCTCACTCTTAGTACCGTCCCAATATTCCAAGAGTATTTTACAATGCATCAAATGATTAATAAATAAATATAATCTTGTATTTTTCTAGTAAGATTGCATATCTCTACTTTCCATACCCAAATTGCCATACTTTTATTGGCAATAACCACCCGATAAATACTTTCCTGGGAACCAAACCTTAAAGAGACAATTCTTACTTTTGATCACTGCTACCTTGTTAAAGAATAACCCTATTATTCCATTGGGGGGGGGGGGGGGTAAAACAAGGGAGGTAATTGTGTTATTATTTCCGTCGTCAGTGATTTTAAAGTTTGGGGAATAACGCCTATGATCGTATAAACAGTGAGTTGACAACTTACTGTGCAAAAGGGATAGAAATAATTATGTTTTGACTTTCTTAGAAAATATATAATTCTCCCTTTAAATTCCCTTCATTAAAGGAGATAAACATCTAACTTAATTTTAACCATAATATTTAAAATTAAATCACGAATTAGTATTCAATATTAACACATTTCGATCCAAATCATGTTGTTATCTTGCCGTGTAAATATCGAATCCTTATATCCAATTTTCAAGACACAATGAACATTTTATAGTCTATATATATATATACGTGTCGTGTAGTCTATGGTTGCGGGTGTCAATTGTAATTAAGAAAGAAAAATATATCCTATAAGACAATACGGAAGTAATTGATAATGGCAGATTCACAAACGACAAAATGATATTACAATGGTGTAGACACGGAAGGCGCAAACATAATCGGCTGTCGTTCAATTTGGACTGCTCATGTATTTCGCTGAACATTATTTATTTGAAATTGCAATAATATTATTAGCTATTGAATATAATTGACTACATATATTCATATAACAATAATATGTGCTCTTAGGCCTATTTCGGTCTATTTAAGATTTCAAAGAAATGTCATATGCTTGTGGAATTCAGATTATCGATCGGACATCAATAAATCAATGATGCATGCCATTACCACCGAAAGATAAACAAAAGAAAAAAACAGTTTTATTCCAGTTATTGCAATCATCTTATATTTTAAATTAAATTGAATTTACAATTTATATGACCACATGGATGAATTTATGTATTGTTCAAACAGGCAGATTTTGATACTTTATAGACCATATATATTTGCTTGGGTTTTCAATGTTTCACAAAGTTACGTTATCTTGTTTATCCAAATTTGGATTTTTTGTACTGAAACGATTAAACACCCACCGTCGTTCGGGTCTATTCGTTTATTTGATGATATGCGACCTGACAAAATCTGTTCCAAGATTCGATTAAATCTCAGGATCGGTCATCCCCGTGTACATGTACTTAAGTGTGCAGCCCAATTTGTTTTTAATATGTGTGCATATATACTATTCAAAAAAAGTAGGGGATATTTGATTTTGGGGGCATAATACTAAAATATGCAAATGACTACGAAAAAAGTCACTATAGAACCTAACAGAACAAACATTTCCAGTTACATGTGACGCCCAAACGCACCAATAGCTACCGCATGGAATGCAGGTGATGCTTGGGATCATCATGGGGGTCCAACCCAAGATTTGCACGACTCTGACTTTGAATGTTACAGTCATTGTGGCATTGAATTCCAGGGTGGAAACATCAGTTTAATTGTTTTAGTGACCAGAAAACAAATTTTGATATGCGTCGGCTTACCCAAAATGAAAGGTTACGTGCCCTTGGCATGCTACAGATCGGCACAACACAGGCGGTTGTAGCGCGGACGATGAATGTTTCTCAGTCTGTCATAAGCAGGCTATGGTCCAGATATCGTGATACACAATCTGTACAGGACAGACCACGCTCAGGTCGACCAAGGGCGACAACTCAAGCCCAGGATCGATTTATCCGTACCTTGGCCTTGAGAAATCGTGTCATCACAGCAAATCAGATCAGCGCTCGTCTTCAAACAGACACTGGTGTGAGAGTACGTGGCCAGACGATTCGGAATCGACTGCATAGGGGTCACCTTCGCGCCCGACGTCCTCGCGTGATCCCTTGTTTGAGAGATCATCACATTCAGGCAAGACGTCGTTGGTGTGGGGATCGTCAACACTGGGATAATCGACGCTGGAGCAATGTGATGTTTTCAGATGAGTCAAGGTTCACTGTTGATTTTTTGGACAGACGTAGGAGGGTGTGGTGTCGTCGAAACGAGCGCTTCCAAGACCTTAACGTCATCAGACATGATCGATTTGGGGGTGGTTCTGTTATGGTGTGGGGAGGCATCACTGTTGCTGGAAGAACGGCTTTACATGTTGTTGCAGGGCGTGTTATAGGCCAGTACTACCAGGACGACATCTTGGCAGTCCATGTTGTGCCGTTCGCACGACGTCATGGCCGCCGTTTCATCTTCCAGGATGACAACGCAAGATGTCACAGGGCCAGGATCGTTACAGTTTACCTCCAACAACAGAACATCACCACATTACCTTGGCCAGCACGGAGTCCCGACCTCTGGGACATGCTTGGACAGAGGTTACGTCAACGTCAACAACGTCTTGCCAATGTCCAAGAACTTGCTGCTGCGTTGCAACAGGAATGGGATAATCTGGATCAAAATGACCTTAGACGTCTCATTAGGAGTATGCCACGTCGGATCAATGCTTGTTTGGCAAACAGAGGAGGATTTACCCGTTACTGACTTCGTTGTGATGCTGTGGTAACTTTGCTGTTTGACCCCGGGTATCATTTTACCCTTATAATGGTCAGTCTGTGCCTTACTTAGTCTAACGATCATTTTGAATAAATCGATGAATGTGAACTTCGTTTCATTTTGTCATTTGTTTCTTCGTCAGTTTCATTAGGTGACTTTAATAACACTTAAAAATCAAATATACCCTACTTTTTTTGAATAGTATATATTTCTAGTATAGGCCTACCCATAGGTATTACTTGTTACAGCTGCGACTCATGAATAAAAACTCTCTTACCACTCTGCTAGTGGCGTGCTAACACCATTGCAGTGATTTAAAAGCTTTTGATCCGATTAAAGGTTTTCTACAATTTCATTTTATCCTTAGATACGACAAATTATGTGGAATCTTCTGAAATCCGGTCTATATTGTCACATCGGTATCTATAAGTACTGGTTGGTGTCGTACATGACGCAGGGTATGCTTACCTGTTGTGCAAGGAATTAACATATAGCTAACTTACCTTCGTCCTGCTATGTAATTCTACATTACTTAAATAATACCAAACATAATTTACTTTTGAAGGCAACATGTTTCATTATTTGAGAAAAGGAAATCACGGTGGCTAAGCGGGTAAGACGCTTGCTTGCTAGCCTGGAGGTCGCGTCTTCGATCCTGCATTGGCCGAGAAAGTTCATCGGGATTTTCCGACATGGACATTGGACATGGTTTCCCATCGTCAGTCAAGAACAGTTGTTTTCGGATACATTTGTTTGCGTGTAAAAGATCCCTTGACAGTTTGAATTCAATATAAGAGTAGGCCATATTGCCGCTGTCCAGGCAAATTTTCCCTCATAGCACAAAATGCACTTGCCCGTCGTCCTTAGCCAAGTGAGCTAATAAAGACGGGCAAACGCCTATGTGCAGAAGGGACCTCGGTTTTTCGTCCATTCCGAACGACTAGACGTACTGAAACTAATGCAATGCAATGTATAATGCACATACATATGCCACTATTGCTTCTTTTGATATTTTGTATTTGATGGGTGGATGGATGTCTGTTTAATAGGCCCCTTGTAATACCTTAATCCGGCCCTGACTGGAAGGTTTCATAAAGATCACCTAATTATCAGTGACGTAATCGATGCTAACATAATCACTTCTTACCCAGCTACCAAAGAGACAACACGTTGATAATACAAGTGTTTGGTGGTTCTTCATAGTAAGTTACGAAATATTACAATTGGTTTGAAAACGTCAACAAATAACCGGTATAAATGCTTCTTACACTTTATTTAATTTTCTCTGGTATAATAAAAGTGTTCTGGAATATAAGATATACAAAGGCTCTCACAAACTATAGATAAAAAACGAATTTACATGGGAGACAACTCTTTAAAGCATATCACGCTAGTTTTATAGTATTAAATGGAGTTACCTCCCCCAGACCAGGTCAAATCGAAAAATGCCTTATCGTGGATTTCTCAGCCCAAATTGTCCAAGGAATCAGAATCCCAACCGGACATAAAAATGCAATATTCTTGACGGCACATAGATCACAAATATAGGTTTTTAGGCATAAAAGTATAAAATATAATAGATCAATCCTAAACCTAGCATTACTAATACTAACACACAACACCTTTCATTTTCACTTCTTATTAAGTTATTATTTTACGGGATGAAAAGAAAGAAAACTCTATTAAGTACTTATAAAATAATTATATAAACTATGAGCTCAAGCTAAGAGGCGCTAAATATTTGAAATGAGCATCCACTGTAACGAAAACGTGTAAGAGAAACAAAAGCGTTTGCAGCAACTGGTGAAATGCAAATCACAGGACTTGATTGAATCACATTATTCTGTGACATTTTCTATTTATTAAAGGGCCATAAAAAGTTGCCAACTTCTGTTTATGGGGCCAATTTGAAGGTTTACCTAAGCAATTTCAGCTGTAAAGCAGATGTAATGATGAGTGATTTGAATTCAGTCCGAGAAAGTTTCTCTTTGGCAAAATAATGATAGTAACCGTATTCGAATTGATGAATATTTCACGACATGATAAATATGTTGTGAGTGGTTCCTTATATGTTTGAAATCACATCAAATTCGGATTCTACAACCTGGAAAACATATTAGTCGACATATTACAACACCATGTTTGGTCGAAAAGCACAAAATACATAATTGCGGTGCCATTTTGGCCGCCATATTGGATTGCCGCCATATTGGATTGTTGCGGATCATTTTTAATGTCATATTCACTCCAGTAGATTCGATGGAGATTCGCCGTGCAATAATTACTAGACAGTTTCCATGTTATTGAACACTTTTGCTAGTTTACGACAGTTTTAATAGAAATCATATAGAGAAGTGGGTTGGCTTATCTGTGCAAAAACAACGAACATTGTTATAGACCTAAAATTGGTCAGTCTATTAAAGAGACAATTCTTACTTTTGCTCACTGCTACTTACATTTCCTTCATTAAAGGGGCTAAATGTCTAGCTTAATCTTATCCATAATATTTAAAATTAAAACTCGAAATAGAATTCAATATACACATTTCAATCCAAATCGATGTTCTTATATTACCGTATAATAAAGTATGGGATCCTAATAGGCAAATGCACCAAACATGACGAAGTTGCAAAGTACAATGCGCAGAGACGTGTGCGCATCAAGTGGGTGACTGTATCTATTAATGTCGTCTGCTGCTATTTATAACGTGGGCGTCTGTTCTATGGAGTTATGTTGTATGGATTTTGACTTATCTATAAATGGAATGTTGCGATAATTTAAATGTGCTGAAACACATGTATATTATTACATTTGGAAAGGTTAAATATATTAAATGATTATTATGTTCCTTTGTAAATTGTTGCGCATAATGGTTCATTCAATAATGTTTACGAGTTTGTTTGGGGGGGGGGGGGGTTGTAAAGTCTGATTATTAAAATAATTAATTTCATTTATTTATTTACTCAAGTGCAGGTTACGAAAGTTATCCGAAATATGAAACACAAGAAACTTCCCCAGGAAACTGTAAATACTGACAATGGTATTTAAACAAAAATCATGAAAATTATACATTACGCAAAAGTTCTGTGTCTGTGTCTCTCTCTGTTGGTCTCTCTCTGTCTCTCTGTGTCACTCTCTCTGTCTCTCTCTCTCTGTCGCCTCCCTCTCTCTTTGTCTCGTCTCTCTCTGTGTCCCTCTCTCTGTCCCCCTGTCTCTCAGTCTGCCCCACTCTCTCAACCTGTCTCTCTCTGTCTCCCTCAGTGTCTCTGCCTGCCTCTGTCTGTCTATCTCTGTATATCTACCTGTCTGTCTCCCTCTCTGTCTGTCTCGCCCTCTCTCTGTCAGTCTCCAAGTCCACCTCTGTCTTTGGCTGTCTTTCTCTCTGTGTGTCCGTCTCCCTGTGTCTGTCTTTCTCTCTCCCTCTCTGTGTCTGTCTCTCTCTGCCCCCCCCCCCCCCCTCGTGTCTGCCTCTCTGTCTCCACCCCTCTCGGTCTGTCTCTCTCTCTGTATGCATGTCTGCCGGTGTCTGTCTGTCTCTCTCCCTCTGTGCATGTCTGTCTGTGTCTCTCGCTCTGTCTCTACATCTGTCTCTCTATGTCTTGCTGTGTCTGTCTTTCTGTCTGCTTGTCTCTCTGCCTCTCTGTCAGCCTTTCTACCTCTCTCAGTCTCTCTCTCAGTCTTTCTCTCTCTCAGTCTTTCTCTCTCTGCTTGACTCTCTCTGTCGCTATCTCCGAGTGTCTGTCTGCCTGTCTGTGTCTCTGTCTGTGTCTGTCTATCTCTGTATGTCTATCTCCACCTGTCTCTTTGTCAATCTCTCTCTACTTGTCTCTTTGTCCCCGTCTACCCGTCTCTCTACCTGTCTCTCTCTCTGTCTTTTTCTCTGTCTGTCTTTCTCACTGTCTGTCTCCCTCTCCGTCTGACTCGCCCTCTCTCTGTCAGTCTCCCTGTCCACCTCTGCCTTAGGCTATCTTTCTCTCTGTGTGTCCGCCTCTCTCTGTGTCTGTCTCTCTCGCCCTCTCAGTGTCTCTGTCTGTCTCTCTCTCTCTGCCCCCCACCCCGTGTCTGCCTCTCTGTCTGTCTCAACCCTCTCTGCCGATCTGTTTCTGTCTGTCTCTCCCCCTATGTGTGTATCTCGCTTTCTCTCTCTCTCTCTCTCTCTCTCTCTCTCTCTCTCTCTCTCTCTCTGTTGGTCTCTCTCGCTCTGTGTCTCTCACTGTCTCTCTCTATCTGACTCTGTCCCTCTCTCTCTGTATGTTTCTCTGACTCTGTCCCTCTCTCTCTCTCTGTTGGTCTCTCTCGCTCTGTGTCTCTCTCTGTCTCTCTCTATGACTGTCTCTCTGACTCTGTCCCTCTCTCTCTGTATGTCTCTCTGACTCTGTCCCTCTCTCTCTCTCTGTCTCTCTCTGTTTTGTCTGTCTCCCTCTGTCTGTCTCTCCCCTCTCTCTGTCAGTCTCTCAGTCCATCTCTCTGTCTGCCCCCTATGTGTCTGTCTCTCTCTCTCTCCCTCTGTCTGTCTCTCTATGTGTCTCCACCCTCTATGTCTGTCTCTCTCTCTCTATGCCTATCTGTCTGTCTACGTCTCTCTCTCTCTTTGTCTCGTCTCTCTATGTCTCCCTCTGTCTCGCTGTCTGTCCCACTCTCTATCGCTCCGTCTTTCTCAGCCCGTCTCTCTCGCTATCTCTGTGTCTCTTTCTGTCCTCTCTCTCTCTCCGTGTCTCCCTCTCTGTCTCCCTCAGTGTCTCTGTCTCCCTCTCTGTCTCCCCCTCTCTCTGTCAGTGTTCCTGTCCATCTCCCTGTCTTTTGCTGTCTTTCTCTCTGTATGTCCGTCTCCCTCTGTGTCTGTCTGTCTGCCTGTCCCTCTCCCTCTCTCTGTCTGTCTCCCTCTCTCTCTCTCCCCATCCCTGTGTCGGCCTCTCTGTCTGTCTCCACCCCGCTCTGTCTGTCTCTCTCTATGCCTGTCTGCCTGTGTCTGTCTGTCTGGGTTAACTTTTATACTGTAAACCACATTTTATCACGAATTGATTCAGTTATCTAACGTATATTGGGTGAGAGAGGGGTGTTTCTTAACGTCCCGGAGAAAACCCACGATGTTGGACATGCGACTCAACTCCTTATCACGTACAAGTGAGGAATCGAAACCACGCCACTTGACTCAATGACAGACATTATGATCAAACCTGCACGTCTTAACCATTCGGCCCCACCCCACCCCCGTTTGTCATAGCCAAAGTTTTTGCATGACTGGGAATGTGTTCAATCCAAATAATACCAGAACCATTTCTAATCCACATCAATTTTCAAACAATGTTGTTGTTTTCTTTTTATTTTTAAAAAAGAAATAAGAAAAGCGGTATCGTACACATGATGAAAAGCAAAGATATTAATACTTTTTATGGCTAATGTAGCACTACCACTGCCACAATCTTTGATTTCACCTGATCGTCTAGGGATTGGTTTGACTCCGGACAAGCTACTGTTGTATCTCACTTCTTAAAGATTTCACCGTTGTGTTTTCTCACGATACCGAAATCAAATATGTAACAGGAGCCAAAACAGTTGTTTTCTATACGTTTTATGCCGCAACAGTTACACAATAGTCTACATTACAATGTTTAAAATTAATATCTCTTTCTCTCAACTATAAAAGTCTAACTAGCTTGGCGAGAATCAGACAATGATCGTCTAAACAACCCAGTGCATGTTTGACTTTAAAGAAACTAAATGATGTCTAAAATTATTCTAGTCCCGCTCTCTCTTATAGGTGACGAATGACGTACACTGTGAAAACTTTCCGTAGTTTAACACATTTTTTCTGTTAATTGATGGATTATTTTGAGAAATTGTGTTAAAAGAGTGAATTATTTCTTCAAATTACGTGTTTTATGTAATTCTGTGGAATATCAGTATTAAACAGGAAACTTCCGTGAAATTTGGGGATAGAATATTTTATTCCCTTCTATAACAGACTTAATTCTGTTATTTTACGGAATAAACGGTGGAATGACAGGACAGTTACGTGAAATTCAGGAACAAAATGTTTCATTCCATTATATAACGGACTATTTCTGTTTTCAAATGCAACGATAAGAAATCATATATACATATATAATCATTCCTAATAAGTATCATTTTATAGTATTCATTTCGATTTATTAACCATAATATGAAGGATCATATTGTGTAGAGTTTGGAAAATTAATAGTCATGTCTATCTAATTTCCATTATTTATAAGATTTTAAAGAATAGTCGAGATGCTTGTTAAATTCAGCTCATCGATCGGACATCAATAAATCAGTGATGCATGCAATTACCACCGAAAAATAAACAAAAGAAAAAAGCAGTTTTATTCCAGTTCTTGCAATCATGTTATATTTTAAATGAAATTGAAATTACAATTTGTGAAATTTACATGGCCACATGGATTAATTTATTATATCGTTCAAACAGGCAGATTTTGATGACATTTGATTTCAAGATTTTCCACTTCACAAGGAGGATTTAGGATAACAGAATCTGTTTTGTCCACCTCATCCAACTAGACATCATCCAACTCTTCCTCTTTGGATTGATATCGTTGTTTGTCGATAATTTGGGTGCCGCGAGATAAAAACAATGGATAGTCATTACACTATATCTATATATACATACAACCCTAGATGATTCTCTATCATAAACTATCAAGAAAATGTACCTCTATGTTGTATTTCCATTTGATTTTTCGTTAAAATAGACGGTTTTTTTAACGGTGAGGGGTGGAAGCGGTATATTTGTTTGGGTTTTCAATGTTTGACAAAGTTACGTTATCGTGTTTATCCAAATTCGGAATTTTTGTACTGACACGAATTAACACCCACTACCATTCGGGTCTATTCGTTTATTTTATGATATGCGACCTGACAAAATCTGCTCTATGATTCGATTAAATCTCATCTCATCCCCGTGTACATGTACTTAACGTGTGTCGCTCAATTTGTTTTAAATATGTGTGCATTTATATTTCCGATACCCATAGACATATAGGTCTATTTACATCGGCATTTATTACAGCTGCAAATCGTTGTCGTAGCTCATGAAAAAAACTGGCTTACCACTCTAGTGGCGTGCTAACACCATTGTGGTGATTTAAAAGCTTTTGATCCGATTAAAGACCGGCCCTACGAGCGATCGTCCGACCGGCCCTTCGAGCGATCGTCCGACCGACCCTTCGGGACAACTTTGAACTCAAAATTAGCAATGACAATTGCAGTATTTTGAAAATGGCTATTGTGGTATGAAATATGCATTTTAATTAATAATAAAAAAAAATAGCAAAAGATTGCCACCATACTTTTATTTGCACTAAAACAACAATCTTCCGAGGCAGCCATTCAAATGTCTCATTTTGAAACTTAAAATCAGGCAAATTATACACTTCAATTTTAAGAATGGTTCTGCTATTTTCTTTTATATCCCTCAAACAACCCCCCTGTACAGTGGAATGTCGTTTGTAAAAAAAAAAAAAATAGAGAAAATTCTATATGCAAAAACAAAATGAGGACCCAATTATGGAACCGTAGCAAATAAGCACCCATAACTACATGCAAATACAAGTAAATATCATTGAATACAGCCATTGAAAAACCTATTGCTGTATTCAGTGGCTCGAAAACGTACTACTTTTGTTCAGAATGACGTCACTTTCAGAATTACGTCAAACGGTCATGACGTCACCGCTATCGCTCGTGGAATACTTGCGCAGGGATACACTCTCTTGAACTATTGAATATCCCGAGCGGTATTCAATGAGTTCTATCTATATGTATACGCGTACATTTATACTATATATTATAACAACGGCTTATTGAATGTTTAATATAGTGGTTACTGTATCTTGCTTAATGAAATATATTTACATAATGTACATTGTACATATTCATGTTGTTTACTCGGTAATAAGATCGTTAAATCAAAAACTTTCAATACAAAAATACATTAAAAACTTGTTAGCTACGTGAACTTCTCAAATGGGTGGTCTATCAATATTAGTTTTTGTTAAGGATTAACATCAGCTTTTGTCTTAATTATGTTATAAATTGATAAAAACAATATATGTCTATTATACGGGGTCCGGTAAGGGACGCAAAGAGTAAAAATATAATAATAATAACTGGTGCGCGCCTGATAATACCTAGCGTGCGTCTGATAATAACTGTGGCGCGCCAGATAATAACTGGCGCACGTCGAATAATAACTGGCGTGCACCTGATAATAAGTGGCTTGCGTCGGATAATAACTGGCGCGCGCCGAATAATAACTGGCTCGCGTCGGATAATAACTGGCTCGTGCCGGATAATAACAAGCGCGCCGGATAATAACAAGCGCGTCCGATAATAACTAGCACTAATTAATACATTCCCCATATGAAATGGGGTTTATAGCCCTACTGTTCTGCTCCGACTGGCCTAATGAAGACCGGCATACGTCAAATAGTGTCAATGTGTACACCGGACCTCGGTATTTCGTCCGATTCCAACGACTGTACGTTGACCGTAGGCTCACTATCCAGGAGGCCCCTTGTTCCATCCCTCCGTTAGCCAAAAAAGTTCATCGGGATTTTTAAGCGTGGTTCCTCCTGCACCATTGATTGGCAAGGGGGATCCACGCTGGAAAATCAGGATGAACGTTCTCGGCCAACGCAGGGATGGAACAAGGGACCTTCTAGATAGCGAGTCAACGTCTTATTAACTAAACCATGTGGCCCCCTTTCCAATAAGAAGGGTTGGGTATCCAAATAAGGTCTGACATTGAATCAGGTGACGTGCTTTTGATTCTGCCTTGAACGTGGCAAAAGAAAGTTCAAACGTTTTCTTGCGGGTGTTCCAGTTTCATCCCACTGCTAATATTTTATAATGCATCAAATGATTAATTGAAAAAAATAAATATAATCTTGTCTGGTATAAATCTATAATTTATTTATGATTAACATTTAACGTTGTCATGGTTTACATTCAATAATCAGAAAGGGAATTAGTACACAAAACCACGAGGTTGGATGAACAAAGTGAACAATATTTTGAACATTTTCATAGATAAACAAAAAATTATAGCGACCGTGTGCATGGTCTTCCGTAAGCGAATCTACGTTAGTAAGCCGATTTTTGTATCCGGTAAAGTTAACAACACATACTTTTGTTTAATGCAAAATGTATATATTTTAAACAATGCAGAATGTATTAGGTATCTTTCTATGCATGGGTCGGGCTTGTAGAATAGGTACGTAACTTTTAAGAACATAGTTTGGCATGATTTTATCAAGAAGAGCGCGGAAATGCATTCTTATGACTGATAAATCTTCTTTATATATAGATTATTTTAAGCAAATTACATACTACAGTACATGAATTACGTTTTAAATTTGGAAAATATTAAAGTCTGTGAGAAAGGAATAAAAATTACGTAACTTGAAAATATAAACTGAAAAAATATTGCTATATATAAGTAATAATTAATTGCAATGTACTTTATTTCACATTTGCTGGAGTAAATATGTGTCGCTGGAAGGTTACAAATAAACTTTGCCAAGAAATTGTGTATCCAAATATAATGGGCCCATGACTTGACGTTTGAAATATTTAATATCAATACCTGTATTACTATAAAAACTGTTGATGTGTTATTTATGTAATGGTATTTAGATTTTAAACGTATTTCACTGAGCTTAGTCAGGCAAAAAAATATTAGAACGGTGTACATCGTCAAGTGTAGCCTGTAATGATACTTTTGTTATAACATCGGACCGATAGTCAAATTCATGATATATTCAAACTAAGTACATCTGCGGACACTAAGTACAGCTCCTGATTTTCTGTTGTTCCAAACCTTTGTCAGTGATGCAGGACCGCGGGCCTGGCAAGTTGGCCTAGTTAGTTCCTGAAACGACCCCTTTTGCTTATTATTTTTGTCAAGTCGTATCTTATATTTAAAATACGATTATATCCATATGTTCATGATGTTATAAAATAATTGCGTATGATGCATACGGTCGAAAATAAACAAAAGGAAAAAACAGTTTTATTCCAGTTCTTGGAAACATATTTACGGAAGCGTAACAGGGCCACATATTTTTTTTTTAGTACCTTGAATTTTCAAGTTAGTAACTTGAATTTTCAAGTTAGTAAATTGAATTTTCAAGTTAGTAAATTGAATTTTCAAGATAGTTAACTTGAATTTTCAAGATGCTAACTTGAATTTTCAAGATACTGACTTTAATTTTCAAGATACTAACTTTAACTTTCAAGATACTAACTTGAAAATACAAGTTACTGTTGTATTTATTTTTCGACCGTATGCATCATCGATTTATTGATGTCCGATCGATAATCTGAATTCTACGAGCATATGACTATTCTTTGAAATCTTAAATAGACCAAAATGGCCCTAAAAGCACATATTATTGTTATATCCATATATGTAGTCAATTATATTCAATTGCTAATAATATTATTCTAAATTCTAATAAATTATGTTCAGTAAAATGCGTGAACTGTCCAAATTGAACGACGTTCGATTACGTTTGCTTTGTCCATCTACACACCATTTTCATATCATTTTGTCATTTGTGCAATAGTGAATTATTGGATTAATAAGATTATTCTTTAACAAGGTAGGACTGTTTATAGATGTTATAACCTATTTTAAGGCTTTTTTAATACATTTTAAAAATATAACTTTAAAATATGAAATTGTAGCTGTAAGTAGCAGTGAGCAAAAGTAAGAATTATCTCTTTAATAGACTGACCGGTTTTAGGTACTCTCACACGTTAAGACCAGTTCTATTTCGGAGGTGAAATGGTGGCGGGGCTCCACATGCTAATACTAATGTCAATGTTCCTTTTCTTGCACAGATAACCCAACCAACTTCTCTATATGATTTCTACTAAAACTGTCGTAAATTAGCAAAGTGTTCAATTACAAGAAAAATGTTTAGTTATTGCACAGTTAAGCTCTATCGAATCTACTAAAGCGAAAAGAATTTGCTTATTGAAAGACAAGAACAAAGAAAGATTCCCCGTCCATGTTACAAAATATAAATAGGTCATACGCAATTATTTTATAACATCATGAACATATGGATATAATCGTATTTTAAATATAAGATACGACTTGACAAAAATAATAAGCAAAAGGGGTCGTCTCAGGAACTAACTAGGCCAACTTGCCAGGCCCGCGGTCCTGCATCACTGACAAGGTTTGGAACAACAGAAAATCAGAAGCTGTACTTAGTGTCCGAAGATGTACTTAGTTTGAATATATCATGAATTTGACTATCAGTCCGATGTTATAACAAAAGTATCATTACAGGCTACACTTGACGATGTACACCGTTCTAATATTCCTTTGCCTGACTAAGCTCAGTGAAATACGTTTAAAATCTACATACCATTACATAAATAACACATCAACAGTTTTTATAGTAATACAGGTATTGATATTAAATATTTCAAACGTCAAGTCATGGGCCCATTATATTTGGATACACAATTTCTTGGCAAAGTTTATTTGTAACCTTCCAGCGACACATATATATTTACTCCAGCAAATGTGAAATAAAGTACATTGCAATTAATTATTACTTATATATAGCAATATTTTTTCAGTTTATATTTTCAAGTTACGTAATTTTTATTCCTTTCTCACAGACTTTAATATTTTCCAAATTTAAAACGTAATTCATGTACTGTAGTATGTAATTTGCTTAAAATAATCTATATATAAAGAAGATTTATCAGTCATAAGAATGCATTTCCGCGCTCTTCTTGATAAAATCATGCCAAACTATGTTCTTAAAAGTTACGTACCTATTCTACAAGCCCGACCCATGCATAGAAAGATACCTAATACATTCTGCATTGTTTAAAATATATACATTTTGCATTAAACAAAAGTATGTGTTGTTAACTTTACCGGATAAAAAAATCGGCTTACTAACGTAGATTCGCTTACGGAAGACCATGCACACGGTCGCTATAATTTTTTGTTTATCTATGAAAATGTTCAAAATATTATTCACAATCACGACGCAACAAAAACGAAATACCCTCCCTGCTACTTTGAATATTAAATTACGTAATGAACCATTAGAAGTCGTCTCCTCGGTAAACATATTGGGTGTTTTTCGCAATCATAATCTAACCTGGAAACATCATGTCGAGTATATCTCTAAAAAGTTAAGCCAGAAACTTTTTCAACTCCGTCTACTTAGAAAATATCTTCCAGCTCCATTCCGTATCCTTTTCTACAATGCCCACTTTCAAACACATATAGATTATTGTTCCCCAATACGGGACCGTTGTGACGCTAAATCTCTTGACCGTCTTTCTCGACATCAAATAATGGCCTTAAAATTAATTTTAGATGTTAAACATACCGCCGACGTTTACCCTCAACTAGACAAATTGAAAATTCTTACAATAGTAAATCGACATATCTCTAATCAGTGTATATTTATTTATAAAATTCTTTTAAAACGATGCCCTGATTACTTATTCGACCTATTACCGTATTTTAAAACTCCTTACAATCATCTTAACTATAAACTTACTACTCTCAAGCCAAATATTAATGTACGTAGCTAAAAGCAGTATACGCTTTAAAGACCCCAAGCTCTGGAATTCGTTGCCAGCTTCTTTAAAAACTTTAAATAACTTGAATCTTTCCAGGAAAAAACTTCTTCTTTACCTTAAATCTACTTCAAATATCTTATCTTAAAAACTTCTAAGCTTATCTATATGTGTTCTGTGTATCTCAATATTATAAGCATGTACATATTGTATATTTGTTAATACATGTTATATCTATATGTTATCGAACTTTCTGTTATATGACCCGCATATACATATACATAAATTAATCTTTTAATTAATTTGTATATTTATTCTATGACAACATGCAAATACAAGCAAATATCATTGAATACAGCCATTGAATACAGCCACTGAATAACCGGTATTTGTTACAGCCGCGAATCGTTGTCGCAGCTCATGAAAAAACTCTCTTACCACACTTCTAGTGGCGTGCTAACACCATTGCAGTGATTTAAAAGCTTTTGATCCGATTAAAGGTTTTCTACAATTCCAGTTTATCCATATAGATACAACAAATGTGGAATCTTCTGAAATCCGGTTGATATTATCGCTCCGGTATCTCTAAGTATTGACAGGGTGTCGTACACGAGGCAGCGTATGCTTACTGGTTAGAGAACTACTGATACACTTCTTGTTCAGGGAATTAACATATAGCTAACTAACATTCGTCCTGCTATTGCAATTCTACATTACTTAAAGAATACGTAACATAATTTACTTTTGAAGGCAACATGTTTCATTATCTGAGAAATGGGAGCCTAGGTGGCTAAGCGGGAAAGACGCTTGTTCGCTAGCCTGGAGGTCGCGTAGTCGATCCTGCACTGGCCGAGAAAATTCATCGGGGGTTTTCCCACATGGACATTGGATATGGTTTCCCTTCGCCAGTCAAGGACAGCTGTTTGCGGATCGGACAATAAACCGAGGTCCTACACATATGTTTGCGTGTAAAAGATCCCTTGACAGTTGGAATTTAATATAAGAGTAGGCCATATTGCCGCTGTCCAGGCAAATTTTCTCTCATAGCACAAAATGCGCTTGCCCGTCTTGGCCGTCTTCCTTAGCCAAGTGAGCTAATAAACACAGGCATACGCCTATTATGTGCACAAGGAAACTCGGTTTTTCGTCAATTCCGGACGACTAGACGTACTGAAACTAATGCAATGTATAATGCACATACATATGCCACTATTGCTTCTTTTGATATTTTGTATTTGATGGGTGGATGGATGCCTGTGTAATAGGCCCCTTGAAATATCTTGGCCTAGGATCCCACAAAACCTTAATCCGGCCCTGACTGGAAGGTTTTATAAAGATCACCTAATTATCAGTGACGTAATCGATGCTAAAATAATCACTTCTTATCCAGCTACCAAAGAGACAACACGTTGATAATACAAGTGTTTGGTGGTTCTTCATAGTAAGTTACAAAATATTACAATTGGTTTGAAAACGTCAACAAATGACCCTTTCTCTCAACTATAAAAGTCACAAAACCACTCCATCATGAACAATCCGCATTCTTTGTCCCGTCCCAATATTCGTAGAGTATTTTACAATGCATCAAATGATTAATAAATAAATATAATCTTGTCTGATATAAATCTATAATTTATTTATGATTAACATTCAACGTTGTCATGCAACGTTCGATCAAATTAATAAGATAATAATCATCGTCTAATAGCAGGTTAATAGCCTGATTTACATTCAATAATCTGAAAGGGAATTAGTACACAATGAACAAAGTGAGAGACAGAGATTCATAGGGTACGTCGACACAGACGTCTGTTAATGATATGAAAAAAACCACACAAGTTTTTATAAATCTACACAAGTTTGTGTTAATACAATGCAAAACAACACAAACTTGTTTAGATTACTTCTAACACAAGTACTTGTGTTGAGATCCAACACAAGCATTTTTTTCAGTGTAGTAACATATGGTTTAATATTTTTTCAATATTTCGCTTGCGCGTAGGAGTCTTTAGCAGTGGAAGGAAAACGGAGGATCCAGAGAAAACCCACGAGGTTGGATGAACAAAGTGAACAAGATGGTATATTTCGAACATTTTCATAGATAAACAAAAAATTATAGCGACCATGTGCCTGGTCTTCCGTAAGCAAATCTAAAAGTAAGCCGATTTTTGTATCTGGTAAAGTGAACAACACATACTTTTGGTTAATGTATTTTTTAAACAATGCACAATGATTAGGTGCCTTTCTATGCATGTATTATATGGCAGAGTTTACAAACCCACAAACTTACATCTGAAAGTCTCTAACCGGTCCAAACACTGACGAGTAGTTGTTTGTTATACCTTTCTCTCGATTAGGATATTCTTATATTAGCAGAAAGAGGTTGCGTATAAAGATCGCCAGCGATAGCACTTCGATGGAAGCGGACGTTAAATAAAGCTATTTCACACACGCTTATGAAGTTAATTCAATTAAATTTTTATCATTTTCATGTCCAGGAAACAAAAATTACCAGGATTTATTTTTCTGTATTTGAAAATGGAATTTATGTTAATTGAGGGAATTTCTGTAAATTACAGGAAAAACAAATGCGGATAAAAATTTTCCTGATAATTTTTGTTTACGGATTTTTTTCCGCTTTTTCACGGATATTTTTGTTACAGTGTATAGGCCGCATGGGTCGGGCTTGTGGAATAGGGAAGTAAATTATCAGAACATAGTTTGGTTTGAAGTAATCAGGATCACCCTATGACTGATAAATCATCTTTATATTACTATATTCAATACATATCTTATGTTTTGGAGAGATGTACCACAAATGCGACGCAGCCCAGATTAATCGCCCGTAAATAATTAAGTTTGTCCATTGATCGACTCATCTTCAATTGTATATAGATTATTTTGAGCAAATTACATAGTAGATGAATTACTTTTTATACGCCCACATTGAAATGTGGTCGTATATTGTCGTCGCCCCCGTCCGTCCGTCGGTCCGTCCGTCCGTCCGTCCGTCCGTCGGTCCGGCGTCCACAATTGCTTGTGGACGCTCTAGAGGCTAAAGTTAATATCCGATTGACTTTAAATTTATACACAGTGTTTAAGGTCATGAGACGAAGAAGCCTATTGTTTTTCAGCGATTTCCGATAATAACTACCAGAGTTATGGCCCTTGACGACTTCAAAAAATCTTGTGGACGCTCTAGAGGCCAAAGTTAATATCCGATTGGCTTTAAATTTATACACAGTGTTTAAGGTCATATGACGAAGAAGCCTATTGATTTTCAGGGATTTCCGATAATTAGTGCCAGAGTTATGGCCCTTGATCACTTCAAAAAATCTTGTGGACGCTCTAAAAGCCAAAGTTAATATCCGATTGACTTTAAATTTATACACAGTGTTTAAGGTCATAAGACAAAGAAGCTTATTGATTTTCAGCAATTTCCGATAATTAGTGACAGAGTTATGGCCCTTGATCACTTCAAAAAATCTTGTGGACGCCCTAAAAGCCAAAGTTAATATCCGATTGACTTTAAATTTATACACAGTGTTTAAGGTCATAAGACGAAGAAGCCTATTGATTTTCAGCAATTTCCGATAATTAGTGTCAGAGTTATGGCCCTTGATCAATTCAAAAAATCATGTGGACGCTCTAAGAGCCAAAGTTAATATCCGATTGACTTTAAATTTATACACAGTGTTTAAGGTCATAAGACGAAGAAGCTTATTGATTTTCAGCAATTTCCGATAATTAGTGACAGAGTTAGGACGCTCTAGAGGCCAAAGTTAATATCCAATTGACTTTAAATTTACACACACTGTTTAAGGTCCTCCTATGAGGAAGAA
The DNA here is from genome assembly GCA_963678685.1 of Patella ulyssiponensis. NCBI lineage: Eukaryota > Metazoa > Mollusca > Gastropoda > Patellidae > Patella > Patella ulyssiponensis. The sequence continues at coordinate 55,899,110 of OY783232.1, read as the reverse complement.
GCCTACTGATTTTCATCGATTTCAAATAATTACTTCCAGAGTTATCTCCCTTGATCACTTCAAAAAACCTTGTGGCGCTGTAGATGCCAAACTTATCATCCGATTGACTTCAGATTGATACACAGAGTTTAAGGTGTTGAAACGAACAATTATTTTGATTTTCAATGAATTTTGATAACTGAACAGCTAAATCCATGATATTAAATGTTTCCTATACTAATTGTTAGCTTGGGGCAAAACTTTATAAAAGGCAAACAAATTCTGATGATTTTCAGATAATTACATAATGAGTTGTTACTCAGATTTTAGTGTATTACAAATGTTTCATTACCAAAAAAAAGTAAAAATATGCGACAACCCTTGTTGACTGCCCGGACGATTTAGCTGCTGTGGGCGTATGTTTCGTTGCCTGGCAACCTATCTTTGAATTAGAAAATATAAAAGTCTGTGGAGAACGAAATAGAAATTACATAACTTGAAAATATAAATTGACAAAAATAGGCCTATATATTAAAACACATGTGTATAATTAATTGGAATGTACTTTATTTCACATTTGCTGGATATGTGTCGCTGGAAAGTTACAATTAAAGTTTGCCAACAAAATGTGCATCCATATATAATGGGCCCATGACTTGACGTTTGAAATATTTAATATCAATACCTGTACTACTATAAAAACTGTTGATGTGTTATTGATGTAATGGTATTTAGATTTTAAACGTATTTCACTGAGCTTAGTCAGGCAAAAAAATATTAGAACGGTGTACATCGTCAAGTGTAGCCTGTAATGATACTTTTATTATAACATCGGACTGATAGTCACATTCATGAAATATTCAAACTAAGTACAGCTGCGGACACTAAGTACAGCTCCTGATTTTCTGTTGTTCCAAACATTTGTCAGTGATGCAGGGCCTGGTAAGTTGGCCTAGTTAGTTCCTGAGACGACCCCTTTTGCTTATTATTTTTGTCAAGTCGTATAAAAAAACGATTATATCCGTATGTTCATGATGTTATAGAATAATTGTGTATGAACTATTTACATTTTGTATTCGATGGAGATTCACTGTGCAATTACTAGGCAGTTTCCATGTTATTGAACAATTTTGCTAGTTTACGACAGTTTTAGCAGAAATCATATAGAGAAGTCGACTGGGTTATCTGTGCAATAACAACGAACATGGGAATTATTTTTAGGATGTAGCTCCGCCACCATTTAACCTGCGAAAACTGAAATAGTTTTAAAGTTACATTCCAGGGTACAAACGGGGTGATTTGATGATATATTAGGACTAAAACATATTCAAACTAATTAATTTATCATATATTTATCCTTCTCAAAACATTGTAATTGCCAAGTATACTCTGCTATAAAAATCGACCAAAAGAGGCCATGTTTGCGTCAGGGGATTACCCCTCTCAGTACCGATAGCAACAGTGGGCGGACACGGGTGGGAATTCATTGCATACATAAGACGATGTTATTTGTAATGGCTGACTATTTATTACAAATATCGAATCCTAATTAAATTCTCGAATTATCCACTGCCCGCGTCTTTTTCCGTGATTTTTATCCCAGAAAGTGTTGTTAGTCTAACTCTTCATAAAGTTTATCAACGTGTATACAAAGCGCTCCATGTACTCGTGCAGCCTTAGACGTCACGCGTGTGGACAGCCCTAATTTGTCCTGTATACGCTCCATGAGGGTTTTCATGGAATCCAGTATTTTTCTAGTAAGATTGCATATCTCTACTTTCCATAAATACCTAAATTGCCATACTTTTATTGGCAATAATCAACCGATAAATACTTTCCTGGAAACCCAACTTTAACGTGCGAGAGAACCTAAATCGGTCAGTCTATTAAAGAGACAATTCTTACTTTTGCTTACTGCTACTTTGTTAAAGAATAATCCTATTAATCCAATAATTCACTATTACATGTTGCGAAATAGGCAAATATATCACTTTCAACTTCAAACTCAAACGTTTGAAGATAGCTATTCCACGGGGGGGGGGGGAACAAGGGAGGTAATTGTGTTATTATTTCCGTCGTCACAGATTTTAAAGTGTGGGAAATAATGCCTATGATTGTGTAATAGTGAGTTGACAACTTATTGAGCAAAAGAGATAGAAATAATTATGTTTTGACTTTCTTAGAAAATATGAAATTCTCGCTTTAAATTCCCTTCATTAAAGGAGATATCAATATAACTTAATCTTTTCCATAATATTTAAAATTAAATCACGAATTAGTATTCAATATTAACACATTTCAATCCCAATAATGTTGCTATCCTGCCGTGTAAATATGGAATCCTTATATCCAATTTTCACGACACAGTGAACATTTTATAGTCAGTATGCGAGTCATGTATTCTATTAGTAAGTGCAGGGGGACTGCACCACACACAATTTTACATAAAAACAAATATATGGACAAGACATCGTACTCAGAGACCACAAACAAAACAATTCAAAAAGTGTATTCTATGGTTGCGGGTGTTATTTGTAATAATGAAAAAAAAATATATATCCTATAAGACAATACGGAAGTAATTAATAATGGCAGATTCACAAACGGCAAAATGATATTACAATGGTGTATAGAGAGAGAAAGCAAACGTAATCGGCTGTCGTTCAGTTTGGACTGTTCACGTATTTCGCTGAACATAGTTTATTAGAAATTACAAAGATATTATTAGCAATTGAATATAATTGACTACATATATTCATATAACAATAATTTATGTGCTCTTTGTCCATTTCGGTCTATTTAAGATTTTAAAGAATAGTCGAGATGCTTGTTAAATTCAGCTCATCGATCGGACATCAATAAATCAATGATGCATGCAATTACCACCGAAAAATAAACAAAAGAAAAAAGCAGTTTTATTCCAGTTCTTGCAATCATGTTAAATTTTAAATGAAATTGAATTTACAATTGGTGAAATTTACTTGGCCACAATTTATTATATCGTTCAAACAGGCAGATTTTGACGACATTTGATTTCAAGATTTTCCGCTTCACAAGAAGGATTTAGGATAACAGAATCTATTTTGTCCAACTCGTCCGACTTTACTTTATAGACCATAATCTGCCTCTTTGGATCGATATCCTAGTTTGTCCATAATTAGGGTGCCCCGAGATAAAAACAATGGATAGTCATTACACTATGTCTATATATACAACAACACTAGATGATTCTTTATCATAAACTATCAAGAAAATGTACCTCTGTGCTGTATTTCCATTTGATTTTGCGTTAAAATAGACTGCTTTTTACGACACGATCTTCCTCTTCCATATCGTTGTTTGTCCATAATTAGGGTGCCCCGAGATAAAAACAATGGATAGTCATTACACTATATCTATATATACAACCCTAGATGATTCTCTATCATAAACTATCAAGAAAATGTACCTCTATGTTGTATTTCCATTTGATTTTTCGTTAAAATAGACCGTTTTTTTAACGGTGAGGGGTGGAAGCGGTATATTTGTTTGGGTTTTCAATGTTTGACAAAGTTACGTTATCTTGTTTATCCAAATTCGGAATTTTTGTACCGAAACGAATTAACACCCACTACCATTCGGGTCTATTCGTTTATTTTATGATATGCGACCTGACAAAATCTGCTCTAAGATTCGATTAAATCTCAGGATCGGCCATCCCCGTGTACATGTACTTAACGTGTGTCGCTCAATTTCTTTTAAACATGCGTGCATTTATATTTCCGATATACCCATAGACATATAAGGTCTATTTATATCGGCATTTATTACAGTGCAAATCGTTGTCGTAGCTCATGAAAAAAACTCGCTTACCACTCTAGTGGCGAGCTAACACCATTGTGGTGATTTAAAAGCTTTTGATCCGATTAAAGACCGGCCCTACGAGCGATCGTCCGACCGGCCCTTCGGGACAACTTTGAACTCAAAATTAGCAATGACAATTATTGCAGTATTTTGAAAATTGCTATTGTGGTATGAAATATGCATTTTAATTGATATTAAAAAAATAATAATAAAAGATTGCCACCATACTTTTATTTACACTAAAACAACCACCTTCCGAGGCAGCCATTCAAATGTCCCATTTTGAAACTTAAAATCAGGCATATTATACACTTCAATTTTAAGTATGGTTCTGCTATTTTCTTTTATATCCCTCAAACAACCCCCCTGTGCAGTGGAATGTCGTTTGTAAAAAAAAAATAAATAGCGAAAATTCTATATGCAAAAACAAAATGGGGACCCAATTATGGAACCTTAGCAAATAAGCACTCAAAACTACATGCAAATACAAGTAAATATCATTGAATACAGCCATTGAAAAACCTATTGCTGTATTCAGTGGCTCGAAAACGTACTACTTTTGTCCAGAATGACGTCACTTTCAGAATTACGTCAAACGGTCATGACGTCACCGCTATCGCTCGTGGAATACTTGCGCAGGGATACACTCTCTTGAACTATTGAATATCCCGAGTGGTATTCAATGGTCATTGAGTTCTATCTATATGTATACGCGTACATTTATTTTATATATTATAACAACGGCTTATTGAATGTTTAATACAGTGGTTACTGTATCTTGCTTAATGAAATATGTTTACATAATGTAGCTTATACATATTCATGTTGTTTACTCGGTAATAAGCCCGTTAAATCAAAAACTTTCAATACACTGAAAAAAAACTTGTGTTGAAACAACACAAACTTGTGTTGTTTTCAACACAAGTTGGGTGTTACTTTTTAACAACACAAACTTGTGTTGAAACAACACAAACTTGTGTTAAATGTCGAAACAACACAAGACTTGTGTTAAAATTGATCAAACAACACAAACTTGTGTTGAAACTTGTGTAAAAATCTACACAATACTTGTGTTAAAATTTCTAAAACTTGTGTTGGAATTTCTGAAACTTGTGTTGAAATTTCTGAAACTTGTGTTGAAATTTCTGAAACTTGTGTTGAAATTTCTGAAACTTCTGTTGTTTCATACAAACTTGTGTATAACCACCAACAGACCCTCCTTTTATTCTGTTTTAAATGTAATGTTTGATAAATGACATGACACCAATTTAGTTCATAGAATTTATATTTATTCATAAAATTATTATTTATTTATAAAATTACACCAATTTTATTCATAAAATTACACCAATTATTATTTATTCATAAAATTCTTATTTATTCATAAAATTACTATTTATTCATAAAATTCTTATTTATTCATAAAATCATCATTTATTCATAAAATTATCATTTATTCATAAAATTATCTTTTTTTTGAATTATCAATTTTATGAATTATCATTTATTCATAAAATTATATGAACAATTAAATTGATGCCAAATCAAAACTAGACAGACATTTTGATGGATAATAAAAACAAAGAAAATCCAATACTAATAAAATTGTGGTATATAATGACCCCCCCCCCCTCCACAGAAAATAAAAAAAATAAAAAATAAAGAAACCATAAAATAAGCATAGTTATTTAAATTGAAAAAAAACCCTCAAAACAAGCACGGAGACATTTGGAATATAAATAAACCCAATGCTAATAAAATTGTGTTATATAATAACAATTTATTCCCCCCATCCCCACCAAATTTTTTTTTTTTTTAAAAGTTACCCTCTCAAAAAAGAAATAATAATTTAAACACTATGTACACAATATTCCTACTCCATGCCCCCTAAAATAGGATTTACATACATTGTATATCTAAATTACATACCAGTCAAAACAAGCATTAAAGACATACTAGTAAATTATGCACAGAAACTGAAAAACTACTTACAAATGAAATATATGAGGCATGTACAAAATATTTCTATACATGTCATAAGCAAGGGGGAGCCATGTTGGCCTACATAACAAAGAAAAGTAGGGAGGAGAGAGAGAAATGGTGTTAAACGACCACTTGACACAAACTAGGTCATTTCGGGACTAACGTATGGTTTAATTTTATTTCAATAATCCGCTTGCGCGTAGGGGTCTTGAGCAGTGGGAGGAAGCCGGGGTACCCGAAGAAAACCCACGAGGTTGGACAGACGACCCTACTCCTTGCCACGTACAACCGGGGATTCGAAACCACGCCAGAATGACAGGCCGTATGATACAGCGCGAACACTAACCTTTCGGCCATCCCCCCCTTAAAGAAAAGTAGGATGTTAAACCCCTTTTCAGCTTTTAAAGAGAGAGAGAAAAAAAAATGGGGTATAATGTCCACTCGACACCTAGTTATTTCAGGACTAACATATGGTTCAATTATATTTCAATAATTAGCTTGCAAGTAGGGGTCTTTAGCAGTGAGTGGTGAGAGGAAACCGGACGACCCGGAGAAAAACTGACAAGGTTGGTCATGCAACCCTACTCATTATCATGAACACAGGGGGAATCGAAACTACGTTAGTTGACTTAATGACGGACCTTATGATACAGCATGCACGTCCTACCCCCCCCCCTTCATTTAAAAAGCAAGGGAAAGTCACCTTAATATACCCGAGTGCCCTATATAATACTTCATGATTGACGACCAAATCTGAGTGATTTAAAAGTCACTTTACATTCTATATTTTACACAAATTTCTGGAGAGAATTACAACATAATTGTTTTTTCCAAAGGATATTTAACATTAAAAACAAAAATAAAATCAGATCAAATGCAACGGATGACCTATTAGCTTTTATAATCACTACATTCTTTTTCAAAATTATAAAACAATTTGATGGCTTAATATTCAAAAGGTATATGGTTAAGTTCTCTTGTTGCTGGAATCATACATCAAATCCTCTCCAGTCTGAAAAAACAATATTATACATTATTATAGTAGGCAATAGATATACTTTCTATGGTTCAGAATGTTTAAATAAACAACTCATTTTACCGCATGTGGGGTCTCTATTTTGTTTCAACTTTGCATAATACTTATTGTGCCTTTTTTAGTTACAGACCTAGGCAGATGATTAAGCCTCAATGGGTAAGAAGCCAGAACAAAACTCTTGAAAAAATGACAATATAAATGGGTTTATTGTCTTACTGTTTTGCTCTTAAACTCGGCTTATGAAAACACGCATACGCCATACAGTGTGCTATGACTATGAGGGAAATTTTGCTGTGCATGCCAATGTGTACACGAGACCTCGGTTTTTTGTCCCATCCGAACGTCTCGACAGCTGTCCTTGTCAGACCCTCCGTCCTGAATCACTGACGAGGGTAAAACCACGCCGGAAAATCTGGATGAATTTTCTCGGCCAATGCAGGAATCGAACACCTGTTCTGCAGGCTAGAGAGTCAGAGTCTTACCCACCTAGCCACATGATCCCCTGTTCCACTAAGACAAGTGTGAATACAGTATTGTATACAGTAATATAATATGATGACTTTATAATATACTAGAATTGAATAGTTACCCACCAAGAACAAGCTGCTCTATCATCATTTATTCAGTCATTTCTTCTTCCATTTTTTTTCTTTTTTAATTTCTTTTATTGTATGATCTTTTTCTGGGTGATTTTCATATGCATCCATTATTGAAACTGAAAAAATAAATAGATGACATGTACTTAAATATTAAAGATACTTTACCATATACAAACTGTGTGAGGGATCATGTGACTAAGATGCTGGCTCGCTAGCCTGGAGGTCAGGTGTTTGATCCCTGCATTGGCCGAGAGAGAGTTCATCCACTGATACAGGACGGAAAGCCTGACAAGAACAGTTGTCTAGCCGTTTAGATGGGAAGAAAATCTGAGGCCTCGTGTACACATTGGTGTACACGTAAAAGACCCTTTGGCAGTTGGAATTCAATATAAGAGTAGGCCTTAGAGTCGCTTCCCGGGCAAAATTTCCCTCACAGCACACTGTATGGCATATGCCCGTCTTCATTAGGCCAGGTTAGGAGCAGAACAGAAGGACGTTGTACCTGGTTTCGTTTCATTTCACAAACTCTGTGATATGAAATTGAAACTAATGTATCTATACGTATCAAAAGTTGCAATCTCAAGGAACTACCTAAGTCGTAAAAAGCTATTTTAATAATCTTTGTTTGTCACATGAGTTAACTGTCACAGTAATTAGAAGATGGCCATGGTGACTGAGTGAGTTAAGTGCTTGCACACTAGTCTGGAGACCGCGTACACATAAAAGTTCCATTGGCAGTTGGAATTTAATATGAGAGTAGGCCATAGTGCCATTGTATAATGTCCAGGCAAAATGTTTACTTAGCACACTGAATTAGACCAGTCGGAGCTGAACTGTAGGACTAACACCCCTTTCCTTACAGGTAATCCAGTATTTTTTTCCTAGTAAGACTAGCAAATATCTTCATAAGCCATGTTTTTTTTTCGATATAGGGTGGGGTGAATGGTCTACTAGTGGTTTAATACATGAACATGGCATGGTTTCGATGCCAAGGAGTCGTGTTGTCTGTCCAATTACATGTCATTATTTCGGACTACAGCCTCAATGTTTCGGGCTCTGGTAGGTGACATTTCGGACTTGGGTGGGTTACATTTCGGACTCGGGGATAAGTTGAAAGGAAAGATTGAACCCGACTGTCAAATCAATTTATAATAAGCCAAAAACGTTTTTTTTTATAAAAAAATGCAGGTAAAATTTACCGCTCACCATCAATATACAGCACCTTGATCACGCACGTACATTTTGAATGTTTACGAAAAGAATGTTTTCTTTATTTTTATATATTATGTACTATGTATATAAAAAAAGTTGCTGATGAATTTATCAGAAAAAGAGCAATTCAAAAAAGTTTTCAGGAGTCCGAAAATTTGGCAAGTAAATCCGAAAAAGTCGTCATACCGAGTCCAACAGATCGGCTGTGTTTAGTCTGAAATGACGTTGGACCAAAATATTGTGCTATCGACTGTCCAACTTCTTGAATTTTCTGTGGGTTCTACGGTTTCCTCTTTTTGCTAAATACCCAAACGCGCCAGCGAATTATTCATATTCAATCTAACCATACCTTAGTCCCAAAACGACCTAGAGCCCATAGTAAGTAGATAAGGACCCGTCTACAACAATTCTGGGTTCATGCAGAATTAATATTGCACAATAAACCAATTTTGAATACATGTATTTGAATGAGGCAATAAAACGGAAGTCGGCTAATCGTTGTAGTTGATTACCGGTAGCCTATGCATGTAGGAACTCGAGTAGGACATTGGATAATATACGCAACTTGGACTACTTAATTCGGCAAAAACAAGTACATATAGGCCTTGTTTATGTCAATCCCCCTCTCTCTCGCATATAAGAGCCATATAAAATACTTAATGTGGGATTGTGTCACATACACTTATAATTGTAGGACATTGGTAAACAAAAAAAAAGAAGAAAATATAAATTATAAAAATTAAATGAAATTCAAATTGTTACCTGTTTTTCTTTTTGGAGTACTTGGTAAATTCTCAATTATGGCTTAAAAGCTGGTAGGTGGAAAGAGTCACATAGCAGCATTGACTGAAAAATAACATGAAACTTCCAAAGACTCATTCTATCATTTTTATTGACTGAATCAGTGAAATAATTACACAGGGTCAGGGGTTGGAGGGATTGTGTGTGCAAAATATTTGATTAGAGGCTGATGAATCTGTCATATCGCAAGTTATTGTAATTGACCCACAGCTCAGTGATCATTCTGCTGTCCACTTTATCGTGCCGTTTAAACCACAGACTACCACACCACCTTGTAATGTCGAATATAGAAAATTCAGAAATATCAATAAGGATAAATTTAAGGAGGCGTTGCTAACTCTACCCATTTCATCGAATAAAACTCTCGAAGAACTTATCAATGATTATAATAAGCTCATTAAAAACATTATTGATGTCCATGCACCGAAGATGACACGAAGAATAGTCATAAAGCCTGAAAACCCCTGGTTCTGCGATACAATTCGGGATGCCAGGAAAGTCAGGAGAAAAGCTGAACGCACCTGGGTGAGGACGGGTCTATCTGTTCACAAACAAATCTACATAACTGAAATAAAATCCGTAGCAAAGTTGGTTGAATCTAAAAAAACGGAGTACTACAATACTAAAGTCGTCAACTGTGCTTCTGATCAAAAAAAATTATTTAATTTATCAAATGTGTTACTGAACTCAAAGACAGAACAAACTCTACCAGATCATGAATCTCTTTCCAACCTTGCCGATAAATTTGCGACATATTTTAATCAAAACATAACGCTAACGCTACAATATATGTCCACATTCCTGCTTTGATTGATATGGTACTTTGTCAAGAAGGCTAGGCGTTTGGTTTGTTTAGCGTTGAGGGTCGTGCACCAACATTAATAGTTGCCGTCCTTAGAGTATAAGGAATAACTATACCAAGATAATCCATTCAGAATTGTGCCTTCCTAACACTAAAGGCAAAAGGTGGGCGTGGCTCTGCCCCTGGGGGTCGGGACATTCATCAAAATCAATAGTGGACGCCCTCAGGCTATAAGGAATACATAAACCAAGTACCAAGCTGATTCATTCAGAATTGCGGCCTGTAAACGACAAACACAAAAATTGGTCGTGTCTTGCCTGTGTGTGTCGGGACATGCAGTTGACGTCCTTAGGCTATATGGAATACATATCCCAAGTTTAAAGACGATCCATTAAGAATCGTGGCCTGTAGACAACACACATAGACACGAAGTAAAAATGGGCATGGCTCTGCCCCTGGGGGTTAGGAAATCACCAAAACAATAGGGGTCATCTTTAAGGTATAAGGAATAGGTTTGTAAAGTTTTAAAAGGATCTGTTAAGAATCGCATCCTGTAGGCGAACACAAGACACAAAAGCATTGGGCGTGGCTCTGTCCCAGGGGGTCCGTCATGCACCAAAAATAATAGTGGTCAGCCTTAGGGTATAAGGAATAAGTATAAAAAAAGTTTTCAAGACGATCGATTAAGAATTGTGGGCTGTAGGTGACACACAGACAGACAAAAAAAAGCGTGGCACTGTCCCTAGGGGTTGGGCATGCACCAAAAACAATAGGGATCTTCCTTAAGGTACCAAGAATAAGTATTCAAAGTTTCAAGATGATACATTAAGAAATGCAGCCTGTAGACGACAGACAAACAAATACAAGAAATGGGCGTTGCTGTCCCACGGGGGTCAGGCATGCACCCAAAACAAAAGGGGTCATCCTTAGGGTGTAAGGAATAAGTATTTTAAGTTTCAAGATGACCGATTAAGAATTGTGACACACAAAAAGAAAATGGGCGTGACTCTGCCCCTGTGGGTTGGGCATGCACCCCAAATGATAGAAATGTTCCTTAGGGTACAAAGAATAATCATTCAAAGTTTCAAGATGATAAGTTAAGAAATGTGGCTTGTAGACGACAAACAAATAAATACAAGGAATGGGCGTGGCTCTGCCATTGGGGGTCGGGCATGCACCAAAAAACAATACGGATCATCCTTAGGGTAAGTATACAAAGTTTTAAGAAAATCCAGTTAGAATTGCGGCTTCTAGGCGACACAGAGACACACAAAAAGAAAATAGGCGTGGCTCTGCCCCTGGGGGTTGGGCATGCACCCCAAACGATAGGGATCATCCTTAGAGTATAAAGAGTAAGTATACAAAGTTTTAAAGAAAATCCTATAAGAATTGCGGCCTGTAGGCGATACAAAGACACACGATAAGAAAATGGGTGTGGCTCTGCCCCAGGGGGTTTGGCATGCACCCCAAATAATAGGGATGATCCTTAGGGTACAAAGAATGTGTATGCTAAGTTTCAAAATTATAAGTTAAGAAATGTGGCCTGTAGACGACAAACAAATACATACTAAAATGGGCGTGGCTGTCCCTGGGGGTCGGGCATGCACCAAAAACAATAGAGACCTTCCTTAGGGTATAAGGAATACTTATACCAAGTTTGAAGAAAATCCAGTAAGAATTGCGCCCTGTAGGCGACACAAAGACACACGAAAAGAAAATGGGCGTGGCTCTGTCCCTGGGTTGGGGCATGCACCCCAAAGAATAGGGATGTTCCTTAGGGTACAAAGAATGTGTATGCTAAGTTTCAAAATTATAAGTTAAGAAATGTGGCCTGTAGACGACAAACAAATACATACTAGAAATGGGCGTGGCTGTCCCTGGGGGTCGGGCATGCACCAAAAACAATAGAGACCTTCCTTAGGGTATAAGGAATACGTATACCTAGTTTGAAGAAAATCCAGTAAGAATTGCGCCCTGTAGGCGACACAAAGACACACGAAAAGAAAATGGGCGTGGCTCTGCCCCTGGGGGTGGGGCATGCACCCCAAAGGATAGGGATGTTCCTTAGGGTACAAAGAATGTGTATGCAAAGTTTCAAGATTATAAGTTAAGAAATGTGGCCTGTAGACGACAAACAAACAAATACTAGAAATGGGCGTGGCTCGGCCCCTTGGGGTCGGGCATGCCCCAAAAACAATAGGGATCTTCCTTGGGGTATAAGGAATAAGTATACCAAGTTTGAAGAAAATCCATGAAGAATTGCGCCCTGTAGGCGAACCACAGACACACACACACACACACACACACACACACATACCCACATCTCATCCCATTTGAGGAAATTGTTTTAAGAGGAAGAGACCAATGAGCATATCAGACTTTGGAGGACCTCCTCTGAATGACAAGCTTATCGATCTACCGAAAGAGTAGTTACTTATTTTACCTATATGTTCATCATCTATCCCTTCTGTGCAGATATTTTTTTAATGCAGGGAAGCCTTTCACTTGACCTTAAGAGGTTTTTTTAAGAACGGACAGTTTATAGATGTTGAGTGCTATTCATTCCCCCCTTAAGAGGATAAAATGGGTTGTCTGCCCTTACACCACAGTTGAAGAAAGGACTTTCAAAAACAGCACAAGTGCAAAATTACAATACCTTCCTCCATCGACATGCCATAGTAACATATCATTTTATGTTGCTCTGTTTAAGATTCAAAGATTCAGGTATGACTTATGCAAGTTGTGACTGGCTGCCTAGTTCCAAGATCAATGTGTGATGAACTTTACATAACATCCATAAGCATACAAAATATTTTCCAACTGGGGTAAATATTCCACAATGCCCATTATTCAACACTAGACATTTTTATGCATATCATGTAACTGCCAAATGCAACAGTATAGGTGAGTCACGAGAAAATGGAATAATTTTATCAGGACTTCAAAACGGAGAAGAATAAAGATTTACACTGATCCACACCTCAAATGCAGCCCCTGTTCACTCGTTTTTCGAAATAACCAGACGGTTCGAGGGACGACTATAACACACTGTAATAATATTTGCACTTGTGCATTGTATGTTTCTTCATGTAATTACATGTATCTATATCTGACAGGGAGAAGGATTTAATATAGGCTATGCCTGTTCCCCAATCCCTATTCTGATAGAAATCTGTATAAAAAAACGCAGCCCCTTGTTAAACTAAAATGTGGAGAGCCACGGTATCCAAGTGGTTAATATGCTAACCCACTAGCCTGGAGGTCACCAATTCGATCCTGGTGTTCTTTGGGATTAATGGCGTGGTTTTTTCCCTGGTTAGTGGTGCAGGATAGAGGGCTTGGCAAGAAATGTCCAGTGGTTAGGATGGGCTAAGAAACAGAGGTCCCGTGCATGTAAAAGATAACTTTGTAATTAGAATTCAAGGTCATGTGCATGTAAAAGATCTCTTTGCAATTGGAATTCAATATAAGACCAGATAGTAGTGGCATAAGCTCGTCTTTATTAGCCCAATCGAAGCAGAACAATAGGACTTCAAACCCAATTTCATTTCATTTCCATTGATTGAAATTTTGGTTTATCGACACTGCAGTCGAACAAAAATACACAATAACAAAAACTACAGTTGAACATGGTTTTATTTTGAGAGTGGGATATCTTTACACAACGTTTGTTGGTTTTTATTTTGAGAGCGCCTTCAATTTATGTCTTTTTATTCTTTGAAGATGGGAATTTATTTTATTTTTTATTTTGATATAAGGGATATCTTTAAGTAGGGTATGTTGTTTTTTCATCCTTAAAATTTCTTTCTTCTTCATCATTTTTCCATTTTGAGAAATTTGAATTCCGATTGTTTCATTGTATGCATTTCTGCTCTCTTTAGTCCACTCAACTGCAATGAAAAAAATGATTAATTACTAATAATTGTCTTGCCGTCCATTAATCTCTTGGTAGACACGGTGGCCCAACGATTAAGTACTTTGCTGACTAACCGGGTCTTTGATAATTACTCGAAATAGTTCCTCTGGAGCTTTTTGGTGTAGTTTTGCCTTATGAGTAATGCAGTATGAAGGCTTTGGCAAGAAAGAGCATCTAGTTGCCTGTATTCATTAGCTGTGTAGATTTGGCAATTTTTCAGAAAAAAATCATGTTGTTTCAGGCGCGGATCCAGGATTTTTCGCGGTGGGGGGGGGAGGGGGGGGGGTCAGCGGCGCTCAACCAATTATCGGGAGGTTTGGGGGGCCTCCCCCAGAAAAATTTGGTAAATTAGATTCAATTTGGTGCATTCTGACGTATTTCCAGAAGGTAAATTCCAAAATTACAGGTCCAAAAATCGCCAATAAAATCGCATAAAAATTTTTCAAGCCTGAGCAGGGGGGGGGGTGTCCGGACCCCCTGGACCCCCCCTCTGGATCCGCTCCTGTGTTTAAAAGAAATGCTTACTTACCAATATTACTACCAGTACTTGACTTCGTTTTTTTGCTGGGTCCAGCTACAATTTAAAAAAAAAACCCAGGTCATATAGAAACAAATGACATGAAATGGAATTTAACGTCAGGCAGGGCTAATGAAAATGGGCATACTCCATTGTGTGGCCATGAGGGAAATTTTGTGCAGGCAGCAGCACTATGGCTTACTCTTATATCGAATTCCAACTGCCAAGGGATCTTTAACACACACGCCGATGTTAACACAGGATATCGTCTTTTTCCCATCTGAACAACTAGATAGCTGTCATTTGCAGTGACAAGGATAAATTTTCTCAGCCTACATCAGGATTGAAGCAGCATCTTACTCACTTAGTCACAACAGAATCCCATAGGAAAATTCTGTCCTCATAGCAGTGCTACAGCCTACTCTTATTATAATTTTCAACTGTTGGACTTTTAATTGTGCTGCAAAGAGTAAGCAATGGACCTTAATTATTCATCCAATCAGAACTAGGCACTATTCCTTGCTTGGTCATCCGTCCTGCTACCTTGACAAAAGGAAATCGATCTGAAAAATCAAAAAGGATTTTTCTCGGCCGATCTAGCAAGCAAACATGGCTCTTCGTGATTCAGAGAAACTGTCAAGGAATAAAATATTACAAGTTTCTTCTCACCTTCAACTGTATAGAAACTCTTTCTTTTCTTGTTAGCTTTGTTCAACATAGAATCATCAACTGTATCATTAGGTTTGCTTTCCTTGTTGGCCTTATTTAAGAAATTAGACTCGTCAGCTAAATAAAAAAAAAAGCAAAATATGTAAAAAAGGGAAAAAAATTTTAAGCACTTTTTGAAGTTATGAGAAATCCTATTTTAAATTAATAAACACATGGTAAGAAATTTAAGTTTAATTATCATTTCCCATATTAATAAAATTTGCATTCTCTTTATTCCAACATCATGGCAGAGAGCTTATAAAGGTCTCATGGAAAAACAACCATTTGTAACTTTACAATTGAAACAGTAAGTATGTGTATCATGTAACTTACACACATCCATAACTTTTTCATCATCTGTACATTGCAAATCATCAAAAGTCTCTTCAGTGAAAAATTCTGAAAATTTAAAGACAAATTTATAAGCTATTTTCTGATCTAGATATTATTCACATAATCCACTACAGCAATATTAACTGTGGACACATATTCATCTTATGCTATGAAGGTTTGAAATACCTTCAACATTCTCTGACTTAAGAGGATATCCTCTAAAGTCTGTACCCAATGCTTTTTACATTCTCTAGCTTTGAGGAATAAAGAGGATATCCTCTAAAGTCCAATCACTTTAACATTCAATTGGTGACAATGTTTTTTGGTCATATCTTTTTGTTCTAATTATGATAGAGACTTCCTATTTGATCTATTAAGACACTCGACTGGGGCTGTAAAATGATTGTTATGTTGTAAGGCATTTATTTGTAAATTATATAATGCTATTCAATAAAAAACAAATGTGCAAATTGTAATGCATTTTTATATGTGTAAATTATTTAATGTTATTTAATAAATTTGTTAAAATCATCACATTTTTAAAAGAGTAAATTATTTTATGTTTTATAAAAGTTAAATATTTGTCAAAATCAATACAGTTTTATTCTTAAAAAAAGATATGGACTATAGTTTATAACACCATTGTTCTACGATTAACTCTGGATTAGCGGCAAAATTTGACATCAAAGCCTGCCGGCAAAGTGGGAACACCCCATGCTGATGTCTATAAAATTAGACAATAGAGCTGCTATTTTGGCAAATTGTCCCTCATAGCACAATGCATGGTGTAGCCAAGTAGGAGCAGAACACTAGGACATTAAACCACCATTTCCATTTCTTACATTCATTTTTTGATTATTCAAGTGAATTTTGTGACTAAGTTTCAAATGCTAGAATGGTGTTTCGTAGAAAAGTAACAAAAAGACAGTCTATCTTACCACTAACTGAACTTTCAATATCTATCTGATCAATAGTCTTTCCATGATATTTTGTCAGGCCCCCAGACTCGGCCAACAACAATAGCTTAGCAATTTTAGTCTTCTCTATTGTTGACGACATGACTCTATAAAAGTTTTTATGAACATTAATGGTATGTCCAAGATGGTTTGTGATCCAATGTAATTGGTTTTCTGAAACATTGAGTACCTGTAAAATGGTAAAATAAATAAATAGCTAATCAAACATTAAACATTTTTTTTGAAAATGGTCTGATATTAAAAACTCCCTTGTTGAGAGAATACTCCTGGAAAAATTGCCCAAATAAATCAGTTTTGTTCTGCCATAAGCATGTATTATAGTTTATCTGAAATTTACTCCTCCAATATAAACTCACACATGCAAAAAGTTTAAATTTCAGTACGTACATACAGTAGTCAATCACAGTTTACTGAGTATCCACAGAAAATCAGTGTTGATGAATTGACCAATTACATACAGGTCGATCATGCATGGAATGATCCCAATCAAAGAACAACATACTAACTTGACAATCAGATCTGTTTCAAATATACTTACTTGGGTTGTTGTAGCAATATACTTTCTCAGCAAAGTTGATTTAATTAGCTTAGGATTTTCAAGTTTCAGGTCCTTCATTACGTTTTCTAAAGCATCGTAAGCTCTAACAGCACCCTTGCCTGGATAATAAATGAAGTTTACATAAATATTTCGAATGTACTTTTTCCAGAGAGAGAGAGAGAGAGAGAGAGAGAGAGAGAGAGAGAGATCATTTCGGGACTAACATGTGGTTCAATTTTATTTCAATAATTTACTACCACACAAGGGTTTTTAGTAGTTGGGGAAAACTAGAGGACCCAGGGAATACCCATGAGGTTGGACAGACTTGTGCATAGGGGTCTTTTGAGGAGAGAAGAAACCGGAGGACTCATCCTATAGGTTTGGCAGCTGATACCCTACTCTTCACAGATTGAAACCTTGTCGATGACAGACCTTTTTATGAAGCACTCTTTATACTACTCAATTCCATCGGATCAAAACCCTTGATATTTTTTTTTGTGTCTATGTCTATATTCTATCTTGTTCGTAGGTATATCTTGTAGATATTTGTTTTGCATTTAGTACGGTTCTCCTGCACTAACTATTGTAAGTTACATTCTTAAATATTGATTGTTACACATACCATAATTGGCAAAAAGAAAAGGACTGTCTGCAACATCAACAGACTTTCTGACTGCATCATCAGCAAGCATGTCCATTAAAAACTGACATTCCTTTGGAATCAGGACTGGTACCTTTCGACCCCGTTTTCCTCTAATATTGACCACATCATATAATTTGCAGAGTTCTATTTCTAATGGCGTTAAATGTTTGGTGAAATCCTTTAAGTCCGCATCAACATTTTTTTGCTTGTAACATTCAACACCACAAAGAAATTTACAGTTCATTATTTATAAGAAATTAGGATTTTAATGACTTTTTTTTCTTTTCTTTTGTGCATTTATCAAGTAATATTTAAACAGACACCTGCTTTGCTGTTATTTAGTTTATTGTAAGGAGTTGTGTATATATATGAAATGAAATTCAGGTTAATCTATAACTAAATGCTGGTGTACTAACACGTCACATAGACAGGGAAGACGCAAAGTAAAACCATTGCAATAACAAGAAATACACTGAAAATATTCTAATTGCTGACACAATATTTATACACATACCTCATCGCTTCCAACTCTCCCGGTCTGCGTTTGTTAAATGTAAGAAGCCTTGTCTCCACTAACTCAACAGCCCGTCTGTAGGATGATCTATCTTTAATTACTTGGATTTTGGATATCTGCTTTTTCAAATAATCTGCAAGCTTGCTTAGGTCTTCTCCACTGGGTAAAGACACCACTTTGTTAAATTTTCTTTCAGTCAATGTTGCACATGCTGCGGCAGAAATTCTTTCATTCCAATTTTTCTTTAACAGCTTGCTGAAGTTCTTCGCTTCTCTGACCTGTTCATCATATTTTGTAATTATACCGTTTGTTTCCTTGATGTCTGACATTTTCTGAAGATCATGACCTAACTTTAAAGCTGTCGATGGCTTGTCGAGATTTGTTTCTTCACCACCCCCAACTTTAATGGTGCCTTCAATTACTGTTTCATACATTTCTGGGCATAAGAATTCATTCATACTTCTTTTAGTTGCATTTATTTTTCGTAGTTCTATTAAAAGACGAGCTGCTGCCCGCATACGGGTGCTGGTGTAGTTAGCTCTTCTCAGTTTGTTTTTGCAGCTTTTCCGGAGCCACATGTTTCCAAGCTCTAAGATCAGTGGGTCTGACGTTGCAACTTTACCACATTCATCTTGCACCATGGTTGTAAGTACTTCTTTACTCAATGAATTTGATGCACCCTCATAATAACCCATCAGAATTTTACTCTTGGTTTTTAAGCTTCCTTTACTTTCTATTTTCTCGCCTTTGGCAATGCATCTATATCTATGCTTTGACTGATCGGTTATCCATCCCAGGCAGTTAGGACATGGTCCAAAATCTGATAAGTGATAGAAACTCTTTCTTGTTGGTCTCCTCAAGGGGATAATTTCTCCTTTACCACAAATTTTTACCCCCATGTTGTGCTTATGATTTCCCTTATTTCTGAGAATCTGTAAATTTCTTTGTCTTATGCCATTCTTCTCTTTTCGAACATCAATACTGTCTGTCTTTTTTGGTTTCATCTCCATTAAATCAGATATTTCCTTTTTATCGCTATGCATCCTTTCTAGATGGTCAGCTGGTTTACAAACCAGCACACCGCAATACAGGCAACTGTGCTTGTTACTGAATACCCTAGCACTCTTTTTGATCTGTCCATTTTTTCCAACTGTTGATTTCTGGATACCTCTAATAAAAACTTCTTTATGATCTTTGAAGAAAATTCTGTGATCCTCCTCAATTCTTTTTCGGAAGGCACCAATATCAAGTACTGGGATAACATCACTGTCTTCGGATGCTGAATCACTTACAGGTGAATAATCACTATCTGCATTGGAGTCATCACCATAATCACTTTCTTGGTTTGATGACGGCCATGTACTCGGACTACCTTCTGACTGAGTATCTGGATCTGAATTACTTTGGTCCAATCCAGGATCTGTTTCGCCTGGAACAAGGAATATTGATGGTAAGCTCTGGCTTGGAAAAATAATATCATCATCCTCCCCTTGACATGATACATCTACAGATTGCCACACAAAGTTTTGATTTGACTGAATTTGAATGACATCATCATGGTCTGATAATTTAGTAGATTGTGGCACGGAGTCTATGTCTGGAACAAGGCATCTGGATGGTAAGTTCTGGCTTGGAAAAATATCATCATCATCATCATCATCATCCCCTTGACATGATGCATTGTTGTCTAGTGGTCCAGTTGATTTTGATACTGACTTTTGGTTTAATTGAATGACATCATCGTTGTCTGATGATTTGGAAGATTGTGGCACAGAGCCTATGTCTGGAACAAGGCATCTAGATGGTAAGTTCTGGCTTGGAAAAATATCATCATCATCATCATCATCATCATCATCATCATCATCCCCTTGACATGATTCATTGTCGTCTAGTGATCCAGTTGATTTTGACACCGACTTCTGGTTTAATTGAATGACATCATCGTTGTCTGGTGATTTAGTAGATTGTGGCACAGAGTCTATGTCTGAAACAAGGCATCTGGATGGTATGTTCTGGCTTGGAAAAATATCATCATCATCATCATTCTCCCCTTGACATGATGCATTGCTGTCTAGTGATCCAGTTGATTTTGACACCGACTTCTGGTTTAATTGAATGACATCATCGTTGTCTGGTGATTTAGTAGATTGTGGCACAGAGTCTATGTCTGGAACAAGGCATCTGGATGGTAATTTCTGGCTTGGAAAAATAATATCATCATCATCATCATCCCCTTGACATGATGCATTGTTGTCTAGTGGTCCAGTTGATTTTGATACCGACTTCTGGTTTAATTGAATGACATCATCGTTGTCTGATGATTTGGTAGATTGTGGCACAGAGCCTATGTCTGGAACAAGGCATCTAGATGGTAAGTTCTGGCTTGGAAAAATATCATCATCATCATCATCATCATCCCCTTGACATGATGCATTGTTGTCTAGTGATCCAGTTGATTTTGATACCGACTTCTGGTTTAATTGAATGACATCATCGTTGTCTGATGATTTGGTAGATTGTGGCACAGAGCCTATGTCTGGAACAAGGCATCTAGATGGTAAGTTCTGGCTTGGAAAAATATCATCATCATCATCATCATCATCATCATCCCCTTGACATGATGCATTGTCGTCTAGTGATCCAGTTGATTTTGACGCCGATTTCTGGTTTAATTGAATGACATCATCGTTGTCTGATGATTTAGTAGATTGTGGCACAGGGTCAATGTCTGGAACAAGGCATCTGAATGGTAAGTTCTGGCTTGGAAAAATATCATCATCATCATCATCATCATCATCATCAACCTCTTGACATGATGCATTGTCGTCTAGTGATCCAGTTGATTTTGACGCCGATTTCTGGTTTAATTGAATGACATCATCGTTGTCTGATGATTTAGTAGATTGTGGCACAGGGTCAATGTCTGGAACAAGGCATCTGAATGGTAAGTTCTGGCTTGGAAAAATATCATCATCATCATCATCATCATCAACCTCTTGATATGATTCATTGTCGTGTAGTGATCCAGTTGATTTTGACACCGACTTCTGGTTTAATTGAATGACATCATCTTTGTCTAGTGATTTAGTAGATTGTGGCACAGAGTCTATGTCTGGAACAAGGCATCTGGATGGTAAGTTCTGGCTTGGAAAAATAATATCATCAATATCATCATCATCATCATCCCCTTGACATGATGCATTGTTGTCTAGTGGTCCAGTTGATTTTGATACCGACTTCTGGTTTAATTGAATGACATCATCGTTGTCTGATGATTTGGTAGATTGTGGCACAGAGCCTATGTCTGGAACAAGGCATCTAGATGGTAAGTTCTGGCTTGGAAAAATATCATCATCATCATCATCCCCTTGACATGATGCATTGTTGTCTAGTGGTCCAGTTAATTTTGACATCGACTTCTGGTCTAATTGAATGACATCACCGTTGTCTGGTGATTTGGTAGATTGTGGCACAGAGTCTATATCTGGAACAAGGCATGTAGACGGTAAGTTCTGGCCTCGAAATATATTATCATCATCGCCCTCCCCTTGACATGATACATCTGCTTGTTTGTGGTCTGAATGAATGACATTGTCATCATCATCATCTAGTGGTCCAGTTAAGTTCTGAGTTGAATGAATAATGTCATTTTCATCTAAATTTAATTCCTGGATTTTGTTGAAATCTCCAAGAAATTTTGCATGCAAGTGCCTCAGATGTTTACGTTTAAGTTTTCCTGAAAAGGAAACACAAAATAAAATGCATGTTATTAAATATTGCTAATTACAACATATTACAGTTCATGTATATGAATCCAGTATTATCTTGTATTGGTATTTTATTTGCTTATTTAAAAAAATAGCAACTTGAGTACATACATGTACTAATGTGGATTAAATCGTTCGAAATTTGATATTTTTGAAAAAATGCAAATGCAACACCGAGTCTTTAAAGATACATTATGTAAGGAAATTCCATTCAAATTACTCTATTGCGAGCGAAGATATTAGTCTTTGAAGTTTTGCGGAGATGTGTGCTATAATTGCAACCACAGTACCGGCCGTTCGAATCTAAGTGTTGCTCCCCCCATTGTTAAATTAAATCAAAATATGTTCAAATCTATTTAATATCGGAGAAATGGATGCCTTCAAGAGTTGATTATGGCCTTGATCACTTAATGTCCAATTAATAATGTACCTAACATTTCAGGTCTAAAGAAAGACCTGCAATAGGCAGATTTAGCTCTTGCATAATGTATGTTTAATGATAAGACATGAAAAATCTGCTGAACTGAAACAAGGCTAGAAATTCACGCAAATGTCTGAATCTAATTCGTGCAAGCTACCGGTAGACATTAAAATAATAACTGGATAAAACATTGATGGATTCACTGACTAGTTTTCAGGTAAATTTAAATCATTGAATATAATTTCCTGATATAGAACATCGAATACACCGAGAGAAAAAAAACAGTGGATATTTTCCTCAACAGAATCTGCATTGCCGAATTCTAATGACATGTGACATACCTTGGAATTATGTCAATAAACCAGGCTTAATTTTAAAAATATTATTTAAGGCTATATCATAGTCGTACATAATTTTATTTTATACCAATTTCAGTTATGGTTGTCTCATGATCATTGTGTCGTTTCTATATCAACTAATGAATAAAACATAACTTTGTTTTTGAGTCAGTATTATTAAGATTCGAAAGATTCATGCAGATTGCATATATATTAGAATCCTCTTAGATTCTCGCAAAAAATGACAAATTTCTAGCCCTGTGAAAACTTATGAGAACAAAGAATGAAACTGTAACATCAACAACTAACAAAATGAAAAACATCTGCCATTATTTTCTTAAATTTTAATCTTTCCCTAAAGATACATTATGGGAGATTAGATAAGGAGTTCGCAGTTCTCACTACAATAGTTAAAAATAGGTTGCCAGGCAACGAAACATACGCCCACACAGCAGCCAAATCGTCCGGGCAGTCAACAAGAGTTGTTGCATTTTAAGTAATCATCAGAAAATCATAATTCAAACTCACCCATAACTACGGTGTAACTGTGATATAATCAAACGTTTTTTTAAATCAGATAATAATTGTGACCTCCAGAGGGACCACAAGCTAAAAAGGGTGATTTTTCGTACGATCAGGGGCCATGATTCAGGAAGTTACGATCCGATATGGGCAAATATGCAATGGAACCAAGATCATTAGGTTATAAACATGTATTTCAAGTTTCATAAAAATCAGTTCAAAATTGTGACCTCTATAGGGTCCACAACCTTCATATAACATATTTTTACACAATTCGCGTACAGACGGCGGCCATTTTATCCGTCAACTCTGGTCCGATTTTCACAAAATTCAAATTCTCTCTTCATTACCATGAAACCATGATATAATCAAACGGTTTTTTAAATCGGATAATAATTTTGACCTCCAGAGGGACCACAAGCTAACAAAAGCGATTTTTCGGACAATCAGGGGACATAATTCAGGAAGTTATGATTCGATGTGCGCAAATATCGATAGTAACCAAGATCTTTGGGTTATAAACATGCATGTCACGTTTCATCAAAATCGGTTCAAAATTGTGACCTCTATAAGGTCCACAACCTTGATATAACATATTTTCACACCATTCGCGTACAAACGGTGGCCATTTTGTCTGTCAATTTTGGTCCGATTTTCACGAAATTCGAACTCAACCTTCATAACCATGGAACAGTGATATAATCAAACGTTTTTTTAAATCGGATAACAATTTTGACCTCCAGAGGAACCATAAGCTAAAAAGGGCGATTTTTCGGACAATCAGGGGCCATAATTCAGGAAGTTACGATCCGATGGGCGCAAATATCGAAAGGAACCAAGATCTTTGGGTTATAACCATACATGTCAATTTTAATCAAAATCGGTTCAAAATTGTGACCTCTATAAGGTCCACAACCTTGATATAACATATTTTCACACAATTCGCGTACAAACAGCGGCCATTTTGTCCGTAAATTTTGGTCCGATTTTCAAGAAATTCTAACTCAACCTTCATAACCATGGAATGGTGATATAATCAAACAGTTTTTTAAATCGGATAACAATTTTGACCTCCAGAGGAACCACAAGCTAAAAAGGGCGATTTTTCGGACAATCAGGGGCCATAATTCAGGAAGTTACGATCCGATGGGCGCAAATATCGAAAGGAACCAAGATCTTTGAGTTATAAACATACATGTCAAGTTTCATCAAAATCGGTTCAAAATTGTGACCTCTATAAGGTCCACAACCTTGATATAACATATTTTCACACTATTCGCGTACAAACGGCGGCCATTTTGTTTGTCAATTTTGGTCTGATTTTCACGAAATTCGAACTCAGCCTTCATAACCATGGGACGGTGATATAATCAAACGTTTTTTTAAATCGGATAACAATTTTGACCTCCAGAGGGACTACAAGCTAAACAGGGCGATTTTTCGGAGAATCAGGGGCCATAATTCAGGAAGTTATGATCCGATTGGCGCAAATATCGAAAGGAACCAAGATCTTTGGGTTATAAACATGCATTTCAAGTTTTATCCAAATCGGTTCAAAATTGTGACCTCTACACTGTTCACAAGCTAAAAAACGTGATTTTTCGTACAATCAGGGGCCATAACCCATGAAGTTACGGTCCGATACATGCCAATAGCGAAAGGAACCGAGATCTTAGGGTGATAAACCTATATTTTAAGTTTCATTGAAATCGGATAAAAATTGTGACCTGTAGACTGTTCACAAACAATTGTGGACGGACGGACGGACCAACAGGGGCGACGACAATATACGTCCACATGAAAATGTAGGCGTATAAAAACTAGCTAATGTAAAGGCAACTTGCTGAAAATTTCAATCACATTGATCCACTATTAACTTAGAACCAAGCGAATGAAAGTTCCGCTTATTTTCAGGCCTAAAGAAAGACTTACAATAGTCAGATTTTGCTCCTGCATAATGCATGTTTTATTTACAAGTCAAAATAAACTCTCCTGAAAACTATCAGAGTTTGGACAAGTATGTTTGGTATATTCGTAGCGGAGCATTTGAGCATTTGAAATTTGAACAACTAACCAGTGAATTTTGACCATTAATTAATGGATAATATACTATATATGTTACATGTATGGAATTATGGGGCGGATATTCAGGTTCAGGTAACTAAAAAAAGAAAATGACGGAATTTTTTTACTTTGCCCCCCCCCCCCAATAAACCATAACCCCAAAAGAAAAAATAGGTTGCCAGGCAACGAAACATACGCCCACACAGCAGCCAAATCGTCCGGGCAGTCAACAAGAGTTGTTGCATTTTAAGTAATCATCAGAAAATCATAATTCAAACTCACCCATAACTACGGTGTAACTGTGATATAATCAAACGTTTTTTTAAATCAAATAATAATTGTGACCTCCAGAGGGACCACAAGCTAAAAAGGGTGATTTTTCGTACAATCAGGGGCCATGATTCAGGAAGTTACGATCCGATATGGGCAAATATGCAATGGAACCAAGATCATTAGGTTATAAACATGTATTTCAAGTTTCATCAAAATCAGTTCAAAATTGTGGCCTCTATAGGGTCCACAACCTTGATATAACATATTTTTTAAACAATTCGCATACAGACGACGGCCATTTTATCCGTCAACTCTGTTCCGATTTTCACGAAATTCAAATTCTCTCTTCATTACCTTGAAACCATGATATAAACAAATGGTTTTTTAAATCGGATAATAATTTTGACCTCCAGAGGCACCACAAGCTAACAAAAGCGATTTTTCGGACAATCAGGGGACATAATTCATGAAGTTATGATTTGATGGGCGCAAATATCGAAAGGAACCAAGATCTTTGGGTTATAAACATACATGTCAAGTTTCATCAAAATCGGTTCAAAATTGTGACCTCTATAAGGTCCACAACCTTGATATGACATATTTTCACACCATTCGCGTACAAACGGCGGCCATTTTGTCCGTCAATTTTGGTCCGATTTTCACGGAATTCGACCTCAACCTTCATAACCATGGAAAGGTGATATAATTAAACGGTTTTTTAAATCGGATAACAATTTTGACCTCCAGAGGGACCACAAGCTAAAAAGGGCGATTTTTCGGACAATCAGGGGCCATAATTCAGGAAGTTACGATCCGATGGGCGCAAATATCGAAAGGAACCAAGATCTTTGGGTTATAAACATACATGTCAAGTTTCATCAAAATCGGTTCAAAATTGTGACCTCTATAAGGTCCACAACCGTGATATAACATATTTTCACACCATTCGCATACAAACGGCGGCCATTTTGTCCGTCAATTTTGGTCCGATTTTCACGAAATTCGAACTCAACCTTCATAACCATGGAACGGTGATATAATCAAACGTTTTTTTAAATCGGATAACAATTTTGACCTCCAGAGGGACCACAAGCTAAAAAGGGCGATTTTTCGGACAATCAGGGGCCATAATTCAGGAAGTTACGATCCGATGGGCGCAAATATCGAAAGGAACGAAGATCTTTGGGTTATAAACATACATGTCAAGTTTCATCAAAATCAGTTCAAAATTGTGACCTCTATAAGGTCCACAACCTTGATAGAACATATTTTCACACTATTCGCGTACAAATGGCGGCCATTTTGTCCGTCAATTTTGGTCCCATTTTCACGAAATTCGAACCCAACCTTCATAACCATGGGACGGTAATATAATCAAACGGTTTTTTAAATCAGATCACAATTTTGACCTACAGAGGGACTACAAGCTAAAAAGGGCGATTTTTCAGACAATCAAGGGCCATAATTCAGGAAGTTACGATCCGATGGGCGCAAATATCGAAAGGAACGAAGATCTTTGGGTTATAAACATGCATTTCAAGTTTCATCCAAATCGGTTCAAAATTGTGACCTCTATACTGTTCACAAGCTAAAAAACATGATTTTTCGTACAATCAGGGGCCATAACCCATGAAGTTACGGTCCGATACATGCCAATATCGAAAGGAACCGAGATCTTAGGGTGATAAACCTATATTTTAAGTTTCATTGAAATCGGATAAAAATTGTGACCTGTAGACTGTTCACAAACAATTGTGGACGTCCGGACGTCCGGACGGACGGACGAACAGGGGCGACGACAATATACGTCCACATGAAAATGTGGGCGTATAAAAACTTTAACATGAACAACCATCAACAGAATCAAAATTATCAGTCATTGTTTTTTTATATTTGGCAGGTGGGCTGAAATAATTTCTCCTCAAATCACAAGTCAAACGAGCGGTCGGTCGCCATGCAAGATACGTCCACATTTTGCAAGAGATGAATAGAGAACAAGCTCTAAAAAAGTGATTTTTCGTACAATCCAGGGCCCTGTTTCACAAAAACTTAAGCTAAAATCACTAAAATAGATTTTAACTAAAATCAAAATGAAATTTTAAATTTTATACGTTTCACGAAGATTGATTGTAACTTAAAATGCGATTTTAATAGATTTTACTTAAAATCGCTTGCGCCCGCGCAGTGCACATTTCCGCTGCGGGTACTTACGGTGAAAGCAAATACGCTTCGAAACTGAAAACTGTTGACAGGTTGAATTAATGGTTGCAATATCAATGGGGAGAGTTTCATATGTTGAAGCAATGTTTGCACTCGGTCAGACATTCGTAGAGAGGTGAAATAAATGATTGTACTGCGTAATATGTGATTCTAAAAGTATCGGTTGGTTGGCCTTGAACTTGGCATTTGATTCGTGACATGGGAATTTGATTTACTCGCAGGTTTCAATGGAAATAAAGTGTATCCATATACTAAATCGCATGGATTTGTAGTTTTATGGAAAATTGTCACAAACATTATGATATTTGTGACTCAAACGGCTAATCTAGTTTGTAATTTTTCGTCGCATTTTAAAAGTATTTATCAACTTTGAAATTAATACACCAAAAATAGCCAATGTTCCGATGACTAGATTTGACATGTCATTCTCATAGACCCTCCCTTTCAATGATACTTTGAAAATGATACTTACTCAATTAAATGATTTTTTCCCTAAGATAAAATAGCTTTGGCTTCTAAAATGCCAGTTATTTTTGTTGTTTTATTAACGTAAGACTTCATTAAGAAATAATAATAAATTTATATTAAAATTTAATTTCAAATAGGCCTAGGCCTATAACATTTTTAAATAAACACATTTGAGATTATTGATTTATCTCCTTACATATCGTCATAACCCCCAAAAGTATGCGTAAATACTACATATGGTTTGCCTTGTATTATAGGCCTTTAGGCCTTCTATAACCAAGAAATGGGCCATATTAAACCATTGTACATGAACATATTTTCTTTATAGACAAGAGGGCTCTTCTTTCCAAGACATTGGATATGAATAAAAGATTTTCTTTTAGTTCTTAGTTTACTGGGGTTTTGAGGGTTTTTTTTCTTGGAGTTCTAATGGAGCGCCATCCAAATGCTTAAATTGACTTACAATAAAATAAATGGGTGAAAAGAATTTGAATGAGAATTGTTTTTGTGAATGGTGGTTGGAATATTGAGATTATGTGACCCGGGCCGTTCACAATATTATCATTATTCCGATTATATCTATATGTCGCAATATATGTAACAATGTAGTTCTAATCAATGTTTGTTAATGTCTTGATTTTAAGTTAGGACAGGGTGACGGCTATCTTAAGTTAAAATTTATTTTAGTTAAAATTGTCCTTAAAATGGGTTTGTGAAACGCCACTATTTTAAGTTAAGATAATATTTTAACTTACAATATTATTTTAGTGGATTTTAACTAAAATGCTTAAAACCGTTTTGTGAAACTCATCTATCTTAAGTTAGGATGAAATTTTAGTTTAAGGCGATTTTAAGGAGATTTAAGTTTTTGTGAAACAGGGCCCAGGGCCATAAATCAAGAAGTTATGATTTAAAATGCATGAAAATTGAATAGAACCAAGATCTTTGTGATATAATGATAAATTTAAAGTATCATCAACATCGGTTCACAATAGTGACCTCTAGAGGATCCACAACCATACTTTATGCTTACGGAAGTCGACCATTTTGTCCGACCATCATAAGTGTGTAGCGGTGATACAAGTATATTCGAATGTTTTATTTTTAATCGGATAAAAATTGTGACACCAATAGGGTCCATAAGCTAAAAACGTGATTTTCCGTACAATCAGGGGCCATAAATCAGGAAGTTATTGCACGATATGCACAAATATCAAAAGAAACTAAGATCTTTTGGGTTATAAATTTAAATTTCAGGTTTCCTAAAAACTTGTTGATGATTGTGACCGCTACAATGTCCACAAGCTAAAAACATGAATTTTTGTACAATCAAGAGCCACAATCTATGAAATTATGGTCCGATACATGCCAATATTGAAAAGGAAAAGAGAACACAGGGAGATAAACTTGCATTTCAAGTTTTGTTGAAATTAGATAAAAATTGTGACTTTTAAAAGACTAACGGACAGGGACGACGACAATGTAAGTCCACATGAAAATGTGGCTGTATATAAAAACATCTGAGTTGGTACATGGCGAGGTGTATGGTATTATAAGTATTAGGGAGAATTGTTCGTTTCAATCATAAGTTAGAGGTACTAACCTAGAGTAGATAGCCAAGGGCATAATTCTCAGCAAAATGATTGTACAATTACGCAGTGAATTTTGACCATTTTTGAATGATATAAGATAAATATAGAATATATGGTGAGAGATTTTCAGATGAGAGGAAGAGAGAACAAGGTCATTTCAGGACTAACATATGGTTTTAAATTTTATTTCAATAATTCGCTTGCGCGTAAGGGTCTTAAGTAGTGGGAGGAAACCGGAGTACCCTGAGAAAACCCACGAGATTAAACAAGCGACCCTACTCCTTGCCACATACAACCGGGGATTCGAAACCACGCAGATTCAGATACCTTGATAAAAAAACAATGTCAAAATTAGAAATCTTAACAAACAACAAAATAATATTTTTACTCAAGGACTCAACAGGTATTTTTTGTGTAAGGTAATTAACAAACGTGCAAAGTTTACCATTTAATTTTTTTTTTTTGCAAATTAATACCTTCACCATTTTTCATTATTTCTGATATTTCTTCAGAATTCAAATCAATCAATCTTTTTATCTTTGAAGTGCTTCTAACATCAATTCTGTGGAAATGGAATCCATTTTGTTATAAAAAAAGTTTGTTTTGGGCATGGTAAAAATATAATATGACAAGCCGTTGCTACCTGTATGCCAGATGCTACCACATTTAGCAAGAGGCACATGTAGCAATATACAATATTAATTCACCATTGCTTCACAAATATGTGAAACATGGATAGGCTACATGTACATTATGGACCTTACATGTATAAGGTCCATGCCTAGATGTACATGTACATGTAGCGACTGGAACTTCATAAAATTGCACGTTTACATGTTGATTAACAATCAATAAACCAATATACAATCAGATATCATAGAAAACAAGGCAATATATCAATATACATATATAGACTTTGGCCAATTTTATCCCCGTATTTTGTCTTTCATTATAAATAGACAACAGTATTTTGAATTTACCAGGACAAGGTGCCATAAAAGCAAGGAAGTGGCTAAACGACCGGATCCGGATACTTACGAAAATTTACTACAGAACCGGACCTCAACAAAACTGGATATTTGACCAATCCTAACCCCAACCCTACTAGCCCGCGTATCTCTTCACCAATATGTCTCTTTACTCTTAAATTCGAATTGTTTCATCGCCTCTAAAAGTGAATTAAGGGACGTAAATTCCGCACCAACAAGGATGCCTGTGTAGAGGCCGCCATATTGGAAAAGACCGCTAATAACCACGTGATAAAATTGGCCAATCAGAGAAGATAACCGGTTTCGTAGTAAATTTTTGCAGGGACCTGTAACCGGTCGTTTAGACACTTTCTATAAGCAAGATCGCAAGAAGTGTTCAATCTGTCCTTTCAACTTATTCCCGAGTCTGAAACATTGCCTACCCGAGTCTGGAATGTCACCTTAACGAGTCCGAAACATCAAGGTCATATTATTGTGAGTCTGAAATGTTTTAAGTCCAAAATGATGTGGGACCAAATAACATGTAATCCCGGATGGCGGTCAGGCCCTATAAATTATCCATATCAGCCATGTTCCCTATTAGCTTGCATTCAGGACAACACATCACAAAATGAAAAAGTTTCTTAAGCTTAACTCACGTGTTTTCTTCGTCTATAAAAGAGACTGTTATTCGTCTAGTGCCAGTAGTGGATACTGTTGAAATGTAACCTGGCCAAAATATACCATCCACCTTCACAAACACCTTGTCGTTATACTTAAACTTCTCCATTGATTTTAATGTTCTGTCTGTATCAAAATTATAATGACAGCACTCAACAAAATTATACATTGAAAAAATACAGACATATAAACAAAAATGTACGAAAAATCATCATCAATAAGCAAAATTAAAATGTCACAGATTAATGTCACAAAGCTTGGTACAGAGAAAGCAAAAAACATTTGTGATTTCATGATTAAGCCTAATCCTAATCAATCTAATTATTTCTTATAACATCTGATGATGTGTTATATTACTAGTTATAATCAAATAATCACATCCTCTCAAGACCTAGATGATAGATCTAGATCTACTTCTGTTTAGAACTATTGAAATATATAAATGAATAATTGCTTCTCATAAAATTTTTGATGAAGTTAAGTGTGAAAATATGAGATATAATAATATGAGGATAATACTTACTGTTCACACAATTTATAAGACTAAATTGCTGACAAATTTCTGATGAGGACTTCGTAGAAAAACACACACTTTTAAAGATGGCCGTCACTAAAAAGTAGCTTTGAACATCAAGGCATATCTTATGTATAGCTATAGTTTAACCTCGTGTCTGGATAACAGAGCTTCAAAGGGAAGCCACTCTGCTTAAGTGATGACTAAGAGCATGATTTCCATGAGTGAGTGCACACGGTCACCAGACGTGTGCACAAAAAAAAAGTGAGTGTACCCTTGTGAGCATTTTTTGAAATAGTATCAAATTACTCCTCAGGGGGGGTCTATGGTGCGTTTGAACAATTTTTTTTTGGGAGGATATCCTCCTCTAAAAAAATATACTCACAAGGGTCGGTTAAGCACATCAATATCCTCACATTGGATTGTTCGTGAGAGCACCCACCCATACATACACACACACACACACACACACAGACAGGGGCGACGGCATAATACGTTCACATTATGAATGTGGACGTATAAAAATTGTACAAATTAGAGATGACATCATCACAAAGGCTTCCCTTATTAACCAAACCCGATGTCCGTCTTACAAAGTTCCCACTCAACATCTGCTAGCAGAGTTTACACCATACAGCTTAGAGGAACTTAAAACTGTGGTGCTCAAAACCAAGACGAAGTCTTGCCAGTTAGACCCACTTCCAACATGGCTTCTTTAAGACAATTTGGATGATTTCATACCAATCCTTATAATTATAGTCAACAAATCGCTTCTAGACGGAGTCTTCCCAAGTACCCTGAAGCAAGCCATGATCACACCTCTAATCAAGAAACCATCCTTAGATGCTGATCTGCTGAAGAACTACAGGCCTGTGAGTAACCTGAGCTATATATCAAAACTCATTGAGAAATGTGTGCTACAGCGTCTTAATGTGCATATTCGCCAGAGTGCTCTTGATAATCCTCTTCAATCGGCTTACAAGCAATTCCATAGTACGGAAACCGCTCTGATAAAAATTGTCGATGATATCCACAAGTGCATTGATCAACAACAGAGCGTATTGCTGATTTTGCTGGACCTATCCGCTGCATTTGACACTCTTGACATCAGTGATCTCCTAGACACACTATGGGTTGAAATTGGCTTGCGTAACAATGTGTTCAACTGGTTCCGATCTTACTTAACCGACAGAAGGCAAGCTGTGTGCATTAATGGGACTTCCTCGGACTTTGTTTCAATGATCTGCGGAGTGCCTCAAGGATCAGTCCTAGGGCCTGTTTTATTTATAATATTCACAAGACCACTTAATGCAATAGCCCAGAAATATGGACTTTGTGTCCACTTGTTCGCAGACTATACACAGTTGTACATCAGCTTTGATCATACATCTGAAACCACTATTGTGCATGATATTGAGAACTGTTTAGATGAAATCCACAACTGGATGACTCTTCATTTTTTAAAATTAAATCCAGACAAGACTGAAGTTCTTTATATCGGTACCAAACAACAACTCAACAAAATAAAAAAAGGGAGCCTCTCGATTGGTGGGGAGTTAATTCAACCAACAAACAAGGCAAAGAACATCGGTGCTACCATTGATTCCACGCTAACTTTTGAGACCCACATCAAAACCATCTGTTCTTCAGCGTTTTACCAGATTTATAAATTAGCAAAGATAAAGAAGTACTTAACATGTGAAAATCTAAAACTCCTCGTTCATGCTTCGATCTCTTCAAGGCTGGACTACCATAATGCTTTGTTGTATGGTCTACCACAGTGGCAGCTACAGAAACTTCAATATGTTCAGAATGCTTCAGCTCGTCTCATCACTGGAACCAGGAAAAGGGATCACATTAAACCATCGCTAAGAACCCTCCATTGGTTACCAATAAATCAGCGAATCAAATTCAAAATACTGTTACTAACTTTTAAAGCACTCAACAACCAAGCGCCACAATACATTAAAGATCTATTGACTCCATATGAATCCAGTAGAACCTTAAGATCTCAGAACAAGTCATTATTAGTTATTCCCGCTGTCAAACTTCAACGGACAAAACGATCTTTTCACTTTGCAGCACCTTTTCTCTG
Organism: Patella ulyssiponensis; assembly: GCA_963678685.1. Lineage (NCBI taxonomy): Eukaryota > Metazoa > Mollusca > Gastropoda > Patellidae > Patella > Patella ulyssiponensis. The sequence continues at coordinate 55,864,786 of OY783232.1, read as the reverse complement.
GAATTCTCTACCCTTAAACATTAAAGAATCAAAAACTCTAGACATCTTCAAGTCACGTTTGAAGACACATCTATTTGAGGAAAATAAACACTAAAAGAATTCACATAAACTTTTAAGCGCATTAGGAACTTTATCGAAGTATTGTTTGCGCTATACAAATGTGGTGATTGATTGATTGATTGAAAAGAGTAGGACGTTGAAACCTATTTCATTTATCCTACAAAACGAGTTAGTCCAGGCATTTTAACTCAATTTCGCATCAATTCGGGCATTTGCTACAATAGAAATGCTGACCACAGTTTATGGTGGGTGTAGACGTATATTATCACCAAAAAAAGTCCCAGTCCAAAATTCGTGCCCAAATGGGTCAAATTGGCAAAAATCCAAAATGGTCGCCAGTTTTGACTGAAAAATGCCCATTTTTATCCCTTATCATAATATGATCGAGTTTTATATCAAAATATGTCTTTTCGATTGTATTACAGCGGACTCAATATTGGGAAATAATCCGAGATGGCGCTCAATTTGGGCGGGAAAATAATAATTTTACTAAATGAACACATTTGGTGTCAAAATATACGTTTTGGAGGCAGTTGATTCCATTTTCAACACAGTTTGTCATTTTGGTAATTAACAGGTTGACCTGGGTTAGAATATGTGGAAATATCTCATTGGGGATCAAGAGTAGTCGAGTATGCCTCAGATCCAATATGATGGCATTCATCAAGCATCAACAAAATCTCATTTAGACGCTCTGACTGACCACTGCTCACTGCGGAGGCAGCGTAGCAGGCATGACGAAAGGGGCCACTCCCAGCCGACTGTAGACGCAGCGTCGTGTGCGTGTCGTGGCCGTGTTCGATTTCCATCACCAATCTCAAAAATTGAGCTATGATGGCCAAACCTATTGGCGAATGTATTTCATAAAATGATTTAAGTGTTGAGACAGAGATGGATACAGTATCGCCTGTTTGTCATATATGCAGTGAACCATTTGTAATGAACTGTCCACCGTCATTCCGAAAGATAACGGGTATTGGATGCCGATAATAATGAGCTGATTAAGATCCTGGCCTAAGTTCAATAATAAGCGGAGATACTAATTTCAATGGCAGAGAATTTAGGAGAGAGTAACACTTGGTGAAAAGTCATGACTAAGTTCGACAATTAGCAAATGGCGTGCTAGGTCCTCCGAATGAGGGTAGGCAGACCAAAGTTAGGGCACTTTAGGAGAGGGTGGGGCAGGATAAAAAAAATGTGAGTTCTGTAGCATATGGTAGCGGCGATTTGACGACTATGTGATCCATTACATTGACACATGGTTAAAGGATTATGATTAAGTCCTTAGGACCTGAATATGGACATAGTTAACTGTAATAATAAAACTCAACGACCTGTGAGTAAAGAAAAACAAGCATGGAAAAGGACTGGTATTGTTTACAAAGGGTACCTGCCAAGTTTCATTCGATTCTGTTACCTAATGAGAGGAACGAGAAGATGATCAGGATACACGTTAAAGTTGCGATTTCATATTTTTAAGTTATATTTTTAAACTGTAATAAAATAAAGCCTTAAAATAGATTGTATCTATAAACAGTCCTACCTTGTTAAAGAATAATCCTATTAATCCTATAATATCATTTTCAAATTCAAATTCAAACGTTTGAAGATTGCTATTCCACTGGGGGAATGTGTTATTATTTCCTGTGTCACTGATTTTAATGCCTAAGAAATAATGCCCATGATCGTATAATAGTGAGTTGACAACCTTTTGAGCAAAAGACATAGAAATAATTATGCTTTGACTTTCTTAGAAAATGTAAAATTCCCGCTGTAAAATTAAGTCAGGCCACGGAATTAAATTGGGGTCAGCCAATCAAATTGTCTATCGAATCGAGAGTTTGACCTTTTTTGCGCGGAATTGTGGGTAGGCATTAACAGCCATAGGGTTTATAGGGTCAAATGTCGCGTGTTTGACATCTGAACTGGCTGAACGTGGCCTCCCGCTATAACTTGTTAGATCTAAGGGTGGGCCATCGAAACTATTCAAACCGAAACGAAATATAGATCTGAATTTTAATTAGATTGTGGTAACGGTTAGCTTTTTGGACTTGAGTATGCTAACCGGAAAAAATGTTCCCATCACTCGTGTTGCAATTTTCCTAAATTCGTTTAAATACAAATATAACACTAAGACAAATCAGTTAATTCTGAATATTATGGAAACATCAATCTGGCTGTTAAATCTATTCTGGAAGACATCCGTGGAAATCAGGAGCTGATTGAGCATGTATGGAACCCTTACATCATCAGTGAGAAACGGACATACATATTCTTTACGTGCATTTAGTGCAATTGGTTTGTAGTATCTCTGGATTTGGTTGCAACAAGGGAAAGGCAGCTCTTAAAGGGGGCACAATGTTTTCATTGGGGTGGACAGTTCCTGAACTTTTTAAGGAATCTCTGTGTAAATTCGACGGCACATTTTCGGTAGAGGGGGCACATAGCCACCCCCGCGGACTACCCTATACCCTAGTACGAAATCTCATTGGATTCGAGCGTTATTAACCATTTCCAGTTTCTACCTTCATGAGAGCAGGGTAAGCGATTGACTACCTGCCCAGCACGCCACTACAGTGAGAATTTTTGCTTAGGTTACACAGAGGGATGAGCCTTTAAAGAAGCTAAATCGCTAATATTTGGGACTGAGAAATTGACCCAAAAGGGCCGCAACGCATATAATAATGTAATCTGATTGTATATGAACTGATTTACATTCAATTGTTTCCGTTTTGACTCAAATCGGTTATACCAGCGAAATATGGCATGAGTCCAAACAGAATAGAAATTTCTAGTGTCTGATTATGCAAGTCTATTGTACATGCTCTCCAGCTAAGTTATAGCGTCACCGCTTGACGTAAGTTTTGGAATTTGTCTAGCCTCGTTCTTCCTGGTCACTTGATGCTGAAACGCACTATAATGGTACACGTTTCGTGCACCAATGGTAAAATTGTTTATTTTACCATTTACAACATGTAAGATTTTGGACGATATTGGATGAGAGACTTAGCTACTTTAAATGCTAGTATTAGATCTGTAAGTAATTAATGAGTGTCATCTATTTAGGGACACCGGCCTCAATTTTGATTTGTCAAATACAACTAGATTAATGTCCAGTCGTCTTTTGTCTTGGCATGTCCAAATAATAGGTGTTGTGACTTCTACTCTTTACTGTTGTATCAGCGGACACCGATTATATCTGTTGTAATGGGCTGTCTGCTAGTCTTTCCTACAGACCATGTAAACGACAACGGTCCGCAAAATTAAATCTTAGCATTGTAGACCGTCTATACCTTGATACGGGCTCCTCCACTTCAGTAGAGTTACAACACTGAGCAATTTCATTATCAAATGGTTCACTGCATATCTGACAAACAGGCGATACTGTATCCATCTGAATCTCAAAATTTAAAGCAATTTGTGAAATAAATTTGCCACGTGCTTCAAAGGTTTAAGGTAGGAGTATCATTAATCTCCCATCCCTAATCAGATATCTAAATCCCTAATTGGACTTTCTCTTATTATATTGACACAGGGAATAACTTAATCACTAAAATATGCACGAACATTGATTCAGCTACCACCAAACCTGATCCTCATGCAAAGTTTGAATTTTTCCGCCAAAACTGAACGCCACCTTAAATAACCCCCAATATTGACTTAGCGCTAGCACTTATCACAACAATGTGTATGGAAATGGATTCATTTACCCCGAAAACGTATATTTTGATACCAGATTCGATTATATTATTGTAATTGGCTGGAAATCATAATAATATTCATTTTGGATTTTGGCCAATTTGACGACGGATTTCGGATTGGGAATTTTTTTTTGGTGATAATATACGTCTAGACCGACCATAAACCATGGTCGTCATTTCTATTGCAGCATCTGCTCGCACTTATCCTATCTTGCCTGGACTAGGTATGGTTTTGGCTTTTAACATTTTCTATGGGTTGAACTATTTTATAATAAATCACGGTCTGGAGTCAGTTAAATACTTTGAAAATGAAATGAAACGGTGTCCTGCGCTGGGTTAACTTTTATACTATAAATCACATTTTATCACGAACTGATTTAGTTATATAATGTATATTGGATGAAGAATGACCCGGAGAAAACCCACGAGGTTAGAATTACGACCCAACTTCTTGTCACGTGTGGGATTGAAACATTATAATCCACCTTAAGTTTCAAGCAATGTTGTTTTTATACGCCCACATTTTTATGTGGACGTAAATTGTCGTCGCCCCTGTCCGTCCGTCCGTCCACAATTGTTTGCGGACACTCTACATGTCACACTTCTTATCCGATTTTGACGAAAGATCTCGGCTGCTTTCGATATCACGTATCCGTATCGTATACGTGACACGTTGCGTCAGAGCAGTTTGAGAGTTTGGGCAAATTCTTGTGTCGCGTACGTATGCGTCACTGAGCTGAGCTTAGTTCTGTACAGCATGATGGCAAATATCTACCAAGATCACCACCCCCCCCTTGAGCTATCATAAAAAATTAATGTCGCATCTTATTAAAAAAAATCTTTGACTTCGAGTCGACAGCAATTTTCGGTTTCACTAAGTTATCATTTATACACCTTTACCATAGAATCACATCATTTACACATTTGCAAGTTCGCATATCTACCTAAATCTAGCACGTAGATCAACCAGCGTGCAGACAGACAGGCGGAAAAGGTAGGAAAATTCCCGAGAAAAACCCATCAAAAATAATGATTAAATTCCAGTCTTTATTATGATTAAATTCACATCAAAAAAACGATATGATACAACATTTCAGCGTCCAAAAAGACAACAATGTTATACGGACCTTCTGCGTATCAGAGCTATTCGATACGGGACGCCGTATCCGTGTGCCGTTTCACGTATGAGAAATACACACACATTGATGACGTCACACACAAAATCCATACGGATACGCGATACGTACTAGGAATTTGCGCTTGCCAAAAGTCTCTAATAGCAGCTTTTACTTGAAAAATGTAAATTACCCACATGTTTATTAAACTGTATCAAAATAACCAGCGTGTGTTCTATATGTTACACTGAAAAAAAACTTGTGTTGAAACAACACAAACTTGTGTTGTTTTCAACACAAGTTGGGTGTTACTATTTAACAACACAAACTTGTGTTGAAACAACACAAACTTGTGTTAAATGCTGAAACAACACAAGACTTGTGTTAAAATTTGTCAAACAACACAAACTTGTGTTGAAACTTGTGTGAAAATCTACACAATACTTGTGTTGAAAGTTCTGAAACTTGTGTTGAAATTTCTGAAACTTGTGTTGAAATTTCTCAAACTTGTGTTGAAACTTGTGTTGAAATTTCTGAAACTTGTGTTGAAATTTCTGAAACTTGTGTTGAAATTCCTGAAACTTGTGTGGTTTCATATACAAACTTGTGTATAACCATCAACAAAAAATTGTGTTGTATTTCCCCCAATTTATATCCAATATAGCAACCTTTCCCATGCAGCATCCCTCCTTTTGCTCTGTTTAACCTGCAAAGTTTGATAAATGAGGTAACAATAATTTTTTTTGTTAAATATTTATTTATTCATAAAATGATATTTGGAATGTTAACAGAAAAATAATATTAATAAAATTGTGTTAAATAATGACCCCCCCCCCATCACAAACTATAAAATAGCTATTTAAATTTTTCTTTACCCATTAACAAGTACTAAGCATATAAAGACAGTATCCCTACCCCATACCCCCAAAATATATTATTTAAATATATTTAAATTTAATAAGATATATACCAAGCACTAATACGATAAATTATCCACTAATTTGAATTACTTTCAAACAGTGAAAAGTGTTATAAGTCGAATTACAAGTGATAAGTGAGTAATGTAGAAATAACTAGCATACACAGAAAATTAACAAAAGAAAAATGACCTATTTTACAGTAGTAATAAAATGGTGTAGAACTCTTTCCTCATTAGGAAAAAAAACCCCCAAACCAAAAAGAATATTTTGTACATCAAGACTGCAGGATTGAAATATAAAAATATCAGAGACAATGGCAAATATTGAATAATATGTACAAAATATTTATATACAATTACAAATTATAAGCCATGGGAAGCCACAGTGAGTATAAGGCGTTGGCCGAGAAATTTCAACTGGAGTTCCAAGCATAGTTCCTCCATGTCAGTAGTGTAGGACGTGGGAAGGGACAATATATAGTTGTTTGGATAGGGCAAAAAACCTCGATCTAATGTACACATTGCCGTGTAATTTAAAGAAGAGATAGAAATGAGGTTAAGCGTCCACTTGACACAAACTGGGTACAAGCCTGGATCAAAGCCACTTCGACTGTGTTCACTTTAAAGTACCCTTGACAATTGACATTGCCAGACCTCCTGCCTGATCCAATGTGTGCCTGTTAACCATTCGACCCCCTGAGTTCCCTTTAATGAACCCTTGACAGTTGAAATATTTGATATAAGGGTAGACTGTAAGGCAGAATCACCCTAATAACACAGAAAAGTGGGATATTAAATCTTATTTTGTTTCATAAGCAAGGAAAGGTCACCTTAATGTAGGTCAAGGTTTTTTGTAATTCTGGGTATATCTGATCTACATTTGGTTTCTAGATAATGTCTATTAAATACTTTTATGATTTCCGACAAAATTTTAAGTGATTTATATGTCACTTTACTTTCTATATTATACAGAAATTAATAAGAGGATTAAAATCTAATTGTGTTTTCGAAGAATACTTAACATTAAAAAACAAAAAATAAATATTTAAAAATTGGGTCAAATGCATTCTTTTCCAGAATTATAAAATAAATTGATGCTTGGTTTCTCTGGTTTTTATCATTCATTAAATTCTCCTCCGAGGGTGCTTCAGCCTAAAAAATAAAAAGTGGGAAATAAGAATACTTTCTATATGGTTCATAATGTTTAAATGAATAATTTATTTTGCCACATCGAGACTTAGTTTCTATTTTGTTTCAACTTTGCGTAACACTCCTTATGTCTTGTCAAGTTACAGGCTCAGACAAAATATAATGCTCAAATGAAATGGGTTAGAGTCAGAGAAAGAGAGAAATGGGGTTTAACATCCACATGACACAAACTAGGTCATTTTGGGACCAACATATGGTTTAATTTTATTTCAATAATTTGCTTGCGCTGAGGGGTCATTAGGAGTGAGAGCAACCGGAGGACCCGCAGCTTTATGATACAGCGCGCATGTCCTAACCATCCAACCAGCAATTCACCCCCACCCCCTTAGAAGTCACAAAAAGGCCTTGAGATTTTGGACTGAAATTTTGCACGGTGCCACAACCCTAAGGCATACTCTTGTATCAAATTCAATTGCCAAAGGATCTTTTACATGCATGCATGCCAATGTGAACACAGGACCATGTTTTGTTGTTCAATATGCGGGCCAGTGTCTTACCCACCTCGACTCTCCACAAATGGGACAGTCATATGCGCACATACATGTATGTGTATACTTTTACTAAATTGAATTTTATATTTCAAAATAATAAACTGAAATGGAGGCTAATGTCACCTCCGCTCCAACCGGGCTATATTGTGCCAAACACATTTAATGGTGAGATTTCAAATTACCATAACAACAATCTTTTCTATTAGAATTGAACACTCACCCTCCAAAAACCTCATTCTTTCAGCTCTTTCTTCTCCCATATTTGTTTTTTTTTCTTATTTTATTAATGATGTTTTATTTGCTATGGCATCTAATATGGAAACTGAAAAATATGAATATGTGACATGTAATTAACTGGGTATGCCCCATTGTTGGTTTTTAGAAAATACAGACTTTTCTAGTAAAGCTGTGGACACACCAGAATGATGTGTTCAAATTATTTGCCCAATTCAATTGGCGCATAATTGCAGCCGAATGAGTGGATACTCCAGGCCTAGTGGTCTAGAGTGCCGCACTTCGACCTCTAGCTGGCCGCTCACCTCTGGCTTGCGACTGTGGTTTCGAGCTATGGTGTGAGCGTATGTCGTATGGAGATAGGGGCGCCTTCTCAACCTCGTGGGTTTCCCACGGTCACTCCGGTTTCCTCCCACTGCTAAAGGCCCCTACGTGCAAGCGAATTATTGAAATTAAACCATATGTTAGTCCAGAAAAGACCTAGTTTGTGTTGAGTGGACGTTAAACCCCATTTCTCTCCTCTTGTCAGATTCACCACTCAGTTACATTACCTTTTACGTCACATGATTTAACATTTGTCTTCAAAAAATTCATGTGACTTCTTGATATGAATGTGTGCTTATTGGCTAATGAATTCTAAAACCAGACGGCCCACCAATCAAATATAGTTCAGCCAAATATATCAAACCTGTTTGATTTGGGCGAATGTCAGTGTACACACTACATGAATTTTAGCGCTGATTGATTCAGCAGAATCCTTCTGCTAGTGTGTCCAGCGCTGCCGATTTACGTTTATACTTATGCAAATATCATATTTGAAATAGACCATTCTGTTATGCAACAAACACTAACAACAACTCCAAAGTTTATGCTGAATTAATATAAACACAACATACACAATGGTCAGTGCTCAGGAAAATGGCGGAAATGGAAGAACAGTCCTACTTGATTCTAGGATATATATCATGCATGGGCCTACTTGATTCAACCAATTTAATACAAGGACATGTATATCGCACAGTTCTGTTAAGTGAACTTTAAACCCGATTTCCCCTCTCTCTTGACTGGATATTACTACTGATACTGATAGTGATATTATTAAAAAAATATATTAAAAGAAAATGAAATTGTTACCAGTTTTTCTTTGTGGAGTAGGCCTATATGCTAACATCAATGACTGAAAAAAAAGAAGAAATTTATAGACAAACTTCAGACGACAGATGTTAGTTTCTGAATCAGTACGTCTAATATATTACTTACACATTGCATTGATTGATATAAAAATAAAAGGCTGATTTGTTTGTTTGGTTTTTTTTTTCTTTTACACAGATAAGATTACATTTCAATTAAACTAGTACAAATGTTAGTATCTAGCTATAGACTGTCCATGCCTGATATACACGTATTTCTCATTTTTCCCGAAACAAAGATGGCTGCCGGGAAAGTATAAAATGAAGAGAAATTCTTACCTGCTAGTGCTGGTTCCAGTTGGGGTTGTTTTTTGCAAGTACAAGTATTTGAACAACGGTGTAGCGCCTGATAATATTAAGCACGTTTTCAGAAAAATTAAGACAAATTCGTTCGTTAGACTGCTGAATTACCGGGTCCGGGACACTTTAGAAACAATCAAAAATTTTCCTTCCTCGTCCGCCATTTTAAATACACACTTCCGGTTTAATTGTTCTGAGTTAGTCTCTAACATCCAGAAAAATATTCTATGAATAACGTACGTTGAAGATTACGAGGTTCTAGAACAAGTCTTGGTCTGACTTGTTTGTTTTAAATTATTAGTAATATACATATACACAATAAATCGATGCTAAATTAAATATACGGTTTTAATTTTTTTTAAATTTTACAAACCTGCGGTCTTGTATTCTGTGTGACAATTATATTTTTAAAAATATCACTTTCGGTTGACACTACTACGAAACATGGCGTCCTACAGTTAAATGTCTAACTGAATGTCGCTGATAAAATATCAAATAGAGTAAAGATAACTTGGAGAACCATTGTATCAATAAATCAATTATGAGACAAATCTGGAAGATTAATTAAATTTGATTGGTTACTGTTTAGTTAACCAATATAGGCCTACTGTCCAATTTCGATTACATCAACCAATTACATTACTAAGAGTTTTACTCATTGTTTTCCAATGCACATTGAATCAATTTTGACAAACACAAGGGTGCTGAAAATCACATGTACACTATATATTCCTTTGATATATCAGTTTATTGGATCAATAAAAAAAGACAACCAGACATTTCATCTTTACAGACAACTTAACACCAATTAACATTTAAGTCTGCCTGGCAATTGTCTGATTAATTAGTGCTCACACTCTTCCAGTGAAGAACAGCATGTAATTTACGGGATTTGAATTAAACCTTTTATTTTATTACTTTTCTTAAACTTGCGAACTCCCGAATTCTGACTTTGTAAACAAAAAAAAAAAACAAAAAAAAAAAAAGAATGAAAAAATCGTTGGTTGACGGTAGGCCTACACAATACTTGTGTTACTGATATGAAAACACACAAGATTTTTACAAATCTACACAAGTTTGTGTTAATGCAATGCAAAACAACACAAACTTGTGTAGATTAGTTTTAACACAAGTACTTGTGTTGAGGTCCAACACAAGTTTTTTTTCAGTGTAGGTTATGAAATTATAATCTATAATTTGTAAAGATAACAATATTATTTCAGCCATCATTTCTCCATTCCTTGTCTATGAATTTGAAAACTATGTCGCAACGACAACATTGTTATTAATAACGCTGTAAAAGGATCAATTTAATTACATCGGAAGGTGAATAATGATCAAATAAAGTCTCGTTGGCAATAAAAATGACATCAAGTGTTAGAACTAGTGAGTATTGTGAGATGACAGCAGACGATATATCATAAACAAGTCATAACAAAGATGGCGTCTGACTTTATATACTAATACTATACTATTATAGTCAAGCAGAGCAGTAGTAAGAAGTTTTATTTTAATCCCTTCAAGTGCCCGTGCATTGTTACACTAACGAGGATTAAAACGTCACGTATCTGATAAAATAAGATAATAATCATCGTCGTTTAAGGCAAATTCCTCATTCTTAGTACCGTCCCAATATTCGTAGAGTATTTTATAATGCATCAAATGATTAATTGGTAAAAATAAATATAATCCATTTATGATTAACATTTAAAGTTGTCGTGCAACGTTCGATCACATAAATAAGATAATAATCATCGTCTAGTAACAGGTTACATAGCCTGGTTTACATTCAATAAATTGAAAGGGAATTAGTACACAATGATCGAAGTGACCACGATAGTATATTTTGAACATTGCCATAGATCTACAAAAAATAAATAGTCATCGTTTACATGGTCATTCGCAAGCAAACCTACATCTAGTAACAGGTCAATAGCCTGGTTTACATTCAATAAATTGAAAGGGAATTTGTACACAATGATCGAAGTGACAACGATAGTATATTTTGAACATTTTCATAGATCTACAAAAAATAAATAGTCATCGTTTACATGGTCATCCGCAACCAAACCTACATAAGTAAGCCGATTTTTGTGTCTGGTAAAGTGAACAACACAATCATATATACGTCTGGTTAATGAACAATGTATATTTTAAACAATGCACAATGTATAAGGTGCCTTTCTATCCATAATATTGCTGGACGCATGGGTCGGGCTTGTGGAATAGGTAAGTAGTAACTTATAAGAACATAATTTGGCATGATTTTATCAAGACGAGCACCCAAATGTATTTTAATGACGATAAATTATGATCATTATATTACAATATACAACGCAAATCTTATGTTTTGGAGCTATGTCCCACAAATTCGACGCAGTCCAAATTAATCGTCCGTAAATAATTAAAGCTGTCGACAGATCGACTCACCGTCAATTGTATATAGATTATTTTAAGTTAATTACACACTACATGAATTGTATTTTATATTGTAGGCTTTTTGACATATGTTTAATGAAAAATTAGAAAATATAAAAATTTGTAAGAACAATGTAGAGTAATACGCTAAGATGAATATAAATTGAAAAACAATAATCCTATATATAAGACATGAGTAATTACCAATTGCAGTGTACTTTATTTCACATTTGCTGGAGTAAATATGTGTCGCTGGAAAGTTACAAATAAAGTTTGCCCGGAAAATGTGTATCCATATTAGTATTACCATACAAACAGTTGATGTGTTATTTAGATTTTAAGAAATATTTTGGAAATAAAATAAAGTATTTCACTGAGCATAACCAGATACAAAAATATTCGATATACATTTTAAAAATATTTAACATCAATACTTGTAATATTGTAAAAACTGTTGTGTTTTTTTATATAGAATGTGTCTTATGATCAGCACGCTGTTGATAATCTTACATCATCTTGCAAATTTTAGTGTGCATGGAATTGCAACTGCCAAGTGATATATTTCGTGGACTGCTAATGTATATACGACATACCAAAACTAATATGTGTAAAACATGGACAGTTTTAAATTTTTGCTTTCTGTTCTTGTCACGACCTGGGAGCCACGGTGGCTCAGTGAGAAAGACGTTGCCTCGCTAACCTGTGTGTATACATGTCCCGTGTTCGATTTTTGGGTTGGCCGAGAAAGTTCATCGGGCATTTCTGCGGTTACAACCACTTGTCCGCGCTGCAGGACCGAGGGCCTCGCAAGGGAAAACCTGTAGTCGGACAGATGAGCCGTGCACGTAAAGGATTCCTTGGCAGTTGGAAATCGGTACAAGTGTAGGCCGTGGCGAAGTCGGAACAAAGCAGTATTTTAGATGCGACGTGCACGTAACTAATCTGTTGGCAGTTGGATTTTATATAAGACTAGACCGGTGCGCTGCTGTCTGGGCAAAATTCCCCTCATTGCACAATGTATGGTGTATGCCCGTCTCCATTATCCCAGTCGGATCAGAATAGTAGGACGTTAAACAACACAAACTAAGTTGGCCTAGCTCGTTCCTGAGACGAACCTCTTGCTTATTATTTTTGTCAAGTCGTATCTTATATTTAAAATACGATTATATCCATATGTTCATGATGTTATAAAATAATTGCGCATGACCTGTTTATATTGTGTAACATGGACGGGGAGTCTTTCTTTCTTCTTTTCTGTCAATAACCAAATTTTTAATTGTTTTCGCTCTATTAAATGTAATAGAATACATAACTCGTTTTATCAAACAGACGTTTTATTACTGCATAACATCTTTACATATGGTGGTTGGTCAGGAGATATCTAACTAAAGATGTTCTCCCTAGGTCACAGAAAACCCAACTGCCCGGGGTCTGAGGACGGACCGACTTCGCCCTTGGTCTCCCTAATAGCGCATCTTTCACCGAAGTGTTCAGATGCGCTTAACAATAACAAAGTAAAAATACAATTTATCATAAGAAAGAAGTTCATAAAAACAGTTCCTAAAATACAATTTATAACAAAAGAAGTTCCTAAAACAGTTCCTAATGTGAAAATGATATAAAAACTAAAACAGTCAAATGTGTAAAAATAAACATAAAAATAGTAAAATGTATATGTATAAAATCAGTAAAATGCCTGTTTAAATAAATGAGTTTTCAAGTGCGATTTAAATGTAATGATGGAGGGTGATTTTCGAATAAAATAAGGTAATTTATTCCAAAGTAATGGTGCATAAAATGAAAACGCCCGCTCGCCATAGGATGCTAGTCTGACTCGAGGTTGTACCAACTGTAGATCATCCCTAGAAGACCTTGTGTTTCTCGCTGAAGAGCGGATTTGTAACAGTTTAGATAAGTATGGAGGTGCGAAACCATTAAGACATTTATATGTGTTTAACAATATTTTAAAATCAATTCTGAATGATACAGGAAGCCAATGAAGGGTGCAAAGAATTGGAGTTATGTGCTCATGATAACCCACACCAGTAACCAGACGTGCTGCAGAATTCTGCAATTTTTGTAGTTTAGAAATTAGCTTAATCGGTAGACCAGTTAACAGGGAGTTCAAACAATCAAGACGTGAAATAACAAGAGACTGAATTAAAGTTCTAGTGGCATCAACAGATAAATATTTACGTATTCTACTGATATTGCGGGGATTATAATAGCCATTCTTACAAATATTATTAACTTGATTTTCCATTGTAAAATTATGTTCGGTGAAATACGTGAACAGTCCAACAAATTAAACACGGTCGATTTAGGGTTAGGGTCCATTCTACGCGCCTTTTTATTATCATTTTGTCGTTTGTGTATCTGCCATTACTTATTACTTAGGCATTGTTTTTTAGGATATATTTTGTTTCATTACCACCATATACTACACGACTCGTGTACTGATTATAAAATGTTCAGTCTCTTGAATATTGGCTACTAGGATCCCATATTTTTTACGGTAAGATAAGAACATCGATATGGATTGAAATGTGTTAATATTGAATTCTATTTCATGTTTTAATTTTAAATATTATGGATAAGATTACTAACACTTGATTGATGACAGACATGGTTTGGTTGGATTGTTCGTACTTGGTTTTATTTTATTTACTCAAAAGATGCAAGTTGTGCCTAAAATTAGTAAAATATAAAATTTTTAGATAGATAGACTTTCACTTTGACAAAGCAGATTTTAATGTCCAGAAATGTTATCGGGTACCCCTTCATTATCTTATAAGTTAGGCCTAGTCTAGTACACTACTAGTAGTGGCTATAGTAGTATCATAGTCATAAGGTATAGGCCTAGCTATAGGCCAGTTCATATTTCTAGCAATGAGTTGAATAAGTTGTCATATCACAGGAGCAGTCCCAACTAGGCCTAGAGTAGAAATGAATGCTCCAAAAACAATGCGATGATTAAGCCTAGATTATGGATGTCGATCTTGGACGTACCCGGTAGGGCTAATAAAAATGGCGCTAATATTAATAAAAAAAAGTTGAAAGTTGTCTAGTTTCTATTTCAAGAATCAGTTTCATTTTTACGAATGACAAAAATTTAATCTGTGTCAAACCAAGATGTGTGGATGTGTGTCTACTATGTAAACATTACTTACCTAAAACTGCAATGTTTGATATTAACTATTGTCTGTGCTGGAGAAATTCCTCTTCGACTTCTCCGCTAACTAACGGTCTTCGCAGTCATGGCGCCCATGACGACCGATGACGTCACTATAATTTAATCACCCGTATGTCATATTTACAGACGAAATTCTGTATTTCTCAATTTTTTACAGAATGGTGTCTGTTATCGGAATAACAGACCTGCGCTGTAGGCATTTTACAGAAACACGTCTGTAATTTATAAAAATTACAGAAAAGGCTTACAGTTAACGCCAAATAGTGCCAATGTGTACACCGGACCTCGGTATTTCATCCCATCTCAACGACTGTACGTTGACCGTATGTTCGCTATCCAGGAGGCCCCTTGTTCCATCCCTCCGTTAGCCAAAAAAGTTCATCGGGATTTTTAAGCGCGGTTCCTCCTGCACCATTGATTGGCAAGGGGGATCCACGCCGGAAAATCAGGATGAACGTTCTCGGTCAACGCAGGGATGGAACACGGGACCTTCTAGATAGCGAGCCAACGTTTTATTAACTGAACCATGTGGCCCCCTTTCCAATAAGAAGGGTTAGGTAGCCAAATAAGGTCCCTCTCTGTCTCCATCAGTGTCTCTGTCTCCCTTTCGGTCTGTCTCTCCCTCTCTCTGTCCGTGTTCCTGACCATCTCCCTGTCTTTTGCTGTCTTTCTCTCTGTATGTCCGTCTAACTCTGTGTCTGTCTGCCCCTCTCCCTCTCTCTGTGTGTCTCTCTCTGCCCCCACCCCTGTGTCGGCTTCTCTGTCTGTCTATACCCCGCTCTGCCTGTCTCTATGCTTGTCTGCTGTGTCTGTCTGTATGTCTATCTCCCTGCCTGTCTCCCTCTCTGTTTGTCTCTCCCTCTATCTGTCAGTATCCCTATCCACCTCTGTCTTTGGCTGTCTTTCTCTCTGTGTGTCCGTCTCCCTCTGCGTCTGTCTGTCTATCTCTCTCTCTGTCTTTGTCTCTCTCTCTCTGCCCCCCTGTGTCTGCCTCTTTGTCTCCACCCCCTCTCCCTCTCTCTCTCTCTCTCTCTCTAATTAATGCCTGTCTGTCTGTGTCTGTCTGTGTCTCTCCCCCTGTGTGTATCTCTCTTTGACTCTATCTCGCTCCCTGTTTCTCTCGAGGGTGCATTGGGGTGGGACGATTTACCCAATTCTACCCAATACCACTTCAATATCACCACATACTACCCAAATACTACAACATAATACTGCAAAATGTGTATATCAATTGAATTTCTTCAAAAATAATTAGTTATACCGTGGGAATTGTACTTCAAATGCGATAACCCATGTCTGGCTCTTCAGTTTGCCTCCCTATATCACATAAAACAAGCATGTGGTGATATTGGGGTGGTATTCAGGTGTTATTGTGTAGAATTGGGTAGTATTGGGTAAATCGTCTCGCCGCTTTTTATCACGAACTGATTCAGTTATCTAATGTATATTGGGTGAGAGACATGTTTCTTAACGTCCCAGAGAAAACCCACGATGTTGGACATGCGACTCAACTCCTTGTCACGTACAAGTGAGGAATCGAAACCACGCCACTTGACTCAATGACAGACATTATGATCAAACCTGCACGTCTTAACCATTCGGCCCCACCCCTCCCCCGTTTGTCATAGCCAAAGTTTTTGCAAGACTGGGAATGTGTTCAATCCAAATAATACCAGAACCATTTCTAATCCACATCAAGTTTCAAACAATGTTGTTGTTTTTTTATTTTTAAAAAAGAAATAAGAAAAGCGGTATCGTACACATGATGAAAAGCAAAGATATTAATCATTTTTATGGCTAATGTAGCACTACCACTGCCACAATCTTTGATTTGACCTGATCGTCTAGGGGTTGGTTTGACTCCGGACAAGATACTGTTGTATCTCACTTCTTAAGGACTTCACCATTGTGTTTTCTCACGATACCGAAATCAAATATGTAACAGGAGCCAAAACAGTTGTTTTCTATACGTTTTATGCCGCAACAGTTACACAATAGTCTACATTACAATGTTTAAAATTAATATCTCTTTCTCTCAACTATAAAAGTCTAACCAGCTTGGCGAGAATCAGACAATGATCGTCTAAAGAACCCTGTGCATGTTTGAATTTAAAGAATCTAAATGATGTCTAAAATTATTCTAGTCCTGCTCTCTCTTATAGGTGACGAATGACGTACACTGTAAAAACTTTCCGTAGTTTAACACATTTTTTCTGTTAATTGATGGATTATTTTGAGAAATTGTGTTAAAAGAGTGAATTATTTCTTCAAATTCCGTGTTTTATGTAATTCTGTGGAATATCCAGTATTAAACAGGAAACTTCCGTGAAATTTGGGGATAGAATATTTTATTCCCTTCTATAACGGACTTAATTCTGTTATTTTGCGGAATAAACGGTGGAATGACAGGAAAGTTACGTGAAATTCAGGAATAAAATGTTTCATTCCATTATATAACGGACTATTTCTGTTTTCAAATGCAACGATAAGAAATCATATACATATATAATCATTCCTAATAAGTATCATTTTATAATATTCATTTCAATTTATTAACCATAATATGAAGGATCATATTGTGTAGAGTTTGGAAAATTAATAGTCATGTCTATCTAATTTCCATTATTTATAAGATTTTAAAGAATAGTCGAGATGCTTGTTAAATTCAGCTCATCGATCGGACATCAATAAATCAATGATGCATGCAATTACCACCGAAAAATAAACAAAAGAAAAAAGCAGTTTTATTCCAGTTCTTGCAATCATGTTATATTTTAAATGAAATTAAAATTACAATTTGTGAAATTTACATGGCCACATGGATTAATTTATTATATCGTTCAAACAGGCAGATTTTGATGACATTTGATTTCAAGATTTTCCACTTCACAAGGAGGATTTAGGATAACAGAATCTATTTTGTCCACCTCATCCAACTAGACCATATCTTCCTCTTTGGATCGATATCGTTGTTCGTCGATAATTTGGGTGCCCCGAGATAAAAACAATGGATAGTCATTACACTATATCTATATATACAACCCTAGATGATTCTCTATCATAAACTATCAAGAAAATGTACCTCTATGTTGTATTTCCATTTGATTTTTCGTTAAAATAGACGGTTTTTTTAACGGTGAGGGGTGGAAGCGGTATATTTGTTTGGGTTTTCAATGTTTGACAAAGTTACGTTATCTTGTTTATCCAAATTCGGAATTTTTGTACCGAAACGAATTAACACCCACTACCATTCTGGTCTATTCGTTTATTTTATGATATGCGACCTGACAAAATCTGCTCTAAGATTCGATTAAATCTCAGGATCGGCCATCCCCGTGTACATTTATATAACGTGTGTCGCTCAATTTGTTTTAAATATGTGTGCATTTATATTTCCGATATTATACCCATAGACATATAGGTCTATTTATATCGGCATTTATTACAGCTGCAAATCGTTGTCGTAGCTCATGAAAAAACACTCGCTTACCACTCTAGTGGCGTGCTAACACGTGGTGATTTAAAAGCTTTTGATCCGATTAAAGACCGGCCCTTCGAGCGATCGTCCGACCGGCCCTTCGGGACAACTTTGATCTCAAAATTAGCAATGACAATTGAAGTATTTTGAAAATTGCTATTGTGGTATGAAATATGCATTTTAATTGATATTAAAAAAAATAACAAAAGATTGCCACCATACTTTTATTTGCACTAAAACAACAATCTTCCGAGGCAGCCATTCAAATGTCCCATTTTGAAACTTAAAATCAAGCATATTATACACTTCAATTTTAAGTATGGTTCTGCTATTTTTTTTTACATATCTCAAACAACCCCCCTGTACAGTGGAATGTCGTTTGTAAAAAAAAATAAATAGCGAAAATTCTATATGCAAAAACAAAATGAGGACCCAATTATGAAACCTTAGCAAATAAGCACTCATAACTACATGCAAATACAAATAAATATGATTGAATACAGCCATTTAAAAACCTATTGCTGTATTCAGTGGCTCGAAAACGTACTACTTTTGTCCAGAATGACGTCACTTTCAGAATTACGTCAAACGGTCATGACGTCATCGCTATCGCTTGTGGAATACTTGCGCAGGGATACACCCACTTGAACTATTGAGCGGTATTCAATAGTCATTGAGTTTTATCTATATGTATACGCGTACATTTATACTATATATTATAACAACGGCTTATTGAATGTTTAATATAATGGTTACTGTATCTTGCTTAATGAAATATATTTACATAATGTAGCTAAAACATATTCATGTTGTTTACTCGGTAATAAGATCGTTAAATCAAAAACTTTCAATACAAAAATACATTAAAAACTTGTTAGCTACGTGAACTTCTCAAATGGGTGGTCTATCGATATTAGTTTTATGTCTTAATTCCGTTATGCATCATGCATCGGATGGTTACAGGATTACCATCAGTTTTTGTCTTAATTATGTTATAAATTGATAAAAACAATATGTCTATTATACGGGGTCCGGTAAGGGACGCAAAGAATAAAAATATAATAATAACTAGACCTGCATGCAGGAATGACGGGTTTCACTGGTGCCATGTTACCTTTGAACTTGAACTTGTGTCAATTTCGGTGCCACGTTACTCTTGAACATATGTCACTTCCGGTACCAATGAAACCAATATACAGGTTTCCACATAAGAATTGCACACATCAAATAAAATGGAAACAGAATCAAACAAATCCAGCAATATCATTTCATTTTATACATTTGTTACATGTAATTGATCCTGACAAAATTACAGTACTTCCGGTGATAATGTAAATGTTCCATTAGTTTTATGAAATCAGAAATGGCATAAGGCATCACATGGTGAAAATTTTATGTAAATCGAATAATAATTGCCACTTTTATAGACCAAAAACCTTGAAAAGTGACGTGTAGAAAATCGTCTATTTCTCGGCAACCGTACAAGTTAGAAACCATTTTTTGGTATTTATATGACCGTATGGGTTTAATCTATTTGTTGATTGGAATCAAATATCATAATTGTATAAACATTACAAATCAGACTCATTTGAATAAAATATCGGCTTTGAAGGCTTAAAATACAGTTTTTGCCAAAATGACGTTACTTCCGGTGATAATGAAAACTTTAAATTAGTTTTATAACATCGTATATGACATTAGGCTTCAAAGGGTGAAAATTTTATGAAAATCGAATAATAATTGACACTTTTATAGGCCAAAAACCTTCAAAAGTGACTTTTAGAAAATCGCCTATATCTCGGCAACCGAACAAGTTAGAAACAATTTTATGATATCTTTTTGACCGTATGAGATTTGTTAGTATGTGAATTTAAACCAAAAATTAATTTTATTATTATATGTGACATAATTCTTGGTTGAAAAAAATATCGATTTTAAAAGTTAAAAATTGAGTTTTTGACTAAATGACGTCACTTCCGGTGTCAATTTTAAATAGTAATCAACATGATATGACGCAGACTTGCTTTTTGAATCAAATGATGTCACTTTTGTGAATATCCATTAATAATTGACTATTTTACAGGCAAAATTACGAAAACAGTGACTTATGCAAAACTGCCCATTTCTCGGCAACTGCTTATTTTAGAAACTAATTTTAACATACATTCTCTTCGTATGGATTATAGTTACAGGTTTATAAAAGTTAAGTAAAAATATTTTAAAATCTGAAAAGCCTGAATGGGTTGTAAATAGGTCAATTTTACGCCTTTTTTCACCTCTTAATCCAATTTGCTAGAAAATGAAATAGAAATTAAAAAAACTGCTTCCTACATATTTTGCGCCTTGAAAGGACACACTCTTTGAGTCATATAATTTTTCCAAAAAATAATATTTGTTTAAGAAGAAGGAAACTAACCGTCAAAATTGTAGTTTTTGGTAAAATTATGCCACTTCCGGTGCCGACAGATAACACTTTTGGTAATAAAAAAAATGACAATTGAGACAACGAAGCATATGAACTTTGTTTTATACAAATCGAACAATAAAAATTTAATCTAGGACTGAAAAAGTGAATTAGCCAATGGCGGCCAAGGAAAATTACTGAGACAAATTTTTTTAACATTTTTGCGCTAGTCAGACGACTCTTTAATTCTGTGCACAACACGACTAAAAAATATTTATAAATAAAAAAGTTTTTTGTAAAATTTTAAATTTTCGAAATTTGGCGCCTAATATCTTCGAAGATTTGCCGAAAATCAAAAATCGAAAGTAGCGTAGCTATGTGCCCTGTCTCCGGCTATGCCAAAATGTATCGAAAGTTAAAATCCAATGATTATTGTTAAAATTACTGCAATATTTTCAAAAACGATAACTTCGGTGATTTCGGACATTTCGCATTGTCGCAGAACGTTCAAAATAGCTTTATCCTCTAAGTCACACCCACTTTCCAAGTAAAACCGAAGAAATCGTAACGATGCGACACGTAGTTGCTGAGATCTATTCAAATTGGAATCTGAATAATAATAATAATAATAACTAGACCTGCATGCAGGAATGACGGGTTTCACTGGTGCCATGTTACCTTTGAACTTGAACTTGTGTCAATTTCGGTGCCACGTTACTCTTGAACATATGTCACTTCCGGTACCAATGAAACCAATATACAGGTTTCCACATAAGAATTGCACACATCAAATAAAATGGAAACAGAATCAAACAAATCCAGCAATATCATTTCATTTTATACATTTGTTACATGTAATTGATCCTGACAAAATTACAGTGCTTCCGGTGATTATGTAAATGTTCCATTAGTTTTATGAAATCAGAAATGGCATAAGGCATCACATGGTGAAAATTTTATGTAAATCGAATAATAATTGCCACTTTTATAGACCAAAAACCTTGAAAAGTGACGTGTAGAAAATCGTCTATTTCTCGGCAACCGTACAAGTTAGAAACCATTTTTTGGTATTTATATGACCGTATGGGTTTAATCTATTTGTTGATTGGAATCAAATATCATAATTGTATAAACATTACAAATCAGACTCATTTGAATAAAATATCGGCTTTGAAGGCTTAAAATACAGTTTTTGCCAAAATGACGTTATTTCCGGTGATAATGAAAACTTTAAATTAGTTTTTTAACATCGTCTATGACATTAGGCTTCAAAGGGTGAAAATTTTATGAAAATCGAATAATAATTGACACTTTTATGGGCCAAAAACCTTCAAAAGTGACTTTTAGAAAATCGCCTATATCTCGGCAACCGAACAAGTTAGAAACAATTTTATGATATCTTTTTGACCGTATGAGTTTTGTTAGTATGTGAATTTAAACCAAAAATTAATTTTATTATTATATGTGACATAATTCTTGGTTGAAAAAAATATCGATTTTAAAAGTTAAAAATTGAGTTTTTGACTAAATGACGTCACTTCCGGTGTCAATTTTAAATAGTAATCAACATGATATGACGCACACTTGCTTTTTGAATCAAATGATGTCACTTTTGTGAATATCCATTAATAATTGACTATTTTACAGGCAAAATTACGAAAACAGTGACTTATGCAAAACTGCCCATTTCTCGGCAACTGCTTATTTTAGAAACTAATTTTAACATACATTCTCTTCGTATGGATTATAGTTATAGGTTTATAAAAGTTAAGTAAAAATATTTTAAAATCTGAAAAGCCTGAATGGGTTGTAAATAGGTCAATTTTACGCCTTTTTTCACCTCTTAATCCAATTTGCTAGAAAATGAAATAGAAATTAAAAAAACTGCTTCCTACATATTTTGCGCCTTGAAAGGACACACTCTTTGAGTCATATAATTTTTCCAAAAAATAATATTTGTTTAAGAAGAAGGAAACTAACCGTCAAAATTGTAGTTTTTGGTAAAATTATGCCACTTCCGGTGCCGACAGATAACACTTTTGGTAATAAAAAAAATGACAATTGAGACAACGAAGCATATGAACTTTGTTTTATACAAATCGAACAATAAAAATTTAATCTAGGACTGAAAAAGTGAATTAGCCAATGGCGGCCAAGGAAAATTACTGCGACAAATTTTTTTAACATTTTTGCGCTAGTCAGACGACTCTTTAATTCTGTGCACAACACGACTAAAAAATATTCATAAATAAAAAAGTTTTTTGTAAAATTTTAAATTTTCGAAATTTGGCGCCTAATATCTTCGAAGATTTGCCGAAAATCAAAAATCGAAAGTAGCGTAGCTATGTGCCCTGTCTCCGGCTATGCCAAAATGTATCGAAAGTTAAAATCCAATGATTATTGTTAAAATTACTGCAATATTTTCAAAAACGATAACTTCGGTGATTTAGGACATTTCGCATTGTCGCAGAACGTTCAAAATAGCTTTATCCTCTAAGTCACACCCACTTTCCCAGTAAAACCGAAGAAATCGTAACGATGCGACACGTAGTTGCTGAGATCTATTCAAATTGGAATCTGAATAATAATAATAATAATAATAATAATAATAATAATAATAATAAGAATAATAATTTTAACAAAAACAATAGTGTTTCACACAAGCTACGCAGTGTGAAACCCTAATAATAATAATAAGAATAATAATTTTAACAAAAACAATAGTGTTTCACACAAGCTACGCAGTGTGAAACCCTAATAACTGGTGCGCGCCTGATAATACCTAGCGTGCGTCTGATAATAACTGTGGCGCGCCTGATAATAACTGGCGCACGTCGGATAATAACTGGCGTGCACCTGATAATAAGTGGCTTGCGTCGGATAATAACTGGCGCGCGCCGGATAATAACTGGCTCGCGTCGGATAATAACTGGCTCGTGCCGGATAATAACAAGCGCGTCGGATAATAACTAGCACTAATTAATACATTCCCCATATGAAATGGAATGAAATGGGGTTTATAGCCCCACTGTTCTGCTCCGACTGGCCTAATGAAGACCGGCATACGCCAAATAGTGCCAATGTGTACACCGGAGCTCGGTATTTCGTCCCATCCCAACGACTGTACATTGACCGTAGGCTCGCTATCCATGAGGCCCCTTGTTCCATCCCTCCATTAGCCAAAAAAGTTCATCGGGATATTTAAGCGTGGTTCTTCCTGCACCATTGATTGGCAAGGGGGAACCACGCCGGAAAATCAGGATGAACGTTCTCGGCCAACGCAGGGATGGAACACGGGACCTTCTAGATAGTGAGTCAACGTCTTATTAACTAAACCATGTGGCCCCCTTTCCAATAAGAAGGGTTGGGTAGCCAAATAAGGTCTGACATTGAATCAGGTGACGTGGTTTTGATTCAGCCTTGAACCTGGCAAAAGAAAGTTCAAACGTTTTCTTGCGGGTGTTCCGGTTTCATCCCACTGCTAATATTTTATAATGCATCAAAATGATTAATTGAAAAAAATAAATATAATCTTGTCTGATATAAATCTATAATTTATTTATGATTAACATTTAACGTTGTCATGGTTTACATTCAATAATCAGAAAGGGAAATAGTACACAAATCCACGAGGTTGGATGAACAAAGTAAACAATATTTTGAACATTTTCATAGATAAACAAAAAATTATAGCCACCGTGTGCATGGTCTTCCGTAAGCGAATCTAAGTAAGCCGATTTTTGTATTCGGTAAAGTGAACATACTCATACTTTTGGTTAATGCAAAATGTATATTTTAAACAATGCAGAATGTATTAGGCATCTTTCTATGCATGGGTCGGGCTTGTGGAATATGTAAGTAACTTATAAGAACATAGTTTGGCATGATTTTATCAAGAAGAGCACCTAAATGTATTCTTATGACTGATAAATCATCTTTATATATAGATTATTTTAAGCAAATTACATACTACCGTACATGAATTACGTTTTAAATTAGGAAAATATAAAAGTCTGTGAGAAAGGAATAAAAATTACATAACTTGGAAATATAAATTGAAAAAATAGGCCTATATATAACACGTGAGTAATAATTAATTGCAATGTACGTTATTTCACATTTGCTGGAGTAAGTATATGTCGCTGGAAAGTTACCAAAAAAGTTTGCCAGGAAAATGTGCATCCATAATGGGCCCATGACTTGACGTTTGAAATATTTAATATCAATACCTGTATTATTATACAAACTGTTGATGTGTTATTTATATAATGGTATTCAGATTTTAAACGTATTCCACTGAGCGTAGTCAGGGAAAAAAAATATTAGAACGGTGTACATCGTCAAGTGTAGCCTGTGATTATACTTTTATTATAACATCGGACTGATAGTCACATTCATGAAATATTCAATCTAAGTAGGCCTACAACTGTGGACACTTACAATTATGTGTATTAAATCGTTTTACAAATTCTATTGTGCATGGAATTTCAACTGCTAAAAGACATATTTCGTACACTGCTAATATATATACGGCATACAAAAACTAATATGTGTAAAACAACGACAGTTAGAAATTTTTTTTTTTTTTTTGTTCCTGCCACGACCAGGGAGCCAGGGTGACTCAGTAAGTAAGACGTTGGCTCGCTAACTTCGAGGTCCCGTGTCCGATCCCTGCGTTGACCAAGAAAGTTCATCCGGATTTTTAGTTGTTCAAAGCCTTTGTCAGTGATGCAGGACCGAGGGCCTAGCAAGGGACAACCTACAGTTGGGCGGATTGAACGTGCACTTAAAGGATCCGTTGGCAGTTATGAGAGTAAGTCGTATCGCAGCTGTCTTGGCACAATATATCTCGTAGCACACTGAATGGCGCATGTGCGTCTTTATTAGCCCAGTCGGAACTGAATAGTAGTTCAGATGCGTCGTGCACGTAAAGGACCCCTTGGTAGTTGGATTCTATATAAGACTAGACCGTAGCATTGCTGTCCGGGCACCGTATGGCGTATGTCCGTCTTCATTTTCCGAGTCGGAGCAGAATAGTAGGACGTTAAACACCAGTTCATTTCTGTTACGACCTAACCATGGGGTAAACTAAGTTGACTTAGTTAGTTCCTGAGACCACCCCTCATGGTTATTATATTTAAAATACGAATATTGTTCATATCGTTATAAAATAAAGCTTTTCTTTCACTAGGCAGATTGTTTTCACTCTAGTAGATTCGATGGAGATTCACCGTGCAATAATTAATTACTAGACAGTTTTCATGTTATTGAACACTTTTGCTAGTTTACGACAGTTTTAGTAAAAATTATATAGAGAAGTGGGTTGGCTTATCTGTGCAATAACAACGAATATTGACATTAGTATTAGCATGTGTAGCCCCGCCACCATTTCACCTCCGAAAATAGAACTGGTCTTAACGTGCGAGAGTACCTAAAATCGCTGGTCTATTAAAGAGAAAATTCTTACTTTTGCTCAGTGCTACTTACATTTCCTTCATTAAAGGGGCTAAACGTCTAGCTTAATCTTATCCATAATATTTAAAACACGAAATAGAATTCAATATTAACACATTTCAATCCAAAGCTATGTTCTTATATTACCGAAAAAAATATGGGATCCTAATAGTCAATATTCTAGAGACAATGAACATTTTATAATCAGTACACGAGTCGTGTAGTATATGGTGGTAATGAAACAAAATATATCATAAAAAACAATGCGGAAGTAATAAGTAATAACAGATACACAAACGACAAAATGATCATAAAAAAGCGCGTAGAATGGACCCTAAATCGACCGTGTTTAATTTGGACTGTTCACGTATTTCACCGAACATAATTGAATCGAAATTTAAATAATATTATTAACATTTGAATATTTATGTAAATGGCTATATACATTCATATTACAATAAAATGTGCTTTTAGACCCAGTTCGGTCTATTTTAAGGTTTCAATGAATAGCCATACGCTTGTTAAATTCAGCTCATCAATCGGACATCAATAAATCAATGATGCATTGGAAAAATTAAACAAAAAAGCATTTTTATTCCAGTTACTACAATCAGGTTATGTTTTTAATTAATCTGAATTCACAATTTGTGAAATTCGCATGGCCACATAGATTAAGTTATTATATCGTTCAAACAGGCAGATTTTGACGACATTTGATTTCAAGATTTTCCGCTTCACAAGAAGGATTTAGGATAACAGAATCTATTTTGTCCAACTCGTCCGACTTTACTTTATAGACCATAATCTGCCTCTTTGGATCGATATCCTAGTTTGTCCATAATTAGGGTGCCCCGAGATAAAAACAATGGATAGTCATTACACTATGTCTATATATACAACAACACTAGATGATTCTTTATCATAAACTATCAAGAAAATGTACCTCTGTGCTGTATTTCCATTTGATTTTGCGTTAAAATAGACTGCTTTTTACGGCCCAGGGGTCGGGAGCAGTATATTTGTTTGAGTTTTCAATGTTTGACAAAGTTACGTTATCTTGTTTATCCAAATTTGGAATTTTTGTACCGAAACGAATAAACACCCACTACCATTCGGGTTTATTCGTTTATTTTATGATATGCGACCTGACAAAATCTGCTCCAAGATTAAAACTCAGGGTCGGCCATCCCCGTGTACATGTACTTAACGTGTGTCGCTCAATTTGTTTTAAATATGTGTGCATTTATATTTCCATTATACCCATATAGGTCTACTTATATCGGCATTTATTACAGCAGCAAATCGTTGTCGCAGCTCAGGAAAAAATCTCTCTTACCACTCTTCTAGTGGCGTGCTAACACCATTGCTATGATTTAAAAGCTTTTGATCCGATTAAAGTCTTTCTATAATTCCATTTTATCCTTAGTGGAATCTTCTGAAATCCGGTATCTCTAAGTATTGACAGAGTGTCGTACATGAGGCAGGGAATGCTTACTACTGAACTACTTATACACTTCTTGTGCAAGGAATTAACATATAGCTAACTAACCTTCGTCCTGCTGTTGTAATTCTACATTACTTAAATAAATACCAAACATAATTTACTTTTGAAGGCAACATGTTTCATTATTTGAGAAAGGGAAATCACGGTTGCTAAGCGGGTAAGACGCTTGTTCGCCAGCCTTGAGGTCGCGTCTTCGAACTTACATTGGCCGAGAAAGTTCATCGAGATTTTCCGATATGGACATTGGACATGGTTTCCCATCGTCAGTCAGGAACAGTTGTTTTCGGATACATTTGTTTGCGTGTAAAAGATCCCTTGGCAGTTGGAATTCAATATAAGAGTAGGCCATATTGCCGCTGTCCATGCAAATTTTCCCTCATAGCACAAAATGCGCTTGCCCGTCTTCCTTAGCCAAGTGAGCTAATAAAGACGGGCAAACGCTTATGTGCACAAGGGACCTCGTTTTTTCGTCCATTCCGAACGATTAGACGTACTGAAACTAATGCAATGCAATGTATAATGCACATACATATGCCACTATTGCTTCTTTTGATATTTTGTATTTGATGGGTGGATGGATGTCTGTTTAATAGGCCCCTTGTAATACCTTAATCCGGCCCTGACTGGAAGGATTCATAAAGATCACCTGATTATCAGTGACGTAATCGATGCTAAAATAATCACTTCTTATCCAGCTACCAAAGAGACACCACGTTGATAATACAAGTGTTTGGTGGTTCTTCATAGTAAGTTACGAAATATTACATTTGGTTTGAAAACGTCAACAAATAACCGGTATAAATGCTTCTTACACTTTATTTAATTTTCTCTGATATAATAAAAGCGCTCTGGAATATAAGATATACAAAGGCTTTCACAAACTATAGATAAAAAACGAATTTACATGGGAGACAACTCTTTAAAGTATATCACGCTACTTTTATAGTATTAAATGGAGTTACCGCCCCAGACCAGGTCAAATCGAAAAATGCCTTATCGTGGATTTCTCAGCCCAAATTGTCCAAGGAATCAGAATCCCAACCTGACATAAATATGCAATAATCTTGACGACACATAGTTCACAGATATAGGCTTTTAGGCATAAAAGTATAAAATATAATAGATCAATCCTAAACCTAGCATTACTAATACTAACACATAACACCTTTCATTTTCACTTCTTATTAAGTTATTATTTTACGGGATGAAAAGAAAGAAAACTCTATTAAGTACTTATAAAATAATTATATAATACTACTGCGAAATCTTAATAATTAATATGTACCTGAAGGGTAGATTTACCGGTATTTAAAATGACATGACTAGTGCACAATAAAGACATGGAAACATGTTTTTCTCTTCTCATGTATGCACGAAAATGAAATGGCGGTAATTTTACGGGGAGTAATCATGGGAATTAATTATACAGGGAGCATTCATGAAAACACTCATCAAACAAAATAAAGTATCGGTTTTCAATGACAGTGTCTGAGTGTCCGTATTTCAAAACAACATTCGCGTCGCCGTAAATTCGTTCGACTACGGCGACCTCGGTCGTGATCAGTTGTTTTAGGAATTCCACGCTTGACATTTAGGTCATAGCTTTAGGTGATTTCTGAAAGTTCTCAAATAAGAGTAAAAAAAAACGTCATGGCAAACCTATAATCCACTCTCTAGTCAATCGGATGGCCCAGATTTAAATAGATTAAAACAGCCGTGAGTTTTGATTATTTAATTAGAAAGACTTAGTCTCGATTGTCAAGTACCATTGTTAATATTTTATAATAATGTAATTTGAAAATCTATTTTTAAACTATTATTATAGCAAGAACGGCCAGCTGTTTATCCAAATCTTACATACTGCATCTTTAATAATATATTTCAAGTCACCTCCATAAATATAATGAAGACCTTTATAATAATACTACTAATAATAATGATATTTGTATCGCGCAACTATTCAATCCACTAGGGAATGCACTAAGCGCTAGAAAATGTTCTCACATTAAAAGTGTTAATGATAGTGACTAAATAACCACGTTTTTCATTTGGATTTAATAATCGACACAGATTCACATTGTCGGATATTTTCTGGAAGTGTATTCCAAACAATTAATGCACTGTACCGAAAAGTTCTGTATCCAAATGATTTCAAATTATAGGCAGGTACATCCAGGAGTTGTCCTTCCGGTCTTAATGATCGTTTGGGTTGATACAGTGATACTAGATTTTGAAGGTTACCTGACACGGATTTGTTTATCGATTGATAGTTTAACGATAAGATTTTAAAGTTGATCCTTTCTCGAACACCGAGCCAGTGTAATTTGTTCAAGACTGGGGTGATGTGTGATCTTGATTAAGTTTTTGTGACAATGTAAGCAACGCGACGCTAGTGAAACGATCCCTTGACAGTTGGAATTCGATATAAGAGTAGGCCGTAGCACACTGTATGGCGTATGTCCGTCTTCATTAGCCCAGTTTAGGAGCAGAACAGTAGGATGTTAAACCCCATTTCATTTTATTTCTCTAGTGAAACCACGTGCGTAGAACAGCTAATATAATCGGGCCGGGCCTTCGATAACGAAAATAAATTGAAAGTAGTCTATTTTCAGAAATTAGGCTTGGTCTGATAGCGACATATTTCTTTGTTTAAAGAGAGGGAGGAATGGAGTTTAACAACCACTCGACACAACTAGGTCATTTCGGGACTAACACATGGTTCAATTTTATGTCAATAATTAGCTTGCACGTAGGGGTCTTTAGTAGTGGGAGGAAACCGGAGGCCCCAGAGAAAACAGACGAGATTGGACAGGTATCCCTACTCCTCGACACGTACATCGAAATCACGCCAGTTGACTCAATGACAGACCTAATGGTACAGCGCGTACGTGCTATTCATTAGACCATCCAAACCCCATTTCTTTTTTCATAGGAAAGAATGTTTTACCTCTTCTAAATCATGTTTTCATGAATGTGCCTGGGAATAAGTTCATACAGATTTTCCGGCGTTATTTCTCCTTGTCAGTGATGCAGGACCGAGTGTCTATCAAGGACAGCTGTGTAGTCGTTCGGAAGGTACGAAAAACCGAAGCTCCGTGTTCAAATTAGCGTGCACGTAAAATATCCCTTGGCAGTTGGAATTCCATATAAGTGTAGGCCGTAGTGTCGCTGTCCGGGCAAACTTTCCCTCATAGCACACTGTATAGCCTATAGCCGTCTTCATCGGCCCAGATCGGAGCAGAATAGTAGGACATTGAACATCCGTTTCCCTTCATTTCATTTATTCAGTGACGGGAGGTGGTTGGGATTTAAATCTTAACAAACGATCTCAATAAGAAATTCTCGATATTTGTTCATGTACTACTGATAAGTATGTTTTTTTGTTCGCTACAGAATGTAAATTTATATTTACATAACTTGCAAAAAAAAAAAAAAATGACTGGCACTAACAAATGAGGGGTGGGGAGGGTATTTAACGTCAAAATACCGGCCATAACTAGAAATACAAGATATCGGGTTGCACACCATTAAGAAGGTCCAAATACATTTTAAAAATTGTGAAATATTTTTTGACATATACATATTTTCTGACATATACATGATTTAGAAGAGATAAAGTCCTCTTTCATTGATCCAACGACATATGTCTACTTTCAATTTATTTTAGTTAATGCAAGATCTTTTTAACCAATATATTTATATATAGAAACGTAATACGCACGTGATTTCATTAAAGCCACGGTCATTGTACGGTTTTACTTGTTGTATACTTGCTCGATTCTTCTTTATGGTATGGTGACTTATTGTATGGGGACTTATTGTATGCCAGGTTGATTTCTAATCTTCCGGGTAGATGAATTTCGAGAAATGTTTTTGAAGAAATGTTTTTGGAGAAATGTTTTGTAAGATTTGTATTTGGAGATTTGTATTTTGAAATTTTTTGTTCGATATTTGTTTTTTTGTTGTATTTTTCTGATGAAATGTAAATATAGAATATTTTTTAAATCACTAAAAAAAATAAATATCTTATATTAAAATACATTTTACAAATCTGATATGACAAATGTCTGATTTGTGAAACAAATATTGATTTTAAGATACAAATGTTAATTTTAGTGTACAAATGTCGAAATACGACAACAAATGAAGTTCGTAAGAATTAAGGACTATGAATTTAGAACTAAGAACTAAGAACGCTGAAAAAAGAGCTGTTTGGTCTTCTATACGTCTAGGGGTTGGTTTGACTCCGGACAAGCTACGGTTGTATCTCACTTCTTAAGGACTTCACCATTGTGTTTTCTCACGATACCGAAATCAAATATGTAACAGGAACCAAAACAGTTGTTTTCTATACGTTTTATGCCGCAACAGTTACACAATAGTCCACATTAATTACAATGTTTAAAATTAATATCTCTTTTTCTCAACTATACAAGTCGAACCAGCTTGGCGACAATCAGACAATGATCGTCTAAGCAACCCAGTGCATGTTTGACTTTAAAGAATCTAAATGATGTCTAAAATTATTGTAGCCCCACTCTGTCTTATAGGTTAATGAGTATTTTTCAAGTCACGTGTATTTCAAACAATAACAGCTTGCAAAATATAAATTACCAACGTGTTTACTAAACTATACCTCCGTTAACGTATAAAAATATCCAACATACGTTCTATATTTTTTGTCATGAAATTAGAATCAATAATTTGTGAAGATAACAATATTGTTTCAGCCATCATTTCTCCATTCCTTGCGTCTATGAATTTGAAAACTATGTCGCAACGACAAAATTGTTACACTAACGAAGATTAAAGCTTATGTATCTTATAAAATTTGTTCCATGCATGTTTTTGTTTAATTCTCGATTTTATGAACATGTATACAATTTCATTCTAAAATACAGAGATCAACACCCCCACACATTTTAATGTAAATACTGCAAGCCGAGTATGGTATGGTCTGACCGATTAATGGACACGGTTCCAAATTGTTATGGTCTTGAAATATATATAGCAGCATAGGTAATTGGGGAACAAAAAGGCATTTGCAACAACCATTACGCCACATTTTTTTTATCCCGAACAATCCTCATTCTTAGTACCGTCCCAATATTCGTAGAGTATTTTACAATTCATCAAATGATAAATTGATAACAATAGATATAATCTGTCTGATATAAATCTACAATTTATTTATGATTAGCATTTAGCCTTACCATGCAACGTTCGATCAAATTATTAAGATAATAATCATCGTCTAATAGCAGGTTAATAGCCTGGTTTACATTCAGTAATCTGAAAGGGAATTAGTACACAATGAACAAAGTGTGAGAGAGAGAGAGAGAGAGAGAGAGAGAGAGAGAGAGGGTTTAACGTCCACTTGACATAAACTATAGCTAGGTCATTTTGGAACTAACATAGGGTTTAATTTTATTTCAATAATTCGCTTGCGCGCAGGGGTCCTTAGCAGTGGGAGGATACAGAAGGACCCAGTGAAAATCCACTAGGATGGTATATTTTGGGCATTTTCATAGATAAACAAAAAATTTTAGCGACTATCTTCCGTATACTTTTGGTTAGTGTATTATTTTCAACAATGCACAATGATTAGATGCCTGTCTATGGATATATCATATAGGCCGCATGCATGCTTGTGGAACAGGGAAGTAAATTATCAGAACATATTATAAATTGAATCAGTAATAACTAATTGCTATGTACTTTATTTCACATTTGCTGGAGTAAATATATGTCACTGGAAAGTTACAGATAAACTTTGCCAGGAAAATGTATATCCATAATGGGCCCATGACGTGACTTTTGAAATATTTAATATCAATACCTGTATTACTATAAAAACTGTTGATGTGTTATTTATGTAATGATGGTATTTAGATTTTAAACATATTTCACTGAGCGTAGTCAGGCAAAAAAGTATTAGAACGGTGTACATCGTCAAGTGTAGCCTGTGATTATACCTTTATTATAACATCGGATTGATAGTCAAATTCATGATTTCTCAAACTAAGTAAAGCTGCGGACACTTACAATTATGTGTATTAATTCATCTTACAAATTCTATTGTGCATGGTTATTCAACTACCAAGAAAGATATTTCGCGCACTGCTATTATATATACGACATATAAAAAACTAATATGTGTAGAACATCGACAGTTCGACATGTTTGTTTTTTGTGTTTTGTTACTGTCACGACCTGGGAGCCAAGGTGACTCAGTGAGCAAGACGTGCTATCCCTGCGTTGACCGAGAAAGTTCATCCGGATTTTTTGTTGTTCCAAACCTTTGCCAGTGATGCAGGACCGAGGGCCTGGCAAGAGAAAACCCACAGTTGGGCGGATTGAACGTGCACTTAAAGGATCCGTTGGCAGTTATGAGAGTAGGTCGTATTGCAGCTGTCTTGGCACAATTTCTCTCGTAGCACACTGAATGGCGTATGCGCGTCTTCATTAGCCCAGTCGGAACTGAATAGTAGTTCAGATGGGTCGTGCACGTAAAGGATCCCTTGGCAGTTGGATTCTGTATAAGACTAGACCGTAGCGTTGCTGTCCGGGCACTGTATGGCGTATGTACGTCTTCATTTTCCGAGTCGGAGCAGAACAGTAGGACGTTAAACACCAGTTCATTTCGGTTACGACCTAACCATGGGGTAAACTAAGCTGACTTAGTAAGTTCCTGGGACCACCCCTCATGGTTATTATATTTAAAATACGAATATTGTTCATATTGTTATAAAATAAAGCTTTTCTTTCAATAGGCAGATTGTTTTCACTCTAGCAGATTCTATGGAGATTCACCGTGCAATAATTACTAGACAGTTTTCATGTTATTAAATCTCATGATCGGCCATCCCCGTGTACATGTAATTAACTTGTGTCGCCCAATTTGTTTTAAATATGAGTGCATTTATATTTCCGGTATACCCACAGACATATAGAGCTATTTATATCGGTATTTATTACAGCAGCAAATCGTTGTCGCAGCTCATGAAAAAAATTCTCTTACCACTCTATTTATATCGGTATTTGTTACAGCTGCGACTCATGAAAAAAAAAACAACTCTCTTACCACTCTTCTAGTGGCGTGCTAACACCATTGCGGTAATTCAAAAGCTTTTGATCCGATTAAAGGTTTTCTGCAGATCCATTTTATCCATAGATGCAACAATGAGGAATCTTCTGAAATCCGGTTTTTATTGTCGCTCCGGTATCTATAAGTATTGGTGGATGTCGTACACTAGGCAGGGTATGCTTACTGGTTCGAAAACTACTGACACCAATTCGTATTCAAGCAATTAACACAGCTAACTAACCTTCGCCCTGTTATTGTAATTCTACACTACTTGAATAATACGAAAAATAATTTACTTTTTAAGGCAACATGTTTCATTATTTTAGAAAAGGAAGCCATGGTGGCTGGCTGGGTAAGACGCTGGCTCGCTAGCCAGGAGATCACGCGTTCGATCCTGCATTGGCCGAGAAAGTTCATCGGGATTTTCCGACTTGGACATGGATACTCCTTATCAGTCCTGCAGGACGGAGGACGAGACAAGGACAGCTGTCTTTGGATGGGACAGAAAACCGAGGTCCCAGTGTATTAGTGTATACATTTGCGTGCATGTAAAAGATCCCTTGGCAGTTGGAATTCAATATAAGAGTAGGCCATTGTGCCGCTGTCAGGATAAAATTTCCCTCAAAGCATACTGTATGGCACATGCCCGCCTTCATTAGCCCAGTCGGGACACAACAGTAGGACATTAAACCCAATTTCATTTCGTTTTAATTTGAGAAAACAAATAATTAATCAAAATTTTCCTATTATCTCTCAGGGTTCGATGGTCGAATGGTTAGCGCGTGTGGGTTGTTTCATAAGGTCTGTCATTGAGTCAACTGGCGTGGTTTCGATTCCCCGGTGATACGTGACAAAGAGTAGCGTCGCCTATCCAACCTCGTGGTTTTTCTCCGGTTCCTCCGGTTTCCTCTAGAAATGGAGTATTTTGTGTCGATTGGACGTTAAACCCCATACCTTCCACACACACGCTTTAAATCATATTTTAGATCTTACATTGGAAATGTAAATAAAAGATAAAACATTTCTACAACACAAATTTTATTATACTCTTTCCTGTCATCATGCTGTACTATTTCTAGTATAATACTTGTCATTAACGTGTACTGTTTTTCGTATATAAAGTACTTATCATCATGTTGTAATATTTCTAGTATATTATATATAGTAATGGTCATCGTTGTGTAGTATTTATAATATACAGGGGGACCGCACCACACACAAACAATAACACAATACTTGTCATCATCTTCACTGTCAAGGGTTTACAGTGTGTCTATAAATGTGGTTGATATCATTCGAATGATTCAGGAGAAGTAGAAAATGTAGATCAAACAATCTGAATCAGCGACAAATCAGGTTGAAATACATCAATCAAGCAGTTAAGGAGAAAATTCCCGTATTTGCCCCCCCCCCCCAATGATCCGTCCTTAAAAATAATTACCTAATAATTCTTTATATTTTTTTTTCATGTTTTCTGAAACAGATATCCGTGAGTATTACAAATTTATATTTTAATTTATCATGCACTAGTTGTTATATTGTGTATAATATACGCCAACCCTGTCTGTTTACCTGACGTCAAAGGCTTCTGGGGGCTTCCGATGGGGCTTCTGTGGGCGCTGATGACGGTCCGCGGCGAACGGTACAGTGCAAGGATGCTCGCCATAGGCATACGGACTTGAAGAATTTTAAGGGGGCAGAATCCTGACATGCTCGAACAAATTTCGGGTTAGGCCTACATACGTCGAGGGACGTCTCACCACCCTCCGCCTAGAAAAAAAAGTAAAATTCCACACGCCTCGCAGTGTTCGTCTGATTTGAGCTAATTCCACTTAACACTGCTGTAATGGATGTAAATTTCTGTTCCAAATTATGACTGGTCAATAATCCAATTAACAACCAATAGCTAACTGCGTAACCAGGGTCGTAAATGTGGGTGTGTGGGTGTGGTACACCCCACTCCCGGGAAAACAAAATAGTCGGTCGCAAAACCAGTGCAGTCGGTCGCAAAACCAGTGCAGTCGGTCGCAAAATAGGAGCAGTCGGTCTCAAAATAAGTGTTCACTGCATACGTCACACTACTCACGCAGAACTTTAGTATAAAATAACCTTGTCAACTTATCACGTTTGAAAAATTGTTGTGTTTCACTCTTATTCTGTTGTGAGTATTATTCTGTTTCTCCCAGGGAGAAAAATAGTCAATCTCAAAATAAGTTCAGTCACTGCCGTCGATCTCAAAATTAGGCATCGGCGACTTCATGAATTAGGCCTAATGAGGTAAACAAACAATGCCAGAATAGATCCCAAATACTATGTATTTGCGTGAATCCGTGAGCCTAAATTACACACGTCTACGTCACACCAAACTATAGTATAAAATAACCATGTCTGCTTGTCATGTTTGAAAAAAGGTTTGTCACTCTTATTCTGCTGTGAGTATATTGTTCTATGAAATGTTTTCCACCCATGGCAAAAAAAAATAGTCGGTCCTAAAAAAAGTACTCACCGCAGTCGGTCTCAGACTAAATGAATTATTGAGATAAACAAACAGTCACAAAACGGGCGAAATTGACAGACAAGCCTCAAGATTTTGTCCCGTTTCTTATTCCCTCGACCTTATGCACCTTCTTCTTCAAGTGTTTCTGCATTGTCCCATGATACAAAAGAGTACCTGTATGTTTATTTTACTGTGGATACTAACAGGGAAACAATCTATTTAAAAATAAACTCCTGATTAAAATAGTCACGTTCAACATATAGATGTCAAAAAGTATGTATTAAATGAATCAATGATCTCAATTTAAAGATAATGCCTGTTATGGTATTTGACTGATCAGTGAGGGCATCTCGACCATTGATGTCAAATTAAGCTTCATGACGTAATTTACATGACAGCTAGGGTGGCTCAGTGTGTTAGGCGCTGGCTTGCTAATCGGGATGTTCTGTCTTCAATCCCAGCATTGGCCGAGAAAGTTTATCAGGATTTTCAGGTGTGGTTCACATTCGACAAAAACATGACACCCCTTATAAACATTGGTATGTACATAATATAAGAATCCTTGACTGTTGGAATCAAAATAAGAGTATGCTGTAGTGCCGCTGTCCAGGCAGATTTCCCGCATTGGCCGTCTTCATTAGCTCAGTCGGTGAAGAGCAGGACATTACATCCCATTTTATTTCTTCATTTCATATTTTATGTGACCAAAAACATCTTAGGGCAGTTTGCAGGAGCGGATTGGGGCAGGGAACCGGCCCGGGCTCCCGTGTCGGAGCAGCCCCTTTTAATGACCGAGGAGCTCGGAGGGGGGGGGGGCTCTTCCCCTGGACATTTTTGAAAAATGAACCTCAATTATGCGATTTGGTGCAATATCTGATTATAATCTCTGTCAAATAATATATTTCATAAATCGATTAAATTAGGATAAAACCCCGACCTGCAAGTAATTTACACTCATCAACCTGTGAAATTATCATATCGTCATATTATTAATTAACGTGTAATCATTGGATCGTCAAGAGTCAAGAGAATTTAATTGGTTGAAAAATGGGACTAGTTGAGAAAATTTTGACCATTGGCTTAACCAGTTAGAAATATTGAATCAGCAGGAATATTTTCATTTGAAAATGTCCCATTTTTGTTGCCGGGAGCGCTAGTTGATTCCTCCTGTGATGGAAGGCTACGAAACACATTGGTACAGAGTGACGAAAATGAAAATCATAAAAGCTGATTTTTATACGCCCACATTTTCATGTGGACGTATATTGTCGTCGCCCCTGTCAGTCCGTCCGTCCGTCCGTCCGTCCGTCCACAATTGTTTGTGAACAGTCTACAGGTCACAATTCTTATCCGATTTCAATGAAACTTAAAATATAGGTGTATCACCCTAAGATCTCGGTTCCTTTCGGTATTGGCATGTATCGGACAGTAACTTCATGGGTTATGGCCCCTGATTGTACGTTTTGTAGCTTGTGAACAATGTAGAGGTCACAATTTTGAACCGATTTGGATGAAACTTGAAATGCATGTTTATAACCCATAGATCTTGGTTCCTTTCGATATTTGCGCCAATCGGACCGTAACTTCCTGAATTATGGCCCCTGGTAGTCCAAAAAATCGCCCTTTTTAGCTTGTGGTCCCTCTGGAGGTCAAAATTGTTATCCGATTTAAAAAACCGTTTGATTATATCACCGTTCCATGGTTATGAAGGTTGAGTTCGAATTTCGTAAAAATCGGACCAAAATTGACGGACAAAATGGCCGTCGTTTGTACGCGAATAGTGTGAAAATATGTTATATCAAGGTTGTGGACCTTATAGAGGTCACAATTTTGAACCGATTTTGATGGAACTTGACATGCATGTTTATAACCCATAGATCTTGGTTCCTTTCGATATTTGCGCCAATCGAATCGTAACTTCCTGAATTATGGCCCCTGATTGTCCGAAAAATCGCCCTTTTTAGCTTGTGGTCCCTCTGGAGGTCAAAATTATTATCCGATTTAAAAAACCGTTTCATTATATCACCATTCTATGGTTATGAAGGTTGAGTTCGAATTTCGTGAAAATCGGACCAATATTGACTGACAAAATGGCCGCCGTTTGTACGCGAATAGTGTGAAAATATGTTATATCAAGGTTGTGGACCTTATAGAGGTCACAATTTTGAACCGATTTTGATGGAACTTGACATGCATGTTTATAACCCATAGATCTTGGTTCCTTTCGATATTTGCACCAATCGAATCGTAACTTCCTGAATTATGGCCCCTGATTGTCCGAAAAATCGCCCTTTTTAGCTTGTGGTCCCTCTGGAGGTCAAAATTGTTATCCGATTTAAAAAACCGTTTGATTATATCACCGTTCCATGGTTATGAAGGTTGAGTTCAAATTTCCTGAAAATCGGACCAAAATTGACTGACAAAATGGCCGCCGTTTGTACGCGAATAGTGTGAAAATATGTTATATCAAGGTTGTGGACCTTATAGAGGTCACAATTTTGAACCGATTTTGATGAAACTTGACATGTATGTTTATAACCCATAGATCTTGGTTCCTTTCGATATTTGCGCCAATCGGATTGTAACTTCCTGAATTATGGCCCCTGATTGTCCGAAAAATCGCCCTTTTTAGCTTGTGGTCCCTCTGGAGGTCAAAATTCTTATCCGATTTAAAAAAACGTTTCATTATATCACCGTTCCATGGTTATGAAGGTTGAGTTCGAATTTCGTGAAAATCGGACCAAAATTGACGGACAAAATGGCCGCCGTTTGAACGCGAATAGTGTGAAAATATGTTATATCAAGGTTGTGGACCTTATAGAGGTCACAATTTTAAACCGATTTTGATGAAACTTGACATGTATGTTTATAACCCATAGATCTTGGTTCCTGTCGATATTTGCACCCATCGGATCATAACTTCCTGATTTATGTCCCCTGATTGTCTGAAAAATCGCTTTTGTTAGCTTGTGGTCCCTCTGGAGGTCAAAATTATTATCCGATTTAAAAAACCGTTTGATTATATCACGGTTTCATGGTAATGAAGAGAGAATTTGAATTTCGTGAAAATCGGACCATAGCTGACGGATAAAATGGCCGCTGTCTGTACGCGAATAGTGTGAAAATATGTTATATCAAGGTTGTGGACCCTATAGAGGTCACAATTTTGAACTGATTTTGATGAAACTTGAAATACATGTTTATAATCTATTGATCTTGGTTCCATTGCATATTTTCCCATATCGGATCGTAACTTCCTGAATTATGGCCCCTGATTGTACGAAAAATCACCCTTTTTAGCTTGTGGTCCCTCTGGAGGTCACAATTATTATCTGATTTAAAAAAACGTTTGATTATATCACAGTTACACCGTAGTTATGGGTGAGTTTGAATTATGATTTTCTGATGATTACTTAAAATGCAACAACTCTTGTTGACTGCCCAGACGATTTGGCTGCTGTGTGGGCGTATGTTTCGTTGCCTGGCAACCTATTTTTAATTTTGGATTCTGGCGTATCCCCACAAACAGGGTGCAGGTGACTTAATAATTAATCGGGTGAATCCGATGAAATTTTCGGTTGAATTTCGTATCCCACAGGGTGCAGGTGACTTAATAATTTTCGGTTGAATTTCGTATCCCCATTGCAGGATTCCGAATTCTGACCCACACCCAGCACACCCGGTCCAGAAAGTCTATTATACCAGCCCATTAAAGCCACCGGTCACATACAATATGATCATCATGGCTCCATGGTCGGTCCAATACCCCCCTCTCCCTTATAATGTTCAGCAGAAAAAGGTTGTTTTTTTTGAACGAATTGGACAAAATTATCGCCTTTCGAGTGATCGTCCGACCGGCCCTTGGGGCCGACTTTGAACTCAAAATTAGCAATGACAATTGCAGTATTTTGAAAATTGCTATTGTGGTATGAAATAGGCAGCCATTCAAATGTCCCATTTTGAACCTTAAAATCAGACATATTATACACTTCAATTTTTTATACGCCCACATTTTCATGTGGGCGTATATTGTCGTCGCCCCTGTCCGTCCGTCCGTCCGTCCGTCCGTCCGTCCACAATTGTTTGTGAACAGTCTACAGGTCACAATTCTTATCCGATTTCAATGAAACTTAAAATATAGGTTTATCACCCTAAGATCTCGGTTCCTTTCGATATTGGCATGTATCGGACTGTAACTTCATGGGTTATGGCCCCTGATTGTACGTTTTTTAGCTTGTGAACAGTGTAGAGGTCACAATTTTGAACCGATTTGGATGAAACTTGAAATGCATGTTTATAACCCATAGATCTTGGTTCCTTTCGATATTTGCGCCAATCGGATCGTAACTTCCTGAATTATGGCCCCTGATTGTCCGAAAAATCGCTCTTTTTAGCTTGTGGTCACTCTGGAGGTCAAAATTGTTATCCGATTTAAAAAAAACGTTTGATTATATCACCGTTCCATGGTTATGAAGGTTGACTTGGAATTTCGTGAAAATCGGACCAAAATTGACTGACAAAATGGCCGCCGTTTGTACGCGAATAGTGTGAAAATATGTTATATCAAGGTTGTGGACCTTATAGAGGTCACAATTTTGAACGGATTTTGATGAAACTTGACATGCATGTTTATAACCCATAGATCTTGGTTCCTTTCGATATTTGCGCCAATCGGATCGTAACTTCCTGAATTATGGCCCCTGATTGTCCGAAAAATCACCCTGTTTAGATTGTGGTCCCTCTGGAGGTCAAAATTGTTATCCAATTTAAAAAACCGTTTGATCATATCACCGTTCCATGGTTATGAAGGTTGACTTCGAATTTCGTGAAAATCGGACCAAAATTGACTGACAAAATGGCCGCCGTTTGTACGCGAATAGTGTGAAAATATGTTATATCAAGGTTGTGGACCTTATAGAGGTCACAATTTTGAACGGATTTTGATGAAACTTGACATGCATGTTTATAACCCATAGATCTTGGTTCCTTTCGATATTTGCGCCAATCGGATCGTAACTTCCTGAATTATGGCCCCTGATTTTCCGAAAAATCACCCTTTTTAGATTGTGGTCCCTCTGGAGGTCAAAATTGTTATCCAATTTAAAAAACCGTTTGCTCATATCACCGTTCCATGGTTAGGAAGGTTGAGTTCGAATTTCGTGAAAATCGGACCAAAATTGACGGGCAAAATGGCCGCCGTTTGTACGCGAATAGTGTGAAAATAAATATGTTATAGTGGTCTCAATTTTGAACCGATTTTGATGAAACTTGACATGTATGTTTATAACCCAAAGATCTTGGTTCCTTTCGATATTTGCTCCCATCGGATCGTAACTTCCTGAATTATGGCCCCTGATTGTCCGAAAAATCGCCCTTTTTAGTTGTGGTCCCTCTGG
Source organism: Patella ulyssiponensis (assembly GCA_963678685.1). NCBI lineage: Eukaryota > Metazoa > Mollusca > Gastropoda > Patellidae > Patella > Patella ulyssiponensis. Next base: position 55,822,136 of record OY783232.1, on the reverse strand, counting down.
AGGTCAAAATTGTTATCCGATTTAAAAAAACGTTTTTTATTATATCACCGTTCCATAGTTATGAAGGTTGAATTCGAATTTCGTGAAAATCGGACCAAAATTGACGGACAAAATGGCCGCCGTTTGTACGCGAATAGTGTGAAAATATGTTATATTAAGGTTGTGGACCTTATAGAGGTCACAATTTTGAACCGATTTTGATGAAACTTGACATGTATGTTTATAACCCAAAGAAATTGGTTCCTTTCGATATTTGCGCACATCGGATCATAACTTCCTGAATTATGTCCCCTGATTGTCCGAAAAATGGCTTTTGTTAGCTTTTGGTCTCTCTGCAGGTCAAAATTGTTATCCGATTTAAAAAAACGTTTGATTATATCACGGTTTCATGGTAATGAAGAGAGAATTTGAATTTCGTGAAAATCGGACCAAAGTTGACGGATAAAATGGCCGCTGTCTGTACGCAAGTTGTGTGAAAATATGTTATATCAAGGTTGTGGACCCTATAGAGGTCAAAATTTTGAACTGATTTTGATGAAACTTGAAAAACATGTTTATAACCTAATGATCTTGGTTCCATTGCATATTTGCCCATATCGGATCGTAACTTCCTGAATTATGGCCCCTGATTGTACGAAAAATCACCCTTTTTAGCTTGTGGTCCTTCTGGAGCTCACAATTATTATCTGATTTAAAAAAACGTTTGATTATATCACAGTTACACCGTAGTTATGGGTGAGTTTGAATTATGATTTTCTGATGATTACTTAAAATGCAACAACTCTTGTTGACTGCCCGGACGATTTGGCTGCTGTGTGGGCGTATGTTTCGTTGCCTGGCAACCTATTTTTTATTTTATCTAAAATATTTTATGTATGGTTCTGCTATTGTCTTTTATATCCCTCAAACAACCTCCCTGTACAGTGAAATGTCGTTTGTTAAAAAAAAAGATAAATAGCGAAAATTATATATGCAAAAACAAAATGCGGACCAAATTATGGCACCTTAGCAAATGAGCACTCATAACTACATGCAAATACAAATAAATATCATTGAATACAGCCATTGAAAAACCTATGGCTGTATTCAGTGGCTCGAAAACGTACTACTTTTGTCCAGAATGACGTCACTTTCAGAATTACGTCAAACGGTCGTGACGTCACCGCTATCGCTCGTGGAATACTTGCGCAGGGACTCTCTTGAACTATTGAATAACCCGAGCGGTATTCAATGGTCATTGAGTTCTGTGTATATATACGCATGCATTTATATTATATATAACAACGGCTTATTGAATGTTTAATATAGTGTATCTTGCTTAATGAAATATATTTACATAATGTAGCTTATACATATTCATGTTGTTTACTCGGTAATAAGATCGTTAAATCGATAACTTTCAATGCAAAAATACATTAAAAACTTGTTAGCTGCGTGAACTTCTCAAATGGGTGGTCTTAATTCTGTTATAAATTGATAAAAAAAACAATATGTCTATTACGGGGCCCGGTATAATAATAATAACTGGTGCGCGCCTGATAATAAGTGGCGCGCGCCTGATAATAAGTGGCGCGCGCCTGATAATAAGTGGCGCGCGCCTGATAATAACTGGCGCACGTCGGATAATAACTGGGTTGCACATGATCTGGCGCGCGCCGAATAATAACTGGCTCGCGTCGGATAATAACAAGCGCGCCGGATAATAACAAGCGCGTCGGATAATAACTAGCACTAATTAATACATTCCCCATATGAAATGGGGTTTATAGCCCTACTGTTCTGTTCCGACTGGCCTAATGAAGACCGGCATACGTCAAATAGTGTCAATGTGTACACCGGAGCTCGGTATTTCGTCCCATCCCAACGACTGTACGTTGACCGTAGGCTCGCTATCCAGGAGGCCCCTTGTTCCATCCCTCCGTTAGCTAAAAAAGTTCATCGGGATATTTAAGCCTGGTTCCTCCTGCACCATTGATTGGCAAGGGGGATCCACGCCGGAAAATCAGGATGAACGTTCTCGGTCAACGCAGGGATGGAACACGGGACCTTCTAGATAGCGAGCCAACGTCTTATTAACTGAACCATGTGGCCCCCTTTCCAATAAGAAGGGTTGGGTAGCCAAAAAAGGTCTGACATTGAATCAGGTGACGTGGTTTTGATTCTGCCTTGAACGTGGCAAAAGGAGGGTCAACCATATTTTTCCGGGTGTTCCGGTTTCATCCCACTGCTAATATTTTATAATGCATCAAATGATTAATTTTGATAAAAATGAATATAATCTTGTCTGATATAAATCTATAAATTATTTATGATTAACATTTAACGTTGTCATGGTTTACATTCAATAATCTGAAAGGGAATTAGTACACAAATCCACGAGGTTGGATGAACAAAGTGAACAATATTTTGAACATTTTCATAGATAAACAAAAAATTATAGCGACCGTGTGCATGGTCTTCCGTAAGCGAATCTACGTAAGTAAGCCGATTTGTGTATCCGGTAAAGTGAACAACACATACTTTTGGTTAATGCAAAATGTATATTTTAAACAATGCAGAATGTATTAGGTATCTTTCTATGCATGGGTCGGGCTTGTGGAATAGGTAAGTAACTTTTAAGAACATAGTTTGGCATGATTTTATCAAGAAGAGCACGCAAATGTATTCTTATGACTGATAAATCATCTTTATACATATATTATTTTAAGCAAATTACATACTACAGCACATGAATTGCGTTTTAAATTTAGAAAATATTAAAGTCTGTGAGAAAGGAATAAAAATTACGTGACTTGAAAATATAAATTGAAAAAATAGGGCTATATATAACACATGAGTAATAATTAATTGCAATGTACTTTATTTCACATTTGCTGGAGTAAATATGTGTCGCTGCAAAATTACAAATAAACTTTGCCAGGAAAATGTGTATCCATATATAATGAGCCCATGACTTGACGTTTGAAATATTTAATACCAATACCTGTATTACTATAAAAACTGTTGATGTGTTATTTATGTAATGTAGCCTGTGATTATACTTTTATTATAAGGTCGAAATAATAGTCAAATTCATGATATATTCAAACTAAGTACAGCTGCTGTGGACACTTACAATTATGTGTATTAAATCATCTTAGAAATTCTATTGTGCATGGTATTTCAACTGCCAAGAAAGATATTTCGTGCACTGCTAATGTATATACGGCATATAAAAAACTAATATGTATAAAACATCGACAGTTCGAAACGTTTGTTTTTTGTTCCTGCCAGGGTGACTCAGTGAGTAAGACGTTGGCTCGCTAACTTCGAGGTGCCGTCTCCGATCCCTGCGTTGACCAAGAAAGTTCATCCGGATTTTTATATGGAAGCCTATTACGGCGAGAAGTCGAGGGCGAGAACACGAGAAGACGAGAAGTCGAGGACGAGAACACGAGAAGACAAGAAGTCGAGGGCGAGAATGCGAGGGAGCGAGAACGCGAGGAAACAGGGCGAGAATACGAGAATCTCGCTCCGAGAACACGAGATTACTTTCACCTCGACTTCCCGTCTTCTCGTCCCTCGACTTAATTCTCGTGTTCTCGCCTTTGAAAAACCTCGTGTTCTCGCACTCGACTTCTCGCCCTCGACTTCTCGCCCTCGTCTTCTCGCTCCCTCGTCTTCTCGCCTTTGAAAAACCTCGACTTCTCGCTCCCTCGCCTTTGAGTCAATCTCGTCCTCTCGTGTTCTCGCTCCCTCAATTCGTCACAATCTCGTGTTCTCGCCTCGGAAGTGCAGTTTATACGCATGTCCACTGACTACGGTATCGGCATTTGTATTTAGAAATGGATTATAATAAACGGAAATGTTTGAAGTTCTAGAATATTTAATAGTCCTAAACAATTTTAATCTCTTCTTGTACAGATAGTATTGTATTCTGTAATCGATTTTAAGTCTTCAGTCTTTGCTCTCTAACTTAATCAGCCTTCATCGGATGTTTTCACTTGATGCGTGGTTTTGTCAGTGCTGTAGGATGGAGAGCCTGACAAAGAAGAATGTATAGTCGGTCGAATGGTATTTAAAAAAAAACAGGTCCCGTGCCCGGAATCGACATCAGCTGGTTCTACGGTGGCTCAGTGGGTAGGACGTTTGCTCTCTAACTTCTTAAAGTTCCTCGTGATTTTCTGGCTATGTCCACCCTTGTCAGTGGTGTAGAACGGAGAGCGTGGCAAGAGACAAACACATAATCGTTCGGATGAAATAAAAATAACCGAGGTGACGTGTCCGAAATCTAAATGAAATGAAATTAAATAAAATGGGGTTTAACGTCCTACGCTTTTGCACACCTAACCTGGGCTAATGAAGACGGGCATACGATATACAGTGTGTTATCAAGGAAATTTTGCCCGGGCAGTGGCGCTACGGACTCTCTTGTATCAAATTTAAACTGCCGAGGGATCTCTTATGTGCAAGCCAATGTCCGGCCCTACGCCTTGCATCACTGACAAGGAGAAGCCGCGCCCAGAAATCTGGATGAACTTTCTCAGTCACCGCAACAATCGAAAACCCTGTGGTGTCAGTGGTGTACGACGGAGGGCCTGAGAAGGGACAATGTATAGTTGTTCGGATGGAATACAATAAACCGAGATCCCGTGGCCGGAATATAACTGGAGCTACGAAGGCTCAGTCAGTAGGATCGACGTTTGCTCTTATACTTTATCAAAGTTTTTCGGGATTTTTCGGTCGGGGTTCCTGCTTGTCAGTGGTATAGGGCGGAAGACCTCGCAAGGGACAACGTATAGTCGTTCGAATGGTACAAAAACAAACGTGGTTCCTTGTCCGAAATCGAAATGAAGCGGTGGCTACAGTGGCTCAGTGTGTAGGACGTTTGCTCTCTAGCTTCATCGAAGTGCATCGGGCTATTTTTGGAGATATCCTCTCTTGTCATTTGTGTAGGATGGAGGACGGGGTGGGGGAGGCTGGCAATGGATAACTTGTAGTCGTTCGGATGGGACAAAAAAACGGGGGCCCGTGTAGCCTACACATTAGCGTGGACGTTGGAAAGGTGGGGTCTGTCATTGATTTAAGCGGCTCGGTTTCGATTCGCCGCTTGGACGCGACAATGATAAGGGTCGTCTCTAACCGTGTGGGGTTTTTCTGGTTTCCCCCACTTAGTCTACGATTTACCCCCGAAAATCATTTCATCTCGTCTCAGCAAATCCCGGGTGAAAATCTGACGCTTTGTTGCACAAGTTAACCAGATAGCCGTCACTGTCGCATACATTTCTTCTCCGACATTACACAATACGTCTAGCACGAGAATTACGCCTCGAACTATATTTGTCAAGTTTAGCCATAGGGCCTAATGGGGTGAAAAAATCAAATTCCAAGCCAATCAGAAACCATAAAAGCAATCAACGCCATAGGTCACGGGTCAATAGCCATAAATAGACGATGGAATGCCTTTTACGGGAGGGAACACGTTGGTTTGTTTACATTTATCAGAGAGAATTTTTCTGCAGGTATACCGGGATTACTGTAGAATACCACATATTAAATGTTGCATTGACACGATGAAAACGACTAATCCCTGATCTGTGGAATAAATATGGCCAATAGTAGAGAAATAGCACCAATGATTGAAAAAATCTGTTATTTACTGGAAACAAGTATTTTTTCAAAACTATTTCAGTGAAACAATATCAAAGAGAAATATATACTAAATACACATGAAAACGATTTTGGCATGATTGAAATACTGGTTTGGTACTATAATTATATATAATTTTAAGAAAAAACAAAAATAATAATACCATGTGACCATAACCATACAATTAACAATAAGTCACCTTCATCAATTATATGGTTTAATTTATTTCAATAATTCGCTTGCAGTCAGGGGAAAACGGAGGACCCAAAGAAAACCCATGAGGTTGGACAGACGACCCTACTTCTTGTCACGTACCACTTGGGATTCGAATCCTTGTCAGTTGAATTAATGACAGCACGAGCTAACCATTCAGACACGCACCCGCCCCTCCATGAGGTTGAACAGGCAACCCTTCTCCTTGTCACGTACAACTGAGGAATCTAAACCACATCAGTGGACTCAATGACTGACCTTATGATACAACGTGCACATGCTAACCATTAGGCGCCCCCGCCCCCCTATATGATAGTATAAGTAAGATATGTACTCTATTTGAAGAAAAAAAATAAACAAATGCAATAATATAAATTCCCTCATACACAACAATACCTTACACTACTAGTAAATGAAATGAAATGGGGTTTAACGTCCTACTCTTCTGCACCTAACCTGGGCTAATGGAAGACCTTCATACGCTATACAGTGTGCTATGAAGGAAATTTTGCCCGGGCAGTGCTGCTACGGACTATCGGATTCCAGCTGACAAGGGATTTTTTACGTGCACGCCAATGTGTACATTGGACCTCGGTTTTCCATACCATCCAAACGACTAGACAGCTGTCCCTGTCAGGTCCTCCTTCACTGACAAAGGGAAACCAGACCGGTAAATCGAGATGAACTTTCTCAGCCAATGCAGGGATCGAACACACCACTAGTATTGATGAAAAATGAATATAGTAATTATAATAATATCATCATTTATATAGTGTATTGATATTGGAGAATGGTTTCTAATCTGCTGTTCAGATTCTTATATTCACAGAACACATGTATTTACACACAGATCAGGTCTTGTGCTCATTTACACTGTACAAAATTAAAAGATATATACCAGTAAATAAAAATACAAGGTTCCTCTGATTTTCATCACATCTGAATGACAAGATAGCTGTAATTGTACCTTTTTACATGCACACCAATGTATACAAGGGACCTCGGTTTTTCGTCACATCCGAATGACTAGACAGCTGTCCTTGTACCTTATCAGCCCCTCCGTCTGCACCAAAATTTTCCATGGGGAGAGCCCAGACGGGTGGAGGCGGGGTCAGTGAAAGGGGCCTCTCCGACACGGGAGCCCGGGCCGCTTCCAGACCCCAATCCGCCCCTGCCCTACTCCTTGTCACATATAAACGGGGATTGAAACCGAGCCCCCCCCCCCCCCCCCCACACACACACCCACCATCACCACCACCCCGCCAATGTGTATACGAGACCTCCGTTTTCCAGAAAAGTCTAGACTACGCTCTGAACCACCGCGGCTCAAACTTCATTTCGAATCCGGACACAGGAACTCGTTCTTTTTTACCCCATCCTTCCTTCTCCACTGGCATGGGTAAACCCCGCCAGAAAATTTCCTATGAACTTTGATTAAATCAAATAAAATATGGTTTAACGTCCACTGTTCTGCTCCGACTGTGCTATGAGGGAAAATGTGCCAGGAAAGTGGCACCTAATAGGTCTCCTCTTTTTTCGAATTCAGACTGCCAAGGGATCTTTTACGTGCATGCAATTTATAACCGTCCCATTCGAACAAATAAACTGTCGTTGCCAAACTCTCCGTCCTGCACCAATGATATAACCCGATAAACCCGATAAACCTTCTAGTCCAATGCAGAGATCGAACACGTGACCTTCAAATTAGTAAGCCAGCATCTTACCCACTTAGCCGTCGTGGCTCCAAACATTAACGTCCTACTCATTGAGCCACCCTACCTTCCACTTCATTTCGATTCCGAACACGGGACATTGTTTTTCTATGCCATCCGAACATACGTGGTCCCCTGTCAGGTCTTTCCTCCTACACCGCTGAAGTAACAGAGCAAACGTCCCAATCACTGACCTACCGTAGCTCCTATTTCAATTAGATTCCGGACTCGAGGCCTCGCTTATTTTTATTCCCTCCGCACGATTATACTTTGTCTCTTGCTAAGCTGTCCGTCCTACACCACTGACAAGGGTGGGCATAGCCAGAAAATCACGAGGAACTTTAAGAAGTTAGAGAGCAAACGTCCTACACACTGAGCCACCGTAGAACCAACTTCATTTCGATTCCTGGCACGGGACCTGTTTGTTTTAAATACCATTCGACCGACTATACATTCTTCTTTGTCAGGCTCTCCATCCTACAGCACTGACAAAACCACGCATCAAGTGAAAACATCCGATGAATATTTTTAGAGAGCAAAGAAAGATTTGACTGAAGACTTAAAATCAATTACAGAATACAATACTATCTGTGCAAGAAGAGATTAAACATGCTTAGGACTATTAAATTTTCTAGTCTGGAACTCGGTAGTCAGTGGTCTCTCTCCCTCTCTGTCGGCCTTTCTACCTCTTTCAGTCTTTCTCTCTCTGCTTGACTCTCTCTGTCGCTATCTCTGTGTGTCTGTCTGCCTGTCTCTGTGTCTGTCTGTCTATCTCTGTATGTCTATCTCTACCTGTCTCTTTGTCCCTCTCGCTCTCTATCTGTCTCTTTGTTCCCCTCTACCCGTCTCTCTCTGCCTGTCTTTCTCTCTGTCTGTCTCCCTCTCTGTCTGTCTGTCTCTCTCTATGCCTGTTTGTCTGTATCTCTGTATGTATCTCTCTGTCTGTCTCTCCCCCCCCTCTCTCTCCCTCTCTCTGTCAGTCTCCCTGTCCACCGCTGTCTTTGGCTGTCTTTCTCTCTGTGTCCGCCTCCCTCTGTGTCTGTCTGTCTGTCTGTCTGTCTCTGCCTCTCTGTCTGTCACCATCCCTCTCTGTCTGTCTGTCTCTCTCTATGCCTGTCTGTCTGTATCTCTCTGTCTGTCTCCCTCACCGTCTGACTCGCCCTCTCTCTGTCAGTCTCCCTGTCCACCTCTGCCTTTGGCTATCTTTCTCTCTGTGTGTCCGCCTCTCTCTGTGTCTGTCTCTCTCGCCCTCTTAGTGTCTCTGTCTGTCTGTCTCTCTCTGCCCCCACCCCGTGTCTGCCTCTCTGTCTGTCTCCACCCTCTCTGCCTATCTGCGTCTGTCTGTCTCTCCCCCTCTGTGTGTATCTCGCTTTGACTCTCTCTCTCTCTCTCTCCCTCTCTCTCTGTTGGTCTCTCTCGCTCTGTGTCTCTCTCTGTCTCTCTCTATGACTGTCTCTCTGACTCTGTCCCTCTCTCTCTGTATGTCTCTCTGACTCTGTCCCTCTCCGTCTATGTCTGTCTCTCTCTGTGTCTGCCCCCTATGTGTCTGTCTCTCTCTGTCTTTCTGTCTGTCTCTCTATGTGTCTCCACTCTCTATGTCTGTCTCTCTCTCCCTATGCCTGTCTGTCTGTCTATGTCTCTCTCTCCCTGTTCTCTCTCTCTTTGTCTCGTCTCTCTATGTCTCCCTCTGGCTCGCTGTCTGCCCCACTCTCTATCGCTCTGTCTTTCTCAGCCCGTCTCTCTCCCTATCTCTATGTCTCTCTCTGTCCCCTCTCTATCTGTGTCTCCCTCTCTGTCTCCATCAGTGTCTCTGTCTCCCTAGCTGTCTCCCTCTCTGTCTGCCCCCCCCCCTCTCTCTGTCAGTGTTCTTGTCCATCTCCCTGTCTTTTGCTGTCTTTCTCTCTGTATGTCCGCCCCCCTCTGTGCCTGTCTGTCTGCCTGTCCCTCTCTCTGTGTCTCTCTCTACCCCCACCCCTGTGTCGGCCTCTCTGTCTGTCTCCACCCCGCTCTGCCTGTCTCTCTCTATGCTTGTCTGTCTGTGTCTGTCTGTATGTCTATCTCTCTGTCTCCCGCTCTGTTTGTCTTTCTCTCTTTCTGTCAGTATCCCTGTCCACCTGTCTTTGGCTGTCTTTCTCTCTGTGTGTCGGTCTCCCTCTATATCTTTCTGTCTCTCTCTGCCCCCCACCCGTGTCTGCCTCTCTGTCTCTCTGTTTCTCTCTGTCTCTCTGTTTCTCTCTCTCTCTCTCTCTCTCTCTCTCTCTCTCTCTCACTCTCTATGCCTGTCTGTCTGTCTGGGTTAATTTTTATACTATGAACCACATTTTACCAGAAACTGATTCAGTTATCTAACGTATATTGGGTGAGAGACAGACGAACCCGGAGAAAACCCACGATGTTTGACATGCGACTCAACTCCTTGTCACGTGCAAGTGAGGAATCGAAACCACGCCACTTGACTCAATGACAGACATTATGATCAAACCTGCACGTCTTAACCATTCGGCCCCACCCCCGTTTGTCATAACCAAAGTTTTTGCATGACTGGGAATGTGTTCAATCCAAATAATACCAGAACCATTTCTAATCCACATCAAGTTTCAAACAATGTTGTTGTTTTTTTTATTTTTAAAAAAGAAATAAGAAAAGCGGTATCGTACACATGTTTAAAAGCAACGATGTTAATAATTTTTATGGTTAATGTCACTACCACTGCCACAATCTTTGATTTGACCTGCTCGTCTAGGGGTTGGTTTGACTCCGGACAAGCTACTGTTGTATCTCACTTCTTAAAGACTTCACCATTGTGTTTTCTCACGATACCGAAATCAAATATGTAACAGGAGCAAAAACAGTTGTTTCTATACGTTTTATGCCGCAGCAGTTACACAATAGTCTACATTACAATGTTTAAAATTAATATCTCTTTCTCTCAACTATAAAAGTCTAACCAGCTTGGCGAGAATCAGACAATGATCGTCTAAGCAATCCAGTGCATGTTTGAATTTAAAGAATCTAAATGATGTCTAAAATTATTCTAGTCCCGCTCTCTCTTATAGGTGACGAATGACGTACACCGTAAAAACTTTCCGTAGTTTAACACATTTTTTCTGTTAATTGATGGATTATTTTGAGAAATTGTGTTAAAAGAGTGAATTATTTCTTAAAATTACGTGTTTTATGTAATTCTGTGGAATATCCAGTATTAAACAGGAAACTTCCGTGAAATTTGGGGATAGAATATTTTATTCCCTTCTATAACGGACTTAATTCTGTTATTTTACGGAATAAACGGTGGAATGACAGGAAAGTTTCGTGAAATTCAGTAATAAAATGTTTCATTCCCTTATATAACGGACTATTTCTGTTTTCAAATGCAACGATAAGAAATCATATACATATATAATCATTCCTAATAAGTATCATTTTATAGTATTCATTTCGATTTATTAACCATAATATGACGGATCATATTGTGTAGAGTTTGGAATATTAATAGTCATGTCTATCTAATTTCCATTATTTATAAGATTTTAAAGAATAGTCGAGATGCTTGTTAAATTCAGCTCATCGATCGGACATCAATAAATCAATGATGCATGCAATTACCACCGAAAAATAAACAAAAGAAAAAAGCAGTTTTATTCCAGTTCTTGCAATCATGTTATATTTTAAATGAAATTGAAATTACAATTGGTGAAATTTCCATGGCCACATGGATTAATTTATTATATCGTTCAAACAGGCAGATTTTGATGACATTTGATTTTAAGATTTTCCACTTCACAAGTAGGATTTAGTATAACAGAATCTGTTTTGTCCACCTCATCCAACTAGACCATATGTTCCTCTTTGGATCGATATCGTTGTTTGTCGATAATTTGGGTGCCCCGAGATAAAAACAATGGATAGTCATTACACTATATCTATATATACAACCCTAGATGATTCTCTATCATAAACTATCAAGAAAATGTACCTCTATGTTGTATTTCCATTTGATTTTTCGTTAAAATAGACGGTTTTTTTAACGGTGAGCGGAATATTTGTTTGGGTTTTCAATGTTTGACAAAGTTACGTTATCTTGTTTATCCAAATTCGGAATTTTTGTACCGAAACGAATTAACACCCACTACCATTCGGGTCTATTCGTTTATTTTATGATATGCGACCTGACAAAATCTGCTCTAAGATTCGATTAAATCTCAGGATCGGCCATCCTCGTGTACATGTACTTAACGTGTGTCGCTCAATTTGTTTTAAATATGTGTGCTTTTATATTTCCGATATACCCATGGACATATAGGTCTATTTATATCGGCATTTATTACAGCTGCAAATCGTTGTCGTAGCTCATGAAAAAAACTCGCTTACACCCTAGTGGCGTGCTAACACCCTTGTGGTGATTTAAAAGCTTTTGATCCGATTAAAGACCGGCCCCACGAGCGATCGTCCGACTGGCCCTTCGGGACAACTTTAAACTCAAAATTAGCAATGACAATTGCAGTATTTTGAAAATTGCTATTGTGGTATGAAATATGCATTTTAATTGATATTAAAAAAAAATAACAAAAGATTGCCACTATACTTTTATTTGCACTTAAACAACAATCTTTCGAGGCAGCCATTCAAATGTCCCATTCTGAACCTTAAAATCAGGCATATTATACACTTTTATATCCCTCAAACAACCCCCCTGTACAGTGGAATGTTGTTTGTAAAAAAAATAAATAGCGAAAATTCTATATGCAAAAACAAAATGCGGACCCAATTATGGCACAATAGCAAATAAGCACTCATAACTACATGCAAATACAAGTAAATATCATTGAATACAGCCATTGAAAAACCTATGGCTGTATTCAGTGGCTCGAAAACGTACTACTTTTGTCCAGAATGACGTCACTGTCAGAATTACGTCAAACGGTCATGACGTCACCGCTATCGCTCGTGGAATACTTGCGCAGGGATACACTCTCTTGAACTATTGAATATCCCGAGCGGTATTCAATGGTCATTGAGTTCTATCTATATGTATACGCGTACATTTATACTATATATTATAACAACGGCTTATTGAATGTTTAATATAGTGGTTACTGTATCTTGCTTAATGAAATATATTTACATAATGTAGCTTATACATATTCTTGTTGTTTACTCGGTAATAATATAGTTAAATTGATAACTTTCAATGCAAAAATACATTAAAAACTTGTTAGCTACGTGAACTTCTCAAATGGGTGGTCTATCAATATTACTTTTTGTCTTAATTCCGTTATGCATCATGCATGGAATGGTTTAGGATTAACATCAGTTTTGGTCTTAATTCTGTATAAATTGATAAAAAACAATATGTCGATTACGGGGCCCGGTAAGGGACGCAAAGAATAAAAATATAATAATAATAACTGGTGCGCGCCTGATAATAACTAGCGTGCGTCTGATAATAACTGTGGCGCGCCTGATAATAACTGGTGCACGTCGGATAATAACTGGCGTGCACCTGATCTGGCGCGCGCCGAATAATAACTGGCTCGCGTCGGATAATAACTGGCTCGTGCCGGATAATAACAAGCGGGCCGGATAATAACAAGCTCGTCGGATAATAACTAGCACTAATTAATACATTTCCCATATGACTGGCCTAATGAAGACCGGCATACGCCAAATAGTGTCAATGTGTACACCGGACCTCGGTATTTCGTCCCATCCCAACGACTGTACGTTGACCGTAGGCTCGCTATCCAGGAGGCCCCTTGTTCCATCCCTCCGTTAGCCAAAAAAGTTCATCGGGATTTTTAAGCCCGGTTCCCCCTGCACCATTGATTGGCATGGGGGAAACCACGCCGGAAAATCAGGATGAACGTTCTCGGCCAACGCAAGGATGGAACACGGGACCTTCTAGATAGCGAGCCAACGTCCTATTAACTGAACCATGTGGCTCCCTTTCCAATAAGAAGGATTGGGTAGCCAAATAAGGTCTGACATTGAATCAGGTGACGTGGTTTTGATTCTGCCTTGAACGTGGCAAAAGGAAGGTCAACCGTTTTCTTTCGTCTGTTCCGGTTTCACCCCACTGCTAATCATCCGTACGTAGAGTATTTTATAATGCATCAAATTATTAATTGATACAAATAAATATAATCTTTTCTGATATAAATCTATAATTTTTTTTTTTGATTAACATTTAACGTCGTCGTGGTTTACATTCAATAATCAGAAAGGGAAATAGTACACAATGAACAAGTGAGAGAGAGACAGAGAGAAAGAAGGTCATTTCGGGACTAACATATTGTTTAATTTTATTTCAATAATTCGCTTGTGCGTAGGGGTCTTTAGCAGTGGCAAGAAACCGGGGGGGCCAAGACAAAACCCACGAGGTTGAATGAACAAAATAACCACGATAGTATATTTTCAACATTTTCATAGATAAACAGAAAATTATAACGATCGCGTGCATGGTCTTCCGTAAGCGAATCTACATAAGTAAGCCGATTTTTGTATCTGGTAAAGTGAACAACACATACTTTTGGTTAATGCAAAATGTATATTTTAAACAATGCACGGTGTATTAGATGCCTTTCTATAGTGTATAATATTTCTGGTCGCATGGGTCGGGCTTGTGGGATAGGTAAGTAACTTATAAGAACATAGTTTGGCATGATTTTATCAAGAAGAGCACCTAAATGTATTCTTAGATTATTTTAAGCAAATTATGACTGATAAATCATCTTTATATATAGATTATTTTAAGCAAATTACATACTACAGTACATGAATTACGTTTTGAATTAGGAAAATTAAAAGTCTGTGAGAAAGGAATAAAAATTACAATACTTGGAAATGTAAATTGAAAAAAATAGGCCTACATATAACACGTATTTCCATTTGATTTTTCGTTAAAATAGACTGTTTTTTACGGCCGGGGGGTGGGGAGCGGTATATTTGCTTGAGTTTTCAATGTTTGACAAATTCTGAATTTTTGTAACGAAACAAATAAACATCCACTACCATTCGGGTCTATTCGTTTATTTTATGGTATGCGACCTGACAAAATCTGCTCGAAGATTCGATTAAATCTCATGATCGGCCATCCCCGTGTACATGTACTTAAAGTGTGGCGCCCAATTTGTTTTATATTTCCGGTATACCCATAGACATATAGGTCTATTTACATCGGTATTTGTTACAGCCGCGAATCGTTGTCGCAGCTCATTAACAAAAAACTCTTTTAACACTCTTCTAGTGGCGTGCTAACACCATTGGGGTGATTTAAAAACTTTTGATCCGATTAAAGGTTTTCTACAATTGCATTTTATCCTTAGATACGGTAAATGTGGAATCTATATTGTCGCTCCGGTATCTCTAAGTATTGGCAGGGTGTCGTACACGAGGCAGGGTGTGCTTACTGGTTCGAGAACTACTGATACACTTCTTGTGCAAGGAATTAACATATAGCTAACTAACCTTCGTCTTACTATTGTAATTCTACATTACTTAAATAATACCAAACATAATTTACTTTTGAAGGCAACATGTTCCATTATTTGAGAAAAGGAAATCACGGTGGCTAAGCGGGTAAGACGCTTGCTCGCTAGCCTGGATGTCGCGTCTTCGATCCTACATTGGCCGAGAAAGTTCATCGGGATTTTCCGACATGGACATTGGACATGTTTCCCTTCGTCAGTAAAGGACAGCTGTTTTCGGATGGGACAAAAAAACCGAGGTCCCATACATTTGTGTGCTTGTAAAAGATCCCTTGACAGTTGGAATTCAATATAAGAGTAGGCCACATTGCCGCTGTTCAGGCAAATTTCCCTCATAGCACAAAATGCGCTTGGGAGCCAAGCGAGCCAATAAAGACGGGAATACGCCTATGTGCACAAGGGACCTCGGTTTTTCGTCCATTCCTAACGACTAGACGTACTGAAACTAATGCAATACATGCAATGTATATAATGCACATACATATGCCACTATTGCTTCTTTTGATATTTTGTATTTGATGGGTGGATGGATGCCTGTGTAATAGGCCCCTTGAAATATCTTGGCATAGGATCCCACAAAACCTTAATCCGGACAGGACTGGAAGTTTTTATAAAGATCACCTAATTATCAGTGACGTAATCGATGCTAAAATAATCACTTCTTATCCAGCTACCAAAGAGACTACACGTTGATAATACAAGTGTTTGGTGGTTCTTCATAGTAAGTTACGAAATATTACATTTGGTTTGAAAACGTCGACAAATAACCGGTATAAATGCTTCTTACACTTTATTTAATTTTCTCTGGTATAATAAAAGCGTTATGAAATATGAGATATACAAAGGCTCTCACAAACTATAGATAAAAGATAGGCTGGCACTGCCAGGCAGGATACGCCCACATTTTTGAGAGATGGATAGAGAACAAGCAATTCCGAAAGTGATTTTTCCTACATCATTAAGTCCTGTATTTCATACTGTATCGGGAGCAGCCATTTTGTTGGTCAGTTCCAGTCTGATATTCATGAAATTCGAAGCCGACAATGATAATGGTGTGACGGTACACAACCTAGAAATGTGACTTTTCGTCAAAATCGGATAAGAATTGTGACCTGTAGAGAGTCCACAACCATGATATACCATATTTTTATACTTGTGGACTCTCTACAGGTCACAATTCTTATCCGATTTTGACGAGACTTGAAATATAGGTTTATCCCCATAAGATCTCGGTTCCTTTCGATAATGGCATGTATCGGATCAGAACTTCATGGATTATGGCCCCTGATTGTACGAAATATCATGTTTTTAGCTTGTGGACCCTATAGAGGTTACAATTTTGAACCGATTGTGATGAAACTTGACATGCATGTTTATAACCCCAAAATCTTGGTTCCTTTCGATATTTGCGCCCATCGGATCGTAACTTCCTGAATTATGGCCCCTGATTGTCTGAAAAAGCGCCCTTTTTAGCTTGTGGTCCCTCTGGAGGTCAAAATTATTATCCGATTTAAAAAACCGTTTGATTATATCCCCGTTACATGGTAATGAAGGTTGAGTTCAAATTTCGTGAAAATCGGACCAAAATTGACAAACAAAATGGAGGGGGGCACGATGTTTTCATTGGGGTGGACAGTTCCTGAACTATTTAAGGTATCTCTGTCGAAATTCGACGGCACATTTTCGGAAGAGGGGGCGCATAGCCACCCCCGCGGCATATCCTATACCCTAGTACGAAATCTCATCGGATTCGAGCGTTATCAACCATTTCCAGTTTCTGCCTTTATGAGACCGGAGTAAGCGATTGACTACCTGCCCAGCACGCCTCTACAGTGAGAATTTTTGCTTAGGTTACACAGATGGATGAGCCTTTAAAGAAGCTAAATCGCTAATATTTGGGACTGAGAAATTAACCCAAAAGGGCAGCAACGCATATAATAATGTAATCTGATTGTATATGAACTAATTTACATTCAATTGTTTCCGTTTTGACTCAAATTTCAAATCAGTTATGTCCAGCGAAATATGGCATGAGTCTTAACTGAATAGACATTTCTAGTGTCTGATTATTCAAGTCTATTGTGCATGCTCTCCAACTAAGTTATAGCGTCACCGTTTGACGTTAGTTTTACCATTTTACCATTTACAACGTCTAAGATACTTTAAATGCTAGTATGAGATCTGTAAGTAATTAATAAGTATCATCAAATACAACTAGATTAATGTCCAGTCTTCTTTTGTCTGGTCATGGTATGTCCAAATAATAGGTGTTGCGACTCCTACTCTTTACTGTTGTAACAGCGGACACCGATTATATCTGTTGTAATGGGCTGTCTGCTAGTCTTGCCTACAGACCATGTAAACGACAACGGTCCGCAAAATTAAATCTTAGCACTGTAGACCGTCTATACCTTGATACGGGCTCCTCCACTTCAGTAGAGTTACAACACTGAGCAAATTCATTATCAAATGGTTCACTGCATATCTGACAAACAGGCGATACTGTATCCAACTGAATCTCAAAATTTAAAGCAATTTGTGAAATAAATTTGAAACGTTCTTCAAAGGTTTATGGTAGGAGTATCATGAATCTCCCATCCCTAATCAGAAATCTAAATCACTAATTGGACTTGCTCCTATTATATTGACACAGGGAATAACTTAATCACTAAAATATGCTCGAACATTGATTCAGCTACCTCCAAAACGTATATTTGACACCAAACCTGATCCTCATGCAAAGTTTGAATTTTCCCGCCAAAACTGACCGCCACCTTGAACACCCCCAATATTGACTTAGCGGTAGAACTTATCACAACAATGTGTATGAAAATGGATTCATTTACCCCGAAAACGTACATTATGATACCAAACTTTGCCGCCAAAACTGACCGCCGCTTTGAATAACCTCCAATATTGACTCAGCAGTAGCACTTATCACAACATGGTTTTAGCTCTTAACATTATCTAAGGGTTGCTTTCGATATTCGTGCATATCGGATCCTAACTTCCTGAATTATGGCCCCTGATTGTACGACAAATCGTATTTTTAGCTTGTGGATTCTCTAGAGGTCGCATTTTTTTTTTAAATACGATTTTAAAAACCGTTTAAATATATCACAACATTCTACCATACTGTAGGTTGAATTCATATCTCTAGAAATCGAAATGAAACTGCACGTCATAATGGCCGCTCTTTGCATGCAAATCGTGTATTGTATGTAATAGAAGGTTAATGTTAATAAATTGTATGGCGAATGTAGCACTACCGCTGCTACATATCTTTGTTTTGACCTGGTCGTCTAGGGGTTGGTTTGACTCCGGGCTAGCTACTGTTGTATCTCGCTTCTTAAGCACTTCACCATTGTGCTTTCTCATGATACCGAAATCAAATATGTAACGGGAACCAAAATAGTTGTTTTCTATAGTTTAATGTCTACATTACAATATTTAAAATTAATATCTCTTTCTCTCAACTTTTAAAGTCTAACCAGCGAGGCGAGATTCAGAAAACAACATCATCATGAAATGGTCGTCTAAACAACTCAATGCGTGTTTGACTTTAAAGAATCTAAATGATGTCTAAAATTATTCTAACGCCGCTATCTCTTATAGGTGTTGAATGACGTGGGATAATTAGTAATTTTTCACACACGTGTATTTCAAACAATAGAGACTTTTGGCAAGTGGCATTTTCCCTATCCGTATCACGTATCCGTATCGTATACGTGACACGTTGCGTCAGAGTAGTTTTAGAGTTTTGGCAAATTCTTGCGTCGCGTACGTATGCGTCACTGAGCTGAGCTTGGTTCTGTACAGCATGATGGCAAATATCTACCAAGATCACCACCCCCATGAGCTATTATAAAAAATTAATGTTGCATCTTACTAAAAGAAATCTTTGACTTCGAGTCGACAGCAATTTTCGGTTTCACTAATTTGAATCACATCATTTACAGATTTGCAAGTTCGCATATCTACCTAAATCTAGCACGTAGATCAACCAGCGTGCAGACAGACGGGCGGGAAAAGTATGAAAATTCCCGAGAAAAACCCATCAAAAATAATGATTAAATTCCAGTCTTTATTATGGTTAAATTCACATCAAATATGCACCTTCGTGTTCTGGGATACACATAGATTCATAAAAACGCTATGATACAACATTTCAGCGTCTATAAAGACGACAATGTTATACGGACCTTCTCCGTATGAAAGCTATTCGATACGGGCTGCCGTATCCGTGTGCCGTTTCACGTATGAGAAATACACACACATTGATGACGTCACACACAAAATCCATACGGATACGCGATACGTACTAGGAATTTGCGCTTGCCAAAAGTCTCTCATAGCAGCTTTTACTTGAAAAATGTAAATTACCAATATGTTTACTAAACTGTACCTCCGTTAACGTATCAAAGTAACCAGCGTGTGTTCTATATGTTTGGTTATGAAATTAGAATCAATAATTTGTAAAGATAAAAATATTGTTTCAGCCATCATTTCTCCATTCCTTGTCTATGAATTTGAAAACTATGTCGCAACGACAACATTGTTACACCAACGAGGATTAAAACGTCATGTATCTGATAAAATAAGATAATAATCATCGTCGTGTAAGTTTAAAGTTGTCGTGCAACGTTCGGTCACATAAATAAGATAATAATCATCGTCTAGTAACAGGTTAATAGCCTGGTTTACATTCAATAAATTGAAAGGGGATTAGTACACAATGAACAAAGTGACCACGATAGTATATTTTGAACATTTTCATAGATCTAAAAAAAATAAATAGCCATCGTGTACATGGTCATCCGCAAGCATATCTACATAAGTAAGCCGATTTTTGTATCTGGTAAACTTAACAACACATTATATATACTTCTGGTTAATGAACAATGTATATTTTAAACAATGCACAATGTATTAGGTGCCTTTCTGTGCATAATATTTCTGGACGCATGGGTCGGGCTTGTGGAATAGGTAAGTAACTTATAAGAACATAATTTGGCATGATTTTATCAAGACGAGCACCCAAATGTATTT
This sequence comes from Patella ulyssiponensis, assembly GCA_963678685.1. Lineage (NCBI taxonomy): Eukaryota > Metazoa > Mollusca > Gastropoda > Patellidae > Patella > Patella ulyssiponensis. The sequence goes on along the minus strand of OY783232.1, from coordinate 55,802,046 downwards.
TAATGACTGATAAATTATGATCATTATATTACAATATACAATGCAAATCTTATGTTTTGTAGCTATGTCCCACAAATTCGACGCAGTCCAGATTAATCGTCCGTAAATAATTAAGGCTGTCGATAGATCGACTCACCTTCAATTGTATATAGATTATTTTAAGTTAATTGTGTATCCATAATATTTAACATCAATACCGGTATTATTGTAAAAACTGTTGATGTGTTTTTTATATAGAATGTGTCTTATGATCAGCACGCTGTTGATAATCTTGCAAATTTTAGTGTGCATGGAATTGCAACTGCCACTGCCTGATACAAGGCTGTTGCCGAAAGATTAGTGTAGTTCCCCTCTCTCATAAGTTGCCCAAATTCGTTGACATCCAGGGTTCAATAGTTTTCTATAAATGTGTCCGGTTCAAATGGCCTCCACGTAGGTTTTAAAAACTGTATCACCTGGAAAAAAATAACACGGGTAAAGGTCAGTCAATATTGTTACAAAGCAAAATAGTTTGAGTTTGTATCGTTTTAAGTGCGACATGCCAGTAAGATTTAAATTTGTCTGATTCATAACAAATTCCAAAATTTTAATTCATAAAGAATTATTAGTGATGTTGGAGCTTGAAAGGATTTCATCTTTAACGACTAGTACATAAACGTATTTAACGATTAGACTATGAATGTGTCTAACGAGCATTTGATGTCATTTATTTAGATTTACACCAGCGAGTCGTAGTTCTCGCTTTCAGTGGAACCAGCCTTTTCTCTGTATCTCTGAAATGCTATGGTCGTAAAACGCACACTAAAAAAGTACAAACGAAAAACACAAACGGGTACATAAACATATTTAATTATTAAAAATTAAATATAAATTGTAGCTCAAAATGTTAATTTCTTGGATTTTGATTGGTCGAAAAGTGGCTTCGAAAGAGTATAACAGTCCTCTTAATTTCCTTGGGCGATAATAAGAAAATTTCATTTCAATGCTTGTGTCAAAATATTTGCTATGATGACCATGACGACTAATCAGACTGGTCGAATTACAATATTTCAAAAAAAACTCCTACTGGCTCGTTTTAACTGATGTGACATATTCTAACAATTAGAATGCTCTGACTGGGGAGAAAAAGATTCACTTTTGGCTTAGTAAAAGTTATACCGACGAAAGACAAGTCTTTATATCACCAGTACTCTATACGGTGTTGTACTGGAAATAGGGCCCAACACTTTTAGGGTCTCTGTGTTTCCCTAAGCTCTCGCTTGGTTCAATAAATCCTCTCAATAATCACCTATGTAATGAAACTAATGCAATAAATGCAATGTATAATGTACATACATATGCTATTTTGATATTTTGTATTTGATGGATGGATGGATGTCTGTGTGATATCTTGGCCTAGGACCCCACAAAACCTTAATCCGACCCTGACTGGAAGGTTTTTATAAAGATCACCTGATTATCAGTGACGTAATCGATGCTAAAATAATCACTTCTTATCCAGCTACCAAAGAGACACCACGTTGATGATACAAGTGTGTGGTGGTTCTTCATAGTAAGTTACGAAATATTACATTTGGTTTGAAAACGTCAACAAATAACCGGTATAAATGCTTCTTACACTTTATTTAATTTTCTCTGGTAGAATAAAAGCGCTCTGAAATATAAGATATACAAAGGCTTTCACAAACTATAGATAAAAACGAATTTACATGGGAGACAACTCTTTAAAGCATATCACGCTACTTTTATAGTATTAGATGGAGTTACCGCCCCCAGACCAGGTCAAATCGAAAAATGCCTTGTCGTGGATTTCTCAGCTCAAATTGTCCAAGGAATCAGAATCCCAACCTGACATAAATATGCAATATTCTTGACGACACATAGTTCACAAATATAGGCTTTTAGGCATAAAAGTATAAAATATAATAGATCAATCCTAAACCTAGCATTACTAATACTAACACATAACACCTTTCATTTTCACTTCTTATTAAGTTATTATTTTACGGGATGAAAAGAAAGAAAACTCTATTAAGTACTTATAAAATATTTATATAATACTACTGCGAAATTAATTAATATGTACCTGAAGGGTAGATTTACCGGTATTTAAAATGCCATGACTAGTACACAATAAAGACATGGAAACATGTTTTTCTCTTCTCATGTATGCACGAAAATGAAATGGCGGTAATTTTACGGGGAGTAATCATGGGAATTAATTATACAGGGAGCATTCATGAATACACTCATCAAACAAAATAAAGTATCGGTTTTCAATGACAGTGTCTGAGTGTCCGTATTTCAAAACAACATTCGCGTCGCCGTAAATTCGTTCGACTACGGCGACCTCGGTCGTGATCAGTTGTTTTAGGAATTCCACGCTTGACATTTAGGTCATAGCTTTAGGTGATTTCTGAAAGTTCTCAAATAAGAGTAAAAAAAAACGTCATGGCAAACCTATAATCCACTCTCTAGTCAATCGGATGGCCCAGATTTAAATAGATTAAAACAGCCGTGAGTTTTGATTATTTAATTAGATAGACTTAGTCTCGATTGTCAAGTACCATTGTTAATATTTTAAACGCTTATAATAATGTAATTTGAAAATCTATTTTTAAACTATTATTATAGCAAGAACGGCCAGCTGTTTATCCAAATCTTACATACTGCATCTTTAATAATATATTTCAAGTCACCTCCATAAATATAATGAAGACCTTTATAATAATACTACTAATAATAATGATATTTGTATCGCGCAACTATTCAATCCACTAGGGAATGCACTAAGCGCTAGAAAATGTTCTCACATTAAAAGTGTTAATGATAGTGACTAAATAACCACGTTTTTCATTTGGATTTAATAATCGACACAGATTCAGATGGTCGGATATTTTCTGGAAGTGTATTCCAAACAATTGATGCACTGTACCGAAAAGTTCTGTATCCAAATGATTTCAAATTATAGGCAGGTACATCCAGGAGTTGTCCTTCCGGTCTTAATGATCGTTTGGGTTGATACAGTGATACTAGATTTTGAAGGTTACCTGACACGGATTTGTTTATCGATTGATAGTTTAACGATAAGATTTTAAAGTTGATCCTTTCTCGAACACCGAGCCAGTGTAATTTGTTCAAGACTGGGGTGATGTGTGATCTTGATTTAGTTTTTGTGACAATGTAAGCAACGCGACGCTAGTGAAACGATCCCTTGACAGTTGGAATTCAATATAAGAGTAGGCCGTAGCACACTGTATGGCGTATGTCCGTCTTCATTAGCCCAGTTTAGGAGCAGAACAGTAGGATGTTAAACCCCATTTCATTTTATTTCTCTAGTGAAACCACGTGCGTAGAACAGCTAATCGGGCCGGGCCTTCGATAACGAAAATAAATTGAAAGTAGTCTATTTTCAGAAATTAGGCTTGGTCTGATAGCGACATATTTCTTTGTTTAAAGAGAGGGAGAAATGGAGTTTAACAACCACTCGACACAACTAGGTCATTTCGGGACTAACACATGGTTCAATTTTATGTCAATAATTAGCTTGCACGTATAGGGGTCTTTAGTAGTGGGAGGAAACCGGAGGCCCCAGAGAAAACACACGAGATTGGACAGGTATCCCTACTCCTCGACACGTACATCGAAATCACGCCAGTTGACTCAATGACAGACCTTATGGTACAGCGCGTACGTGCTATTCATTAGATCATCCAAACCCCCCTTCTTTGTTCAAAGTAAAGAATGTTTTACCTCTTCTAAATCATGTTTTCATGAATGTGCCTGGGAATAAGTTCATACAGATTTTCCGGCGTTATTTCTCCTTGTCAGTGATGCAGGACCGAGGGTCTATCAAGGACAGCTGTGTAGTCGTTCGGAAGGTACGAAAAACCGAAGCTCCGTGTTCAAATTAGCGTGCACGTAAAATATCCCTTGGCAGTTGGAATTCCATATAAGTGTAGGCCGTAGTGTCGCTGTCCGGGCAAACTTTCCCTCATAGCACACTGTATAGCCTATACCCGTCTTCATCGGCCCAGATCGGAGCAGAATAGTAGGACGTTAAACTCCGTTTCCCTTCATTTCATTTATTCAGTGAGGGGAGGTGGTGGGGATTTAAATCTTAACAAACGATCTCAATAAGAAATTCTCGATATTTGTTCATGTACTACTGATAAGTATGTTTTTTTGTTCGCTACAGAATGTAAATTTATATTTACATAACTTGCAAAAAAAAAAAAAAAAATGACTGGCACTAACAAATGAGGGGTGGGGAGGGTATTTAACGTCAAAATACCGGCCATAACTAGAAATACAAGATATCGGGTTGCACACCATTAAGAAGGTCCAAATACATATTAAAAATTGTAAAATATTTTCTCACATGTACATATTTTCTGGCATATACATGATTTTGAAGAGATAAAGCCCTCTTTCATTGATCAAACGACATATGTCTCCTTTCAATTTATTTTATTTAATGCTAGATCATATTAACCAATATATTTATATATAGAAACATAACACGCACGTGATTCCATTAAAGCCACGGTCATTGTACGATTTTACTTGTTGTATGCTTGCTCGATTGATTCTTATTTATTGTATGGTGACTTATTGTCTGCTAGGTTGATTTCAAATTTTCCGGTTCGATGAATTTCGAGAAATGTGTTTGGAGAAATATATTTGGAGAAATGTTTTTGAAGAAATGTTTTTGGAGAAATGTTTTTAGAGAAATGTTTTTAGAGAAATGTTTTGCAAGATGTGTATTTGGAGATTTGTATTTTGAAATTTGTTGTTCGATATTTGTTTTTCGTTGTATTTTTCTGATGAAATGTAAATATAGATTAATTTTTTGATTTTAAAAAAAAAAAAAAAAATATCTTATTATATTAAAATACATTTTACAAATCTGATATGACGAATGTCTGATTTGTGAAACAAATATTGATTTTAAGATACAAATGTTAATTTTAGTGTACAAATGTCGAAATACGAATTAAGGACTATGAATTTAGAACTAAGAACTACGAACACTGAATAAAGAGCTGCTTGGTCTTCCATACTCATTATCGATCAGAATTTGAATATTTGGATCATTGTTTGAGAAGAGAATGATTGGGACATTGATTTAAGGGCTTGGGTAATTTCCCCATGTGTAATATTTCTGTCACAAAAATCTCTATCCGACTCTGACAGAGTTCGATTAATATTTTTGCATACATTATTAATTTCATCTATATTTTCATTTACATCTTTTGAATATAATGACTTATAAAAAGCTGCGCATTCGTGAATAATTGCGCAACTATCTGTTAGTATTTCCCTTCTACTATCTTTTAGTTCTTTAATGTAATTTTTATTTTGTCGTTGCTTTTCTAGATTCATAAAATAATGTGTATTCCTATCGCTTTCGGTCGAATATTTGACCTTTGATCTTAAAATAGCAGCCCCACACTGTTGATTTTCAAATCTTTCAAGGTCGATTTCTAACAGTATAATCTGTCTTAACACCACGTGCTATTAAACTGTATTCATTTTGCAGTTTATTTTGAATATTCCAAAAAAGTTTTTTCTCCTTATGAATTTTAGCCTTCGAAAATCTTTGTGCGGCTGCTTTACATTTGTAGTTAAGACAGTCCCGCCGTACCAGTGGTTCAGATGTGTAAATAGGGTTCTTTAACTCCGTATGTATAATATTTCTGATTTCTGTACAAAATATTTTATCTAAGAGTAAATTATCATTAAATATGTAGATACCCTTCCCACGGTCGCATTCGGACAAATCTATCTTTTAAATTAAATTGGCAGTGATCTGATAACTGACTGTGAATAATTGATACATTTTTTACATTGCATATCAAAGGTCGTTTTATAAGAAAATAATCTATTCTGCTCATTTTGTAATTGTTTTCTGTAGTTTGACATCTTGTAAATTGAATTTTATCAGGGTATTTGTGTCGATATATATCGCACACGTTATTGCGCTCGATATATTGTCTTAGAGCTATACTGCTTGCTTTATTTGTAGTCATTCCTTTACTACGGTCCATTTCAATCACCACCTATGATGCAATTTTCTGTTGTAAATAAATCTAATGTCTTTAAAAACTTAATTCTTTCTAGATAATCATTTAGTGCATAAACAGATATTACAGATATCATTTTATCATCTATTTCTAGGTCTACTTTAACAACGTGGCCCTCGTCGTTATACAGTTTTTTTTAAATCATTTTAAGTACAGCTACCCCCTTCCTTCTATTGTTTATCGAAAAACTACAATATATAATCCCATCCCATAAGTGCACAATAGACGTGAGAAAGTCTCTATCCCAGAAAGTTTCCTGAAGACAAATAATGTTTGAATTTGATTCCTGTAGCTAGTAAAGAAAATATTTTATTTATTTTTTTAAAGTCTCTTAAACCGTTTACGTTCCATGTTGTTACTAGCAGGGCCATTATAATGAAAAGTTTAAGAGGTAAAGGATAAACAGTAACTAAATTAAGTTGTATTCACTGCGGATATAATCGAGTAGTCGTTCACATCAAGATCAGTCATTTTCGTTTTGTTGTTATCATATCTAGTGGATTCGATCGGAGTAAAAAAATTACACACATCCGCATTGTATCGTCATTATTATTTATCTGAACCATGTGGCCCCCTTTCCAATAAGAAGGGTTAGGTAGCAAAATAAGCTCCCTCTCTGTCTCCATCAGTGTCTCTGTCTCCCCCTCGGTCTGTCTCTCCCTCTCTCTGTCAGTGTTCCTGTCCATCTCCCTGTCTTTTGCTGTCTTTCTCTCTGTATGTCCGTCTCACTCTGTGTCTGTCTGCCACTCTCCCTCTCTCTGTGTCTTTCTCTCTGTCCCACCCCTGTGTCGGCCTCTCTGTCTTTCTCTCTGTATGTCCGTCTCCCTCTGTGTCTGTCTGTCTGTCTGCCCCTCTCCCTCTCTCTGTCGCTCTCTTTCAGCCCCCACCCCTGTGTCGGCTTGTCTGTCTGTCTCCATCCCTCTCTGTCTGTCTCTCTCTATGCTTGTCTGTCTGTGTCTGTCTGTATGTCTATCTCTCTGTCTGTCTCCCTCTCTGTTTGTCTCTCCCTCTCTCTGTCAGTATCCCTGTCCACCTCTGTCTTTGGCTGTCTTTCTCTCTGCGTGTCCGTCTCCCTCTACGTCTGTCTGTATGTCTCTCTGTCCCCCTGTGTCTGCCTCTCTGTCTCCACCCCCCTCTCTCTCTATATATATATACTAATGCCTGTCTGTCTGTGTCTGTCTGTCTCTCCCCCCCCTGTGTGTATCTCTCTTTGACTCTATCTCGCTCCCCGTCTCTCTCTATGGTGCATTAGGGTGGGACGATTTATCCAATACTACCCAATTCTACCCAATACCACCCAGTACCTCCTCAATATCACCACATACTACCCAAATACTACAACATAATACTGCAAAATGTGTGTATCAATTGAATTTCTTCAAAAATAATTAGTTATACTTTGGGAATTGTACTTCAAATGCGATAACCGATGTCTGGCTGTTCCATTTGCCTCCCTATATCACAGAAAACAAGCATGTGGTGATATTGGGGTGGTATTCAGGTTTACTAGAAACTAATTCAGTCATCTAACGTATATTGGGTGAGAGAGATGTTTCTTAACGTCCCGGAGAAAACCCACGATGTTGGACATGCGACTCAACTCCTTGTCACGTACAAGTGAGGAATCGAAACCACGCCACTTGACTCAATGACAGACATTATGATCAAACCTGCACGTCTTAACCATTCGGCCCCCACTCGCTTTTGTCATAGCCAAAGTTTTTGCATGACTGGGAATGTGTTCAATCCAAATAATACCAGAACCATTTCTAATCCACATCAATTTTCAAACAATGTTGTTTTTTTTATTTTTAAAAAAGAAAAAAGAAAAGCAGTATCTTACACATGTTTAAAAGCAACAATGTTAATAATTTTTATGGCTAATGTAGCACTACCACTGCCACAATCTTTGATTTGACCTGATCGTCTAGGGGTTGTTTGACTACGGACAAGCTACTGTTGTATCTCACTTCTTAAGGACTTCATCATTGTGTTTTTTCACGATACCGAAATCAAATATGTAACAGGAGCCAAAACAGTTGTTTCTATACGTTTTATGTCGCAGCAGTTACACAATAGTCTACATTATATGGTTTAAAATTAATATCTCTTTCTCTCAACTATAAAAATCTAACCAGTGTGGCGAGATTCACAAAACCGCTACATCACGAAAAGATCGTCTAAAGAACCCAATGCGTGTTTGACTTTAAAGAATCTAAATGATGTATAAAATTATTCTACTCCCGCTCTCTCTTATAGGTGACGAATGACGTAAGCTAATTTAATCTCAAATATATTTCAAACGATAACTACTTATCTATCCTTGCAAATTGTAAATTACCAACATGTTTACTAAACCGTACCTCCGTTATATGAAAGACCAAACAGCACAATGATTAGATGCCTTTCTATGGATATATTATATAGGCCACTTGGGTCGGGCTTGTGGAATATGGAAGTAAATTATCAGAACATAGTTTGCTTTGAATTGATCAAGACCCCCCCCCCCCGATATATTCTTGTCTGATAAAATATCTTTATATTACTATATTCAATACATATCTTATGGTAATTTTTGTTTCCGGATTTTTTCCCGCTTTTTCACGGATATTTTTGTTACAGTGTAGGCCGCATGGGTCGGGCTTGTGGAATAGGTTAGCAATACGTCGGCATAAGCTGGAAATTTTGTGCCGCGTTCGGCGTACAACAACTTATACCATCGTATTTCAGCATACTCGCAACTTGTTAAAAACGTACCACTAACGTATTCAACGTACACCAGCGTGCTCGCTAAATTTGTCTCATATGTCGGCATTCGCTGATGATATACGTCAATGTGTGACAGTCCTATAATGTCTTGCGGTTCTAGCGAGACTCAGCGTTTATATTTGACCTCACGTCGTCGCCATATAAGCTTCAACACGTTACGCATAAGTTAGGCATAAGTTAAAATAACGTTGTACATGAGTTCTTCATAAGTCAAGAACGCTAAAAATTCGTTAGGCACACGCTGTCATATACTTGTTATAGTATACAGTTATTACATTCAGATGTTTAGTCATACATGCCTTATCATATCTCCTCGAAAAACCTTTTTCCTGCAGAGTCTATGTACATCATAATTATCAAATTATTTAGTGGTTCTCAAGATCTATTATTTAACTTTTATATAATTAGTGTCGAAACATTAATTGTGGTTTCCTACAATTAAAGGTTCAGACCAAGTTTAGAAACTAAGAGGATTAAAAGTTGCTTAACACTGACGATAAGGGTTAGCGCCGTTAGGGTATATATGGGAGTGAGTCCCGTCTCTCTTTACTCACTCACACTGTATATACCAGCACCCATAATAAACGTCAGCTAAAGTATTCTTTTCCTCTAGGTAAGTCTAAACTACATTATGTCTATTTTAGTATGTTTATTGTCTTATTGTAATATTTTAATTGTTTTATATTTTATGTATGCTATTTTATATTTGAGAGGCAAATAGAATAGTCTCTGTTAGTGAGCTCTAATAGTTAGCATACAATGTGGGTACATTTTGAAGACCACATAGTTAGTATATAATATATGTATAATATATATATACGTTAATAATGAAATCGTAGTCTCATTAATAATATCCACGAGCGTATTGGGTGACATATTTAAATGATGTACAATGTTCCAAGTAGAACTCTACGTCTCACTCAGCTCTATTGGATTATATAGATTACATCTATAATTGATATTATTATAAATATTATTATAAATATTACGCGCACGCATGCATGCTCCATATAAAGGACATTGCATGCACATGCGCTGATTATCGTATATCATTTTACGTTCATTATATTACATAAATTAATTTAGCTTTATTACATAAAGCATATGTACATTTTATATCGGTCGACATTTTATATTTCTTTTCTTTATTCATTATTATGCATGTAATATTATTATATGACTCACTCACACTGTATATACCAGCACCCGTAATAAACGTCAGCTAAAGTATTCTTTTCCTCTAGTTTGTAGACGCTCCAGTACCACGGTCACCCCCTAACGACAAGTATCGTTATATATATATATATAGTATTGCTGTGGGACAAGGGTTTCCAGTTGCGCATTATCGGAAGACGCCTATAGGCTATACAATCTTCCCGAGGCGCATTATCTCCGACAAGGTATCCTCGAGTAAGGACGATTAGATAAAGCCGGAGATAAAACCCCCGTTCCCAGACTTGTATAAGTTATGTTTACGTTGGGGATAAGTCATGAATGAGTAACTCATACGTTAAACATATAGGCCGTGGGCCGAACCAGATAAATGTGATTTTTAGCTGCAAGTTTTTGGTGAGGGGGAAATCTCATCATAATTAAATCAAATAATGTTATTTATGATTAAATCAACATTGTTTTCCCAAAAAAGTACGTTTGCTACTTAGAAAATGCTATTTTAATGTGACTTAATTTTAACCAATCAGAAGGCAGCATAAGGCCTGAAAACTGTCGAGTCAGAGCCTAACAAAGATGGCCGCGCCCTAGTAACTATACTTGTTACCGGTACCTTAAACTGTGTTTAAGGTAACAATTGGTACAGTCTAAGACCCCTTACGCATGTTCAAATAGGTTCAAACGCACAATTGTCAACACATATCATTACAGTTTGTATTAAAATAAGTAATTCCATCACAAATAGTGAAGACTGGACCATTAAAAGAGATACCGAACAAATAGTGAAGACTGGACCATTAAAAGAGATACCGAACAGTTTTTCTCTGCATAGCGCTGTTTATGTTGTAGGCCTAATGACGTATTACGCAACTTGCGGCCATGACGGTCGGCCAGTTGAAATTTCGCGTAGGAGATGGGTTTCATCAAATCATATAATTATGCGGTAAGGCCTCACCTTTATTTCAATAAGAATTGATTTATTTGTGTGCAGTAGTGCTTTGGGTCAGTTTATTTGTAAATTAAGCGAGCTATAGGCCAGTAAACTTTTTGTAGTCATTTGACTAAAAAACTTGCGCAAAGGAACTCTGTAGGAAAAACCACTACTGGAGTAAGACGGAAGACAGCAGTAGTGGAACCATTTCTAGCCGCGCCCATGCTTGAATGTTGTTGTCATATCACTGACTGTAATATTTAAGAGCTAAATATGGCTATTTCAGATCTTTCTTCAGGCCTTAAATGTTATTTAAATTATCAATTAAACTTTTATAAAAAGAGCTAACTCTCTAATCTTTTTGGCAACTAGATATCGACACATAATATGTAATATGAATGTATATAAACAGATTGACATTCAATCGTTTCTGATTTTACTGTAATTTCTAATCCGCTAGGCCCTGTGTTTGGCGAAACATGCGAAGAGTCAGGGCCGGTCCAGAGGAGGGGGGGGGCAACCCCGTCCTGCTAAGCTACATAAAAAAAATCAGTGACTTGCATTAAAATTAAAACAAAATGTGATCTTACATCATTATAAAAATGATTTCTCTCTTTAAAAAGCTCAATCACCCTTTTTAGCTTGTGGTCCCTCTGGAGGTCACAATTATCATCTGATTTAAAAAAACGTTTGATTATATCACAGTTACACCGTAGTTATGGGTGAGTTTGAATTATGTTTTTGTGGTGATTACTCTTGTTGACTGCCCGGACGATTTAGCTGCTGTGTGGGCGTATGTTTCGTTGCCTGGCAACCTATTTTTAATTATTTTATTGAGAACTGTCAGCTCTTTATATCTTAACTCCAATAATGTATCCAATAAAAGAATACGTTAGTTCATCACTTATATTGTCGATGTTTTCAACGCTTGTTCAAAGATAGATTGTTTCTTCGTGGTCTTCTTTTTTTTTCAATAATTATTGTCTGTTTTAAAGGCATTCTGAATATGATGTTATAAATAAATCAATTACATTTCATGTCTTGTCGAAAATCATATACATTTGTCAAAAAGATGGTGTACTTCTGATTTGAACAAATTGTACTATAATTTCGATCTATCTACTTATAAACATAAAAGGCAGTGTAAATTTTAAAACCATATCTAACAATAGGTGTAGATTTCATTTACAGATATAACATATCCACAACAACAATATTTGGCGCCAAATCTAAAATTTTGCCGGCAGAAGAGATGGCGAATGGTGTTTTTCGCAGACGTTATTCTCATGTTGTATTGTTAACTAGCGTAACATAAACCCATTGCCGAGAAGACGGATAAATGAACTTAATTTGTAACTAACTAAACGAAATGCCAATAAATAATGAGAAACTCTTCCATGCGTAGAAAAATAAAATACTAGACGAAAATTGAGAAAGGCAAAATATGAGCCGATTTTCTCAGTTCACGATCCAGCAAAAGCAAACCTGATATACCAAGGCGATCTCATATCTGTTAAATTTCAGGATATGTATCCAATAGGTGCATATATACATCTGATATGTACGTGAACAGCGCAAACAATTGTCCACAATACAGGATTCTATACCTTGTTTTCAAAGTATTGGCATTTCATAACGAACAAACATTTTTGGGAAAACATTGCAGTTTTGAAACAAGCACATTCTGCAGATTAATTTGATATATAGTTTATGTTGTCACCAAAAACTTGCACCCTTTGCCATTTTGTAGAGGCCGTACAGGTTTCGATCCACGGCCTAATAGGTTCCATATTCGTTCAGCGCGTCAGAAGTACGTTATATATGCGTCCAAAAAGTATGGAGCAGAATTTCCACCATAATTCTAAATCCTAACCTAGTAATGCGTATGCTAATATGCTTACTTCTATATGCATGTAACTTATCAAACTGATCCCGCAGTGAATATTCGCTTGGCCGCTACAATCACTGATAAGCATGACATCGACGAGGCTTAAAGGGACAATAACACTCTTGCTGGCTTGGCAACTCTAAAAAATAAATAATAGTCTTATTCTAAGTACCAGATGTTTATGTGTCCTACCTGTTGTGTAAATTATCCATTACATCATATTTTACTTGTCCAGAGGGTTCGAAAATATTTTAAAATCCAAGTCACATTTGAAAAGGTTTACGTTAACCTTTTCAAATCATGTAGTTGAATTTTTCCAATTCTTTAAATTAAGTGTGTTACGATGAAATTTGTATCTTCAATTTATTTGAATATTGTAAAATAATACAATTTGTTGACCAGAATAAAGATTGGGACATATTATTCAATTACAACAAGAGTGTTATTGGGGCTTTAATAAGTACGGCATATTAACTTTTTTACTCCGACAAATTAAATTCTCAAACATTTTTTTGATGTAAAAGAAAAATAAATAAAGACGTTTGAAGTATTTGAAGTTAAAAAATATTTCCTATTTAGTGTAAATGGGTATTAAAATGAGTAAAATGCATCATTTTGCCCGAAGCAGTTAGGTGTTAAGTCAACATTGCAGGAGCAGTTGAGCCAATGACTGGCGCGGTTAGCAGTCAACGCACGTGCTGTGGACACTTATCTGTTACAGAGTTAATTCGTAAGTAATTCTCTGTGAAACAGATTGGTAACTTATTACTAACAAATGTTAAATTGGTTGTTTACACGTGTAAAAATGCCAATTTATATGACTTATTTCTTAAATATTACAGTTCGAATACGTATTTTGTTTTTTATCCATTATTACTTTTAATTTATTATAGTCTTTTTAGTTTCGTTAACATTTTGACATTTCACAAACGTTACGCGGTAAAGCTGTCATAATTCTAAGCTTTATTTTGATAACAGACGGCGCTGTTTACAATTGTATGGAGGCTGATTGGGGACATGCAAAATATCGCCCTTTTCATAACACGACATAGACCAAAATCATAAACTATTCTATATATGTTTAAAATATATACATGTAAATAGGATTCTCTGTCGTGCATTTATTATAATAATACTGCTAAATCGATTGATTTGGCATATTTTGTTTCTAAAAGAACAATAAAATATATAGTAAGAACTAATTACGTCATGCACGGGAGTGAATAAATAAATATAAATAGGTAATCATTTTTCCCCTCAAATTTATGAAATATTTTACGCACATAAGTAAATTTTTTTTTATATTATTTTAGCTTTTTATCGGGTCAAGCTTCCAAATTTTTATGATCCTCGGTGACTCGGTGGGTATGTCCTAGACTCGGTCTCGGGTTCCCTCCCGGTGTAGGAAGAGAAAGTCTCTCGGGTTTTCCACCATGATTTACCCTTTTCAGTGGTGCTAGACGGGGTTCCTGACAAATGAAATAGGATTTAACGTCCTATACTCTTCTGCACCTAACCTGGGCTAAGAGAAGACGGGCACACGCCATACAGTGTGCTATGAGGGAAATTTTGACCGGTCAGCGGCGCTACGGCCAATGTGTATACGGGACCTCGGCTTTTCGTCCCTTCGGTTCCTGACGAGGAACAATGTCTAGTCGTTTTAATGGCGTGCACGTAAATGAACCCTGGAAGTTGGAATTTGAAATAATAGTGGGCCGTAGCGCCTCTGTCCGTGCAAAATCACCTCACACTACACACTTCATGGCGTGTTCTCGCCTTGATGCTGAACGACGGGACGTTAAACTTGATTTCATTTACAGATAAATTAAGGGAGAATAGATAGGCCCAAAAAGCTGACTAATGTAAAGGGAATTTGCTGAAAATTTCAGTTTCACTCTTAACCGAGAATTTTGCGCATAATCTCGATCATCATTACGAAAGTCGGTACGATACAAAAAAACCCACACAATCTCGATTATCCATTTTTTGATTTAATCATGAATCAGCGTTGAGCAGCAGATCGGATCTTTATACAGTAAACATCGCAGGCTAAAGGTGACATCGACAGTTGATAATGCCGATTCTGCTCTTGCATAATGTATGTTTAATTTCCAAATCACCGGGTTGTCTTATGAGGTAGAGGGTCTCTTTAGGCATTGGGCGAACGATTCGCCCCTTAAATTGATCTTATTAATCTCATTCCAAAGTTTGGGTTGGTGGGTGGGTGAGGTGTGTCTGTGTGGAGTGGGCGGGGTGTGGCTTTGCTTTAATATTTATATCTGAATTATCATTTCCTGTTTCTCAATCCAATCTCAAATAAAATAAAATGATGTTTATAAACCAAAACAAACACAAAATAGCTTTGTTTTTACTGGTGTATTTCTATATTATTTAAATAATATAAGAATAATTTACTTTTGTACGTAACATATTTTATATATCTTTAGAGATGAAAATAGCCGATTACTTCTCTCAAAAATATTGAGAACGAATATTGCAAAAAAAGATGGCTAAATCAATCGATAAAGCCGTATCGGGGCAAATGCACGAAAAGGTATCATATTTATTCATCTGAAAAATATGTAGAATAATTCGCCTTTTTACGTAAAGTATTTTAGTATTTTTGACATAAAAATGTCGTCATGTCTGACGGGTAATGAAAAGAGCGATATTGTACATGTCCCAATGAACCACCATACAGTACACAGCGCCACCTGTTAGCATAATGCGCGTTAAAATTATGACAGAATGCGCGTTAAAATTAGTCAAGAAATCATATTTTAATTTATTCTATAAAAGAGTAGGACGTTAAAACCCCTTTCATTTATTCTCTAAAAGGGTATGGTTTTAGCTTTTAAAATCTTGAATGGGTTGAACTATTCAGTTAAATGAAATGAAACGGTGTTCTGCATTGGGTTAACTATTATACTATAAACCACATTTTACCAGAAACTAATTCAGTTATCTAACGTATATTGAGTGAGAGAGAGATGTTCCTTAACGTGCCGGAGAAAACCCACGATGTTGGACATGCGACTCAACTCCTTGTCACGTACAAGTGAGGAATCGAAACCACGCCACTTGACTCAATGACAGACATTATGATCAAACGTGCACGTCTTAACCATTCGGCCCCACCCCCGTTTGTCATAGCCAAAGTTTTTGCATGACTGGGAATGTGTTCAATCCAAATAATACCAGGACCATTTCTAATCAACATCAGGTTTCAAGCAATGTTGTTTTTTTTTATTTTTAAAAAAGAAATAACAAAGCGGTATCGTACACATGTTTAAAAGCAACGATGTTAATAATTTTATGGCTAATGTAGCACTACCGCTGTCACAATCTTGGATTTGACCTGATCGTCTATGCGTTGGTTTGACTGGCTACTTTTGTATTTCACTTCTTAAGGACTTCATCATTGTTTTTTCTCACGATACCGAAATCAAATATGTAACAGGAGCAAAAACAGTTGTTTCTATACGTTTAATGTCGCAACAGTTACACAATAGTCCACATTACAATGTTTAAAATTTCTCTCAACTATAAAAGTCTAACCAGCGTGGGCTATATATTTTTGGTTATGAAATTAGAATCAATAATTTGTAAAGATAACAATATTGTTTCAGCCATCATTTCTCCATTCCTTGTTTATGAATTTGAAAACTATGTCGCAACGACAACATTGTTACACTAACGAGGATTAAAAGCTTATGTATAAAATTTGTTCCATGCATGTTTTAGTTTATTTCTCGATTTTATGAACATGTATACAATTTAATTTTAAAATACAGAGATCAACATCCTTACACATTAAATGCAAAATACTGCAAGCCGAGTATGGTCTGACCGATTATTGGGCACGGTTCCAAATTCTTATGGTTTTGACATATATATATCAGCATAAGTAATTTGGGAACAAAATGCCATTTGCAACAACCATTACGCCACATTTTTTTTAAAAGGAACAATACCCATTCTTAGTACCGTCCCAATATTGGTAGAGTATTGTACAATGCATCAAATGATTAATTGATAAAAATAAATATAATCTTGTCTGATATAAATCTATAATTTATTGATGATTAACATTTAACGTTGTCATGCAACGTTCGATCATATAAATAAGATAATAAACTTGTGTTAATGATATGAAAAAAAAAACACACAAGATTTTATTAATCTACACAAGTTTTGTCTCTAGATTATTTTAAGCAAATTACAAAATACATGAATTACGTTTTAAATTAGAAAATATAAAAGTCTGTGTGAACGAACTAGAAATTACATAACTTGAAAATATAAATTGAAAAAAATAGGTCTAAAATAACACATGAGTAATTACTAATTGCAGTGTACTTTATTTCACATTTACTGGCGTTAATATATGTCGCTGGAAAGTTACAAATAAAGTTTGCCAGGAAAATGTGTATCCATAATGAGTCCATGACGTGACTTTTGGAATATTTAATATCAATACCTGTATTATTATAAAAACTGTTGATGTGTTATTATGGTATTTAGATTTTAAACGTATTTCACTGAGCGTAGCCAGGCCAAAAATATTAGAACGGTGTACATCGTCAAGTGTAGCCTGTGATTATACTTTTATTATAACATCGGACTGATAGTCAAATTCATGATATATTCAAACTAAGTACAGCTGCGGACACTTATAATTATGTGTATTAAATCATCTTACAAATTCTATTGTGCATGGTTATTCAACTACCAAGAAAGATATTTCGTGAACTGCTAGTATATATACGACATATAAAAAACTAATATGTGTAGAACATCGACAGTTCGACATGTTTGTTTTTTGTGTTTTGTTACTGTCACGACCTGGGAGCCAAGGTGACTCGGTGAGTAAGACGTTGGCCCGGTAACATGGAGGTGCCGTGTCCTATCCCTGCGTTGACCGAGAAAGTTCATCCGGATTTTTTGTTGTTCCAAACCTTTGCCAGTGATGCAGGACCGAGGGCCTGGCAAGGGAAAACCTACAGTTGGGCGGATTGAACGTGCACTTAAAGGATCCGTTGGCAGTTATGAGAGTAAGTCGTATCGCCAGTGTCTTGGCGTATGCGCGTCTTCATTAGCCCAGTCGGAACTGAATAGTAGTTCAGATGGGTCGTGCACGTAAAGGATCCCTTGGTAGTTGGATTCTATATAAGACTAGACCGTAGCATTGCTGTCCTGGCACTGTATGGCGTATGTACGTCTTCATTTTCCGAGTCGGAGCAGAACAGTAGGACGTTAAACACCAGTTCATTTCTGTTACGACCTAACCATGGGGTAAACTAAGTTGACTTAGTTAGTTCCTGGAACCACCCCTCATGGTTATTATATTTAAAATACGAATATTGTTCATATCGTTATAAGATAAGGCTTTTCTTTCAATAGGCAGATTGTTTTCACTCTAGTAGATTCGACGGAGATTCACCGTGCAATAATTACTAGACAGTTTTCATGTTATTGAACACTTTTGCTAGTTTACGACAGTTTTAGTAGAAATCATATAGAGAAGTAGGTTGGCTTATCTGTGCAATAACAACGAACATTGACATTAGTATTAGCATGTGTAGCCCCGCCACCATTTCACCTCCGAAAATAGAACTGGTCTTAACGTGCGAGAGTACCTAAAATCGCTCGGTTCATTAAAGAGACAATTCTTACCTTTGCTCACTACTACTTACATTTCATTCGTTAAAACTTCATTAAAGGAGATAAACATCTAGCATAATCTTATCCATAATATTTAGAATTAAAACAATGAATAGTAACATGCTTGTTAAATTCAGCTCATTGGACATCAATTAGGAGATAAACACTTCCTGTTTCACATTTAGAGGGGTGTTATTAGATCATTAGGACCCAAGACGCGTTTATCGACATTGTAGACAAATCAGAACGGTAGGTTTACCTTTAAGCATGTTACAATATATCAACGATGCATGCAATTACGACTTCTTTGGAAAAATTAACAAAAAAGCAGTTTTATTCCAGTTACTACAATCAGGTTATATTTTGACTTAAACTGAGTTCACAATTGTTGAAATTCGCATGGCCACATGGATTAAGTTATTATATCGCTCAAACGGGCTGATTATGATGTCTGGAATTAAACATGCTTGTTATTTGATTTCAAGATTTTCCGCTTCACAAGGGTGATTTAGGATAACAGAAACAATTTTGTCCACCTCATCTGACTTTATTTTATAGACCATACATGCCTCTCTGGATCGATATCCAGGACTGTCTATAATATTCTATTCATCAATACCTGCCTGATACAAGGCTGTTGCCGAAAGATTAGTGTAATTCCCCTCTCTCATAAGTTGCCCAAGTTCGTTGACATCCAGGGTTCAATAGTTTTCTATTAACGTGTCCGGTTCAAATGGCCTCCACGTAGGTTTTAAAAACTGTATCACCTAAAAAAAACGGGTAAAGGTCAGTCAATATTGTTACAAAGCAAATTATTTTGAGTTTGTATCGTTTTAAGTGCGACATGCAAGTAAGATTTAAATTTGTCTGATTCATAACAAATTCCAAAATTTTAATTCATAAAGAATTATTAGTGATGTTGGAGCTTGAATGGATTACATCTTTAACGACTAGTACATAATCATATTTAAAGACTAGACTAAGAATGTGTCTAACGAGCATTTGATGTCATTTATTTAGATTTACACCAGCGAGTCGTAGTTCTCGCTTTCAGTGGAACCAGCCTTTTCTATGTATCTCTGAAATGCTATGGTCGTAAAACGCACACTAGAAAAGTACAAACGAGAAATACAAACGGGTACATAAACATATTTAAATATTAAACCTAAATATAAATTGTAGCTCAAAATGTTAATTTCTTGGATTTTGATTGGTCGAAAAGTGGCTTCGAAAGAGTATAAATTTCCTGGGGCGATATCAAGAAAATTTCAATTCAATGCTGGTGTCAAAATATTTGCTATGATGACCATGACGACTAATCAGACTGGTCAAATTACAATACTGTATTTCAAAATCTCATAGTGGCTCGTTATAACTGATGTGACGTATTCTAAAAATACGAATGCTCTGACTGGGGAGAAAAAGATTCACTTTTGCAGGTGCGGATCCAGGAATTTTTGCAGGAGGGGGTTTGCCAGGTTTCTGTTACGGAAATCTGCCATCATCGTCTCTAAATTACATAGTCATACATACAAATTGAGCTTTTTAAACAGAGAAATCATTTTTATACTGATGTAGGATCACTTTGTGATGTAATTTCATTGATGCAAGGCCTTATTTTATTTATGTAGCTGAGCAGGGGTGGGGGGGGTTGGATCCGCGCCTGAATTGGTTGAACAAATTTATAGCTGAGTAGCTTCTGATAGCAGAATTTTGACGTTAATTTATCTAGTGTTATCAATTCATCATCTATCACGTGACTCGTGTTGGCAGACGACATTGGTGTTATACGCGTTAGTGTGAATTACGTTCAACCCATGATTGGGGGATACATGACTTAATTAGTTCGTAATTTCTAACAATTGTGCTATATCTGCGTTTAGGGTTATAGGCTTGAATTAAATTGATAAAGTACTTTGTAGATATAAACCCAGGCTTAGTATTATCTAAAATATCAGCTATTTTTCTTATCACCGAAATAGTGAAAGTATCTCATTAGGGGTTTATTATTATACTTAATATTTTTGTTGTTAAACAATGGTTGTATAGCTATATCTACAATTGAACCTGGGAGAGGTCTTGTGCCTTTGTTTAAAACATCCCAGGATTCTAGTAAGTTTTTATAAAAATCTGGTAAATTCTTCAATAACCTTTTGGTATATAACACTTTTAATATATCTTTACCAAGATTAAAATTGCCGAACATGTTAATAAAATACATCCATTGTATGTTTCCATATCTGAACATACTGTTCGTCACTAAATTTAATTAACCATTTTAGACTTAAAGCTTTACTCTTGATATTAAGATCGGGAGAGCTCAGTCCACCGTCGCATTTATTGCCAATGACTGAAGTTTGTTTAATACTTGGAGGTTTACCATTCCAAAGGAAGTTACGTATAGCCTTACTTATTTCAATTTCAATATCTGGGGATATTGGTAAAACTGCCATAAGGAAATATAATTTAGTTAACACCCAGAGATTGTACAACAGTGGATTTGCCTTGTAAGGTTAGATTTCGTTTTCTCCATAAATTAAGAATTTGTTTGATTTTTCTAACTTTAGTGTCCCAGTTCACATTTCCACAGTACTGCTTATTCGGTCCAAGATATACACCTAGAATTAACATGCACTCCGTAACAATATTGTAACTGGTATATTAAAGCTATATGTGGTATTGACCGATTTACCAACAGGCATTATTTCTGACTTTTCTACATTCATTAAGGTTCCCGATGCTATACAGTAGGGTTTTCTGCACCAAGTTTCGTGATAAATCCATCCTGGTTTTCATAGTCAACGTAGTCGATTATGTCTCGTATACTTGCAATATTCTCAGCATTATAACGCCCCGGTACGCCACAAGTTTGCTCTTCGGATACAAGTTTATGGATTACTGTTCGTAGTCTGACCTGGATAATACTTTATAGTCCGTCTGTAGCAGGGATATGGGTCGGAAATTTTTCAACTCTCGCTTATCTCCCTTATCCTTATAAATTACACGTATCATACCTTTACGCATGGATCGAGACAGGCTCCCTTTCATAAAACATTAATTAAGTATTTCTAAGTATACAGGTCCCGAAAGGCTATGTAAACCAGGGCTCTTCCCTTTAGACATTGATTTAAGGGCTTGGGTAAGTTCCCCATGTGTAATATTTCTGTCACAAAAACCTCTATCCGACTTTGACAGGGTTCTATTAATATTTTTGCATACTTTATTAATTTCATCTATATTTTCATTTACATCTTTTGAATATAATGACTTATAAAAAGCTGCGCATTCATGAATAATTGAGCAACTATCTGTTAGTATTTTTCCTCTACTATCTATTAGTTCTTTAATGTAATTTTTATGTGTATTCCTATCGCTTTCGGTCGAATATTTGACCTTTGATCTTAAAATAGCAACCCCACACTGTTGATTTTCAAATCTTTAATTTCTAACTCAGTTAATCTGTCTTAACACCAGGTGCTGTTAAACTGTATTCATTTTGCAGTTTATTTTGAATAATCCAAAAAAGTTTTTTTCTCCTTATGAATTTTAGCCTTCGAAAATCTTTGCGCGGCTGCTTTACATTTGTAGTTAAGACTGTCCCACCGTATCAGTGGTTCAGATGTGTAAATAGGGTTCTTTAACTCCGTATGTATAATATTTCTGATTTCTGTACAAAATATTTCATCTAAGAGTAAATTATTATTAAATATGTAGATACCCTTCCCACGGTTGCATTCGGACAAATCTATTTTTAAATTAATTTGGCAGTGATCTGATAACTGACTGTGAATAATTGATACATTTAAAACGTTGCATATCAAAGGTCGTGTTATAAGAAAATAATCTATTCTGCTCATTTTGTAATTGTTTTCTATAGTTTGACATCTTGTAAATTGAATTTTATCAGGGTGTTTGTGTCGATATATATCGCACATGTTATTGCGCTCGATATATTGTCTTAGAGCTATACCACTTGCTTTATTTGTAGTCATTCCTTTACTACGTCCATAATAGGGTCCAAGACCTCATTTAAATCACCACCTATGATGCAATTTTCAGTTGTAAATATATCTAATGTCTTTAAAAACTTAATTATTTCTAGATAACATTTTATCATCTATTTCTAGGTCTACTTTAACAATTATAAGTACAGCTACGCCCTTCCTTCTATTGTTTATTGAAAAACTACAATATATAATCGCATCCCACAAGTGCACAATATACGTGAGAAAGTCTCAGAAAGTTTCCTTAGTCGAATTCCAATCAATCGTTTATATTCCAAGGAGACGAGGTCGCGGGAGTAAATTTTGACTGCCGCAAACGGATTTTTCTGCTATTCCAGCCCGTGAATACAGCCACTTGAAATGTGGTTCAATGTAGTCTACCTTAGGTGGCGTACCGCACTCCTCGCAGTGTTTCGTTTGATAAGAGCTGATCCCACTTAACACTGATGTAACGGAAGCAAATTTCTGTACCAAATTATGACTGGTCAATAAGCCGATTAACAACCAATAGCTAACTACGTAACAAGAGGCGTAAATTTTGGGGTGTGGGTATGGTACAACCCACTCCCAGGGAAAAAAATAGGTTGCCAGGCAACGAAGCATACGCCCACGGCAGCTAAATCGTCCGGGCAGTCAACAAGAGTTGTCGCATATTAAGAAATTATCAGAAAATCATTAGAATTTGTTTGGTTTTTATAAAGTTAAGTATGCGAAACATTTAATATTATGGATTTTGCTTTTAAATTATCCATTTATCCAGTGTTTCGTTTGATAAGAGCTAATCCCACTTAACACTGATGTAACGGAAGCAATGACTTTGCAGGTCCCTTGTTCTCAACAGATAATGGCTGCGGGAATACCTGGGTGAGTTTCTCACGAATCTCGCTCTACCCCCTATTTTATATCCCCAGTTCCTGCAGGCTCAAATTAACTTTTACCCTAAATTCCATTCCAAATATGGGATAAAGCCTTACAATTCTCACCACTACAACCAGGTGATACTCCTTATATGGTCTTCCAACCATAGGTCAAATAACAAGAAGAACTTGACGAATATTTTGACATTATTCCATGATATTGATCTTTCTGGGGAACAATCACCGTCGTCGTTTAAACAGACCTATAAACTTTTTTTAAGGCTACTATTTAATTTCTAGATAAATTTGAATGTGTTCAGGATTTGGCCAGTAGCAGTATAACATGCGATCGCTATTCCCATTAAAGCAATCAATCATAAATAAAATGCCATAAATTAAATTAAATATACTTTGTTCTGTGTTACCCGCACATTTATTTTTAAATCTAGTGTATTGTACTCCTTCACCCACAAATTACTCAGAATTTTACAAATATCATGATTTATTCTATAACTACATGCTAATACAAGCAAATATCATTAAATACAGCCGTTGAAAAACCTATGATGGCTATTATATTCAGTGGCTCGAAAACATACTACTTTTGTCCAGAATGACGTCACTTTCAGAATTACGTCAAACGTTAATGACGTCACCGTTATCGCTCGTGGAATACTTGCGCAGGGACTCTCTTGAGCTATTGAATAACCCGAGCGGGATTCAATGGTCATATTATTATATATAACAACGGCTTATTGAATGTTTAATATAGTGGTTACTGTATCTTGCTTAATGAAATATATTTACATAATGTAGCTTATACATATTCATGTTGTTTACTCGGTAATAATATAGTTAAATTGATAACTTTCAATATATACAAAAATACATTAAAAAACTTGTTAGCTACGCGAACTTCTCAAATTGGTGGTCTATGAATATAAGTGGTCATTCTGTTATGTATCATGTATGTGATAGCCCAGGATTAACATCAGTGTTTCTTCTGATTCTGTATAAATTGATAAAAACCTGTCTATCGCCTTTGACGAAAGAATCATTATAATAATTCATTTCAAGCCACATACACACTAATAATAAAGTTATTTTAAAAGCATGAGCTTATTAATTGGCATGATTCGCTCCCGTCGTTGACGGAGAAAGTTGATCGAGATTTTCCGGCGTGGTTTCCCTTTGTCAGTGGTACAGGACCTAGGGCCTGACAAGAACAGCTGTCTAGTCGTTCGGATTGGATGAAAAACCTACCTTTTGCTTATAATTTTAAAATTTTGTTCAATAATTGTAATGAATTTTGTGTTATTTGCCACATATTTAATAATATGTTCCGATGACTTCAAAATGACTTTTTGGTTCAACTCTTAATTTATAAGCGACACATGTTAAAGATCCCCTTGGAAATCGAAACAAACGAAGGTGGTAGCGACCCTGTAAGATCAAACTTCCGTCATAACACCCTGCAGTGATTCAGGATTAGGACGTTAAACCCCATTTTATTTCATTTTATTTTCAAATAACGGTTTAATTTTATTTAAATGAACCCATGATTTCACAAATTTATCTACAAATTAAATAGTAGCCTTAAAAAGGCTTATATATGGAAGCCTATAACTACCATTCATAATTTCTACTGTTCGCCCCTTCAAAACACGAAAGTCGAAAAGTAGAAAAGTAGAAGTTACGACAAAATGTAAGGCGACAGCACGATATACAAGCCAAAATGCAAGTCGAAATTAAGAAATAAAGAGGTCGCTAATAGCGACTGGTATTTTGGCTTGTATACCGTCTTGGCGACTTGGCGACTCGCTATTAGCGACCCTGTTATTTCTTATTTATAGGCTTCCATACTTACAGGTCTGTTTAAATGAGGAAGTTGATTAGTATCCCAGAAAGATCAATATTATTGTGGAACAGTGAAATAGTTGTATTTATATTTAATTGTTTTTTAAAATCCGTAATAAGTAAATGTGACAGGGCAAGGGAGGCAACTACGTTTAAGTTCTGAAAGAGAGTAAGCTCTCTTGAGTAGACGAGAGAGAGAGAGAGAGAGAGATGGGGTTTAACGTCCACTCGACACAACTAGATCATTTCGGGACTAGAGTAGACAAGACAAATTGACATGAAAAAAAGTGTGTAGATGGGCAAGGCAAACGTAATCGAACGTCGTTCATTTTGGACTCTTCAGGTATTTCGCTGAACATAATTTATTAGAAATTACAATAATATTATTAGCAATTGAATATAATTGACTACATATATTCATATAACAATAATATGTGCTCTTAGGCCCAATTCGGTCTATTTAAGTTTTCAAAGAATAGTCATATGCTAGTGAAATTCAGATTATCCATCGGACATCAATAAATCAACGATGC
The DNA here is from genome assembly GCA_963678685.1 of Patella ulyssiponensis. Classification (NCBI taxonomy): domain Eukaryota; kingdom Metazoa; phylum Mollusca; class Gastropoda; family Patellidae; genus Patella; species Patella ulyssiponensis. Next base: position 55,776,287 of record OY783232.1, on the reverse strand, counting down.
ATACGACCGAAAAATAAACAAAAGAAAAGAAAACAGTTTTATTCCAGTTCTTGCAATCATGTTATATTTTAAATGAAATTGAATTTACAATTGGTGAAATTTACATGGCCACATGGATTAATTTATTATATTGTTCAAACGGGCAGATTTTGACGACATTTGATTTCAAGATTTTCCGCTTCACAAGGAAGATTTAGGATAACAGAATCTGTTTTGTCCAACACATCCGACTTTACTTTATAGACCCTACATGCCTCTTTGAATCGATATCGTTGTTTGTCCGTAATTAGGGTGCCCCGAGAAAAAACTATGGATAGTTATTACACTATATTTATATATACAACAACTCTAGATGATTCTCTATCATAAACTATCAAGAAAATGTACCTCTATGCTATATTTCCATTTGATTTTTCGTTAAAATAGACGGATTTTCATTTAACGTTGAGGGGTGTAAGCGGTATATTTGTTTGGGTTTTCAATGTTTCACAAAGTTACGTTATCTTGTTTATCCAATTTCGGAATTTTTGTACCGAAACGAATTAACACCCACTACTATTCGGGTCTATTTGTTTATTTTATGATATGCGACCTGATTAAATCTCAGGATCGGCCATCCCCGTGTACATGTACTTAACGTGTGTCGCCCAATTTGTTTTAAATAGGTGTGCATTTATATGTCCGGTATACCCATAGACATATATGTTTATTTATATCGGTATTTGTTACAGCTGCGACTCATGAAAAAAACCAAACAATCTTACCACTCTTCTAGTGGCGTGCGAACACCATTGCGGTGAATTAAAAGCTTTTGATCCGATTAAAGGTTTTCTACAGATCCATTTTATCCATAGATGCAACAATGAGGAATCTTCTGAAATCCGGTTGATATTGTCGCTCCGGTATCTATAAGTATTGGTTGGTGTCGTACACTGGGCAAGGTATGCTTACTGGTTCGAGAACTACTGACACCAATTCGTATTCAAGCAATTAACATAGCTAACTAACCTTCACCCTGTTATTGTAATTCTACACTACTTGAATAATACGAAAAACATAATACGTTTTAAGGCAACATGTTTCATTATTTGAAAAAAGGGAGCCACGGTGGCTGGCTGGGTAAGACGCTGGCTCGCTAGCCTGGAGATCACGCGTTCGATCCTGCATTGGCCGAGAAAGTTCATCGGGATTTTCCGACTTGGACATGGATTCACCTTATCAGTCCTGCAGGACGGAGGACGAGACAAGGACAGCTGTCTTCGGATGGGACAAAAAACCGAGGTCCCAGTGTATTAGTGTATACATTTGCGTGCATGTAAAAGATCCCTTGGCAGTTGGAATTCAATATAAGAGTAGGCCATTGTGCCGCTGTCAGGACAAAATTTCCCTCAAAGCATACTGTATGGCACATGCCCGCCTTCGTTAGCCCAGTCGGGACAGAACAGTCGGACATTAAACCCAATTTCATTTCGTTTTAATTTGAGAAAACAAATAATTAATCAAAATTTTCCTATTATCTCTCAGGGTTCGATGGTCGAAGGGTTAGCGCGTGCGGGTTGTTTCATAAGGTCTGTCATTGAGTCAACTGGCGTGGTTTCGATTCCCCGGTGATACATGACAAAGAGTAGCGTCGCCTATCCAACCTCGTGGTTTTTCTCCTGTTCCCCTGGTTTCCTCTAGAAATGGAGTATTTTGTGTCGATTGGACGTTAAACCCCATATCTCCCACACCCACGCTTTAAATCATATTTTAGATCTTATATTGGAAATGTAAATAAAAGATAAAACATTTCTACACCACAAATTTTATTATACTCTTTACTGTCATCATGCTGTAATAGTTCTAGTATAATACTTGTCATCAAAGTGTACTGTTTTTTTTTTGTATATTAAGTGCTTATCATCATGCTGTAATATTTCTAGTACATTATATATAGTACTTGTCATCATTGTGTAGTATTTATAGTATACAGGGGGACCCCACCACACACAAACAATAACACAATACTTGTCATCATCTTCACTGTCAATATTTCTAGTATATTATATATAGTACTTGTCATCATTGTGTAGTATTTATAGTATACAGGGGGACCTCACCACACACAATAACACAATACTTGTCATCACCTATTTATCGTAGTCTTCAATTTACAGTGTGACTGTAAATGTGGTTGAAATCATTCGAGCTATTCAGGAAAAGTAGAAAATGTAGATCAAACAATTTAAATCAGCGACAAATCTATCAAATCTGGTTGAAATACATCAAGCAGTTTAGGAGAAAAAAAAATCCAAATCCTGTGAAAATTCCCGTATTTGCCCCCCCCCCCCACAATAATCCGCCTTTATAAAATAATTAATTAATAATTCTTTATATTTTTTTTTTCATGTTTTCTGAAACAGATCTGGGTGAGTATTACAAATTTATATTTTTAATTTATCATGCACTAGTTGTTATATTGTGTATAATATACGTCACTGTATCTTATAATCCTGTCTGTTTACCTGACGTCACGTTCAAGTTGAATCAGAACAGTCGGACGTTAAACCCCATTGTATCTGATTTTTTAACCTGATATCACGTACAACTGAATATAATTAGAATGATTTGAGTCAAATATCTCATCTGATTTGTGACGTGACATCAGTTTAATCATCGCCGGGAACCAGTTGATGTTCATCATCAAATATCTCATCTGATTTGTGTCGTGATTCCACCGGTTTAAATCATTGGATGCATCATCGTCGCGAACCAGTTGATGTTCATCATTTATAAATATTACCGTAACTAAATATCGACTGAATTAATTTACCCTTGATTTGATTCATCACGAACTAGTTGTTTAGTTGTTTGCTAAGAGAGATATTATTCAGGTCCGTAGCTAGACCAAAATTGTTAAGGGGGGGGGGGGGCAAAGGCTTCCGACGAGGCTTCCGATGGGGCTTCTGTGGGCGCTGATGACGGTCCGCGGCGAACGGTACCGTGCAAAGGTGCTCTCAATAGGCATATGGACTTGATGAATTTTAAGGGGGCAGAATCCTGACATGCTCAAACAAATTTCGGGTTAGGGTTACAGACGTCTAGGGACGTCCCACTACCCCACCCCTAGAAAATAGGTAAAATTTAACGACCTCAAACGCGTTTTCTTGCTATTCCAGTCTATGAATACAGTATATAGGCGGTATTGATATAGCCTAAGTAAGGTGGCTTAGTCGAATTCCAATCAATCGTAATAAATTCTTCAATAACCTTTTGGTATATAACACTTTTAATATATCTTTACCAAGATTAAAATTGCCGAACATGTTAATAAAATACATCCATTGTATGTTTCCATATCTGAACATACTGTTCGTCACTAAATTTAATTAACCATTTTAGACTTAAAGCTTTACTCTTGATATTAAGATCGGGAGAGCTCAGTCCACCGTCGCATTTATTGCCAATGACTGAAGTTTGTTTAATACTTGGAGGTTTACCATTCCAAAGGAAGTTACGTATAGCCTTACTTATTTCAATTTCAATATCTGGGGGTATTGGTAAAACTGCCATAAGGAAATATAATTTAGTTAACACCCAGAGATTGTACAACAGTGGATTTGCCTTGTAAGGTTAGATTTCGTTTTCTCCATAAATTAAGAATTTGTTTGATTTTTCTAACTTTAGTGTCCCAGTTCACATTTCCACAGTACTGCTTATTCGGTCCAAGATATACACCTAGAATTAACATGCACTCCGTAACAATATTGTAACTGGTATATTAAAGCTATATGTGGTATTGACCGATTTACCAACAGGCATTATTTCTGACTTTTCTACATTCATTAAGGTTCCCGATACAGTAGGGTTTTCTGCACCAAGTTTCATGATAAATCCATCCTGGTTTTCATAGTCAACGTAGTCGATTATGTCTCGTATACTTGCAATATTCTCAGTATTATAACGCCCCGGTACGCCACAAGTTTGCTCTTCGGATACAAGTTTATGGATTACTGTTCGTAGTCTGACCTGGATAATACTTTATAGTCCGTCTGTAGCAGGGATATGGGTCGGAAATTTTTCAACTCTCGCTTATCTCCCTTATCCTTATAAATTACACGTATCATACCTTTACGCATGGATCGAGACAGGCTCCCTTTCATAAAACATTAATTAAGTATTTCTAAGTATACAGGTCCCGAAAGGCTATGTAAACCAGGGCTCTTCCCTTTAGACATTGATTTAAGGGCTTGGGTAAGTTCCCCATGTGTAATATTTCTGTCACAAAAACCTCTATCCGACTTTGACAGGGTTCTATTAATATTTTTGCATACTTTATTAATTTCATCTATATTTTCATTTACATCTTTTGAATATAATGACTTATAAAAAGCTGCGCATTCATGAATAATTGAGCAACTATCTGTTAGTATTTTTCCTCTACTATCTATTAGTTCTTTAATGTAATTTTTATGTGTATTCCTATCGCTTTCGGTCGAATATTTGACCTTTGATCTTAAAATAGCAACCCCACACTGTTGATTTTCAAATCTTTAATTTCTAACTCAGTTAATCTGTCTTAACACCAGGTGCTGTTAAACTGTATTCATTTTGCAGTTTATTTTGAATAATCCAAAAAAGTTTTTTTCTCCTTATGAATTTTAGCCTTCGAAAATCTTTGCGCGGCTGCTTTACATTTGTAGTTAAGACTGTCCCACCGTATCAGTGGTTCAGATGTGTAAATAGGGTTCTTTAACTCCGTATGTATAATATTTCTGATTTCTGTACAAAATATTTCATCTAAGAGTAAATTATTATTAAATATGTAGATACCCTTCCCACGGTTGCATTCGGACAAATCTATTTTTAAATTAATTTGGCAGTGATCTGATAACTGACTGTGAATAATTGATACATTTAAAACGTTGCATATCAAAGGTCGTGTTATAAGAAAATAATCTATTCTGCTCATTTTGTAATTGTTTTCTATAGTTTGACATCTTGTAAATTGAATTTTATCAGGGTGTTTGTGTCGATATATATCGCACATGTTATTGCGCTCGATATATTGTCTTAGAGCTATACCACTTGCTTTATTTGTAGTCATTCCTTTACTACGTCCATAATAGGGTCCAAGACCTCATTTAAATCACCACCTATGATGCAATTTTCAGTTGTAAATATATCTAATGTCTTTAAAAACTTAATTATTTCTAGATAACATTTTATCATCTATTTCTAGGTCTACTTTAACAATTATAAGTACAGCTACGCCCTTCCTTCTATTGTTTATTGAAAAACTACAATATATAATCCCATCCCACAAGTGCACAATATACGTGAGAAAGTCTCAGAAAGTTTCCTTAGTCGAATTCCAATCAATCGTTTATATTCCAAGGAGACGAGGTCGCGGGAGTAAATTTTGACTGCCGCAAACGGATTTTTCTGCTATTCCAGCCCGTGAATACAGCCACTTGAAATGTGGTTCAATGTAGTCTACCTTAGGTGGCGTACCGCACTCCTCGCAGTGTTTCGTTTGATAAGAGCTGATCCCACTTAACACTGATGTAACGGAAGCAAATTTCTGTACCAAATTATGACTGGTCAATAAGCCGATTAACAACCAATAGCTAACTACGTAACAAGAGGCGTAAATTTTGGGGTGTGGGTATGGTACAACCCACTCCCAGGGAAAAAAATAGGTTGCCAGGCAACGAAGCATACGCCCACGGCAGCTAAATCGTCCGGGCAGTCAACAAGAGTTGTCGCATATTAAGAAATTATCAGAAAATCATTAGAATTTGTTTGGTTTTTATAAAGTTAAGTATGCGAAACATTTAATATTATGGATTTTGCTTTTAAATTATCCATTTATCCAGTGTTTCGTTTGATAAGAGCTAATCCCACTTAACACTGATGTAACGGAAGCAATGACTTTGCAGGTCCCTTGTTCTCAACAGATAATGGCTGCGGGAATACCTGGGTGAGTTTCTCACGAATCTCGCTCTACCCCCTATTTTATATCCCCAGTTCCTGCAGGCTCAAATTAACTTTTACCCTAAATTCCATTCCAAATATGGGATAAAGCCTTACAATTCTCACCACTACAACCAGGTGATACTCCTTATATGGTCTTCCAACCATAGGTCAAATAACAAGAAGAACTTGACGAATATTTTGACCTTATTCCATGATATTGATCTTTCTGGGGAACAATCACCGTCGTCGTTTAAACAGACCTATAAACTTTTTTTAAGGCTACTATTTAATTTCTAGATAAATTTGAATGTGTTCAGGATTTGGCCAGTAGCAGTATAACATGCGATCGCTATTCCCATTAAAGCAATCAATCATAAATAAAATGCCATAAATTAAATTAAATATACTTTGTTCTGTGTTACCCGCACATTTATTTTTAAATCTAGTGTATTGTACTCCTTCACCCACAAATTACTCAGAATTTTACAAATATCATGATTTATTCTATATATAACTACATGCTAATACAAGCAAATATCATTAAATACAGCCGTTGAAAAACCTATGATGGCTATTATATTCAGTGGCTCGAAAACATACTACTTTTGTCCAGAATGACGTCACTTTCAGAATTACGTCAAACGTTAATGACGCCACCGTTATCGCTCGTGGAATACTTGCGCAGGGACTCTCTTGAGCTATTGAATAACCCGAGCGGGATTCAATGGTCATATTATTATATATAACAACGGCTTATTGAATGTTTAATATAGTGGTTACTGTATCTTGCTTAATGAAATATATTTACATAATGTAGCTTATACATATTCATGTTGTTTACTCGGTAATAATATAGTTAAATTGATAACTTTCAATATATACAAAAATACATTAAAAAACTTGTTAGCTACGCGAACTTCTCAAATTGGTGGTCTATGAATATAAGTGGTCATTCTGTTATGTATCATGTATGTGATAGCCCAGGATTAACATCAGTGTTTCTTCTGATTCTGTATAAATTGATAAAAACCTGTCTATCGCCTTTGACGAAAGAATCATTATAATAATTCATTTCAAGTCACATACACACTAATAATAAAGTTATTTTAAAAGCATGAGCTTATTAATTGGCATGATTCGCTCCCGTCGTTGACGGAGAAAGTTGATCGAGATTTTCCGGCGTGGTTTCCCTTTGTCAGTGGTACAGGACCTAGGGCCTGACAAGAACAGCTGTCTAGTCGTTCGGATTGGATGAAAAACCTACCTTTTGCTTATAATTTTAAAATTTTGTTCAATAATTGTAATGAATTTTGTGTTATTTGCCACATATTTAATAATATGTTCCGATGACTTCAAAATGACTTTTTGGTTCAACTCTTAATTTATAAGCGACACATGTTAAAGATCCCCTTGGAAATCGAAACAAACGAAGGTGGTAGCGACCCTGTAAGATCAAACTTCCGTCATAACACCCTGCAGTGATTCAGGATTAGGACGTTAAACCCCATTTTATTTCATTTTATTTTCAAATAACGGTTTAATTTTATTTAAATGAACCCATGATTTCACAAATTTATCTACAAATTAAATAGTAGCCTTAAAAAGGCTTATATATGGAAGCCTATAACTACCATTCATAATTTCTACTGTTCGCCCCTTCAAAACACGAAAGTCGAAAAGTAGAAAAGTAGAAGTTACGACAAAATGTAAGGCGACAGCACGATATACAAGCCAAAATGCAAGTCGAAATTAAGAAATAAAGAGGTCGCTAATAGCGACTGGTATTTTGGCTTGTATACCGTCTTGGCGACTCGCTATTAGCGACCCTGTTATTTCTTATTTATAGGCTTCCATACTTACAGGTCTGTTTAAACGAGGAAGTTGATTAGTATCCCAGAAAGATCAATATTATTGTGGAACAGTGAAATAGTTGTATTTATATTTAATTGTTTTTTAAAATCCGTAATAAGTAAATGTGACAGGGCAAGGGAGGCAACTACGTTTAAGTTCTGAAAGAGAGTAAGCTCTCTTGAGTAGACGAGAGAGAGAAAGAGAGAGAGAGATGGGGTTTAACGTCCACTCGACACAACTAGATCATTTCGGGACTAGAGTAGACAAGACAAATTGACATGAAAAAAAGTGTGTAGATGGGCAAGGCAAACGTAATCGAACGTCGTTCATTTTGGACTCTTCAGGTATTTCGCTGAACATAATTTATTAGAAATTACAATAATATTATTAGCAATTGAATATAATTGACTACATATATTCATATAACAATAATATGTGCTCTTAGGCCCAATTCGGTCTATTTAAGTTTTCAAAGAATAGTCATATGCTAGTGAAATTCAGATTATCCATCGGACATCAATAAATCAACGATGCATACGACCGAAAAATAAACAAAAGAAAAGAAAACAGTTTTATTCCAGTTCTTGCAATCATGTTATATTTTAAATGAAATTGAATTTACAATTGGTGAAATTTACATGGCCACATGGATTAATTTATTATATTGTTCAAACGGGCAGATTTTGACGACATTTGATTTCAAGATTTTCCGCTTCACAAGGAAGATTTAGGATAACAGAATCTGTTTTGTCCAACACATCCGACTTTACTTTATAGACCCTACATGCCTCTTTGAATCGATATCGTTGTTTGTCCGTAATTAGGGTGCCCCGAGAAAAAACTATGGATAGTTATTACACTATATTTATATATACAACAACTCTAGATGATTCTCTATCATAAACTATCAAGAAAATGTACCTCTATGCTATATTTCCATTTGATTTTTCGTTAAAATAGACGGATTTTCATTTAACGTTGAGGGGTGTAAGCGGTATATTTGTTTGGGTTTTCAATGTTTCACAAAGTTACGTTATCTTGTTTATCCAATTTCGGAATTTTTGTACCGAAACGAATTAACACCCACTACTATTCGGGTCTATTTGTTTATTTTATGATATGCGACCTGATTAAATCTCAGGATCGGCCATCCCCGTGTACATGTACTTAACGTGTGTCGCCCAATTTGTTTTAAATAGGTGTGCATTTATATGTCCGGTATACCCATAGACATATATGTTTATTTATATCGGTATTTGTTACAGCTGCGACTCATGAAAAAAAACAAACAATCTTACCACTCTTCACTCTAAACCCGCGGACGCCTTCGGACGCCTTTACAGAACGCTAAAAATGAAACAGATTTTGAACGCGTCCAACAGGATGAGTATTCAACTTTATACGTCTGATATTCAGCACAGAACACATAATGTTTTTAACAAAGTAATACTAAACGTTCAAGTCCGAACAGATTTATACGTCTGCCGTTCAGCACAGAACACATACTGTGTTTAACAAAGTAATACTAAGCGTTCAGATCCGAACACATAATGTTCTGAAACCAAGTAATTGCGTGTTCAAATCCGAACACATTTATACGCCTGCCGCTCAGCAGAGAACACATAATGTTCTGAAATCAAGTAATTGAGTGTTCAAATCCGAACACTGGACGCGTTCCGTAATGAACACAAAAAATGAAACAGATTTTGAACACCTGAACGCGTCCATTTACGGTTTACTAACACTAAGCGTTCAGTTTCGTTGTACTGGATCAACTGTTATATAAAACCACAACGAACACAAGAAAAATAGTCGACTTCCATACCTTACAAAATATTATCTGAGCAAAAAGAGAAAAATAAACGTATGAATTTAAAGCTTTATTATTTAACAATACCCCCCCCCCTCCAATAGTTCCAAGACAATTTATTTTATATGTCATAATCCCACTGAAGGCATTTTCCTTTCTTGGTACTTGTAAATGTAGCTGTTCCCCGTTTAATGGATGACCTCTCAATTTCTGAACTATCATATTCCTGAAATTGGGAAAAAGGAAAGTCTTAATAAAACAAATCCATACATCAGCAGCGTACATCAGTAGAGTGCCCAGCTCCGTGTGGTTGTCGCATACAGTGAACACTGGCCATTGGTGATATTTTGTGTGGGGTACATTGCAGCAATGGTTTAGATCAAATTAATTATCGACGAAACGCAACTTAGATGAAATCAATGTGATTCCGATAACACTTCTGTTTAGAGTGGTTGTGGGCAAAGGAAGCCATTGACCACGATCCCCATCCGCGCTGCCAGAGGAGCCCCCGCTATACAAAAATAAAATAAATACTTTAACTTCAGATCTAAAGTATTAATACTGCCGGGACTGGTTACAAAATTAATTTGCACGTTTCAGTATGTCAGTCATGTCAGAGACGTCTGCAGCTGTAAACGAAATTTTATGCAGGCATAGAAAAAAGATGCACAGAAATACTTTACCTGATTATTTAGTTGAAGTGCACCGTATTCAGAAATTGTGTTGTTTCTCTCAACTACTCATCACAAAATTCTTCAATGTTAAGCTTCGTCATGGGCGGTGATGGAACAGGCTAGATCTAATACTTTGACGCCCCTGCCGCTAAAAATAACCAAATGGATCAATACTAAAGACTCATTACTGACATTAGTGATAACTGTAAACAACGTGTGTTTGTTGAGGGGGGGAGGGGTAAAAATATAAAGCTGAAACAGCAAACAGTTTGTGTTCTTCTGCCGAACACGAGGTGTTCTTCTTCTGAACGCGTGGTGTTCTTCTTCTAAACACGTGGTGTTCGAAAAAGAACTAGCGTGGTGTAGGCCTGTAACGAGAAGGGAGCTAATCGCCATCATTATAAGTTATAGCCTACAGCCTTCCCGTTTCTTTAAGGATGTTTTGAAATTGAGCCTTCATCTTCTAACACACGCACACATATCCATTTTCCTGTATTCATAACAATAAAATACATAACTAAAGAAAAATTGCCTTCAGGACTGAGTTACAGAGGCTCTACTCAGTTTGTGAGACGCACAGGCCTAAGAAGACTGAAAGAGAGAGGTAACGGTTGAAATGGTTCACTGTAGATTGAAATACTAACGGAAGAGAATAAATTAAATTTTCTATTGCAAAACTTACCGTTAACCATGTGTCTTTGCTGAAATTCCCCAATGCACACTGAGTAGCGATTCGGAGATGTATTTAATTTCTTACATAAAAATATGTACAATGGCGTCCTAGGTCGTCTTTTAAAGTGGACACGTGACTCTTAACGCATGCTCATAAGGACATGCTTGTGTGAACGGTGTGACTGTATGCCTGAACGCCAGACGTTGGGGCAAGCAAACGCAACTTTCACACAAACATACCTTTTAACACTGTGTTCCCAAGGCTACCTTAATGACGTATATTAGCGTCATTGGGTTACCATTTGTAAAATAAGAAAAAAAAATAATCCTTTATTTTTTTTTTTTAATATCAAATAAAACTATATCTGTGTTTCTTTATCAAATATTAATACTGTCTACTAGCACTTTTACGTGCAAGTTAACAGTTTTAATAATTTTCTATGAATAGCTTGTTCAAAGAAAATTTGACAGTGAATGGGTGACGGTAGGTGTTCATAAATATACCATCTTAAAAACATCTCAAACGACGTCATGTGTTCTGTTATTAATGTTTAAACCTAATGTGTTCACAATCGAACAGTCTGTGTTTACTCATTCACACTGAACACGCGCCGTCATAATTCCATGTCATATAAGGAACGTTTCCTGTTCCCTTTTGAATGGCTGTGTTAAATAATAAACATTATATGGGCAGATTAAAACTTCGTGTGTTTACAATTTAACGCGCTCGGACGCGTCTGGCGTCCACTGGATTTAGAGTGTTCTAGTGGCGTGCGAACACCATTGCGGTGAATTAAAAGCTTTTGATCCGATTAAAGGTTTTCTACAGATCCATTTTATCCATAGATGCAACAATGAGGAATCTTCTGAAATCCGGTTGATATTGTCGCTCCGGTATCTATAAGTATTGGTTGGTGTCGTACACTGGGCAAGGTATGCTTACTGGTTCGAGAACTACTGACACCAATTCGTATTCAAGCAATTAACATAGCTAACTAACCTTCGCCCTGTTATTGTAATTCTACACTACTTGAATAATACGAAAAACAATTTACGTTTTAAGGCAACATGTTTCATTATTTGAGAAAATGGAGCCACGGTGGCTGGCTGGGTAAGACGCTGGCTCGCTAGCCTGGAGATCACGCGTTCGATCCTGCATTGGCCGAGAAAGTTCATCGGGATTTTCCGACTTGGACATGGATTCACCTTATCAGTCCTGCAGGACGGAGGACGAGACAAGGACAGCTGTCTTCGGATGGGACAAAAAACCGAGGTCCCAGTGTATTAGTGTATACATTTGCGTGCATGTAAAAGATCCCTTGGCAGTTGGAATTCAATATAAGAGTAGGCCATTGTGCCGCTGTCAGGACAAAATTTCCCTCAAAGCATACTGTATGGCACATGCCCGCCTTCATTAGCCCAGTCGGGACAGAACAGTCGGACATTAAACCCAATTTCATTTCGTTTTAATTTGAGAAAACAAATAATTAATCAAAATTTTCCTATTATCTCTCAGGGTTCGATGGTCGAAGGGTTAGCGCGTGCGGGTTGTTTCATAAGGTCTGTCATTGAGTCAACTGGCGTGGTTTCGATTCCCCGGTGATACATGACAAAGAGTAGCGTCGCCTATCCAACCTCGTGGTTTTTCTCCTGTTCCCCTGGTTTCCTCTAGAAATGGAGTATTTTGTGTCGATTGGACGTTAAACCCCATATCTCCCACACCCACGCTTTAAATCATATTTTAGATCTTACATTGGAAATGTAAATAAAAGATAAAACATTTCTACACCACAAATTTTATTATACTCTTTACTGTCATCATGCTGTAATAGTTCTAGTATAATACTTGTCATCAAAGTGTACTGTTTTTTTTTTGTATATTAAGTGCTTATCATCATGCTGTAATATTTCTAGTATATTATATATAGTACTTGTCATCATTGTTTAGTATTTATAGTATACAGGGGGACCTCACCACACACAAACAATAACACAATACTTGTCATCATCTTCACTGTCAATATTTCTAGTATATTATATATAGTACTTGTCATCATTGTGTAGTATTTATAGTATACAGGGGGACCTCACCACACACAATAACACAATACTTGTCATCACCTATTTATCGTAGTCTTCAATTTACAGTGTGACTGTAAATGTGGTTGAAATCATTCGAGCTATTCAGGAAAAGTAGAAAATGTAGATCAAACAATTTAAATCAGCGACAAATCTATCAAATCTGGTTGAAATACATCAAGCAGTTTAGGAGAAAAAAAAATCCAAAACCTGTGAAAATTCCCGTATTTGCCCCCCCCCCCCACAATAATCCGCCTTTATAAAATAATTAATTAATAATTCTTTATATTTTTTTTTCATGTTTTCTGAAACAGATTTGGGTGAGTATTACAAATTTATATTTTTAATTTATCATGCACTAGTTGTTATATTGTGTATAATATACGTCACTGTATCTTATAATCCTGTCTGTTTACCTGACGTCACGTTCAAGTTGAATCAGAACAGTCGGACGTTAAACCCCATTGTATCTGATTTTTTAACCTGATATCACGTACAACTGAATATAATTAGAATGATTTGAGTCAAATATCTCATCTGATTTGTGACGTGACATCAGTTTAATCATCGCCGGGAACCAGTTGATGTTCATCATCAAATATCTCATCTGATTTGTGTCGTGATTCCACCGGTTTAAATCATTGGATGCATCATCGTCGCGAACCAGTTGATGTTCATCATTTATAAATATTACCGTAACTAAATATCGACTGAATTAATTTACCCTTGATTTGATTCATCACGAACTAGTTGTTTAGTTGTTTGCTAAGAGAGATATTATTCAGGTCCGTAGCTAGACCAAAATTGTTAAGGGGGGGGGGGGGGGGGGGGGCAAAGGCTTCCGACGAGGCTTCCGATGGGGCTTCTGTGGGCGCTGATGACGGTCCGCGGCGAACGGTACCGTGCAAAGGTGCTCTCAATAGGCATATGGACTTGATGAATTTTAAGGGGGCAGAATCCTGACATGCTCAAACAAATTTCGGGTTAGGGTTACAGACGTCTAGGGACGTCCCACTACCCCACCCCTAGAAAATAGGTAAAATTTAACGACCTCAAACGCGTTTTCTTGCTATTCCAGTCTATGAATACAGTATATAGGCGGTATTGATATAGCCTAAGTAAGGTGGCTTAGTCGAATTCCAATCAATCGTTTATATTCCACGGAGACGGGGTCGCCGGGGGCAAATTTTGACTGCCGCAAACGTGTTTCCTGCTATTCCAGCCCGTGAATACAGCAACTTGAATGTGGTCCAATGTAATCTACCTTAGGTGGCGCACCACACTCCTCGCAGTGTTTCGTTTGATAAGAGCTAATCCCACTTAACACTGATGTAATGGAAGTAAATTTCTGTACCAAATTATGCCTGGTCAATAAGCCCATTAACATCCAACTACGTAACCAGAGGCGTAAATGTTGGGGTGTGGGTGTGGTACAACCCACTCCCAGGGAACAAAATAGGTTGCCAGGCAACGAAACATACGCCCACGGCAGCCAAATCGCCCCAGCAGTCAACTAGAGTTGTCGCATATTAAAAAATTATCAGAAAATCATTACAATTTGTTTGGTTTTTATAAAGATTAGTATACGAAACATTTAATATTATGGATTTAGCTTTTAAATTATCCATTTCAAGAAATTCAAACTCAACCATCATTCATGTGTAACGGGGATAGTAAAATGTTTTTTTTAATTCGGAATAAAATTGTGGCTTCCATAGGCTCCACAAGTTAAAAAAACATGATATTCCGTACAATCAGGGGCCATAATTCAGGAAGTTATGGTCCAATGTGCCCGAATATCGAAATAAACCGTGATCTGTGGGTTTTAAACTTACATTTCAAATTTCATCAAAATCGGATTAATATTGTGACCTCTACAGGGTCCACAACCTTGATATACCATATTTTTACACCATTCACAGGGTCGGATCCAGGAATTTTTGCACGAGGGCGTTTGTCAGGTTACAGTTGGGGAAATCTGCCATCATTAATTTTTTTTATATAGCTGAGCAGAGTGGGGTTTGGACCCATCAACCCCCACCCCCCGCTGGATCCGCCCCTGATTCGCGTAAAAGTGGCATCTCTCATGTCTCCATGGTACCACGTTCAAAGTTCGATGATTAACACATTAACAAATGTCTGGCTCGATCCAGTCTGGATGCCCTTATCAGTGATATAGGACTGAGATAGGCCTCATGATATGGACAAATGTCTAGCTGTTCGGATAGGACGCAATATCGAGGTCCTGGGTACGTCACATGTTAAAGATCCCCTTGGAAATCGAAACAAACGAAGGTGGTAGCGACCCTGTAAGATCAAACTTCCGTCATAACACCCTGCACTGATTCAGGATTAGGACGTTAAACCCAATTTTATTTTCAAATAACGTTTTAATTTTATTTAAATGAACCCATGATTTCACAAATTTATCTAGAAATTAAAAAGTAGCCTTAAAAAAGGTTTATAGGTCTGTTTAAACGACGGAGTTGATTAGGTCCCCAGAAAGATCAATATTGTGGAACAGCGAAATAGTTGTATTTATATTTCATTGTTTAGCCTTACTTTTAAAATCCTTAATAATTGATCAACTTTAATGGCTTAATAAGTAAATGTGACAGGGCAAGTTCTGAAAGAGAGTAAGCTCTCTTGAGTGACAAGACAAATTGATATGAAAAAAGTGTGTAGATGGGCAAAGCAAACGTTATCGAACGTCGTTCATTTTGGACTTTTCGACGATCGGCGAACAACTATGTAGTTCTACAATACTATATATGTACTACCGGGACGCCTAATGTTATAGCCAGTATTTTGTTTACTTTCGTTGTGGGGTGGGATTGTGGATGGCGCCCTAGATTTGAAACCGCCCCTACCCCACCCCATATTCCCTAGAAAACTCACTCGCGGTGCTCGGCTCCTGATTGCGTCACTCACACTGGAGGGGGGGGGGAGAGCATAACCAGATACAAAAATATTCGATATACATTTTAAAAATATTTAACATCAATACCGGTATTATTGTAAAAACTGTTGATGTGTTTTTTATATAGAATGTTGTTATACTTTTGCATGGATGGCAAACATTGTTGGCGTTTCCAACGGATGAAGAAAAAGACTAACTCTCATTCATATTATGTGTGTAGACAACTTTATTGTGACATCATAGTAGTAACACATGACAGGAAGTGGCTGCACTTGATTAGTGAATGCAAGCTCTGTGTTGTACTTCATTAACAAGCTCAAGTTACTCATACAAAATACAACATCTCCCCCTTTAAAGTAACAATAATAACATTTGATTACATGTGTATGACTTAAAGTTATTTATCTCTCTGGAGGTTTGCTTAACCTTCCAGATTTAGTAACGTAACCATCAGCAGAAGGTTCAGGTTCGGGATATTTATTAACATCATCATCATTAATATGTCTAAACAGTTGTTTGAAAATGATCCGAACTTGAACTCCCCAATGATGATTGTTTTGATGGTTTCAAATGAAATCTGTTTCTTACAAGAGTACCATGATCTGTTTCGACTTTGTAAGTTCTATATTTATTAAGATTGATATCCACTACTTTTGACTTATCCCATGTCTTAGAATTTTGATTATACACATTAATATCTTGATTTTCAATAAAAGGTTTTAAAGAATTTGAACCTCTATCATGATAATATTTTTGTATATCTGGCTTCTGAATTAACCTTTCTCTAAAGTTATTATTTGACTTATTCCTTAGTCCAGATATACAAGGCATATTACTCTTATACTCTCTTTTATTTAACAATGTACATGGTGATGGTAAATGTGAATCTATAGGTGTTGTTTTATAACATAACATAGCAAGATGTGGATCAGCTCCAGAATATTTACATTTCTTTAAAATTTTCTTAACAGTTTTTACTGTCGACTCTGCCATGCCATTACTAGAGTGAAAATGTGGAGAACTCCTTAAATGTTCAAAACAATATTTCTGAGTAAACTTACAAAATTCTTCAGATGTACATTGTGTACCACAATCTGATATTAATCTATGCGGAATACCATGATCTTCAAAGATTAATTTCAACTGACTAATGACATGACTAGAAGTAAGATTATTTAGTCTTCTTACTACAGGAAACTTACTATAGTAATCAACAACCAGTAAATAATTCTCTCCATCTAAATGGAATATGTCCGAACCTAAGGTATGCCAAGAGCATGGAGGTACATCATATGGGATCGTGCACTGCTAATGTATATACGACATATAAAAAACTCATATGTATAAAACATCGACAGTTCGAAATGTTTGTTTTTTGTTTTTTGTTCCTGCCACGACCTGGAAGCCAGGGTGACTCAGTAAGTAAGACGTTGGCTCGCTAACTTCGAGGCCCCGTCTCCGATCCCTGCGTTGACCAAGAAAGTTCATCAGGATTTTCTGTTGTTCTAAACCTTTATCAGTGATGCAGGATCGAGGGCCTGGCAAGTTGGCCTAGTTAGTTCCTGAGACGACCCCTTTTGCTAATTATTTTTGTCAAGTCGTATCTTATATTTAAAATAAGATTATATCCATATGTTCATGATTTTATAAAGTAATTGCGTATCGATCTATTTATATTTTGTAACATGGACGGGGAATCTTTCTTTGTTCTTGTCTTTCAATAAGCAAATTCTTTTCGCTTTAGTAGATTCGATAGAGCTTAACAGTGCAATAACTAAACATTTTTCTTGTAATTGAACACTTTGCTAATTTACGACAGTTTTAGTAGAAATCATATAGAGAAGTGGGTTGGCTTATCTGTGCAAATAAAAACGAACATTGACATTAGTATTAACATGTGGAGCCCCGCCACCATTTCACCTCCGAAATAGAACTGGTCTTAACGTGTGAGAGTACCTAAAACCGGCCAGTCTATTAAAGAGATAATTCTTACTTTTGCTCACTGCTACTTACAGCTACAATTTCATATTTTAAAGTTATATTTTTAAAACGTATTAAAAAAGCCTTAAAATAGGTTGTATCTATAAACAGTCCTACCTTGTTAAAGAATAATCCTATTAATCCAATAATTCACTATTGCACAAATGACAAAATGATATGAAAATGGTGTGTAGATGGACAAAGCAAACGTAATCGACTGTCGTTCAATTTGGACTGTTCACGCATTTTACTGAACATAATTTATTAGAATTTAGAATAATATTATTAGCAATTTAATATAATTGACTTCATACATGGATATAACAATAATATGTGCTTTTAGGCCCATTTCGGTGTATTTTCTTAAAAGATTTCAAAGAATAGTCAGTCATATGCTCATGGAATTCAGATTATCCATCGGACATCAATAAATCAAAGATGCATACGACCGAAAAATAAACAAAAGGAAAAAGCAGGTTTATTCCAGTTCTTGCAAACATATTATATTTTAAATGAAATTGAATTTACAATTAGTGAAATTTACATGGCCACATGAATAAATTTATTATATCGTTCAAACAGGCAGATTTTGATGACATTTGATTTCAAGATTTTCCATTTCACAAGGAGGATTTAGGATAACAGAATCTATTTTGTCCACCTCATCCGACTTTACTTTATAGACCAAATAATCTGCCTCTTTGGATCGATATCCTGGTTTGTCCATAATTAGGGTGCCCCGAGATAAAAACAATGGATAGTCATTACACTATATATATACAACCCTAGATGATTCTCTATCATAAACTATCAAGAAAATGTACCTCTATGTTGTATTTCCATTTGATTTTGCGTTAAAATAGACTGCTTTTTACGGCCCAGGGGTGGGGAGCAGTATATTTGTTTGGGTTTTCAATGTTTGACAAAGCTACGTTATCTTGTTTATCCAAATTCTGAATTTTTGTACCGAAACGAATAAACACCCACTACCATTTGGGTCTATTCGTGTATTTTATGATATGCGACCTGACAAAATCTGCTCCAAGATTCGATTAAAACTCAGGATCGGCCATCCCCGTGCACATGTACATAACGTGTGTCGCTCAATTTGTTTTAAACATGCGTGCATTTATATTTCCGATATATCCATAGACATATAGGTCTATTTATATCGGCATTTATTACAGCAGCAAATCGTTGTCGCAGCTCATGAAAAAAATTCTCTTACAACTCTTCTATAGTGGCGTGCTAACACTATTGCGGTGATTTAAAAGCTTTTGATCCGATTTAAGCTTTTACAATTCCATTTTATCCTTAGATGCAACAAATGTGGAATCTTTCGAAATTCGTTTTATATTGTCGCTCCGGTATCCATAAATATTGGTGGATATCGTACACAAACTACTGATACCACTTCTTATTCAAGCATTTAGCATAGTTAACTAACCTTCGTCCAGCTATTGTAATTCTACATCACTTAAAGTGGCTAATTCTCTAACTCAATATCATCCAAAATCTTCAACATTGAAAACACTAATTATTTGTCAATTTAAATCAACATTGATGCTGTGATCTTACCGGGAAAAGATGGGCTTTTGGTATCCAATATTTAAGACAAAATAAACATTTTACTATTGGTACACGAATCGTGTACCATAATGCGTTTCAGTCCCAGTTTTAACTCGAGGGACGAGGCCAAACACATTGCACCAAATCAAACGGCGTATGTAGACTGGAATAACCATACGCTAGAAATTTGCGTTCGATTTAGATTGCTGGCTTAGTTCGCCGAACATAACTGATTTGAAAATAGAGTAAAAACGGAAACTATTGAATGTAAATTAGTTTATATACATTCATATTACAGCATTATATGCGTTACGATCCACTTGTGTCAATTTCTAGTTCCGAAATGTTAGCGATTTAGCTCCTTTAAATAATACCAAACATCATTTACTTTTTAAGGCAACATGTTTCATTATTTGAGAAAAGGGAGCCACGGTGGCTAAGCGGGAAAGAGCTGGCTCGCTAGCCTGGAGGTCGCGTGTTCGTTCGGGATTTTCCGACATGGACATGGTTTCTCCTTGTCAGTCTTGCAGGACGGAGGGCCAGACAAGGACAGCTGTTTTCGGATGGGACAAAAAACCGAGGTCCCAGTGTATACCCTTGCGTGCATGTAAAAGATCCCTGGGCAGATGGAATTCAATATAAGAGCATGCCATTGTGCCGCTGCCCGGGATAAAAATTTCCCTCATATGCCCGCCATCATTAGCCCAGTCGGAGTAAGACATTAAACCCCATTTCATTTAATTTAATTTTTAGAAAAACAAATAAGGCATTAATGGCAGAGGATATTCGCCATTCGAATGGCAAAGAGTTATTCGCCATTCGTTTATGTTATTCGCCATTCGTTTTCGTTATGTGCCATTCGTTTTTTTAAATCGATACTTTCTGTACTATCACGATGTCTGGTCGAGGGGTAATGGTACCAAACACTTAAACATATATCATTTTTGTTGCAGTAAAAATGCGAAAATTACTACTACAAGAAACGTTGTTTGGCAGAGTGCCATTGTAGGTCCATTTATAGGTTTAGATAAGACAAACTAGTTTTATTCAAGTATATGGATTGGAAATAATGAAAAATAAAAACGAATGGCACAATGCTTTATTTTATGTTGATATTGACTGTATATCCTGATGAGAGAGAGAGAGGAGAGCGAGAGGGAAGAGGAGAGAGAAAGAGTGAGGGAGAGAAGAGAAAGAGAGAGGAGAGGAGAGGAGAGAAGGGGGATAAAGAGAGAAAAGGAGAGAGAGAAGAGGGGGGGGGTCGCGTCGACACAAGTAATATCGAAACTAACATATGGTTCAATTATATTTCAATTATTCGAGAAAAAGGAGAGAGAGAAGAGAAGAGGGGAGGAGCGAGAGAAAAGAAAATAGAGAGAGGGGAGAGAAGAGAAGAGGGGAAGAGGAGAGAGAGAGAGAGTGGAGAAGAGAAGGAGAGAGAGAGAGGGGAAAGATAGGGAGAGAGAGGGGGAAACGGTTTGCCATCGGTCCATTCGAAACAAACAAGATAATTTCTGGACTAACATATGGTTTAATTTTATTTTAACAATTCACTTTAGAGGTCTTTATCAGTGGGAGGACCAGGAGAAAACCCACGAGAGTAGTGTTTCCTGTCCAACCACTGCTAAAGACCCCTAAGCGCAAGCGAATTATTAAAATGAAATTGAACCATTTGATATAAACCACGGGTCGCAGATAAAATATTTCTGGATTAGTAACAGATACAAAATTCAATCTGATGGTCATCTACTCACAAGATGCAAGATGGATCATAAAACGGCGCAATGCCAATACTGTAGTTTTCGATAAAGAAAAATTTCAAAATATTATACATTTTCTCATTGACAATGCCATATTTGAGGTTGGGGATCAGATAATACAACAAACTATTGGTTTACCAATGGGAACTGACCCCGCCCCATTTATGGCAAATGCACATTTATATAAATACGAATTCGACTTTCAAGACCATAAAAGAAAAACAGATTACAAGGTAGCAAACAGTCTAAATTATACCTTCCGTTACATTGATGACATAACACCAATCAATGATAATGGTAATTTCAATAAATACAAAGATGAAATATATCCTCCTGAACTTATATTAAATAAAGAAAATTCGGGCACTATAAATGCATCTGTCCTTGACTTGGACATCAATATAATTAATAACAAATTTAATGTCGGTATATTCGATAAAACGGACAAATTTGGTTTTGAAGTAGTAAAATACCCGTCAGCTCATAGTAACATACCAGATACGACACTATACAATGTTTTCTATTCACAGGCATTACGATTTTTAAAAATATGCAACAGTAAAGAACTATTTCTTTCCCGAATAAAAACTCTTAATTTTAAGTGCACGGCCAAAGGTGGTACACAATTACGCATTTTGAAAGAAATTTCAAAACTTCCATTTCTTCAACATAATAAGTTTTACATTTCTTATAATGATATTACTGACTACATATTGGATAATGATTCTATATAAATTGCTTCTAGATGTCTAGTCCTATCTGGATTATCGCCCTTATTTTTAGGCCTTTATGAATACACTAATAACTTACGATTTCTTTAGCATTCCTGTTTTGCATTTCTTACGTGGGACATTATATAATAATTATACTATGGTTTGTACAATTGCATGGTCTTTAAAACTAATAGTTTTTATATTTTAACGTAATTTTATCTAGATTATCGCCCTTTTATCGGGAAATTGCACCTTCTAAACCACGACGTCATAACAACTATTACGGCAGATTCACGTCACACCACTTAGTCAGCAGACGGCTGTCTCCCTAGATAGTCTATTCCTTTGCTTCTTTGTATTCAGTTGTGTTTTTTTTATTTCTGTGACGGTTGCAATTTTTTGTCCTAAATGCATTTATATACTTCAATCCTTTTATTGATTTAGTTTTGAACTAGGCCTACTTCTGATACATTTAACTATGTGGTTATTGTGTAGCGGAATTTATACAACAATATGCTTGCATTCGTAATTCTTGCAACATATAATAGATCATGACTCATGCTGACACTATATAATTATTTCTTTGGGTTGCATTCCCAGTTGTTTTCAAATATGAGTGAAGTCTGTGTCACCACAGGCCCGGGACTGTACAGCGCAGTGGACGCTTACGGCTAGCCCCCGGATCCATTCACTCTCTTTGATTTGTTTATGTTTGTGATCTTTGAGAATGATGTCTTGTCCATATATTTGTTTTTGTGTAGAATTGTGTGTGGTGCAGCCCTCCTGCACTTACTATTACTAATAGAATACGGAACTTTTCACATGTGTGTTACTTCCATGTACACACGATGTTGGTTTCTCAGTCTTCGCTTCGCTTTGAACGAAGGCTTTCATTTACACGGTGAAGCTTCAAACGACAAATGGCAATTAAAACGAGGTTCTGGGCCTGTAATTTGAATAAAAACACACACAATCTGCAAGAATTTTAAGTTTATTATATAAAACGAATGGCGATTAACCATCCTTATGGGCCTGGGCTATTCGCCAATCGAATGGCCAAAATCCACATTTTCCTATTTTCTCACAGGGTTGGATGGTCGAATGGTTAGCGTGTGCGCGTTGTTTCATAAGGTCTGTCATTGAGTCAACTGGCGTGGTTTCCATTCCACTCATATAAAAGTTTTATAAATACTCAACGATAACGTAATAATTAATGCGCCCACCGAATTTTGTGTCATCCCACAATAGATACAAAACTAAAGAACAACCACTATGCCATTAGCCTGTCCAACCTCATGGTTTTCTCCGGTTCCTCCGATTTCCTCTGACCCCTACACACAAGCGAATTATTGAAATAAAATTAAACCATATTTAGTCTAGAAATGAAGTATTTTGTGTCGAGTGGACGTTAAACCCCACATCTCTCACACACACGCTTTAAGTCATATTTTTTGGTTCGAGATGAAGTGTAAATAAAAGATAAAACATTTACTATGGCAACATTTCTACACCACAAATTTATTATACTCGTGCCTTGATGTTGGGCTATATGTCCGCTTCCACCCTGGGTGATATCGCAGAAAATATTATCTTGCCGTATATGCCAAATAATTTGCTTTGATTTCATCTCGCCATCTATATGCCTATATGGAAATATTGATAAATCTGCTCACATCAAAGTCAAGTAAATCTAAAAAAATAGGTTTGCTAATAAAAATTATCAAGTAAGTCTAAAAAGGGTTTGCTAATAAATAGTGTCTGCATAAATTCAATATAAGACTGGATAAAATAAAATTAATGGATACATGATAATAATTGGAACTGTTTCCAATCTTTATTATTTCGTTCGTGCACAATCTCCTTTTTCCTTTACTTAACACTGCCTGTATTGTGTTTGATGAGTTAACGTTAAAACCATTCCCTATCTTTCCTGTCATCATGCTGTAATATTTTTAGTATAGTAATTGTCATCGTTGTGTAGTATTTATAGTATACAGGGGGACCGCACCACACACAAACAATAACACAATACTTGTCATCATCTTCACTGTCAAGGGTTTACAGTGTGACTATAAACGTGGTTGATGTCATTCGAATGATTCAGGAAAAGTAGAAAATGTGGATCAAACAATCTGAATCAGCGACAAATCTATCAAATCTGGTTGAAATACATCAAGCAGTTTAAATCAGTGGATGTATCATCGTCGCGAACCAGTTGATGTTCATCATTTATAAATATTACCGTAACTTAATATCGACTGAATTATTCCTGTTTCTATTACTGTTTACACTCTCTGTAAATGAGATATGTTCACGAATTATTGATCAGTAGAAATTTTAATTTACCCTTGATTTGATTCACCACGAACTATTATTCAGGTCCATACCTTGACCAAAATTGTTAGGGGGGAGGGCAAAGGCTTCTGGGGGCTTCTGTGGGCGCTGATGACGGTCCACGGCGAACGAGACCGTGCAAGGGTGCTTTCCATAGGCATACGAATTTTAAGGGGGCAGAATCCTGACATGCTCGAACAAATTTCGGGTTAGGCCTACAGACGTCTAGGGACGCCCCAACCTCCCCCTAGAAAATAGGTAAAATTTAACGACCTCAAACGCGTGTTCTTGCTATTCCAGTCTCTGAATACAGTAGGTGGTACTGATATAGTCTAACTAAGGTGGCTTAGTTGAATTCAAATTAATCATTTATATTCCACGGCGAGATTCTGTCTCATTGACTCACTTTTCTGGTCCTTTCGCCCTCAAGAATTTCTCCCAACAATGACCTCAGATGCCAGGATATTGACTCAATTTTTCAAAATTTTCTCAAGTTGCTCAGGCACAATCATCATATACATGTATGACATCAACTTTATTTCAACTTAAAAAAACCTGCTTTCCGGCGAGACAACGATCGGCGTACAACTATATAGTTATACAATACTGTCTATGTTCTACCCACCATTTTGGGCGCACCAATCTGATTCGGCATTATGCACTATGTGTGGCCCAACATTATAAAGCGCCCCACCACTCATGTCATTATAGGCGCCTCTCCGGGATAAGGCACCCCACAGATCAAGCCGTTTTGGGCGCCCCATCAGTTGTGGTGTTAATCGTGGGGGTCATTTTTGGCGCCTCACCATTTGGGGAGCGCCTCAACGACATGATTGGCGAGGCGCCCATAAAACCAAGTGACAATGGTTTGTCGCCAATCTCATCGTGGACGCCCAATCAATGTCACTCAGGTAAAATGTGGCGCCCATACATGGAGATTTTAGTCGCTGGCGCCGACATATTCCAGGAGGAGGGGGGGGGGAGCTTCATCCCTTGCCCTCCCACCCCGCTAGCCAAGGGCCTGTTTTTTGTGTGTTTCACTATTGTAATATTGAGTGTTGTACTTGTATACCCGATTTAAACACAATCACGATAACTTGTAGTGTTTCATTGTCTAACGTCTTCGTCCAAACTGATCCCACAGTGAATATTCGCTTGGCCGCCACAATCACTGATAAGAATGACATCGACGAGACTTAATGAGTTCGGCATATTAACATTTTTACTCCGAGAAATTAAATTCTCAAACATTTTTTTGAAGTATAAGAAAAATAAATGAAGACGTTTGAAGTATTTGTAGTTAAAAAAATATTTCCTATTTAGTGTAAATGGGTATTAAAATGAGTAAAATGCATCATTTTGCCCGAAGTTATTCTCTGTGAAACAGATTGGTCTTCGTCTTCTTCCTTGGAACTTAACGTCCCCTTCCACCTAAATTGTCCATCGTCTTCTATAATACAGATCATATTGTTGATTATTTAAAATAGACCGCGATGTTAGTGACATACTTGAATAACAGTAGAATGTTCATTTACGACGTATCCATGGTACCACGAGCCCGGTGTTGCCAAGAAAGTTTCAGGGGATTCTGGTCTAGATGCCCCTATCAGTGATATAGGACTGAGATAGGCCTGGTGATATGGACAAATGTCATGATGTTCAGGTAGGACGCAATGTCGAGGTCCTGGGTACATCACAGGGCACGTGTTAAAGATCCCCTTGGAAATGGAAACAAACGAAGGCGGTACCGACCCTGTTAGATCAAACTTCTGCCATAACAACCTGCACTGATTCAGGACGTTAAACCCCATTTTATTTTATTTTATTTTCAAATAGCGTTTTAATTTTATTTAAATGAACCCATGATTTCAAATAGTTTAGTTTAAAGTATTCTGGAATCAAAGAGCTAGATCAGTGGAGTCAATTGACACGTCAAGATTGTTTTGATTTTGGCGACAAGGGAAAATGGGATGATAACAATGTACCTAATCTGGGCCTAATATATGTTTAGGCTCTAATAGAGCCCATCGCCATTCTCACCCTAAAGTGATATTGTTAAGTCACTGGTGTACCGATGTATATCTAAAATACAAAAGCAAAACAACCTGCTATGGTCTACTCAAGAGAGCTTACTCTCTTTCAGAACTTAAACGTAGTTGCCTCCCTTCCCCTGTCACATTTACTTATTAAGCCATTAAAACCGATCAATTATTAAGGATTTTAAAAGTAAGGTTAAGCAATGAAATATTAATACAACTATTTCACTCTTCAATGATATTGATCTTTCTGGGGAACTAATCACCGTCGTCGTTTAAACAGACCTATAAACATTTTTTAAGGCTACTATTTAATTTGTAGATAAATTAATTGAATGTGTTTAGGATTTGGCCAGTAGCAGTATACCATGCGATCACTATTCCCATTAAAGCAATCAATCGTAAATAAAATGCCATTAATTTAATTAAATATACCTGACTTTGTTCTGTGTTACCCTCACATTGCCTAATCATATTTACTTTTAAATCTAGTGTATTGTACTCCTTCATCCACAAATTACTCAGAATTGTACATATATCATGATTTATTCTATAACTACATGCAAATACAAGCAAATGTCATTGAATACAGCCATTCAATAACTGCAGGCCACAGCCCTTACCCTAACCCTTATCCTAACCCACAATCCATATATGACGTCATAAGACCAGGCTCCGGTGGACGGAAAAAAAGGCTTACCATTCAATAACCTGTGGCTATATTCAGTCATTCTCCACGCAAGTCTCGCTCTATCAAGCATTCGACTCTGCCGTCGGCTCGCGTACTACATAGGTTTGACCCGGAGGTCATCGATCACGTGATTTACTACATTATCAAAAATGGCGTCTGTCAGAGAAATGTACTTGGCGTTATAAACACTTTATGATTTTATGAATTTTAGTCAATTTTAGGCGTTATATACACTTTATGATTTTTCGATCATATTTTAAACATATATCGAGAATTCTTTGATTTTAATTAACTACAGACATTTCTAAATTGATTGTTGGGCCTACCGATCGCGTTGTACAGATAAAAACAGACCCGCGTGTATTCATTCTAAAATTAGCACGGCGACATGCGCAGGTCTTATTTCCGACCGATTAACTAGTGATATTACGCGAAAGAGTTCGGTGTAATATTTGTAAATATATTGTTACTTTGCAATTGCAACCACATTTCTATTTAAATATGGTAACAGTATTAGATAAATTATCATTTATGTGTTTTAAATCGCATCATTAAGGATTGTCCATCAACACCAAGAATCTTGGTGGCGTAGTCAATTGAGCCGTTAGCAGAGGTTAGTGTGGACTGTAAGGGAAGACAACTCTGTTTGGGAGATTGATATTCAGTGGCTCGAAAACGTACTACTTTTGTCCAGAATGACGTCACTTTCAGAATTACGTCAAACGGTAATGACGTCACCGCTATCGCTCGTGGAATCCTTGCTCAGGGACTCTCTTGAACTATTGAATAACCCGAGCGGTATTCAATGGTCATTAAGTTCTGTCTATATATACGCATACATTAAATATTATATATCACAACGGCTTATTGAATGTTTAATATAGTGGTTACTGTATCTTGCTTAATGAAATATATTTACATAATGTAGCTTATACATATTCATGTTGTTTACTCGGTAATAAGATCGTTAAATCAACAACAAATTGATAACTATACTTATATAACAATAATACATTTCGAGTCACATACGAGACCAATAAAGTTATGTTTAAGTGAGTAAGTTCCCATATATCTTATGATTTGGCATGATTATGTATGATGTAGGCCTACGATACAGGGGGACCGCTGTAGTCCACGGATAAAGGCGATGACTCGCTAAAATAGAATCTCGTGTTCACTCCAGGAACTGGCCAAGAAAGTTCCTCGGAATGTTTCGGCGTTGTTTCTCCGTGTCTGTGTTGTTGTGCAGATAACCTACTAATATTTTAAAAATTTGGTTGAATAATTGTCAATGAATTTTGTGACCTATGTAATAATTTGTCCCGAAGACTTCAAAATGACTGTTTAGTTAAACTCTTAACATTAATTTATCAGCTGATTTTTTTTATTAGAAATCACAATATATAGACTTTAATATATTATTTACATTCTTTCATTTATTATAATATGATGATATATGTTTAGTATAAAATCAAACACGTTGTGTTTACTATATACGTTAAATCTTTAATCACGGCTAGTCAAATATTTGGTCATTAAACGATAACAACTGTAAACTGCTACTGGAGTATATTTGTAAAAATCATCTCTGACTTCATTCCATGTACTTTTATATCATCTTGATTCCAGTTTCTCCCAGTTTTGTTTTGTATCCTAATTTTCTCCCTCCGCCCAAATGAGTATATTACAGACAACAAACAACTGTAACCATCAGTATATTGGAGATGTTGGTTATAAATAAAGCAACGGTTGATAGAATAATAGATTCCTTCATATTAAATATTAACTTCATTATATTAAACGATATCAAGATATGAAAATGTAGCAACATCTATGTTTAATTATATTTACAGGAAGGTGAAGGTCAGTCTGAATTACATAGTTTAGTTATATATATAGTAGTTTATATGTTTAATTATATTTACAGGGTGAACATCAACATCAATACAAGTATAAATGAATTAGAAGAAGAGGTGAAGAGGAAGGTGAAGGAGAAGCGGGGTTTAACAGTAACTAGTATAGAAAGAATAACAAGAGGTGGTTATATTACAGGTGTTATATTATACGACAGTGATAGACATGATGGTAAAAACAAACAACTGTCTGTATATGATATACAGGATGGTGATAGGGTATATTGCCACGTATAATAGTATTATATACTGTATACTGTACAACATTAGATACAATCTATTTTAGGTTTAACGTACACTCAACTAGTTCATTTCCCACTAGGTTAGGTAGGTCACCCTACTTCTAGTCACGTACAACTGTTGTATCGAAATCACACTACTTGAATCAATGATTTATCTTATAATCAACTAAAATTAAATGGGGTTTAGCGTCTTACTCCTATACTGGGCTGATGAAGGCGGGCATGCGCCATACAGTGTGATATGAGAGAAATTTAGCCCAGGCAGCAGCACTATGATGACCTACTCTTCTATCTAATTCTAACTGTCAAGGGATCTTTTACGTGCACATGTATACACGTGCATTAGATCATTGAACTTGGGAGGGAACCCAAGACACCCAGGCTAACGAGAGAGAGAGGGAAATGGGGTTTAACGTCCACTTGACACAAATAAGGTCATTTCGGGACTAACATGGTTTAATTTTATTTCAATAATTAGCTTGGGCGTAGGGGTCTTTAGCAGTGGGAGGAAACCGGAGTACCCGGAGACACCCCACGAGGCTGGACAGCAGGCGATCCAGGCTAGCGAGCCAGTGTCTTAATCACCGACCCACCAATTGTGTTTAGGAACAAAAATGATCACGTGACGGGTAAAGGTTATGAGGTATTTTAATCCTATTTAAAGCATTTTGATTTAATTTTCATATGAGTATTGATAAGTCACTTAATTCCAGGCTGTTGACATTCCTTGTCTGTATACTAAATACGATCGTATGGTAAACTTCTAGTCGTTCTGACTGGGCGAAAAACCCAGGTCTTGTGTACACGTTAACGTGCACGTAAAGGAACCCTTGACAGCTGGAATTCAATAATATTACAGTCCAGACAAAATTCTCCTCGTAGCACACTATATGCCGTATTCTCGTGTTCATTGACCATTCATTACTATTTACTAAATACTGTCTTTAGATGTGTGAAATAGCTTTATTCAACGCCCGCTTCCACCGAGGTGATATCGCACACAATTACATGTTATATATACCTAGTGAAACTAGTTACAAAGTGTCCATCTGTAAATGACATCATCAGATATTATTGTTATATTGTCCGTGTATTTAGTGTGGTATTCTGTATGACATCATCAGATATTATTGTTATATTGTCAATATTTGTATTGTGATTGTATCATGTATATTTCACCTATATTACTCATTTACCTAATGAACACCGGTGATCAGTTAATATTTCTGACTTCAGAAGCTGGGAACACTTTGTGCTCAAGTAATTATCTCCCTTGGATTGTATATCAGGTGGCACGATATATATTTATATATTGAGTGTTTTAAAGATAAAATTAACACTATTTACGTGTAATTCAGAGTGAAATTGTCAGATATCCACATTGTAAGTCAAGTCATCTTAATAGGATACTGGGGTTTGTTTCTGGGTCACCCGATATATATTTTTATATTGACTGTTTTAAAGATAAAATTGATATTTCCTTCATTTGTTATATTTTTATAGCTTAGAGATGA
Organism: Patella ulyssiponensis; assembly: GCA_963678685.1. NCBI lineage: Eukaryota > Metazoa > Mollusca > Gastropoda > Patellidae > Patella > Patella ulyssiponensis. Next base: position 55,745,571 of record OY783232.1, on the reverse strand, counting down.
TAGGAACACTGTATTGTATAGTTTTATAGCTTAGAGATGATAGGGACGCTGAAATTAATATTTTTATATCAAGTTTTTAAAGGATTAAATAAAATATCTTATGTATTTGTAGTCATCGTTATATTATGTGTTCTAATAGCCAATGTCCCGGTTCAAGTAGTAAGTTCATGTCTGTCTATTTCTAGGTGCAAAAGATAGAATAGGGATTTTTTTTAGTTCCTTTAAGATGGATTAGACGTGGCCGACCAATGGCGAACTTCGACCTTCTTATATTTGGGTTAGTCCCCCACACGGAATAATGATGTTGAAAAGGGGGGTACCAAGATATTGCTGTATACCCATTTTGTACTGAGTTGTGCATTTGAGGTGGATTAAGCGTGACGGATCCATGGTGATTCATATTGCCCTGTTCAAAGGAACAGTTTCAAACCCATTTTGTGCATGTACTGAGTTGTGTGCATTTGAGCTTGATTTCGCGTGGCCGACTAATGTGACTTTTGATCACAAATCTACTAATTCGTGCCCACAAACCTTTTGTACTCGAGATGCTAATGAAAACGAGAGGGGTGTGTGGCCGAATAATGCATAACTTAGGAGTTGTTTTTTTTTGTTTGGGAGGGGGGGGGGATCCCGATCACACATCTACTAATTTCTGGACTCAAACCTTTTGCACCCGAGGTGCTAATTAAATGGGGAGAGGGTGGGCGAATGGTTAACGCATGCGTGTTGCATTGAAAGGCGTGGTTTCGATTTCTGGCTTGTACGTGACACGGAGTAGGGTCGCCTGTCCATCCTCGTGGGTTTTCTCGGGGCATTCGGGTTTCATCCCACTGCTAAAGATACCTACGCACAAGCGAATTAATGCAATGAAATTAAACCATATGTTTCTCCCAAAATGAGTGAATAATTGGGTGAGTGAATGATTGAGTGAGTGATTGGATGAGTAAGTGGGTGATTGAGTCAGTGGGTGATTAGGTGGGTGATTGAGTGACTCAGTGTGAGTGAGATTCACCCTAAATATAACAATACAAAGCAATTAAGTATCACAATTTCAAAAGATTTTCATATATAGGAGGCAGACCACCATTTAATTTCACCATCTCCGTTATTTTATTTAAAGTAATTCTCTCTCTTTCGCGTTTATTCCCTTTTTACCAATCTGATAAAAATACAGATCTATATTTCTTTCCATTTATCATACTTTCGATGGCCTACAGTAAAACCAAGTAAAACGAAACGTTTTAATCAGATTGTCTTTATGCATGGCGGGGTTCACGGTGGCTAAGTGGATAAGGCCCTGGTTCGCTAGCCTGGAGGTCGGGTATTCGATCTCTGCATTAGCCGAGAAAGTTCATCTCGATTTTCCGGCGTGATTTCGCCTTGTCAGTGATGCAGAAGGAGGGTCTGACAAGGACAGCTGCCTAGTCGTTCGGATGGTACGAAAAACCTAGGTCCCGTGTACACATTGGCAGTAGGAATTCGATATAAGAGTAGGCCGTAGCGCCGCTGCCCGGGCAAAATTTCCCTCATAGCACACTGTATGGCGTATGCCCGTCTTCCATTAGCCCACGTTAGATGCAACAGAGTAGGACGTTAAACCCCATTCCATTTTATGCATGCCCATTTTTGTTGATTTTTTGGTAAATATTCATGACGGAAGATGGCAGTTGGGGGGGGGGGGGTCGTGACAGGCAATTCAGTGTAAATTGGTGGTATTCAACCAAAAGAAAAGTAAAATTAACGTTTTATCAGATTTTGGGTACTTTATTCTACCAAGTGGATGAAATACAACAATTTTTTTCGCTTTTACAAGTCTGCCCGAAAAGTCAGATTTCCCGAAAGTTATGGGGGTTGCTGCCTCCCCCATGATCCCCCCCTCCCCGATTCGTACGCCTATGTTCAGTCCAACGAAAATTTGGGGGTTGGGATGGCCTAGTGGTCTAGAGTGCCGCGCTTCGACCTCTAGCTGGCCGGTCACCTCTGCCTTAAGGCTGTGGTTTCGATCCCTGGTGTGAGCGTATGTGGAATGAAAGACCCCTACACGCAAGCCAATTATTGAAATTAAACCATATGTTCGTCCCGAAATGACTTAGTTTTGTCGAGTGGACGTTAAACCCCATTTCTTTCTCTCCCAACGAAAATTTGAGGAAAAGTTGGAGCCGGACAATCATTAATTGTAGTTATCTCCCTTGATTCAATATTTTGTTTGTCATTAGGCCACAGATCACTAATTGTTTCCTCATTACTTAAACCGGTTGTTCCCTTTTCCCCAAATATTCGTTTGGTAAAACGCTTTCTGCCACAAATGAGTTAACATGTGGCAAACTCTTTCCCAAAAGCGTGTATGAGGTTATTCATGAAAAACTTGAGATACACAAGCTGGAAGTAGAGACAGCTACCTATGCAATTTTCGACCCTCCCTTTCAACGTAACCAATCTCACAACTCTTGTATCCTTCCGCCTCAAAATCATGAATATTCTCCAAAACCTGACAGAATATGTATTTTCATAACCTTTTCTTCGATTCTACGCCAAAAAGTCAAGAAATATCGCCATGCAAAAGAGGGAAAGGGGGGGGGGGAGAGAGAGAGAGAAATGGGGTTTAACGTCAACTCGACACAAACCAGGTCATTTTGGGACTAACATATGGTTTCATTTTATTTCAATAATTCGCTTGCGCGTAGGGGTCTTTAGCAGTGGGAGGAAACCGGCGTGCCCGGAGGAAACCCACGAGGTTGAGAAGGCGCCCCTATCTCCATGCCACATACGCCCACACCAGGGCTCGAAACAAGAGGGAAAGGGAGAGAAAGATTAAAAATATATATGGCCAGTGATCTGTGTCCATTATTCCACAGCAAACTTGCGGGGATCAGGGGTTAAAGCCGAGCGGAATATCTCAAACGTATTCCAGCAGTCCGATTCAAAATGAAGTTAGCAAACATATTCCTAGCGCCAATAAAAAACAATATATATTTATCACGATAATAATTGTTACATTTATATAAGAAGATAACATTTTAAGTTATATTAATGTAAAGCATAAATAGAAAAAAAATAAAAAAAATAAAAACAACAATACTGCCGTAAACATACTAAAATATCGCACACAGAAACGTCCACTTTGCATCGAAGAGTGTTCAAATCAGCTTTGGTGGTAAAATGTTTTTTTTTTAATTCACAGAATCAAGGGATGAATAAACTAGTTTGCTTCAAAATTATTTCAGAAACCTACTGTGGCATTGTAGAGATATATTACCGAAAACATGCCAAAAAATAAGAGAAAATCGGGAAAGGGTAGGTTTACTGTGCACAGAATAACGTAGCTAAGTCTCTAACTCAGTATCATCCTAAGTCTTCAAGATTCAAAAAACCTGAATTATTTGTCAATCTAAATCACCATTGATGCTGTGATCTTACCGAGAAAGGATGGGCTTCTGATATCCAATACGTATGATACGTCTGATATCGAATCGTGTACCATAATGCGCCATTTGTAACAGGGGACTCGAAGAACGAGGCTAAACATATTCCACTAGTCTTGTCAAACGGTGACGCCATATTCTTATCTGGAGGGTATGTGCAATAAATAATATCTGTGTAGACTGGAATAACCAGACGCTAGAGTTTGCCAATCGACCGAGACTTCTGACGTATTTCGCCGAACATAACTAATTAGACATCAGAGAACAGAAACAATTAAATGTAAATCAGTTTATATGCATTCATAATCCATTATTATATGTGTTGAGATCCATTTATGTCAATTTCTAGGTCCTAAATATAACTGATTTGGCTCCTTTAAACTTTTACACTAGCTTTCGTGGCTCGGAGATATTTAGCGCCTCAAATTCACAGATGCATTATGTGTGAGCATGACAAATTTCATTAACATTCTATGTTGATATCAGATTATATGCTCACAAACTTCCTAACACCCGGTCTCCAGGCTAGGTTCGTGGGTTCGATAACCAAAATGTACGCCCATGCCTTATCAAGGAGAACCCAAATCAGCTTTGGCTTATCAAAAATGAAAAGCTAAGATAACATAAGATAACATAGGTTGCCACAACAACTATACGCCCATAGCAGCTAAGTCATCCGGCCATAGCAGTCAACAAGTGTTGTCGCATATTTTTTCAATTGTTGGAAATGAAACATTTATAATACACTAAAATCTGATTAAAAGTAACATCTCATTAAGTAATATTAGCAAATCATTAGAATGTGTTAGGCTTTTAGTTCTGCCACACGCTAACGTTTAATATACGAAACATTTAATATCATGGATTTAGCACTTTCAAGATATCAAAATTCATCGAAAATCAATATACTTGTTCATCAAGACTCTTTTTATCAATATAAAGTCAATCGGATGATAACTTTGGTCTGGAACATCACGGGCCATAACTCTGGAAGTAATTAACTGAAATCATTGAAAATCGCTGTGCTTCGTCTCCCAAGCTTATATAAATTTTAAGTCAATCGAGTCTACAAGATATTTCAAAGTGATCAAGGGCTATAATTCTGGGAGTAATTATCTGAAATCGCTGAAAACCAATAGGATTCTTCATCTCTCTTATGAAAACAACATATATCAATCTCGAAACAATCGGTGATAAATGTAGTCTGTGTTCATAAGAAATTGTGGATGACGGGCGGGCGTATACATAGGGACGCCTAGGGACCGATGGGGCGACATCAATATGAGAGAGAGAGTGAGAGGGAGAGAGATATGTGGTTTAACGTCCAGTACTCTCGGGACTAACATATTATTCAATTTTATTTCAATAATTCGCTAGCGCCCAGGGGACTTTAGCAGTGGGGGGGGGGGGGGGCACCATTGGCATAATCCCATCTAAAGCCGCCCTTGAGAAAATAAAGATAAATTCAAATAAATAGATGAATAAATAAATAAATAATTCAGTCAGTCATTCACGCCCACATTGACGAATAACACAACCATAAAATCAAAAAAAAATCAAAAAAAAAATACATGAATAAAATAATAGAGTGACTAGTGAAATATGAGTAAAATGCAGAAACTCAAATTATCAATTTAATTTGAGATTTTAATTTGGATCACAATGTATCTTTACTCCCCCCCCCTCCAAAAAATAAAACATCATATTAATTTTAATTCTAAATAGCCATTCAGGTCGGGTAGTGCAGATAGTCTTAAAATGGAATGCTTTCTTGTTCAGTGCACTGTTAGGGTGGTTTCCCCTTCCATATTCCCATAACAAAACTTTCTGGATCTGCGCTTGACAAAAATATAATTGTAAATGGAATTCATAGGATTTTATATAATATGTTTGTAAATAAAAATAAACTGTAAACTTTAAACGTGAGACGGTAATAACCCAATCAAGAATTTAAATATTGCACATGAAAAAAATACTGCAAATAAATAATGCAAATAAAACATTTGATATTGAAAAATGTATTTAAAAAAGGACTATATCAATACTTATGCTAAATGAAAAAAAATTATAAGTCAAAATTGAGATTCTTATGACTTTGTCACAATAATATAATTATTATGCTGTACAAAACGATGTCAAAGTTAGATTGCCAGCAGTAACATCACACGAACTGTCGAAAAATTGTTCAGCATAAGCGTTTATTTTGTTTGCTATATCAAAAATATGTCTTCTGGAAAAAAATTGAAAAAATGAAATCCAGAAATTGCATACCATTTGCATTCAAATTTGATTCAAACATTATGAGTGCCTGAATACACTAGAACTGAAGACGGTGCACACCTGCCATCATGAAGAAAATTCCAACCATTATCTAGTGGAAAGTCTTAAGCCTGGCTTACGTTAAATTTTCAACTGGGAGCAACTACTTTCAACAAGTTGTGTGTGCGCTTACGTCGATGTAATCAGCAACAGTGAGCAACTGATAGTGAGCGTTTCAAATCCTCGGTTGTGCGTGGCAAGGAGTAGGCTCGCCTGTCCAGTCTGGTTTTCTCCGGGACTTCCGGTTTCATCTCACTGCGTGCAAGTGAATTATTGAAATAAAATTAAATCATGTTTGTTCGAATGGACGTTAAATTCTCTCTCTCTCTTTAAATAACACTTGCTGATAAAATGACCTAGTTTGTGTCGGGTGGACGCCAAACCCCATTTCTTTTTGTCTGCCTTGTCCGCAGGATTGTCTTGTCGGTTTTGTTTGGCCTGTCGGTTCTCCTGTGTTTAGTATTGTATAAAATAGTCCTTACTCCGAACATACATCTAACTGACATGATTTAATTACATCCGGGGACCAGGGTGGGTAAGACGCTGACTGAATAGCCTAGAGACCGCGGGTTCGCTCCTGGTGTAGGCAGAGAAAGTTCGTCGAGATTTTCCAGCCTGATTCCCCCTTGTCAGTGGTGTAGGATGGAGGGGCTGAAAAACCGAGGCTCCGTGTACACATTGGCGTGCACGTAAAATATCCCTTTACAATTCGATATAAGAGTAAGCCGTAGCGCCGGTGTTAGGGCAAAATTTCCTCCATAGCCCACTGGGTGGAGTATGCCTGTCTCCATTAGCCCAGTCGGTTAAACCTAATTTCATTTCATTTATTGTGGATTGTCCGAAGACTGAACCAGTTTTCAATACGAAGTCACAGTAACATCCGCTCCTGAATATAACGCATGGGCACAAAGTTCCAAAAAAAAAAAACCCAAGAGTATGTGGATGTAAGCATATTCACGTTATCCACTATTCCGAAAAACAGAAAGAAATCTTTAAACGATTCTGAGAATTATAGAGGTATTGCCCTGAGTAGCATCACTGGTAAACTGTTAGACTGGGTTATATTAAATAAGAACAATGATGTGCTGAAATCGTCTGACTTACAATTTGGTTTCAAGGCTGATCACTCAACCACTCATTGTTCCTATGTAATAAATGAAACCATCAGCTATTATCACCATAACAAGTCAGACGTTTATGTGTGCCCGTTAGATGCAAGCTGGGCATTTGACCGGACGCAATTTATAAAACTATTCAGGATACTTATTGACTGTGGAATCTGCCCTTTACTCGCCCGATTCTTACTCAATAATTATGTCTCGCAAAAAGTTAGGGTAAAATGGTCATCAGAGCCATTTAATGTGTCAAATGGAGTAAAACAAGGCGGAGTTCTCTCCCCGATATTGTTCACTGTATACTTAGACAAGATATTAAGAAAATTGCGCGACAGGAAACTGGGTTGTCATATTGGACATGTCTGGATGGGTGCCCTTGCTTACGCTGACGACATCACCCTCGTCACTCAATCAAGACAATCTCTTGTGTCACAACTAGATATATGTGCCGGGTTCTCAAAGGAATATGATGTTAAATTTAACGCTGACAAATGTAAACTGCTCTTTGAAGTCACGATAAGCAGAACGATAACAATTTATTTTAACGATAGATGTATTAATGTTGTACATTCTGAACCGCTTCTAGGCAAGTCTCTTTTAAAGATATTTATTTTAACGGTAAATGTATTAATGTTGTACATTCTAAACCGCATCTAGGCAACTCTCTACTTTGTGATAGTAAAGAACATACAATCCAGAAGGGAATAGATAGTTTTATTGCTAAATTCAATGTTACTTTTAATCAATTTAAGTTTGCATTATCAGACACAAAATATCAGCTTTTTAAAACTTATTGTATGCCTTTATATGGTAGTGTATTGTGGGACTTAGAGCACAAGTCTATTAATAACTTTTACTGTACCTGGCGTAAATGTATTCGTCGACTACTTAATCTGCCTTATCGCACTCATAATAAAACTACTACCTCTTTTATGTGACGATCGCCCTGGTGAAAATCAGCTGCACTCCAGATTTATGAAATTCTTTAAAACATCAATTAATAACAAGAACATTTGCATCAGGACTTTTATGCTTTTTATGGAAGTGGTTCTAATATTTGTAAAAAATATAAATTATAATTGTTCTAAGTACAATATTTCGAGATTTAACTTTTGTGTATTACATATTTTGTTCTAATATTGACAATGATATTGTGAATCTTCAAAAGTCACCAACTGTGAAAGATATGATATATTTATTAGAATCAAACAACAAAGATATAGACCGTGAACATATACGTGAAATAATTCACCACCTATGTACTGACTCAATCTTTACATTATTGCCACTGTATAATATTGTATTATATATTTTGTAATTTATATATGTATTTATAATTTAACTGTACATGAGCACGAATAAAATATATTATTATTAAATTGTGTTATCTCCCTTTAACTTCAAACGACGTGACGTCAGCTTGTGATTCCTCGTTCAATAATCGCAAATAAAGAACTTCAGTATTAGAAAGGTTCTGCAACCAGTACGAACTACGAACACATCTGTTTCGGCCAAAAAGTACGATGTTTAGTTCCACAGGTTTCGCCCAGTGTCTTGCGAAAATCAAAATTGCTGCTCACAGAGACCTTGTCGAAAATTTACTATATTGTTAGGTGAAGATTTAGACGATGGTGCACTACTTTACCAACAACCAGAATCAGAACAATTGTCGGCCAATTGGGCGATGATGAACCTTCTACTGCACTGTTAAAGTTCCAGCTTTCTATAAAACCGCAGCAATAGTAATTTCGTACCTCGTTTTCGTTACCCGAACTTTTCTACAAATCGTCGTAGAAAATGGACGACCCGAACGCCGCTTATGTCAATGACAACAAATGAAGTGATGACTTCAGTACAAAAACAACTTCGTAGTTCGTACTGGCTGCGGAATCTCTCTATTAGCGAATAACGAACAACCAGTTCGTTGTTATATATTCGTGAATAACGAACAACGAGCTACTGTGTGAGTCCTGGTAAATAATAAACAGATCTCTTCGATTATGGACAAACTAGTTAACTTTGGTTATTATAAACTTACCTGTGTGTTTAAAATGAACTCCCGTTAAATAAAATCCATCGCACCACTAAATGTCCCAACGTATAAAAACAGTTCTCTCTTGAAAAATTGAAATCCCACAAACTTTCGGTTAAGAAAAATATCAATATGGCAGCTGGTTACGTCACACCTCGGGAGATATCACTTTGTATTAGGGGTGACAGCAAAATGTGGCATTTTTACGTCAATTCAAGTTTGGTTTAAGTTAAGCACGTCTCGACTCGGCATTGACTTTGAGCGTTCGCACACATAACAACCTGTATTTTTTTTTTAAATTTGTTACCGTCTTAATTATTTGATTAGCGACTCGGATGGGATAATTTTCTTTTTAACACGCACGAGGAACAAAAATAACTACATTCTTTTTCACGGGCCTTAAATATTACTCATCTTTATAATATGGTATGATAATCTTATTATTTAACACATATGCAGGCCATTTACAATTAATGTTCCGCTTCTTACAGGGCGTTACGGATTTATCGGCATTGCATACGCCACCCAATGCCATTAGGCACTTTGAACGCTGTCGCAACACACTTAAAAATGTCACCGAAGTGGTTATTATTTGATCGAAAGAATGAGATCAAATTAATAATACACTCAGAGTCCTCAGCCACTTCGGAGATGTGCTTCATGATCCGTTTCAAACTATTTATTACATAAAGAAGATAGGATATTAAAATCTATATTTTATATATGACTTTATTTTTACGAGTATCCGTGCAATCAGTGATTCTTTCATTGTGAATAAAATTTGATAGACTGGCGATCAATGGTTTCAATATAAAGATAAAGCGCCTGTGTAATTGGCTTCAATTGATATTTTCGTCGCCCAAACTCAAACGATTGTAATGTTGGCGCTTTGCTTTGAGTATAGCACGTGATTGACAAAATATGCATCAAATTTAAACAAACTCGCTTCCGTGTGTTGGATTCGTCCAATATGTGACGAAAGCAATGTTATTATCCACTCTGTCGAAATAACAAGTGAATATTCAAATCTTTCAAGAGAGAACCGTTTTTATTCGTTGAGATATTTTATTGTGCAATGGATTTTATTTAACGGGAGTTAATTTCAAACACAAGGGTAAGTTTATAATAACCAAAGTTAACTAGTTTGTTCATAATCGAAGAAATCCGTTTATTATTTACCAGGACTCACACAGTAGTTTGTTGTTCGTTATTCACAACATATGGAATTAGTCATACATGAATAATAAAGGCACTGGGAATACACCAGAAAGGTTTTTGTATGAGCCTAATTGGTAAATAACACTCCAGAATCTTTCGAAATAGATTCAAACAAACTCTCGAGCTAGTTTGTTGTTCACCGTACACCACATACGGAATTAGTAATATAATAAAGATATTTTTATGGGGAATACAATGGCTGGCTGTTCGTTATTCGCCAATATGAAACAGCTTGTTGTTCACACACGACTCTATAGTGGTAAGTGATATCTGTTTCTCAAAGTAGAAATGTAACCCAATGATATCAAGGGTAGTGGGAGTAACAGAACAAGACATCAAACTATAATACACAGTTAGGACAGGGTATTAAACTGCAGGGGGATCACGGTGGCTATGTGGGTAAGGCGCTGGTTCGCTTTCCTGGAGTTCGGGTGTTCGATCCCTGCATAGACCGAGAAAGTTCATTTCGATTTTCCGGTGTGGTTTCCCCTTGTCAGTGATGCAGAAAGGAGTCTAATTGTTCGGATGGGACGAAAAACCGAGATTGGCGTGCACTTGAAAGATCCTTTGGCAGTTGGAATTCGATATAAGAGTAGGCCGTAGCGCCGCTGCCCAGGCAAAATGTCCCTCATATCATGGCGTATGCCCGTCGTCCATTAGCCCAGTCAGTGCAGAAGAGTAGGACGTTAAACCCAATTTCATTTACTAAACTGCAGTATTTATACCGTTAATGTCGTATGGTTTCTTATTACTCATCACGCCGCAAGACAACGGTTTTATTTTTCGAAAGGTTATGTAAGACACTCTACATTTCAGCTACACTAGGAGAGTGTCTAGAAACAAATGACGAGTATATGTTTTATACTGGTGTAATGGAGACGAGTATATGTTTTATTCGGTCTGCACACCACACTTGACAAAAGGGTGAATCGGAAACGCAATCTAAGAGTGAGGCAACTCTGCTTACTCTTCACGCCACAAGAACACCGTGATTGTCGAGTTCGTTATACAACAACGGCAATAGAAGTATGCTCATATTATTGTATAATTTAATACGAGGGGCATTAGGAACTGAACCCCTTCGCGTCCATCCATATAAGTCGCATTCAATGGCAGTATTATTTAATTGTACTGATGCCACGGGTTGTGTAAATCTAGAACATTATTATTGTCCCGAATACCGTTTGAACGCAAGCTTGAGTCCACCAAGAGAAGGACATGGATTCCGATACTGTAATTGAAAATTACACTCCAGTTAAAACACACCATGGAGGACGATCTGCTATAAAGTCAAGTAAATGTTTCAAAATATGGTATTGAATCCCCTAGGAAAATTATTCATCGGAAAGAAATGAGATGAAATGGGGTTTAACGTCTTACTCTTTGCCACATAACCTGGGCTAATGGAAGACGGATGAGAAGGGTATGAATAACAAAACATTGTCCCAATTGGTATTAAAGAACTGTCCAATAAATAATCGTGTTGTTCAATAATCCAGTAATTAACAGAAAAGGGTTAGCTATCTTATTTCATAATCAATATAGAGAATATATATTATCACACACAAGAGATGAGGACGGGCGAGTTGTTAAAGTTGTAATCATTATAAAGAATGTATATTATCACACACAAGAGATGAGGACGGGCGAGTTGTTAAAGTTGTAATCATTATAAAGAATGTATATTATCACACACAAGAGATAAGGACGGGCGAGTTGTTAAAGTTGTAATCATTATAAAGAATGTATATTATCACACACAAAAGATGAGGACGGGCGAGTTGTTCAAGTTGTAATCATTATAAAGAATGTATGTTATCACACGCAAGAGATGAGGACGGGCGAGTTGTTCAAGTTGTAATCATTATAAAGAATGTATATTATCACACACAAGAGATGAGGACGGGCGAGTTGTTAAAGTTGTGATCATTATAAAGAATGTATATTATCACACACAAGAGATGAGGACGGGCGAGTTGTTAAAGTTGTAATCATTATAAAGAATGTATATTATCACACACAAGAGATAAGGACGGGCGAGTTGTTAAAGTTGTAATCATTATAAAGAATGTATATTATCACACACAAGAGATGAGGACGGGCGAGTTGTTAAAGTTGTAATCATTATAAAGAATGTATATTATCACACACAAGAGATGAGGACGGGCGAGTTGTTAAAGTTGTGATCATTATAAAGAATGTATATTATCACACACAAGAGATGATGACGGGCGAGTTGTTAAAGTTGTGATCATTATAAAGAATGTATATTATCACACACAAGAGATGAGGACGGGCGAGTTGTTAAAGTTGTAATCATTATAAAGAATGTATATTATCACACACAAGAGATGAGGACGGGCGAGTTGTTAAAGTTGTGATCATTATAGAGAATGTATATTATCACACACAAGAGATGAGGACGGGCGAGTTGTTAAAGTTGTAATCATTATAAAGAATATATATTATCACACACAAGAGATGAGGACGGGCGAGTTGTTAAAGTTGTAATCATTATAAAGAATGTATATTATCACACACAAGAGATGAGGACGGGCGAGTTGTTAAAGTTGTAATCATTATAAAGAATGTATATTATCACACGCATGAGATGAGGACGGGCGAGTTGTTAAAGTTGTAATGAAGTTAGATTACAAGAGATGAGGACGGGCGAGTTGTTAAAGTTGTAATCATTATAAAGAATGTATATTATCACACACAAGAGATGAGGACGGGCGAGTTGTTAAAGTTGTAATCATTATAAAGAATGTATATTATCACACACAAGAGATAAGGACGGGCGAGTTGTTAAAGTTGTAATCATTATAAAGAATGTATATTATCACACACAAAAGATGAGGACGGGCGAGTTGTTAAAGTTGTAATCATTATAAAGAATGTATATTATCACACGCATGAGATGAGGACGGGCGAGTTGTTAAAGTTGTAATGAAGTTAGATTATAAAAATTTAAATTATATTTTCAGTTTACGCTCCTAACTATTATAGTACTAGAATTGAATTTTTGGATGGGTTGTTTGATAAAATGAAACCAATTACGGACAATCTAAACCATTGGACAGAATTCAAAGTCCTAAAAAAACGTTATAGGCAAAATAGTCTAATCAGCAAATGGACTACTCCCCGTTTACAAAATACACGACAAACAGTGGTAACGTGTCCGGAAAAGTAAGCTTACCAATACAACATAGTTACGGGAGATTTAAATGGAATTTTTGCACCCGAGATGGATCGTTTTAAGGGTATGGAGTCGTGTAAAGCAAGCAACATTGTTTTTAATAATGTTGCTAGTTATACTAATTCAAACGATTTTTATCGACATTATAGTTATACTAGAATACCTGTAGTAAACAATAGAACTACGATGAGTGGAAAAGATTATATTTTAGTTAGTCCTGGTTTAATAGGTAATTGTAGAAATATATAAGCATATTGCATACAGCATTAGGTCATCATAATTGGCTAATTTAATTATTGAAACGAGTGTGGATTATCAATACTACCTTACTAAATGATACTGAATGTTGAGCTAAGGTTAATGAGTGTAGCCCGGGGCTACCAAATATAACTTACGGGCTAGTGACCTATTTAGCCGTAGTAGTCCTGGGATGTGCCCTTTCATTGTTGATTGCTTGTAGTCTGTGATTTAAACTAGTCATATAGTTAAATAAGCTGTCAAATATTGCACTTTTATTTCTCCAATCCAAAGGAAAACTCAATTATAACAATAATCCTCTAGTTAGCGATTGGAGACATAACCGAACTAACACAGGTATGGGGGAAAATAAATACCCCCTGGTCAAGAATCCAGATTATAATATTTTAATACAGCTTACGGAGTGGCAAAAGCTGGGAAACCTCTATCTGATATTGAACTTTATGTCAAATTCAAACCAAAAATGGACTAAACTTGGGAACCAATTATCTGAATAGATATGGATGGGGTCAGTTTGTGTCCTGTATATCGGAGACACTTCGTTGCCATCTTGCTTCTGAAATTAAATCTGTGCCTTTTGTTAGTGTGCTTTCTGACGACAGCACAGGCTGTGCTGTAAAGAAGCAAGAAATAGTTCACGTAAGGTATGTACCAGATGATGGTGTAATTCCTGTCTCTTAAAGCTTGTTCCCCTAGAAGCTGGTAATGTCTAAGGCATATGTATACACTGCATTGTATTGCATATAGTATGAATTATAGGTAAATGGACCTACAATATGGGGCGGGGGGGGGGCACTTTAAATATAAATTCCAGTCTTTGTCTTTTGGGTATAGCCGGTGCCAATCTAAACAGAAGGTTGAGTATTGGTCATTGCAAAATGCTCATCAAAATAAAATTCTGTAAATAAAGAATTGGTGGCATTGGCTTTCGCTGCTTGCGCCACCAGAAGCACAGATATTGCACCGGGGAGACGGCTCAGCACCGTACGAGCCCTTCAATCCCATAACTGGGGAGTCTGGCCAGATTGTTGAGGATGCCTTGTTTTGCTTCATGTCAACGATTGACGAGAAGATCCTACCAATAAAGGAGAGGTAATTGACCGCATCTACGGACAAGAGGAAGCGTGACAGCCCTCCTCCATTGTCCACTAACACCAGAAAGAAGAGCCGAACACCACCAGTCCCGGTACATTTCTTTCAGCCCCCCCCCCCAGGAAGTTACAACACAACAGTGAAACATTGTCTCTCTATGCAGAATGTGTTTCAACTGTAATTAAAGACATAGGGTTCGATGAATATATTCCACAAATCTGCCGTCTAAGAAGACCACAATGCCACACCCTTGCCGCGCTGTAACCAAAGCTACACTAATGCAGTTAAATTGCATCGTGTTGAATGTTGGGGGCACCAAGTATGATTCCACCCAGGAGACGTTGCACCCATCGCCTCCACCCAAATTACATATTTTATTCATAGAGACCCAGATAATTTCCGACACATGCTGAATCATTTGCGCCGTGGGGGTGCTTCATAGCCCCAAATCGTCCCTAAGGAACCCGGTTCTTGGAGGAGCTCATTATTGAAGATGAATTCTCCATTCTTCCAAAACTTCTTCAAATAGCCCGGACCCGATTAGCCTTGCTTAAAGATGAGTGACTATTTCCCTCACTGCCTACCTGTTTGGAGACCAAACCTATGTTATATTACTATTAGATTATTTATTGCTTTGCTGGGAACATACCCGTATAAAGTAATATGTAATTCATTATTTGTTCTAAAGTATTTGTATCAGAACGTGCCTTTCTTTGTTAATGGGATCACTGTTTTGTTTACCTTTACTTGTTCTCTCTCGCGTCACAAATGGACTGTGCCATTTTTGTTTCCCGCTGTTTTTCTTAGCCGAAAACCCCTCATGGCTCCGTAAAAATAGAGTGCCATGAACAAATGAGTCGATGGGCTACAGTAGTAAACCCAAGTATTAATGTCTGTGTGGAAGTGTTCCTAGAAGTGTGTCAGAAATGAACGCTTCGCGGGAAGTGAACACTTCATTTCGGTACGGGAAGTCTCTAACGCAATATCATCGAAAGTCTTAGACGTTGAAAACACAAATTATTTGTCAATTTAAATCAACATTGATGGTGTGGTCTTACCAGGAAAAGATGGGCTTCTGATATCCAATATTTAAGACGTAATAGTTTTTTGTGCCATTGATACACGAATCGTGTACCGTACGGAGTTTCAGGCTCATTTTCAGCGAGGGACCCAAAGAACAAGGCTAGGTATACTCCACACATAGAGTTATATATAGAAACTAGAGTCCGCACTGATCACGTGACTCCCATGACTACAACGTTAAAGGTTTGTGCCGGAATGAAGCGACGGCCGCCATGTTAGTTCCGGGGAGTATGCACGTAAATACCCGGATGTTCACTATGTTATCGCATCAATCAATCCGTGTCGAACTGTTTTAAATCGTGCACAAATATTACATTTTTAAATTTTCTCACCCAAATATTTATTGTTTGATAAAAATAATAATAAAGATCCATGGACCGACTTATCTCCGGGCCCCTCTTTTCACGTAAAGGTTATAGAATAATTTATTTTGACATATCAGCGATCTCGACCGCAGTGTCTCTATCTATACTCTACTATTTACTTTACCTTCGCTTTCTCTTTTAATTTTTATTAAAATATTGATCTTTTGAATTAGTGCAATGTCCACAATATGTATTCTTATACAGTAAATTTGTTTTAAAAATTTATGGAACTAATTAATAAAGAGTGTAGAGAAATTATCAATGTTTTTTTTTTAATTTAAGCACTAAAAGTTAACAGAAAACAATAGCCCGCAGAATTATATGTACTGGTATTTTTTTTATTTGTTAATTATTTTATTTCAGGAAATTTGGGAATGGAAAGTGAAGAAAAATTACTAGTCTACGTAAAATGCTGTATTTCTATTTACCGCCCGGTATTTATTTATTTGTTAATTATTTTTAGAAATATATGGAACTGAAAAGGGAAGAGAAACTAAAAACAGCCTGCAGAAAATGTTGTATTTTTATTTATTTATTTATTTGTTAATTTGTTTTAGACAATTATGGAATGAAAAGTGACACATGTCATTGTCAGCGATCCCGTACTCTACTTTCACTTTAATTTCCAGTATAATATTTGATACTTTAAAATATGTCCCGAATGTGTATTCTATAGTAAATATGTACTGGTATTTTTATTTATTTGTTAATTATTTTATTTCAGGAAATTTGGGAATGCAATGTGAAGAAAAATTAATAGCCTACGTATAATGTTGTAGGCCTATTTCTATTTACCGCCCGGTATTGATTTATTTCAATATTTGTTAATCATTTTTAGAAATATATGGAACTGAAAAGGGAAGAGAAACTAAAAACAGCCTGCAGAAAATGTTTTATTTTTAATTATTTATTTGTTAATTTGTTTTAGAAAATTATGTAATGAAAAGTGACATGTCAGTGTCAGCGATCCCGTAGGCTTACTCTACTTTCACTTTAATTTCCAGTTTAATATTTGATACTCTAAATTATGTCCCGAATGTGTATTCTATAGTAAATGTGACTAATAAATTTATAAATTGAAATCTTACCTTACTGTCATAAAGTTTGCTTAACTTTTTGAGGCCTATGTCATAGAGTATTATTAGTAGTAAAAAAGGTAAAGTATTTTTTAAGTAAGTACAAGTCGTAACGCAGAGACACTGTTGTTGTCGAGATCGCTGACATGTCAAAATAAATTATTCTATAACCTTTACGTGGAAAGAGGGGCCCGGAGATAAGTCGGTCCATGGATCTTTATTATTATTTTTTTTTTGGGTGAGAAAATTTAAAAATGTAATATTTGTGCACGTTTTAAAAAAGTTCGACACCGATTGATTGATGCAATAAAATAGTGAACATCCGGGTATTTACGTTCATACTCCCCGGAACTAACATGGCGGACAAGGCTCCATGTCGGCACGCTGTCACGTGATCAGTGCGGACTCTAGTTTCTATATATAACTCTATGACTCCACATTACATCTCAAACGGCGAGCATGAGCAATAAATACTATATAGACTTGAATAACCAGACGCTATTTATATTGTGATTCAGTTGAGACTTCTGGTGTACTTCGCCAACATAACTGATTTGATATTAAGAGTAAAAACGGAAACGATTGAATGTTAATCAGTTTGTATACATTCATATTAAATTATTATATGATTTGCGACCCATTTGTGTCAATGTCTGGGCCCCAAATATTAGCGATTTAGCTCCTTAAATATAATTTACCGTAATAACTATTCTATCAATGTTTAATTCTTGAAACATCACCATCATTGTTAATGGTAGAAATAAAATCAAGTGATTATGGTAATAATAGTACTATACAATGCCGAATTGTTATTATATTATTATTGGTCATGGTGCATCGACGAGAAGCTCCTCCCGTGTCCGTATAGGCATTAGACATTCAAGCCTATATCGCAGAAGTATTCGAGGTCATTGAATTGCACTGTCAGGCTTTTGTTGCAAACAGCGAAAGAAAAATCGGAACTGCTCGGAATGAGTTCCGCTTGACAAGATAATGTTTCAACTGTAGCTGTTAAAGAATTTTGAAGGACGGTATTTAGGATAAAAACACTTCCTCTTTCGCATGTAGAGAAGTGATATTATCCAATAGACATGTCCTGAGATCATTAGGACCCAAGACGCCCTCTAAACGCGAAACAGTAAGTTTTTATCGACACTGTAACATGCTATTTCAGCATTTTAAAAGAAATTACTAAAAACAGAGGGGTGTTATTCTCATTCACTCTCACCACCTCTGTTCTACAAATATAACTCTCTGTTGTCCAGCTGTTAGTTTATTTACGTCGAGGCTCTAATATCCAGCCCCACCTCTATCAACCCCCTCCGTGAAATCCTTATTCACAGTACTCATAACTCTCTTTTCTAGCTTCCCCTCCTTGTTCCCCATCTTGATTTCTCTGATATTTTATTATATCCAAATGTCTGGTCACTACTTTTTTCATAACTATCGACATCCCTTTGCTCGAAATTTCCTGCTCTGTTGTCCCAGTATCATTTCAAACAAGCTCTTCCTTGTCGATTCAGAATAATGCATCAGCTAGTAAAAATATATCTGATGAATATCGTCATTGTCAGGTAAGAATTGTTCTATTAAGGCATCGAGTGGGTCATTAGACTCTTCCAAACTACGTATAGGCCTATCTGGTATTAATTTCAACAAATCGTAATTCGTCTTTTCGCTCGGTAGTGGTTTCGTCCGGGGACTCTGCGCTCCGTGAGCTGATTTATGCAATGCTAGCTGAACACACCTGCTAACCTCACATATAAAATTTCCCATTAATCTTTAAAGAGAATAATAATCAGAATTTATGATACTCAGAATTTGTGAACACTCTCTGCTAAATCAGACTATGTGATCGGGTTCTTTTACAAGAATATCTCGAAAAACAAGAACCTTTAATTGGATCATGTTTATGTTGTTATGACATCTTTTAGTACGGAGTAAGTAACTTCAGCGTAGCTACTGTTCGTGTTTGTAGACTTGAAGGCTTGCCAAATGTAAAGCCTGGACCACGTGGCATTTTGTCATAGTGACACATTTAGTAATACACAAACATTACACGTTAAATGTAATATTTTTATGCCAGAATTAAACAATGTGATATTGAATGTCACTTTTATACTTTTACTTAAAGATACATTATGGGAGATTAGATAACGAGTTGGCAGTTCTCACTACAATAGATCAAACTAGATAATGTAAAGGCAATTTGCTGATAATTTTAGTCAAATTGATCCACTGTGAACCGAGAACTAAGCGAGTGAAACTTCCGATTAGCCTCGATCATCATTACTGAAGTCATAAGACAAAACTAATAAGTCTCGATTATCCATTTAATCGTTTACCACGAAGGAAAGTGTTTAGTTTTAATCGGACTACAATCCAACAAATATCGCAGCCTAGCTTTGACATCGAGAGCTGATTATGGTCTGGATAAGTGAATTAATGTCTAACTAATAGTTTTTATAACATTTCAGTCCTGAAGAAAGACCTATAATTAATCGGCAGATTTTGCTCTTGCATAATATATGTTTAAGTTTACCTTGGTACGTCTTGATCGAGGTTCCATTAGGCTAAAATGACCTCGTAATATAAACGTCACGTGATAGAAATCTAATATAAAAAACCTCGAGGTTTATAAATTACAGCATACCAACCTTATGCTGTCTGACTACAATTAGCTCTGCATGAGAACAGACAAACTTGTTGACCGACATTTTCAGTCCTAAATCGACGATTTTAGTCGACATATATATTTCAAGAATTTTCAGAAGTATGTATTGCGCTTTCATTTAATAGAATTCAAATTAAATAGTTTTGTGTAAGCCAGATTTGAAACCGAGTAGAACGGGATTATGAAATAGTGTACTAAGGTATGGAATGGCGGCCATTTAGGACAGAGCTGTATTCACAAAGTAGATGGATTTCTGTGTAAAAATCCGATTTTGGTGAAACTTTTGTGTTAAGCCAGGCGCAGACGGGCAACTTTTTCGAGAACTTTCAGGCAACAGTGAAATCGCTGGTCGTTGAAAGAAAAAATCGCTCGTCTGCGCCAACGGGCAACAATAGTTGCCTGCTGTTGCTCCGAGTTGCTTCTCGTTGCCAAATATCAAACATGTTTGATATTCGACAACAGAAAATCGCTCGTCGCCGAGAAATTGTTCATCTGTTGCTTCAAAATTGCTCGTCTGCGGCGGTAGGCGACAACAGGCAACAACCAACTGGTTAACTGTCGAATCAGCGAGCGCTCTACTGTCATGTTATACTTCAAGATGGCGGCGTCGGAACAGCTAACAACATTAACATGGTCCGTGGAGATGGAAGACATGTTGGTGGAAATGTGGGCTGAGCGGCCAGTATTGTACGATGTAAGCTCAGCCGAGTATTCGGATCGTGCAAAAAAACATGGCTGTCCAGTGAACTGGCCTTTCACTTCGAAACGACCGGTAAAATATATTTTTCTCCGGTACTCGGTCGTGGTCATGAAACTAAAAGTCAAATTCAATTAATTGTTTTGTAAATTAATTATGATAATCTGATCAAGTTGATTTATTGTAATATTGTATGTACGGCGCCATTTTAAATGATCACGTGATATCGGCATTCCCGATACATTCGGGGAAAAAGTTGCTTCTCGTTGCCAGTCAGTGCACACGGGAGACCTCGAGTTGCCAATTGCTCGGAGTTGCCAGTAGTTGCCTAATGCAGCAACAAGCGACGAAAAGTTGACCGTCTGCGCCAGGCTTTAATATCACGTCGATTTTGGTTCCTTTTGATAATAGCGCATGTCCGAGTGTAACTTAGTGGTTTATGGGCCCTGGTTTGAATTTTCCACTCAATTTGTATTCAATTTTTAAAAACAAAAAAATGTTTCACCGTTATACACCAGTGACTTTTAATTTTGGTAAAAATGTGGCTCAAACTGCAAGACAAAATGGCCGCTCCTTGTATGCAAATAATGTAAAAGTTTAAAATCCCAAGGTTGTGGACACACAATAGACGTCAACATTGATGAAACTCGAAGGGCATTATTATATTCCAACGATCATGGTTCTTGTCAATATTTGCGCATATCAGACTGTAACTTCTTGAGTTATGGCCCCTGATTGTACGACAAATCACGATCTTAGCTTGTGAACCCTTTTGGTCGATTTTAAAAATGTTTTAAATGTATCAATCTTACACCCAAATGACGGTTAAATTCGAAAAATCGAACAGAATCTGCCTGACGAAATGGCCATTTCTTGTGCGCAAATAGTATGAACGTATGTAATACTAAGGCTGGTTGATGAAACTTACATTTCAGACTATAACTTCCAAGATAACGTCCTTTATGTCTTGGAAAATGTTGACGTCTCTTGTCTGGCAAGCGCTGGTTTTGGGTAAGAGGTTGCAACATGTGGTCGAGAATTAAAGTAACTAAGTATCTTACTCCATATCAATCCATCTGTGCTCTAAGACACGAGAATTAAAGAAGCTAAGTCTATAATTCAATATCAATCCAAAGTCTTACACGTTGAAAAGACGAATTATTTATCAATTCAAATTAACAGTGTTGTTATCTTACCTTGAAAAGGAAGGCTTGTTATATCAATCTTGAAGACAAAAATAACATTTTGCCATTGGTACACGAATCGTGCACCATGGTGCGTTTCAACATCATTTGTAACAAGTGACCAGAAAGAACTATGTTAGACGTCTTCCACAACTCATGTTAAACGGCGACATCATAACGTTTCTGGAGTGCACGGAATAACCAGACATTATAAATTTCTATTCGGTTGATACTCATACCGTATTTCGCTGGGCATAACTGAATTGAAGAGTCAAAACGGAAACCATTGAACGTAAATCAGTTCATATGTGTTGCGAAGCATTTGGGCCAATTGCTAGGTCCCAAATATAAGTGATTTAGCTCCTTTAACATTAAATTCAATGGCGGAAATCATTGGTACCTGTGTGCTGTCTGTGTGTGACATGGTTGTGTCGGATACACCTTAGGTTTGAAAATATGAAGACTATTCGTTCTTTGTCAGAAATCTCTGTAACTTGTCTACATCATCACGTGGATATTAAACTCAGGGAATGAACGAATGATTCTCAATAAAACACATGACCCTACATAGATTTAAACGCCCGACCTTCATTAATATAATTTGTTGTTAAGTTAATAAATACGCAACTAGGCTAACCCACAACCCTGTCCGATAAGAGTTATTCCCCTTTGCAATTAATGATATACGCGATTGGTCGATAAAAATACCACGATCGTTAGTGGAGTAGAACGGGATACCGATGATGAGAAGGCCTCGGTTTGAATAGTTTGGCCGTTTATTTCAATATCACGTAATATGACTGATCTTCGGTACTTGTGTTCGATATTCAGTATTTATTTTGTCCTCTTCGATCTACATTGACATAGCATGACAATATTAGTTACATTTATATCAATGTTTGTTTCTTGTTAAACGTACATTGTATATATTCAGAATTTTTTTTTAAAAAATAACTTTAACCAATTCTTGATACGAAAATAAACGG
This sequence comes from Patella ulyssiponensis, assembly GCA_963678685.1. Taxonomy (NCBI): domain Eukaryota; kingdom Metazoa; phylum Mollusca; class Gastropoda; family Patellidae; genus Patella; species Patella ulyssiponensis. Next base: position 55,722,851 of record OY783232.1, on the reverse strand, counting down.
AAACTTAATAGCATTTGAAGTTGATCGTTTTATTTGGACATATAAAATACATTACAGCATAACATTTTACAAACGGCGAGGCCTTCGGTTGGGGGTTGAAACCATGTAGTCAAGAATTTGGGCCCTGGACAATCCATAGGGTTTTTGGCTTCTTTAATGGCTGCTCTCAGTCCATATTATGTGGGTATATGAACAAGGGAGAAGATGACTGCCATCATTAATTGATTATTTAGACTTGCTACTCAAGGTTACCATCCTTCTAATCTCTGAAATTAATTGGAAAGGAAATGGTATTCCTTGCTTTTGGAGCAAATAATTGGTATTTATCAAAATATTGTCTAGGTTTGATGAAATGAGTGACAGTCACTTGCCTGACATAGATTAGCCATTCCCAGTACAATAAATAACTATACTACATGTATGCTAATAATTGTCCCCGCCTTTCAAAGAAAGCAGGTGACTATTAAAAAATGTGTTCTTCAGTCTGATGTTTAAACATTGTGTAGGTGTTCATTAGGTCAATGCCATGATGGAGTTCGAAGATGAGCATTATCATTACCTTGACTAAGTTTGATGATGAGAATTTTCTGCTTCGGCTAAGGAGCGATAAACAATTTGATTGGTCGGGGCTCTGGGACAGAACAACTCTGCTTTTAATTAATTGAGGTAGAATGGTTAAACCCGATGAAGCTGTTCGTTAGGCGAATATCAATGATTAACATTTAACACTAAAGCAATTTCGTTGGTCGATGCTTTGGGACAAGAGAGAGAGAGAAATGGGGTTTAACGTCCACTCGACACAAACTAGGTCATTCCGGGACTAACATATGGGTTAATTTTATTTCAATAATTCGCTTGCGCGTAGAGGTCTTTAGCAGTGGGAGGACCCGGCGAAGACCCACGAGGTTGTACAAGCGACCTCACTCCTTGTCACGTACAACCGAAGATTTGAAACCACGCCAGTTAACTCAATGGTATAGGCATTATTATACGACGCGCCCGTGGTAACCATTCAGCCATCCACTTATTTTCGGAACAGGGGGTACGGGATGGCCTAGTGGTCTAGAGTGCCGCGCTTCGACCTCTAGCTGGCCGGTCACCTCTGGCTTGCGGCTGTGGTTTCGAGCCCTGGTGTGAGCGTATGTGGCATGGAGATAGGGGCGCCTTCTCAACCTCGTGGGTTTCCTCTGGGCACTCCGGTTTCCTCCCACGGCTAAAGACCCCTACGCGCAAGCGAATTATTGAAATAAAATTGAAACCATATGTTAGTCCCGAAATGACCTGGTTGTGTTGAGTGGGCGTTAAACCCCATCTCTCTCTCTCTCTCTCTCTATTTTCGGAACACTAATTCGGATCATTTTGATTTAGTGATAGAAATGCACCTTACTGAAATGTCCCCCAAAAAACCACAAATCGATGTATGTGCTCCATCTTGGTGACTAAGAAAAAGAAGACCTTGACAGAGAATTCATTCGTGTGGTCTGCACAAATATAACTGAAATAGACTATAGGGACCTTGCAATACTTATTATTGGCGATAATAATTGCAAGCATATTTCGCTAGTTAGTTTTAGTGTTTGATTCATTTTTGCATTCAATTTGAAATTGATTAGAAGCTAACTATTTCACACGCCCACTTTCATAGCTACCAATCCATGATTCTTTATGCACATTGAATAGTTTTATCGGAGTAGATAACGCATTCCTTTCTTATCTTATCAATCCCCAATACTCTATGATATGAGTTTCTTTCCTTCATTACGTGTGTAAAATAAAACTCAAAACTCTGGCTTGATGGCCATTCATTTGGAAATATGTAAATTGAATTGGACATGGGTTTCGAGCATTTATGTGGTTATTCATGTTTTAGGTATGTTTTTATGTGGTTATTCATGTTTTAGGTATGTTTTAAACATATTATTTTTTAGTGCTACTGGTTGGGCGTTCTTATACGCATAACAGTGGCTTAACACAACTGTATCAACCGGAGATAAGCTCCACTAAAAAACAACTTGTGTACACAACTTGTGTTAAAACGTGTATGAAAATTTGCACAATACTTGCGTTTGATCCAACACAATAGTTTTTTCAGAGTATTTACTGTCAGTGCATATTTGATAATCATAATATTTGATAAGGATAAAGACATAAAATATAACAAAAATGATAAAGACATTATACAATTATCATACAATTTGATAAAAACATCATAAAAATCATGTATTATATAACAGTAAGTACAAGTTAAGATTATGGTATACAATAGTAAGTACAGGTTAAGATTATGCTATATAATAGTAAGTACAAGTTAAGATTATGTTATATGATAGTAAGTAGAGGTTAAGATTATGCTATACAATAGTAAGTACAGGTTAAGATGTTATATACATGTAATACTAAGAACAGGTTAAGAATATGTTATATAATAGTTTTTATTGGATCTTAAGTACAGGTTAAGATTATATTACGTAGAACACGTTAACATTATATTATGCATTAGTACAGGATGATGACACAACAAGACAAACTACATAGACATTGCAAGAACTAAACAATAAATATCAAATGCGGTAATGATTCAGATTTTCTCAAAATGTGGTTGTCTCTTGAATGGGGATATTCTGCAAGTAAGCGCCCACTTCGCTATACACTGAAATAAAATGAAGTGGGGTTTAACGTCCTACTCTTTTGCACCTAACCTGGGCTAATGGAAGACGGGCATACGACATCCAGTGTGCTATGGGGGAAATTTTGCCCGGGCAGCGGCGCTACGGCCTACTCTTATATCGAATTCAAACTGCCAAGGGATCTTTTACGTGCACGCCAATGTGTACACGGGACCTCGGTGTTTCGTCCCATTTGAACGACTATGCAGCTGCCCTTGTTCGCTGTACACTACTTTGATTTAGTGTTAATAAAATAAATAATACGCAATTAAATAATTGAAGAACTTGCCCCTGTAACAAATCCAACATTGAGATAACCCATCTGATTAGTCTACAATTTCTTTTTTTCGCAGATAAATTGCCACATATTACTACAGCGGGCGTCATTCAGTTGCTTAAATTCCCTCAGTGACATGCAGTGCTCGACATCAAAGCTATTGTTAGGATTACCCGGTTGCCATTGGTCAGTTTCTATTATAGATCCATCGCCCCACCTCCAGGCACCCTCTGTTTCTAAATCATTACCATCAATCCAAAATTTCACTGCTGAAATACAAATTAATAACCCGAGTAGAAGTTATCATTGATGAAAGGAACTGGCGTTCAACAACCTTCTAATGATAGCCAGGGGGGGCTAGTTGTCTAGACTGCCGCGCTTCGACCACTAGTTTGCCGCAATCTCATTCCCAGAGGCAGCCGCGGAGCCGAAGGCCTCTGGCACATTAGACCGTCCATTTTTTCCAATTTGTTTCAAACCTAAGCCCCGCCCATTCTGACCTCTGATTGGTCAATCTTTTTGGGTCGATTTCTCGAAAACTAGAGGTCGGATCGTCGTTTAATTTGTTGTAAAATGATCCTTGAGTCAAAGTCAACTCGCTGACATAACAAATTGGATCCTAAACGAACAAATTCAAGTTTTTGTAAAGATCTATTTTTCTACGCGTGGGTATATTTTCAAGTGATTCGGTCATCCAGTCACGTCAAATCAGGGGCATACAACGCAAATAAACGAGAACTTTCGCGCGTAGGAATTACATATCATTTTCCGGGAAAATGGCTACCCCGATTCACCAGAGAAATTTCTTCAAAAATTTTTCTGGTTTTGAGATTGAGTTTGCCGGTCACCTCTGGCTTGCGGCTGTGGTTTCGATCCCTGGTGTAAGCGTATGTGGCATGGAGATAGGGGCGCCTTCTCAACCTCCGGGCACTCCGGTTTCCTCCCACTGCTAAATACCCTTACGCGCAAGCGACTTATTGAGATAAAATGAAACCATATGTTAGTCCCGAAATGACCTAGTTTATGTCGAGTGGATGTTAAACCCCATTTCTATCTCTCTCTAATGACATCCATTAACCCATACAACGTGTCGTGGTGATGTCAATGAATTAATTTCAGGCGGTTATCAGGTATGGATTACAGAAATCTACAACGACAATGACAGGCTTAAGCTATACACTGTGCTGTGATGATGTCAACCAGGGTTGGGGTAATGGTAATGGAATGTAATCATTATAATTTTTGTTTATTAATGGACATGTAATGAGTGATGGAAGATTTCAAAAGTAATGAAAATGTGATTAATTACATTCCTAAAATCATGTAATTGTCAATTACATTTCTATTTCAATTTATGGACCATATAAATAATGCAGGATGTCAGGAGGCATCCCTTTGTACGCCACAAAGTTTCCTCGCGACTACCCCTCTAGCTCATCGAATAGGTTGTGATTATACCCATCGAAATGCGGCGCTGTTCAATCCATGGACGTACACAGACCACAATGTATGCCCGTCATCATTAAGACGTTAAAACCCATTCACATTTTCCAATTATGTTTAATATGCCAGCACGGTTAATCCTCGCATGATGCGATTACTTTGTAAATGATTCAAACTAACCTCTCTCTATCAACACCTCTTTCTTCAAAAAGAAATCATCCGACTTCATTGTCATAAGTTTACCGCCATGTTCAGAACAAGTGACGTTGGCAGTAGTCCAATTCTGAATAGTATTGTATATATGCATACAAAACTTTCCACCAAAAATAGGATAATCTGGTATAGTGCAGTTTTCTATTGTAAAAATAAAACAAAAATGATACATAATTAGAAGAAAAGATATATTTTAAACTTTTACTGAAGTGGATTTGAATGGTTATTCACGACTAACCACGGTCGTTATTTATTATTTAAGAGTAACAATAATGGTGACATTATAGTTATGATGAACGTTTCATTTTAAATCAAATAAAAGTTTTAAAGTCTTGAGGGGTCCACATGCGATAAATGTGACTTTTCGTACAATCCGACACATGCCAATATTGAAAAGAACCGAGATATGTGGGATATAAACATACATTTTAAGTTTCATTAAAATCGGAAAAAAATTACGGTCCACAAATCGCACCCCTGACTTGCATATATGATAGGCCTTATGAGCAACAGCCAACTCATCCGACCAGTTAAAGTATCTGTCAGTTTTCTTTAGCCCGGAACATGGACTGGAATAAGTTTATAAGTAATGTTAAAGATGTCTTATGTAAGAGGTAATTCTGCTTGTTGAAGATCTTTATTTTGGCTTCAAATATTATATAAACTATCATTCTGACTTGTATTCACGTGGCAAGCTCGTAATACACCCTCTAGATCATGGAATGGTAGAGATATAATAAATCAGAACACCCGCAAAATTTTAATAATTTTAGACTTAAAATGGCTACCAGGGACGTGCTCAGAGTAACGAAATTTGCAATATTTTTCATTATCCTTTTTTGAACTTACATACTTAGGAAGTAAACAATGTTGTCTTAAAACGAAAAAAAAACAAGACGCGGTGGTATTGCAGAAGTTGATTTGATGCGCCAGGATGGCTAATGTGTTAGATCATTACAGGATGGCTAATGTTTTAGATCTTACCTCTCCAGTTCTCTGATCCATAGAATGTTGTAATATTCACGGATGATGAGCCAGGTGAATTCAGAATATAACAATTTGTGGATTCATAGTGAAACAAGTTACATGCATAGGTAGACATACACAGCAGCCCACATTCTAAAACATCAACACCCGTTTCTGAGACAGAATACTCCATAATGGCAGGCCCATCCAAATTCACTAGACTGTACATGACTTCCCGGCTCTCAACCACGCCAAGTAGGTAAATTATAATAGGAAACGGTGCCATTTATCATCAAGATTATACGCAGGATGAAGTGGCACAAATAAAAGAGATAGCTTCGGTGTGGTTTTATTTGTCTAATAGCGACGATGAATCAAACAAACTGTTTTTATAGATTCTACATCTGGAAATGCAACAATGAACGATTTCTTTACCTTTCTTATCTGTTTTTATAGATTCTAAATCTGGAGATGAAAGATATAAAACAATTAACGATTTCTACCTTTATTGTCTATCGATTGATTGACATTACTTGTATGGAAGGGTATATAATAATAACAATAAGTCACGTGATATCCTATATTTGCATATCAAAGTTGATGCTGTGCGAAAGATATGTAGAAAGCGTGAAGGTCAAATTAGATGTGCCCCCCCTCCCTCAGCCACAGTGACATAGTTGATTTTCATTTTTGTTTGCTTTGTTACTGTTTCAGTTCATATATCTGCTCTTTAATAGATGATATAAACATGATTTCGCATTGTCTCCGCCCAAGCAATCCAGGATTCCAACGTATTACCCTTTGCTCCAATGTATGCCGTCCCCCACGAGACAAAATCATGGATCCGGGCCTAGTGCCGATCCCGTAATATGAAAATAGTGTAACCTTGAAATAAACTAGTTAGAACACCCCTTTTCACGTGATTGACTATTTACACTATAAACCTCAGAATGCCTCGTTCGGCATTTCTGTCCAAAGGAGGTAAAATAAAATCCTCGTTGCCTGCAGTTCCAAAACGATTTTTTTTTTAAATTGCCCTGGTTTTGGAACGAGGTATTTGTTCAGAAGGAGGCTGCTTCTAACTGTACCCTAGCCTGCACACGACGCCCTAAGATGTCCCATATATTCTCTATTGGATTCAAATTCGGGCTCATGGCTGTCATCCTTGTAAATAGGCCTTGTAGCTTGTAGGTAGTTGCCGAAATCTATGATAAGTGGTTGCAAAACGTGGCTAAACGGGTAAGACGCTGTGGCGATAGCCTGGAGGTTGGTGTTCGGTCCCTGCCTTGGCCGTGAAAGTTCATCCAAAATTTCCGGCGTGGTTCCCCCTTGTCAGTGATGCAGGATGGAGGGGCTGACAAGGGCAGTTATCTAGTCGTTCGGGTGGGACGAAAACCCGAGGTCCCGTGTACACCTTGGAAGGCACGTAAAAGATCCCTTGGCAGATGGAATTCGATATAAGAGTAGGCAGTAGCGCCGCTGCCCGGGCAAAATTTACCTCATAGCACACTGTATAGTGTATGCCCGTCTTTATTAGCCCAGTTCGGAGCAGAACAGCTGGGCGTTATACCCCATTTCAAATAATTTCGTGTAATTTTCGAGTAATGAGGGATCTCCGTGGGATTTAACTCCCCTTGATAATAGATGGCGCAAGACACGTTGCGGGCCTGTCGTCTGTGGTAGTATGGCGGACTCGAAGTATGGCGACTGGGATCTTATGTTATTGAAAAAAGAGCTAAAGCTCAGAGGTGCGCGCCTTTATGGCAGAAAGAAGGAATTAATAGAAAGGTTTGTGTTCTCGCCGATACGCCAAGATCGGTTGGTTTTGATGTTGTGACTTTCGTTCTGGGCAGAAACCATTAATACTGTTTGTTTTTGTGTCGTCTGCTAGGCTAGGCCCTAATCAATCTTATACATTATTATAATGAATAATGGTCAGGTTTTGCTGCTCAGTAAACTATGTTAATCTTGATATCACAGAAATGAAAAAAAATGGGAATAACTTTCCATAGGGATGATAATAAATAGAACCTAGTATTATATTGTGCAACCACAAGCTCTCAATATTCCATCTTTAGGCGGCTTAGTCGTACGATTCGTGAGTCGTAGTTAGAGACTTAGATTAGGCCTATTATTAACTTCTGGGATACATAAGATAGGTTATGGACGAAAATAAGACTCGTTGCAATAGCGCCTAGATTTGTACGTATTAAAAAAGAATATTATACGGTATCCCAGAAATATGGAAATTCATCACCCATTATCACATCAAATTTGCATTGATTGATCATTGATTGATGTGAGATTGTAGCTGGTGAGTCGTTTTCTAATGAAGTAGACTATCGCTAGGCCTGATATTTGATTTAATTTTCATAACAAAATAATATTTGAGTGATAAGATTTTATTACATAACAACGATAAGCAAACAACCCTACGACAAAATACTGTTTGTAAATAGCACATCGTGATGCTATGGATCGAATCCTGTTGGGTTGGACGTACCAATTGCTTTTATTTCAGATGTACAACGATCAATATTTTTCAATATTTTACATTTTCATTAAATAGAAAAATGTTTTTTTAGTGACCCCTCAATTTCAATTATCACATGTCTTTTTTTCATAAAATTCCCTATTTCTAACCAGTCTTTTCAGGGGATGCAGTTTTTTATAGTTAACATTTTAATTTTTAAATATAGCAACGTCTTTTACTTTAAATCTATTTCAGACTAGAAGCTTGTGATCGGAATGAAGATTTTGGAAACGAAAAACTAGAAAATGAGTATTACCTGACCACACCATCTCTTGAAAATTATAAAGATGTCAACAGCGGAACACAATTTATAAAAGTAAAACTTCAAGCTGTTGAGTCATTCCTTGAGTCACTAAACAAGCAAATTAATAATTATGTGATACATATTTATAAAAACAGGTTTTTAAAAGTATATCCGCATAGCACATGGTGATGATTTTCAAGTATTTTTTTAATCCGAATGTAGAGCTGAGAAGAAAGAAGTGTCTCGTATAATATTGATTTGTCAGTTGATAAGGATGGGTGCGTTACAGAAAGTCAATGCGAATGTGCTGCAGGAATGGGACCAACTGCCCAGCCCACTGTGAACACATTTGTGTTCTTCTTTATGCACTATACAGATTTTCTGAATCTCTTAAGTTGATGGTTAAAGAGACATGTACACAAAAGTTACAAACCTTTCACAAAAGTAAACAGTATTAGGGAAGCCCCATCAAGGCCATATTCCTGAAGCAATGGCCCGAGAAATCCCTCTCTGGCCATTGCTGGAATAGCGTCTGTTTCTTGAACTTATGCGGGAGTGTGTCTATTCTTTCCGTTCAATGAAAGCTATCACTAAAGTACAGCAACATGACAGTCCTTCGTTTAATCTGGGTCTTCCCTAATACTTTGGACAGTGATTTAAGGTATTAAAAACGGTGATAGTATGTTCGTTTCCAAACAGTATTGTTTACATTTCATTGGCCTTGATAGCCTCGTTTGTCACGCAATTAGTTTTACTGCAGTATTCTGCTATGCACGGGTTAATTAAGCATAATAAAATCGTGATCCATGACGTAACGCTGTGTAAACATATTTGGTCCAATATTGACATCCGTTTTAAATGTAAAGCTTTTGTACGGCGGCTAGTGATAGGTTGGTAGACGGACTACTGACCAATCAAAATTTAAAACAACAATATCCACTCATAATAGTAGTGGGATTACCTCTAATCAAACGAAACGCTGCGCAGAGTATGCACCAAGGCTCAAAACCAAGCCCTTGCCCAATCTAATTTAAATGTTTATTTCGAACCTAGACCTGCAAAATACATAATACGTTTGGGATACCCAGATCATTTTCGTAGCAATTGGCTAAGCCACCCAACAATAAACCAGTCACGTGACTTCCGTGTGAAATCGGACAGCCAGCAATTGAAATATAGCCCACTTCAACCTACGATTCTGGGGCCTATTTCACAAAACTTTAACTAAGATAAGATCTGAATTTTAGTTATTTGATATGACAATATGAGATTGATGTTAGTTCTTAGCCAATCAAAATTGAAATATCCGCTCAAATTTGGATTTTATCTTTAGCTAAAATTTCGTGAAACGGTCAATCTTGATATCTGCAAAGATTCAGGCTAAAAAAATATCGAAATGTGAGCGAAATTACCGTTTGTTTACATGAGGCGGCAGCGGGAAAATCCCACTCTGACGTCACGCGACCTAGAATTTGTTTCTGTCATTTGAACCTTTGACCCGAACCCCCTGACCCATTTCTCAAAGTTTTCCCCCTGCAAACCCTGTGGCTTTAGATGTTGACCATGATTATTTACAAAAAACAACTTAGTGAAAAATGGTTGCAGGACATGGATATTTCTAACATTTCACAGTTTGAAATTGAAAAAATACACAAGGACAGGCTAATAACCCAGATGGGTTCAGAATCAAAAATTTTAGATTACATTCCTCACATTTTGGTAAAATCTGCAAAGCTAGAGAAAGGACGGACCTGACCAACCTAGCACCATCCCTTGTTAAACCTTCTCAAAGCATCTTTGCCCCCGCTGTTGTCCATGGACGCACATACGAATCAACTGCCATAAAGCTTTATGAATCGCTAAGAGGAAACAAAACGTATCAATGTGGAATTTTTGTATCATCAAAATATCCCTTTTTAGCCTAATGATGCCTAATGATACTGTCATTGAAGTTAAATGCCCGTATTCTGTAAGAGATAAACTTGTTTCAAGTGAAACTGTTCCTTATATTATATTAAATGAAAAGTCAACTCTGGAATTGTCGCAGACTCATGACTATTATTTTCAAGTGCAGGGGCAAATGCTTTATTATACTACACGGAATGAGTGTCAGTTAATTATTTACACATTTAAGGGCATTGGAATTGTAACTATCGGGATTTCATTAATGATATGGTTGTTAAACTATCCGATTACTATTGTAAATATTTTAAAAAAGCTATACTGGATCAAGTCTTTTATAAAGATTATAAGAAGTACACATTTCAAACTAATTATCTACAATATAATTTATTATATATACATATAATTGTTAGTACATATTTATAATTTTAATATATCACTATCAATAATCAACAATGTCAGTAAGGTTTTTGCTTTTCAATACATGTATTGTATACAGTATAATTATAAAGATATTGTCTAAATTTGACTATGGTAGGTCTTTCTTTAGGCCTTAAATGTTATCTAATTTATTAATTAGACATTATCAAAATGACAAGATCATAATCTACTTTCAGTACCATCTGATGGCACTGATTTTAATGATTAATGGAGCAGCAAGGCCAAGTCTGACAAAACCAGTACAGTGGGTACGATAATAAAAAATCAATGCACAGATCTTGTCAAAACTACAATGAAATTTTCAATGTATATATTCATTTTGAGAGAGAGGGAGGCATACAGGCTCAAAGAAAGACTTGCAATAGCCAGATTTACCTCTTGTATAATTATGTTTAGTTGATGAACAATGAAATAAAATGAGGTTTAACATCCTACTATTCTGTAACGGTTGGACTTATTAAGACGGCCATAATTATTGTACACCTGTATGGTAACTCACTAGGCCTACTTTATTAATAGTACTGTAGGCCTACTAGTAAGTGTAGACGAGTTTACGTCATCATTTGTACAAATAAAAAGCAGTGTTGCCACAGCTTACATGAATAATCATTGATAACACAGTGAACAAATCACAATAAAGGTGTAAATAATTTACTTGCCCTGCTTCGTCTCGGTGATATAATCAGTTGGAAGGAAGTACGAGTGACGCACAACGCTTGTAGATGTTGGTTGTCACACATGGAACCTTGTAGTGCTGCTGTTCCTTTTTATAGAATAAAACCATTTTTTTTCGTATTTGTTGATCTGTAGGAAAAATCGCACCACCACGGTTCGAACACTCACCAGGAACACAACAACAGGTAGACGGCTTAATAATTAATTAAAATGTAGGCGTGCGTAAACCACAATATCCATACACCATATTTAGACGACACCCAGCGAGGGGAGATAACTGACGGAGATCTGTCATTGTAAACAACAATTATCTGTGTATCGTCGGCGTTGGAGTAATGTTTAATTTAATGATGGTCAATAAAAATACCAAGGGGTAAAGTACAAGTAAAACAGGAGGGAGAGGGAGAAATGGGACTAACATATTATGGCTCAGTATTATTTCCATAATTCGCAGGCGCTTAGAGGTCTTTAGCATTGGGAGGAAACCGGAAGTTGGAAAATAATACAGATCTTCGCACAGATTCCTGTAGCACCCCAAAAGACAAAGTCACATCATCTGATTTGTCTGGAATATTGCCTCTACACAGCTCCTGTGATATTATTAGCAATGATTTATTTGGAAGATACTGAAATTATAGAAACTACAGTAGAAAGGTTGTTGGGGGGGGGGGAGGGGCATTTTGGGCACCAAATGCTGGGAAAATTTGGGCACACAATTGTACGCGTTTTCAAATTATCCGCGTTGGCCTTGATTGTAGATAAGGGTGTCGTTCATCAAAACGATTGTATCCTACAATAGTTGTAACAGCTACAATCAACTTTACAACTATCGTAAGTAACAGTTTAATTGCGTTCCTCAAAGCTATTGTAAGGGAATTGTAAGTCTAGCAGTTGTAAATCGTGCGATTGTAAACTTACAATCGTGATCTTCTGTGCGAAAGTGAGAAAAATCGATTTGACACTACATCCGGTATGTGAGAGTTACCTCCCCTCTCCGGCAGACGACAACAACAATATCAGAAGACGCCACAAAGAAAGTGCGGAAGGCCAACTTCCAAGCGGAAGACAGACGTGGTTCCATCATGTTAATCATCTTAAAAATTGACAACCTCGTCATCCTATAGCAGGAGAATATATCAACATCAGATGAGAAGACATCTAAAACACGGGTCCTGTCCCTGAATATCTTATCAGGACCAATCTTTCCCTTCTTTTGTTGTTGTATTGCAACAAATAACGCCATTTTGCATTCCACTACAATCGATTGTAAGTATAGGTTACAGGCGGTCATAGTAACTTACAAAATTGATTGTAACTTACAACTATTGTAACTTACAATTGCTTTGAGGAACAATGTAGTGATTGTAAATAAAAGTTACCATTGGATGGTAGTGACTTACAACTATTGTAGGGTTACAATCGTTTTGAGGAACGGGGCCCCTAACAACCAGTCGTTTCGCCCCCGATTTTATAAGGAGTCGATAACTATCTCCATGTCCATATACTGAATGATTTATGTAATGTATACATAAATCTAATTCATTTATAATGAATTGCATTATCAAAATCTGTAGTATGTTTCGCTGATTGCAAACCCGACACCTAGCCGTCTTTGCCCCTTGTCATATAAATCGTTTCTATCATTTCTTTCTCATCATTTTGAAAAATACCATCGCGTAGCTTTTGTTAACTTATAGGTTAATGGTCGAGTGGGAAACATTAAGTAATATAATGGTAAGTGTACGTATGCGATGGCACGAGGGCAATATCGTTATATTACGCAATGTCTTGCATGAGACCATTAAACAACTTAAAATAAAGAAACTATCCAGCACGTGCATTTCAATGAAATACGTCACTCAGGTACAATATTTCAACTTATATGAATAATGTACGCTTGGCAAGTTTATTAATGTACGATTATTTGAAATAATGGTACGCCAACATCAAAGTATGACGTCACATCTGTATTTTAAATCTATATATATTGTCTTGTCTCGTTATATTTTCTCATTTTTAGATAATAAGCAGAGAAGCTTTGTTAAAAATTAATTCATTAATTGTATGCCATAGAATTGTGATCTGTGTATTCCAGTTCAATCACTAAATGCCTCCATTTACACTAATTACTATTATTTAGAAATAAATAGTAACCATAGCAGCCTTATTATTATATAGCGATTTTAATGCTTACTTACTATATCCCTTTATATGGAAATAAATAATTGCCTTCACATCTTTTTGTTTATATTCTACATTAACGTTAATAGCTATTAGTTCAAAGCTGAAACATTGAAAACAATGCAAATTGTCCGGTCTTAATGCAGGACTTGGCAAAAAAGTTCAGTTCTACTAAAACGCTTTCAGAAAGATGAATCTTTTGTACGGTGGCCGGGTAAGGCCATCAATCCAGCAACTTTCTATAACAAGGTCAAACCGAAAGCGTTTTCCTGCCCGGTCACGTTCTACCGTCTCCATTGAAAACTGGGTTGTGCGAACTCTTTTTCCGACGAGGGCAAAGACACTGTGGTCACAGACGTCGCCCGAGTAACCATGTCTAAATCCGTCGTCGACCAATATGCCGACCGTGCTCTCGCACGTCTTCGGCTGGCAATTGATTCTCAAATTCTCCGATTTTGAGAGCGTTGTGTTAATAACAGAGCGTTCGAATCACTGTCTTGAGATTATTTGATGTCATCTCCAAACCACCGTAATATTGATGTTGTTATCTTTCCGTGAAACTAAGGGATCATAATATCCAATATTTAAGATACAATGAATACACACTACACAAGAAACATTTCTAATGAAATGAAATTAAACGTTCTACTCTTTTGCACCTGGGCTAATGGAAAACGGACATACGTCATAGCCTACAGTGTGCTATGAGAGAAATTTTAACCGGGCAGGGGCGCTACGGCTTCTCTTATATCGAATTTCAACTTCTAAAGAATCTGTCTCAAAAATCATGAATATTCACCAAAACCTGGCCGAAGATGTATTTTCAAACCCTTTTTTCTATTCTAAGCCAAAAAGTCAACAAATATCGCCATGCCATAGGGGGAAAAGGGAGAGAAAACTAAAAATAACTTTGGCCCTTGTTTCGTGGGCGACAGCGCAGGAATATTTGGTGAGCTGTGTCCAGATACCGATACACAATTTGCATACAAAGAGTGGCCATTTTGTCGGGCAGTTGCATATCGATTTTCCCGAAATTCCGAGTCAACCTTCATTATGATGGAATGGAAATATTTCTAAACGGTTTTTAAAATCGGAAAAAATTTGTGACCTTCAGAGAATCCACAAGCTAATAATAAGATTTGTTGACCAATCGGGGCCACAATCTAGGAAGTTGTGTTCGGATATGTGTGATTATCTAAAGGAACCATGATCTTTATGATAAAAACATTTATTTAAAGTTTCATCCGAATCGGATAAAAAAAAAACTGTGGCCTCTAGACGTTCCACGTTCCTTGATATACCATATCTTACACTATTTGTAAATCGGATAATAATTGTGGCCTACTGGCTCAAATCGCGGTTTTTCATACAATCATGGGCCATAATTCAGGAATTTATGATCTGATCTGCGCGAATATCGAAAATGTGGGCGTATAAAAATGAATATAAATCTCTTTATATACATGATCGATTCTTAATATACTAATGTGTGCTGTTGAAGCCGGTTTCGTCTATTTCAAGGTTCTAAAGAATTAAGCTATACCCCCATTAATGTTTGGGTCATCCTCCGGTCAAAGATTGTATTGTTATTCGTGGCATAGCCATAAACCGGAGTAAAAGTTCTTCCTGGAGTTAAGAAGGACCAAACGGACACAGATCACTAAATATTCATGGGCCGTCACCCACGAATGTAGGGCGAAAGTTATTTTTAGTCTTTCTCTCCCTTTCCCTTTTTCCCCCCTTTGCATGGTGATTTTTGTTGACTTTTTGGTGTAGAATCGAAGAAAAGGGTTTAAAAATACATTTTCTGCCAGGTTTTGGTGAATATTCATTATTTTGAGGCGGAAGGATACAAGGGTTGTGAGGTTGGTTACGTTGAAAGGGAGGGCCAAAAATTGCTTGCTTAGTTGTCTCTACTTCCAGCCTGTGTATCTCAAGTTTTTCATGGTGAACCTCATACATGCTTTTGGGACAGAGTTTGCCACATGTTGCTCCATCTGTGGCAGAAAGCGTTCTACCCAACGAATATTTGGGAAAAAGTTACAGCCGGTCTAAGAGACGAGAATTAACATTAAAGTCAATGGGGAAATAATTAGTGATCTGTGGCCTGTCTGTGTATGACATGGCTGTGACTGATATGCCTTAGTTTTTAAAACATGATGACTAAATTGTCAGAAAATATGTATAAAGTATTTTGAGACGAGAAAAACTCAAAAAATGTTAAATTTTAAAAAAAATTATCAAAGTTTGGAGAAAAATTGTGATTTTACCGCAAATTTCTCAATTTTCAGGTTTTATTTAATTTCTAACAGTAAGAAAAATATTTCAATGTCCAATTTTGGTGTATTCAGCCTCAGAAAGCACAGATAAAGTGAACAACATTGTAATTTCACCTAATTTTGTCTAAAAATCAGGAATATTCACTAAAAATCTACAGATTCCCCTATTTCGATGTAGAAATTAATGCCTTCATGCCTACTCAAAAGAGTCAAAATTTCTAAAACTGCCCTTATTTCCATTGCTAATGTAACTTAGATGGGGTCTATAAGTTTGTCAGGTTTAGAAATAGCTCCAGTTTTCCTACAGAAAATTGAAAATTGGCAACACTGAGTTAATACTATACAGCAGATGGGTTTGTACAAAATGTTCAAAACAGGGGTTGGCTCAATTTTGCCACCAATTTAAACAGAAAAAGCATTTTTTTCCTCTTTGAAACGTTAAATTCTTGCATTTCCTTCATGAAGGAAGCCATATCCCAGTCTTTATAGACATTTTTCATCCCACCATTCTGTTTAGAGAGGCTATAAATGCCCCACCCCACCCTTTTTTATTTATGTGTTTTGAGAGATTTAATTGCACCTGTGTTGACAATTAAATTATAGTAGTTGGAATTTGTTGTTGAATTACAGCTAGGAATGTTATTTTTCACCAATAAATGGTTATTTTGTACATTTCCAGGATTTCTAACCTTTTTTGTTTAAAGTCAAACTTAGAACCCTGAGACATGTCAGGCCAATAAGACCACACCCTGATACAAAACTGGTGTAGATGTGTAAATGTCAGCTTAATGATCAATATTTTCTTATCAAAATGAAGGATTGGTGGTGTTTGTTGCATCTATGTTACTTATAGAGCAGTAAAATGTTAATTTTTCCCCGTTTCAGGCCTCTTTTATGTTGTCAACTCTGTCATAACTGCCTTTTTGACTTCATTTTTCCAGGCAATTGATGTAATGGTCCAGACATCTTGATTCAGCACAAGAATTGCAATAAAGATTTGTATGATGCCTCTGAGTTTTGAGATGTTGAAAACATTGAACTATTTCCAAATTCGTGAAAATTGTGTATTCTGTGACCCTTTTGTTAGAGAGGGGTGGTCATAGACCAAAAATGGCATTTTTTTCTTTTATCAAGGCCTATTTTTAACCATAATTCATATTTATTGCGCCTATTTTAGTTTTTATGTACATATATTAGCCAGGGATGGTAAAACATAGCTGTTAGACAGATACCTTTGGTAATGTTAGCTCTGCAACCAAAGATAGGATTGATTCAGTCGTTGACATATTTAGGGGGTGGGGTTACATGTTTCAGTACAAACCTCTATAATTACAACCAATGCATCTGATTTGTGATTTTTCTGTTTGCATATTGTCCAGGGTTTCCAAAAATATATTACTTGCCAGTCTGACTATCTGAAAAAGTGGAAAATTATTGGTTTTTTGAAAGATGCTACATGTAAATTTTGTACATTTTTCATGACATGGCAGTAAAAAAATATATTTTTGAAAAAAAATCCAGATTATGAGTGTTTTCTGTGTAATTTGTTTGTAACTTGTCTTATTTTTTCACAAAACTCAAATACTGCCTTTAATAAGAAAGATTTTTAAATTTTAGCACAAAAGGCCCAGGGACCTGAGATGCACTGTTGTACATAAAGCAGCATGTATACTTAAAGGGCCATCATTTTTGCAGTTATTCTTTGATTTTGATTTTCTTTCACCGGTGTGTTGCCAGAACATATGGGAAGCATATAAAAAAGGCCTTTTGGTGATATCTAAAGTTTCACTCCTATATAGGACACAGATCACTAAATATTCATGGGCCGTCACCCACGAATGTAGGGCGAAAGTTATTTTTAGTCTTTCTCTCCCTTTCCCTTTTTCCCCCCTTTGCATGGTGATTTTTGTTGACTTTTTGGTGTAGAATCGAAGAAAAGGGTTTAAAAATACATTTTCTGCCAGGTTTTGGTGAATATTCATTATTTTGAGGCGGAAGGATACAAGGGTTGTGAGGTTGGTTACGTTGAAAGGGAGGGCCAAAAATTGCTTGCTTAGTTGTCTCTACTTCCAGCCTGTGTATCTCAAGTTTTTCATGGTGAACCTCATACATGCTTTTGGGCCAGAGTTTGCCACATGTTGCTCCATCTGTGGCAGAAAGCGTTCTACCCAACGAATATTTGGGAAAAAGTTACAGCCGGTCTAAGAGACGAGAATTAACATTAAAGTCAATGGGGAAATAATTAGTGATCTGTGGCCAAACAGTGATGTACACAAGGGAGACCATTCAGAACAACAAATAGCTAGTTGTAACAATTGTCGTATTGCCGAAGTGGTGCGATTGACTAGTGGTATGTAGATTAGCAGGACGGCCTTTCATAATTTGTTTTTTAAAACAACTTGGGTGTATTCAGATATGTAACTGTCTGGCGTTTTGATCCATTCTGGTACATATGATTAACACTATACAATGTTATAATTATTATTATCCGTTCACATAGTGCCACGCCCTTTATACTGCTAATGAACATACTGCAATTAAGTATGGATTGTATAGATTAATATCATTCGTCCAAAACCAAAAGATAATGGAATTATACGAGGGCTGACTGAAAATGACAGATCAATTGGGTTCAAACAAACTTTTGCCACCTAGTACATTACAATTATTGAATGAACCATAAACATAAGAATTTTAGCGACATTATTGTCTTCACACCTGACCATCTCGTAAAAAAACCTATTGAAATAACTGGCAATGTACAAAACTGGCTGTAGGTCAAGTCATAAAACTAACCTATACAGGGCCGGATCTAGGAATTTTGAAAAGGGGGGGGGGCACAAAATGAGAGCACTGACCGCGGAGACGGGGTACGCTACTGAGAGGGGATTTTGGGAGGTGGGGGGTCCAGCTGAAAAATTATTCGTCACTTCTTTGCATCTGTAGCCATTCCAAGAGCTAAATGTTCGGAACGGACATATTTGGACCTGAGAAAATGCACTTTTAGCAGTAAAAAAGGGCACTGTCGAAAAGTACGGGGGTGGGGGATGCGCCTCTGCTATAACCTGATAATAATTCCATCAAATAACAGATACATGCCTTGCTCGAAATGTTCGCCTGTCTACCAGGTAACATTCTAATGGGCGACAAGTGGTCTATAAAACTACCCGTCGCTTGCAACAGGTGATCAATATTAAAAATAATTTAACTGTTCATGTCTGCACTACCTCAAAATAACGTGGGGACCATTGTCGATCGTTTCTTTCCAAATTCGTTGTAATTTTGATATCAATTACGAAATCATACAACGTAAAGAGCCATGGTAATTTCGTGATCATCGCCATGTAAGTAATGCTGTGCCACTCATCACAATGATTGTGAACAATTCACTGTCCCAATGTGATAAGCCAGCGAGTTTAAAGGAGGCGCTGATCACACCCCTATTGAAAAATGCATCGCTAGATCCAGACGTTTACAAGAACTATCGCCCAGCATCAAATCTACCCTATGTTTCCAAGGTCATTGAAAGAGTTGTTGCTTCAAGAGATTATATGCAACAGAATGGACTTGGAGAGTTGATGCAATCTGCCTTCAAACAAGAACATAGTCCTGCGTCTGCATTACTCTGTGTTCAGAATGACATTTTCCAGAATCTTGATTCTGAGGGGGCAGCCATATTGGTTTTATTAGACTTATCAGCTGCCTTCGATACGATCGACCATGACTTCATGTTGCATACTATAGAAATGCGGATAGGAATAACCGATGATGCCCTCTTATGGATAAAATCGTATCTGGTCGCTTCCAATCGGTGGTGATCAATGGCGTTAGGTGTCTGAATTGGGCTTTGGAGTTCCACAAGGATCCTTTCTAGGTCCCATACTGTTTACTATATACACTCTACCCGTAGGAGATATAGCTAGATCACATGTCGTATCTTTACATCTCTACGCAGATGATACCCAACTGTATTTGGGTTTCCGTCCACTGGACGCAAGCAAACAAAATGTTTTTAATTTACTTTCAAGATGCATTGACGATATTAAGTGCTGGATAACCAGTCATCTCTTGAAACTCAATGAAGACAAGACTGAATTTCTCATATATATGCAAAACTGAATGTATGTAAATCAACAATCAGTCCCAACACAAGTGCACCAAACCTTGGTGTTGTATTTGACTCACAATTTAATTTAGAAACACATGTGAATATTGTTTGTAGAGTTGCTTACTTTCAAATACGAAATATCCAAATTATTAGGAAATATATCGATACAGACTCAAAGAAACGGCTGATTCAGGCATTTGCCATCTCCAGATTGGACTCCTGTAATAGTCTCCTTTACGGCGTAAATCTCCAACAGCTTGATCGCCTACAGGGTGTACAAAACACTGGTGTCAGGCTTATCACTCACACAAATATAAGTGAACATGTTACTCCCATTCTTAAGAACTTACATTGGCTTCCAATTCTTGCTCGAATAAATTTCAAGTTATTAAATTTTGTTTTCAAAGCAATCCACAATCTCGGACCAGTTTATTTTCAAGATCTGTTCTCCTTTTATCAACCATCGCGTGCTTTAAGATCAGCCGAACAACTACAGTTAGCAGTGCCATTAAATTCAAGAACCAAATATGGAGATCGGGCTTTTCTGCGATGTGGTGTAGTTTTGTGGAACAGACTTCCCATAGACATCAAACGATCCGAAACACTGAACACTTTTAAATCACAGCTAAAGACATCAATCTTCAAGCAAATATATGACTAGCGCTCTTGTGCAGTTGACTGGAAAGAAGTGCGCTCTACAAATTCATTATATTATTATTATGTGCACTGTGTATACAGGAAGTCAAAAGTCCTTGTTTGCAGTTGTTTCCCTTCGACAATCGAAGTCAAGGTCACCTAGACCGTAAATGAAAATGACGAGCCCAACCCAAACACACAGCGACTTAATCTTTCTAAGTCTTAATAATCATGTAGTGTTTGCAAGTCAAAATTGCTAAATTTATGAAGATAATAAAATAACCTCGACGGAAATGAAGATTTAACTACGTCGTCAGTTTAACCAAATATATGATAATCGATGCGAATGGCCTGCAATTGTCAGTATGCATGTTCTCGTCTGTGAGTGTCTGGTAAATAAAATAAACATTTTATATAGGCCGTCCTTAATATATTTAGACTAGGTCATAAATTGTCTAAAAATGCAAGGCTACTAATAAAACACAAAAGTCCTCGTTGACCTCCTCGAACGTTTACCGTAGTTTAAAATGGTCATTTCTTCTTCAAAGTTTTTATTAACATATTGGAATGGATCGATTTATTATTCGTGGAATTGTTCATCAAAGACAAACATTTAATACCACTTTAGACAAACCAAATACAGTTAACAACAATATCGATAGTATTAATAATGTTGCTGATATTAGAAATAAAACTACTGTTGTTGTCAGGCCTCACCCACAGTAGGAAGAACTTACCGACAATGAACCACCGAAAGAAAGGCTAGAATCTGCCGTTTCGCTGAAACAAGGAAAACAAACCGACTATGGCTCATCTATGACACAAATTCAAAAGATATGAAATGCTCGTATTGGGTTACGTATAATCTTATAAGTAAAAACAAGTTTGTTTCTGGATCTGAATCATTACGATTGGATAATGTTCGATCACGTGAAATAAGTAACGACCATAAAATAAGGGACGGGCGACGGCGCAAAATAAGACGGACACATTTTGTTAGCTGGGCAGACATAATAAAAAAAACCAAAACACATCAAGAATGCAAATGTTACATGTCCAGTTTTGGTCAATGTGATGTTTTGAATAGCATAAACATGCGCCCTTCTTCTGTGTAAATGATGTTCGTTCAGATTATTGCCATTAAACCCTTTAAACCTATAGCACATGTCCCCATTCAGCAAACGTTAAGTATATTTGTGGGCATGTAACTTTTGTCTACTGAAAGCTCATAGGAACCAGCCAGTCGACAGTGACATATCGCCTACAAAACACTCATTGTCAGGGGTCTTAACATTAAAGTTTGTGTAAATGTATTATTTTAAAATGGATCCAAAATAGAGTTTATTTGATATATTGGACATGCTAGAGGATGAACCTACATGTGAAGAAGATTTTGAACAAGAAAATGAAATAACTTCACAACCAAAGGGTTCAGAAGTTATTGTGAACAGTTTAAATTTAAACATTAGTTCATCATCTTCCTTGCCACTACCTTCCGCTAAGAGAGAGAGAGAAATGGGGTTTAACGTCCACTCAACACAAACTAGGTCATTTCGGGACTAACATATGGTTTAATTTTATTTCAATAATACGTTTGCGCGTGGGGGTCTTTAACAGTGGGAGGAAACCCGAGTGCCCGGAGGAAACCCACGAGGTGGAGAAGGCATGCCACATACGCTCACACCAGGGCTCGAAACCACAGCCGCAAACCAGAGGTGACCGGCCAGCTAGAGGTCGAAGCGCGGCACTCTAGTCCACTAGGCCATCCCAACCCCCCACTTCCGCTAAGAAAACAGGGACGAGTTCACAAAACATTCTCATTATGTGGGATAAGATCACGAGTTGGCAGTTCTCACTATATAAGTTAACAACTGGATAGTGTAAAGGTAAATTGCTGAAAATTTCATTCGAATTGATCCACTGAGCCGAGAGCGAAGCGGCTGAAATTTTCGCCTAGGCTCGGTCATCATTACTAAAATCGTTAAGAATTTAGCATAGTCTCGATTATCCATGTCTTAAATCTAATTATCAATGGCCGTTAAATAGCATATAGGAATCTAATCCAGCCAACATCGAGAGTTTATTATTGGTCTGGATAAGTTAATTAATATCTAATGGGTAATTTAGATAACATTTCAGGCATATTGCATGTTTTAGTTAAGAATTTACTCAAACTTATTCTCCTTGTTTTAACTAAAATATAGCCCCTTATAAAACTTTTTTATTGTTTTAATGCATCAAATACATCAATATAAGAAACTATGCACAAGTTTTTTTTTTGTTTCTGGATCATTTTTCCTTCTTATAAACATTGATTGAAAGTTGAGTAAATTCTTAACTTAAGTCTGAGCTTGACAGTATCAAACCGCCAGCTTGGTCCATCAACTGATAAAGAAAATGAAATCTTGGACTAAGAGTAATATTTTCTGATTTCCTGTGTTATGTTAGTTTAATCTTCGAATTCAAACGGTTGACATATCAATGTGTCCAGAACCTTTTCTCCGATTCCAAGTTAAACCGGATCGCCTGTATGTGCTCTGGACTTATTTGTTTGTTAAAATTCTTACATTTTATTATGTGCATTTTGATTTGGCTAATAAATGTTATTTGATAGTCTTGGTATATTTTAAGATGTACAACTGACCAGGCATACTCCTCGTGGCTCACGATTTTATTATGCCCAATTAACCCGTGCATAGCAGAATACTACAGTAAAACTTATTGCGTGACAAACGAGGCTATCAAGTCGAATGAAATGTAAACAATACTGTTTGGAAACGAACATACTTTCACCGTTTTTAATACCTTAAATCACAATCCAAAGTTTTAGGGAAGACCCAGATTAAACGTAGGATTGTCGTGTTGATTGAACGGGAAGAATCGAAACACTCCCTCAAATGGTAGCACAAACTGGGCGGTTTTTGATGAATCTTGATGGTATTTAACACTTTCTGGATGGCAATCTATTAACTGAATATGTGTATTAGATTCTAGATGGTAAGCTCAGTTTCTTACCTTTTTTCATCAAATCTGAATGATACCCGGTCCGTTGTGACAGTTGATTATCAACCCGCTGTGCATTCTACCCCGAAGGGCACGCGGTAGCTCGCACATCGGAAACGGGCACTTACCGCGCTCTATAGGAAATTTGCGGCAAATGCTCCACAACTGACGATGTTTGCCGAAACGACGGCGAGCATCCGGCTTGAAAGAAAAGCTGGTTGAAGAACATCTGTTTGGGATAGATCTGTTTCTCTGAATTTGTACATATACTTTACATAAGCATTTTTCTTTGACTTTAGATTTAGTGTTAGTAGTCAAAAGTGTGTTTTCTTTCGAACAAACTTGTTTAAAAGAGCGTGGGTTAGGTAAGATTTAGTAATTGGTTTCAGTGTATGATTTATTTTGTTATACATTTACTTTCATTGTATGATTTTTTCAGCAAGGTATGCCGAGAGAGGCATATTATAAGTAACTACAATGTAAATCTCAAACTCGGTATTATCCATAATCTTTGACATTAACAAACGGCATATAATTTATTAGCGGTATTGGTTCGTTTCAATCACTGTCTTCCATTCGCCCAGGTTAGGTGCAGAAGAGTAGGACGTTAAACCCCATTTCATTTCAGTCAAAATTGGTATTTGCATACCGTTGTCAAAAAAATATATGCTTTCATTTAAATGTACTTTTCGAGTTTTGACCCTTTTTCGTCGATATTAGATTGCAAAGAATTGATATTTAGCGCCTATAAAGGTTACCGGAAAAGTTATGTGACTTGTTTTATTAATGGAAATAATTATGTCACCATATTCAGAAGGTCAATTTTACCTACTGCAGGTAAATTTCAACGTTGGCGATTTCCGCCACTCTCAGAGCTGTCGTAATTGTCAGGTTATTTTAGTCTCTCTGCTAGGTCATTTTAGTCTGTCTGCTCTTTGATATGTTACTAGAATCTGAGCAGGGATACTAAAATGGTTTCATTTTGGGGTTTGTTTTGTTATGCATTTATTTTCGTTCATTTTATGATTTTTTTTTTACTTTCACGAGTGATAACAGATACGCTACGAGGGAGAATGAATGTCTGCTCACTAATAATTCCCTCGAAGACAAAAATTTGTTATGTGAGGCTGTGTGGAGATATCTGATAATTCCAATAAGTAATTGAATGTCACTAGATTGGGACCTAGAAATTGACAGAATTGGGTTGCAACGCATATCATTCTGTAAAATGAACATTCAATGGTTTCCGTCTTTACTCTTAATTTCAAATCAGTTATATTCCGCAAAATAACCCAGCAGTCGCAATGGAATGAAAATTTCTAGCCTCTTGTTATTCCAGTCTACACATGCCGTTTGATTGGATGCAATTTGTCTAGCCTCGTTCCCCGAGTATCTTGCTAGAACTGGGGCTGAAAGGCATTATGGTACACAATTTAAATTGACGTATAATTCGTGTTTTCAAAGTTGAAGATTTTGGATGATATTGAGTTAGAGACTTAACTACTTTAAAATAAAGCCCTAAAACAAATTGCATCTATATACAGTCCTACCTTGTTAAAGAATAATCCTATAATTCACTATTGTAATTACATTTTTTTTATATATCCAGGTCATTTTTAAGAAAACTTAAATCTTCCTTAGCATTTTTGAATGATTATAAAATGAAATGAAATAAAACCAAGTAAGAACAATCCAAACCATTAGGCAAAATTGGAAATCCTAAAAACACGGTACAGTTCTAAGCAGAATACACAAACACCACCAATGCTACATGGTAGTATTTTTTCATTCCTTGAAATGGACAATGTCTGTCAAAAGATCACTAGAAAACTGAATATTACTGAAAAAAAAACGAAAAAAAAGCTTAGATGACAAATGCCTCTAATAACTACTTAAAAATCAGAATAAAAGGAACTACTTAAAAGTCAGAATAAAAGGAACAAGCTTGTGTATCGAACTAGCTAAGACACACATATTCCACCCTTTCAGCTGTTTTTAATAAATTTGACATTTGAAAATCGTTCAGTTTGCCATTGAAATATGTTTCATTTTTTTTATGAAGCCAAAAAAAGTTCAGATATCCAGAGTTTGAAAGCCATATAGTTATGGACCAAAAGACCTAGATACATGTAATTCTGAACCACCATACTCGGACCCTCCTCAACTACCAAGATACACGCGAACCAACAAGCCCTGTTACTACTGAAACAATAAACTCGTGTACTTAAAAAAAAAACAACAAAAAAAACAAGCACAAATTAATTTTAAACCAAGTGTCCAAGATACATCGGGACTACCAGGCCCATTCACGTGTGAACAATCAGACCTAAGTACGTGTGAATCATCTGGCCCAAATCCCAAGGAACAACCAGGCCCAAATATGTGTTAACAACCAAGCCAAGATATGTGTGAACAACCAGACCCAGATACTAGTGAACCACAAGGTAACTTGGCTTCTTTCGAATAGCAACAGTCCGGTAGTCAGTACGTTCCAATAAGATCCTGTATCCGTGGAGGAAAGCAGTGGCTCTGTATATATATATATACCAGATAATGTTGGACCTTCATCAGATATTGATAGTGAAATGATTGAAAATAGTGGTGATGACGGTCGTGATATAATTCCATTCATCAAGCCTGTGTTGTTGAAGAGGTGGGGGGGGGGTGTAGATGACTTTGAATATCTAGATAGTGATGAGGAAGATTTGATCGAGGATGAAATCATGAGAGACCCAATCGTGTCTAATATTAATTACGTCAAGAAAATTATCAAATCGAACACTACCAAAACTGGAAGGGAAATAGCAACAGAGTTTATAACATGAATCAGTATTGTGGAGCTTGTGCCTAAAAGGTGTCAAATTTTGGTCTGCACATTAATCGTGTGCACACCGCAAGTGAAGAGGTGGAATTTTAATTGTTCATTTATTTCAGAATTACAATATATTGGTGTTTTTCCCAAAACTTGAATATAAATCACTTTACATACATTCATGTTACATTACAGATACACTAAGGGAGATTATATAACGAGTTGGCAGTTCTCACTATAATAGTTAAAATCTAGCTAATGTAAAGGCACTACAATCAAAGAAACTTTGCAGGCTAGCCATTGCAGACTAGCCTTGACATCGAGAGTTGATTATGGTGTGGATAACTTAATGATGTTTAATTAATAGTTTTATAACATTTTAGGTTAAAAATAAAGACGTATAATAGGCTGATTTAGCTCTTGCATGACGTACGTTTAATATGTACTTTTAGAACCATATTTGTCTATTTCCAGGGCTCAAAAAATAGAGCGTTATTCCCTTTAAGATATACCGTATGAATATTTTGACTTACAAACGTCCATTCCTTCATGTTATAAATAATTCAAGATGTGTGTACCTATTTGTTAAGTGCTTTATTCTTTTGATACAGTTATATTTAATTGGCCTGGATTCAATAATGTTTACAGACAATCAGCATTACATAGAATATAAATAAAACAATGTTTCGTGTTCGTGTCAGATGTTCGTTTTCGGTTCATGATAAACATTGATGATCGATCAATATTCAACTTACTTTTTTTTTAAAAACAATATTTAGTATTCAGCTTGTCTGAATGGGATTGGAGTAATGGCTTAGCCTATGTAAAACCCCCCTCCCTAATATAAGTTGTATACATATATCATTAACCCTTGTCGGTGCACGTGGGGTCTCCGTGGACCCCGTGCACTTGTTTTATAGTGTTTTGTAATAATTACTGGGCACTGCTTTCTGAAATTTAATGCCTTTGTCTCCAATATATTTTTAAACATGGCGAATAGATCGGTATTCATCTGCTTCCCACATGAAGAGTTATGGTACATGCCAAACACGCCCAACGCTTGAAGGGAACAAGGGGTCCAATCGGACCTCAAACTTACAACTCGCAGTAGGAATTTTGCTAATGTGTTTGCTGCCTGATACGATATTGCGTATGCCAGACTATTCTCTCTTTAAACATCTGCATGTTACAAATACCAAAAAATAAATGATGAATTCCAAAAAATCTATGGTTTTTGTATCAAGCGTGAATCGCCATTTAACCTCGTTATATCATAGTACACAAAGTAGCAATTTTGTGAGTATTATTAAATCTGTTCAAAATGTCACTAAAATGTTTTTGTATAATAATTTAGTTGTTTTTCAGTTGTCAAATATAAATGCAAATAAAAACTTAACCACTGCTTTTAAATTCAAATACATCTGTACGTAAAAACTTTGAATTACAACTGGGGTCCATACGGACCCCTTGTTACCTGCTATGTAATTCTCACCACGTACACCCACAAGGGTTAATGAAAGATGGGTGTATATACATACATATTATATAAATGTAATAAAATGGGTGAAAATGTACTAGTATATATATAGAGAGAGAAATGGGGTTTAACGTTCACTCGACAAAAACTAGGTCATTTCGGGACTAACATGGTTTAATTTTATTTCAATGATTCGCTTGCGAGCAAGGGTCTTTAGGAGTGGGACTCCATGCCACATACGCTCACACCAGGGCTCGAAACCACAGCCACAGCGCAGCTATTCTTGTGTCGTGAAAATATGCTAAAAGTGATCGAGAGTAAACTTTATTCTTAGTGACGCCAGGGGTCAAAAGGTCAAATTTTCCGTTTTAACTCTATGAAGATTTAAAGCATTATAATGTCAACGTAAAATATAAAAACTAAAGCAAAACCTGATCTAGAGCTATTAAAATATATCTTTAGGTGATCTGAGCGCCTACAGAGAAGAAAATCTAACAGTTAATGTTAGACAGGTCGTTAAATAATAAATAAAATTCATCATGGATCAAATTTGTGGAAATATTACCGCCAAATTCGATAAATGCCATTTTGGATTTTTAAATCTCAAATTTATCATTACCATGAATTCAGCAACCATGCTGAAAACCCTAATTTTGAGTCGATATGAAAATAATGAAATTTTTTAAAGGAAATCTAAATGATCACCATCAATTATTTACCCCCCCCCCCCCTCACTTCAGGGGGTGAGCACAGGGGGCTCAGAAAAAATTCATTTTTAGCACCACCCCCTACTCATTGTTGTAACAAATTGGGCATGCGTATCTCACCACTCATTATGAGAGAGAGAAATGGGGTTTAACGTCCACTTGACACAAAGTAGGTCATTGCGGGACTAACATGGTTTCATTTTATTTCAATAATTCGCTTGCGCGTAGGGAAACCACAGCCGCAAGCCAGAGGTGACCGGTCAGCAAGATGTCGACGCGCGGCACTCTAGACCTCTAGGCCATCCGACCCCACTCATCAAGAACATATCAAGAATCTTAGTGTATGGGAATATAACCTACATAATTGTAAAATTATATATTGTTGTGTCTGTAATGTTTTCAGTTTGATTTCTTCCTTTATATACATTGTTTTAAATCTATTGTATACATTTTGTACCGTTGGCTATTCACCACAAAGATTTTATCATTATTATTATATGTTTGTAATTAATGTTTTCTTTACATTTTGTAGCATTGATTATTGGCCCCAAAGTACTTAATAAATCTATTATTATTAATAAAATAAATTATTTATATTATTATTATTATTTATCAATGCGTGTTTGAAATGATTGTTTCAGTAAAAACAATATCATTGTGCTTTTAACTGAATTGAAAAACACAATGTGGCGTGGTGTTATTGATTAGCAGTGACCTTGACAAAACAATTACAAATGAATCAGGGGTGAGAGAGAGAAATGGGGCTTAACGTCCAATCGACACAAACTAGGTCATTTCGGGCCGAAAGCCAGAGGTGAC
Source organism: Patella ulyssiponensis (assembly GCA_963678685.1). Classification (NCBI taxonomy): domain Eukaryota; kingdom Metazoa; phylum Mollusca; class Gastropoda; family Patellidae; genus Patella; species Patella ulyssiponensis. Next base: position 55,693,469 of record OY783232.1, on the reverse strand, counting down.
CGGTCAGCTGAATCCGGGGTAGTCGCACGACTAACCTTACTTTACGACCAGAGGAGTCGTTGATATCGCAGATCTAGTGGGCTATTTGATTTACATTGTCCACAACAGTTCTACCTACTTCGGGGTATCCCCAGTGGTTTCGTTCCTTTCGACTCCACAAACTCCCGGGGGACATCTATGGGGGAGACGCGCTTTCAAATTATCTGCCCTTGATGAATGTGCTAATTTTAGCACAAATTAGAAATTTCCTTGATTCTGATTGGTCGTTAATTGTAGCACAAATTTCCTTGATTCTGATTGGTCGAATGGACAATAAACCCCCAATAATTTATCATGTTGATTTACTGCTATAAATATTACAGCTACCTTTTTTTCATTTTTGTGGTGAATGATTATCTTCCTAAACTCAAATATTTATTGGCAAATACCTTCCAAGAAATTCCTCAAATATGACACCATTTTCAAACATCGTCTTTCATGAAAACACATTTCGGAAATAAGTAAAATAGTAGAAAATCAGTAGAAATTGAAACCGTTTCAAGTATCCAAAGATATTCGTAACTAGGCAGTGACAGTATGGACAAATTTGTTTTCTTTAGCTACAGGCCTAGCTTCAGTCGCCACATGTGGACGTATATTGTCATCGCCCCTGGTCCTCCGTTCTTACTCATTCCTCAGTCAGGGGTTATTTGTATGCACTACATGTTTTGTGGTGTGTGAGTACAATTCATCAGAGAGAGGTTATCCGAGTTAAAAATAGATTTAACCCCACAGTGAGTAGTCCATGCTCCTGGTGTCCAATTTCTCAGTGTCCATCCTGTTGGATTCAGCCATGAATCTCGTATTACCCGCCGCTTCAAATGTGCGCATTCGCAATAACAACATGGCGGCATTGTGAAGCGTGAAAGGGATAAAACAGACGGAGATTATTTACGAATTAATATTGCTTTGAAGTAGGAACTTCTCAGCAAAATATATGTAAATGGTGAGTACTTTTTAAGGACTACTTCGTGTTCAAGTTGGAAGTGTAGAGTAAGACAATGTGTCGGCTTATTGGCCAATAGTGAATCGTCGATAGATATTGCTATTTTGCTTGTTGGTCGTGATGACGTACTTCCTCACATAACCAGTTCACATTCTACTTGATTTTGGAATTAATCAAAATTCAAACTTATTGATGCGTGCGATGTAATTTCCGAAATTTTTGATTTTCAATGAATTATTTATTACAGACATTTCCAATTTTCGTGTCGGAAATTAATTCATGCAGGAAATCAGTGAAAATCCACTCATGCGCACATCATTATATCCGCTCAGTTCGCGCCATTACTGAGAAGAAAATACAGAATTATAGAGATGACAATATAAGAAGAGATTAGGATATTTCACCTTTAGTATGAAAATTACGTTGACCTGTTTCCTCTATGAGGGAGAGAGAGAAATGAGGTTTAACGTCCACTTAACACAAACTAGGTCATTTCGGGACTAACATGGTTTAATTTTATTTCAATAATTCGCTTGCGCGTAGGGATCTTTAGCAGTAGGAGGAAACCGGAGTGCCCGGAGGAAACCCACGAGGTTGAGAAGGCGCCCCTATCTCCATGCCACATACGCTCACACCAGGGCTCGAAACCACAGCCGCAAGCCAGAGGTGACCGGCCAGCTAGAGGTCGAAGCGCGGCACTCTAGACCACTGTTTCCTCTATGACAAACGGAATTATTTTGTAGATCTGAATAAGGTAATTTATGGTAAACCCCATTATGTATTAGATAGATCTATGTCGAATCAATCGGGCGGTATCCTGAATACCGCGTGGTAACTTGGCGATCTACATGTAATACAACTAAGATCCAACTAGGCCTAAATTTGTAAACAGAAAATGTTTATTTTTGTTCTGAAGCCTGAAGATTGCATAGTAATAATAAATCTTGTGAAAGTAAAAGATTTCAGACTGCAAGTATTTGACAACGGTTTCCTCTCCCAAATTGATAATTATAGTACCTGGACAATGTGTAAATTATTTTTAGATGAAAAGAAACAAGCCAACAGTGAGGCTGATGTCCCCCGCCGAAATCCCCAAATAAATAGATGACACATATTAAACAATCGCACATTTATTTTTTTCAAACGTATCGAGCAATCAAACTGTACACGAAGTGTCATCCGAAAGTGTTTTATAAAGAAAAATGCTAAAACCGACGAGAAAGATGAAAATGTACCCTAGTTAGGGGGACCCTAAAGGCAGACAAAAGGGCCCCACGCTTGACAAAAGGGCCCCTCTGGCCAAGGGAAAGGGCCCTTGTGTCCGAGTCAATCGTTTCTATACACTGTTACTGTCGAATCCATTACTGAATGAGAATGCAGTTATTGTTTTGGCATAAAAATAATCAATCAAGATGAACCTAAGTTATCTTGTCCCAAAGTATCAACCAATCAAATTGCTTATCTCTGCCTTCCCTAAGAAGAAAATGCTCATCTTCGAACTCCATCAAGGCATTGACCTAATAAGCATACACACCAATTTTGAACATTTTAACTCAATTCGAAGGAGAGTTATTGTGTTCCAAAGTCTCGACCAATCAAATTGTGTATCGCTCTGCTTACCCTGAGCAGAAAATGCTCATTATCGAACTTAGTCAAGGTAGTACTGTAATGAAACTATACACCAAGTTTCATCACTCTCACTTAATTAGAACTAAAGTTATCGTGTCCCAAAGCATCAACCAATCAAATTGCTTATCTCTGCTTACCCTAAGCGAAAAATGCTCATCATCGAACTCCATCAAGGCATTGACCTAATAAGCATATACACCAAGTTTGAACATTTAAACTCAATTAGAAGGAGAGTTATTGTGTTCCAAAGTCTCGACCAATCAAATTGCGTATCGCTCTGCTTACCCTGAGCAGAAAATGCTTATTATCAAACTTAGTCAAGGTATTACTGTAATGAAACTATACACCAAGTTTCATCACTCTCGCTTAATTAGAACTAAAGTTATCGTGTCCCAAAGCACCAACCAATCCAATTGCTTATCTCTGCTTACCCTAAGCGGAAAATGCTCATCTTCAAACTCCATCAAGACATTGACCTAATAAGCGTATACACCAAGTTTGAACATTTTAACTCAATTAGAAGGAGAGTTATTGTGTTCCAAAGTCTCGACCAATCAAATTGCGTATCGCTCTGCTTACCCTGAGCAGAAAATGCTCATTATCGAACTTAGTCAAGGTATTACTGTAATGAAACTATACACCAAGTTTCATCACCCTCACTTAATTAGAACTAAAGTTATCGTCCCAAAGCATCAACCAATGAAATTGCTTATCTCTGCTTACCCTAAGCGGAAAATGCTCATCTTCGCACTCCATCAAGACATTGACCTAATAATCATATACACCAAGTTTGAACATTTTAACTCAATTAGAAGGAGAGTTATTGTGTTCCAAAGTCTCGACCAATCAAAGTGCGTATCGCTCTGCTTACCCTGAGCAGAAAATGCTCAATATCGAACTTAGTCAAGGAATTACTGTAATGAAACTATACACCAAGTTTCATCACTCTCACTTAATTAGAACTAAAGTTATCGTGTTCCAAAGCATCAACCAATGAAATTGCTTATCTCTGCTTACCCTAAGCGGAAAATGCTCATCTGCGAACTCCCTCAAGGCATTGACCTAATAAACACATACACCAAGTTTGAACATTCTAGCTCGATTAGGAAGAGAGTTATTGTGTCCCAAATAGTGTGACGGACAGACGGACGAACCCATTTTAATAGTCCCCCAACTTTCTTCGAAAGACGGGGGACAAATATGTCAAATATTTATAATCTGGGTGACACGATTGACCATATGGACCTTTCTGTATAACACCTGTAGGGCTTATTTACTACCCCAACTCTGTATTCACCTGTTAAAGAATAGAAATGTAAATGACTCAACAGAATGCAAGGTCTGTATTAAATGCAAAATAAATCACATAAGAAACTTCAGTAAGTCGTTTTGTATCGGAATTACCTGGATTGCTCTAAGAATGAAAAATCTGATAATTGTCAACGCAATTTCAGAACCACATTTGCATAGCATACAAAATGAACTGCTCTTTAGTTGTATATGCCGGTAGATATAATATTATGACATTTCTAGATAATTCAATACAACACAATTCAATAAAAGAAGAACGGAGTACTGATTAATTTTCAGATTGATTAAGGTAGCACTTTTTTTTTTAAATCGTCTCAAAATTGCTAATGAATTATATTTCCTGATCATGTTCCCTGAATTACATCATTTTAACCTCGATTTTAATGTTATTATTAAAGTGATTGTTATAACTTATTGTTACTGACCCAGCCATGGATTGTGGAATGGGTGGAGTTAGTCCATGTAGGTGTAGTTCCACTGCAGACAGTAGGCTAAATTAAATGGCATGTGGCTCCTTTTTCTTGAGCCTTGAAAAAGAAAAGAATTAATTACTTAATGTGATTTAGGCCTATATTCAATTTTTGAAATCAATATTTTGGTCAAATACATATGTACGTGAACAATTCAAATTGAACAGCGGTTGTATTTATCTCCTCAGTACATTCTGCACATTTTTTTTTTCAATTATTATTTTATCGTTTGTGAATCAGCTGTTACTAATTACTTTCATTTTTATTTGTTTGTTACAAAAGTGGGGGATCACATAGGTAAGACTGTGGTTGGCATGCCTATAGGTCAGGTGTTCGATCCCCACATTGGTCGATACAGTTCATCCAGATTTTCCGGCGTAGTTTCCCTTGTCATTGATGCTGTCTAGTCGTTCGGATGATCCTAAAACCGAGGCCCAGCGTACACATTGGCGTGAATTCTCTATAAAAGTAGACCATAGCGCCGCTGCCCTGACAAAATTTCCATCATAGCACACGGTATGGCGTATGCCCGTTTTCCATTAGCCCAGTTTAGGACGTTAAACCCCATTTCATATCACGTGTTCGATGTTCGTCCTCATTATTTCGGTTTGTGCAACGGAGTTGGTACAACAAAAACCACCTGAAACCGTAGGTTACAGGACCAGTGTACTGATTATAAAATGTTAACTGTTTCTTAAATATTGGGTATGAGGATCCCACAGTTTCATGGCAATACAAGATCAATTGATATTGATATATATTGAATCTAAATTTGTGTTTTAATTTTGAATATTATCGAAAATATTGAGTTAGACTTGGCTCCATTTAACTTTTGTAGTGGTAATCCAATTGCAAGTTTTCATTTTTTGAGGTATTGTTTGTTTGCTAGATTATGAAACCTGGTAACCCACATATAACCAAAAAGATCATTCGCCATTTTACTCCCTCTCACTGGGGAACCAATGATGATTTATCTTCTCATTTTTTTAAATTGCAGAAACTTTGAAAAAGAAAGAAAACACGAGGAAAGCATTCATGGAAGATTTAAACTGGGCTTATGGCGAGGATAGTACAAGTGATACACAAGAACCCAACCTGGATTTACAACAAAACGGTGGCCCAGGATATGATGTCCCAGGATACACGAGAAAAAACAAACCTGGATATTCAACAGGAAGACAAAGTCAATACACAAGCGGATGTATCACAAATTATATCACAGAATTGCACAATGATTCTACCAGAAGTTGTGCCCCGGAATACATGTACCTTACAGGATTACATACTGGTTCCACCAAAAGACGTCATCCAGGATACTCCACCAACTCTTAACCTAGAGTTAACTCCAGAAGATAAGACTCGGGGATACATGTACATCTACATCACAGGATAACATACCACTTGCACCACAAAATGTCACCTTGGATCCACTACGACAGCAAAATGTCAGACTGACGGAGGATATATTGTTCCGAATTCAGATGATTCTGATGAAGAATCAGAAATTTCCCCCATTTCATACTGATATGTTAAGCACAGGGAAATCAGTAAACTTACTGGAAGAAAGCAATGTAAATGCACCTAACCAATATGTTGACTGGGATACACGCTTGGATACAAAATTTTCAACCGATAGACGACTAAATGAAGATGTTGCAATGGATAGTGGTTGTGAGGAAGGTGTTGAAATGGATAGCGATTACCAAATCCTTATCGCTACGGAATGTGATGTTTTGGAAAGTAGAATTTTTATAAGGAAAATAGTTAAGAATTCAACAACCAAACTTGGGAAGAAGAAAAGATCTGAAAGAGTGTATAACACAACAAGTATAATACGTCCTTTCTGTTTAAAGGCCCAGACAAACTTCTCACATCACATTTTATCAAACATTAACTAAGATGAGCCAGAAGTACTGGAATTGGTCAATTGTCATGGGAAGGAAACAATAAATAAAATTGAATTGCTTCGCTTGAAAGGTAATCACCAACAAAACCTTAATGTAGTAGGAAAGAGGAAATAAGAAATTCGATTAATTAGAAGATGTGAAAGTGTTCTTAAGTTAGACCTGTCCTTCATGTTTAGGTTGGATGTTGAAATTAATATTAAGAGACATGGCATCAAGTGTCCTGCTAAAGAGAACTTTGCTATGTTTCCATCATCAGCTTCTTTACAAGTTCAGCCAGATGTTATTCTTGCAAGAATTTTTGTAATCATGCAGAATGATGGATATCAGTGGTTGAAGAAAAATGTTGGTAACAAGATCATGAGAAAATACTACACATCGAGTATAATGGGATTATACGCACGACTTCTGATACAATTTAGAAAATTAAGTGGGCAACTACAGCCTTGAACCATTTCTATAGGTAAGATATTTTAAACATTTTGTGGAAGCTTCGCTTATATGTTGAAAGCGAAGTGCTGTAGATGAGGAGGACCTCTCTTCTCACTCAAACTGGAGTAAACTGGGGTATGATATTAAACGTATAGCATCTGCAACGCTTGCCCTGTCCATCATTAGTGGAAACAAAATATAAAAGAGCGAAGCCAAAGAATTTCTGACCCTAATGTATTTGAACTGGCATGCAGAAGTAACAAAGCTAGCAAGACAATTGCTTATCAGTAAGAGCATGAACAAGAATAAAGCACTTCTTCTCCCAAGCGACATAAAGAAGTTTTTGAAAAATGCTCTACAGAAGTTTGATGTGGAAGACATTACCTACAAGAACTTCCGCTATGCATCAGACCTCACACTGACAAGACTTACCTTATGAAGTACAAGCTATAACGTGAGTATTGTAAATTTGATATAATGTATTGTGTTATTTTTGTCCCCCGCCTTTCGAAGAAAGTTGGGGGACTATTAAAATGGGTTCGTCCGTCTGTCTGTCTGTCTGTCTGTCTGTCTGTCCTTCTGTCTGTCCGTCTGTCTGTCCGTCTGTCTGTCCGTCACACTTTTTGGGACACAATAACTCTCTTCCTAATTGAGCTAGAATGTTCAAACTTGGTGTATGTGTTTATTAGGTCAATGCCTTGATGGAGTTCGAAGATGAGCATTTTCCGCTTAGGGTAAGCAGAGATAAGCAATTTGATTGGTTGATGCTTTGGGACACGATAACTTTAGTTCTAATTAAGTGAGAGTGATGAAACTTGGTGTATAGTTTCATTACAGTAATACCTTGACTAAGTTCGATAATGAGCATTTTCTGCTCAGGGTAAGCAGAGCGATACACAAATTTGATTGGTCGAGACTTTGGAACACAATAACTCTCCTTCTAATTGAGTTAAAATGTTCAAACTTGGTGTATATGCTTATTAGGTCAATGCCTTGATGGAGTTCGAAGATGAGCATTTTCCGCTTAGGGTAAGCAGAGATAAGCAATTTGATTGGTTGATGCTTTGGGACACGATAACTTTAGTTCTAATTAAGTGAGAGTGATGAAACTTGGTGTATAGTTTCATTACAGTAATACCTTGAGTAAGTTCGATAATGAGCATTTTCTGCTCAGGGTAAGCAGAGCGATACGCAAATTTGATTGGTCGAGACTTTGGAACACAATAACTCTCCTTCTAATTGAGTTAAAATGTTCAAACTTGGTGTATATGCTTATTAGGTCAATGCCTTGATGGAGTTCGAAGATAAGCATTTTCCGCTTAGGGTAAGCAGAGATAAGCAATTTGATTGGTTGATGCTTTGGGACACGATAACTTTAGTTCTAATAAAGTGAGAGTGATGAAACTTGGTGTATAGTTTCATTACAGTAATGCCTTGACTAAGATCGATAATGAGCATTTTCTGCTCAGGGTAAGCAGAGCGATAAGCAATTTGATTTACTGAGACTTTGGAACACAATAACTCTCCTTCTAATTGAGTTAAAATGTTCAAAATTGGTGTGTATGCTTATTAGGTCAATGCCTTGATGGAGTTCGAAGATGAGCATTTTCTGCTTAGGGTAGGCAGAGATAAGCAATTTGATTGGTTGATACTTTGGGACAAGATAACTTAGGTTCATCTTGATTGATGATTTTTATGCCAATACAATGACTGCATTTTCATTCAGTAATGGATTCGACAGTAACAGTGTATAGAAACGATTGACTCAGACACGAGGGCCCTTTCCCTTGGCCAGAGGGGCCCTTTTGTCAAGCGTGGGGGCCCTTTTGTCTGCCTTTAGGGTCCCCCTAACTAGGGTACATTTTTGTCCCCCGCCTTTCGAAGAAAGTTCGTGGACTATTAAAATGGGTTCGTCCGTCTGTCTGTCTGTCTGTCTGTCTGTCCGTCTGTCCGTCACACTTTTTGGGACACAATAACTCTCTTCCTAATTGAGCTAGAATGTTCAAACTTGGTGTATGTGTCTATTAGGTCAATGCCTTGATGGAGTTCGAAGATGAGCATTTTCCGCTTAGGGTAAGCAGAGATAAGCAATTTGATTGGTTGATGCTTTGGGACACGATAACTTTAGTTCTAATTAAGTGAGAGTGATGAAACTTGGTGTATAGTTTCATTACAGTAATACCTTGACTAAGTTCGATAATGAGCATTTTCTGCTCAGGGTAAGCAGAGCAATTTGATTGGTCGAGACTTTGGAACACAATAACTCTCCTTCTAATTGAGTTAAAATGTTCAAACTTGGTGTATATGCTTATTAGGTCAATGCCTTGATGGAGATTTGAAGATGAGCATTTTCCGCTTAGGGTAAGCAGAGATAAGCAATTTGATAGGTTGATGCTTTGGGACATGATAACTTTAGTTCAAATTAAGTGAGAGTGATGAATCTTGGTGTATAGTTTCATTACAGAAATACCTTGACTAAGTTCGATAATGAGTATTTTCTGCTCAGGGTAAGCAGAGCGATACGCAATTTGATTGGTCGAGAATAGTCGAGACTTTGGAACACAATAACTCTTCTTCTAATTGAGTTAAAATGTTCAAACTTTGTGTATGTGTTTATTAGGTCAATGCCTTGATGGAGTTCGAAGATGAGCATTTTCCGCTTAGGGTAAGCAGAGATAAGCAATTTGATTGGTTGATACTTTGGGACAAGATAACTTAGGTTCATCTTGATTGATGATTTTTATGCCAATACAATGACTGCATTCTCATTTAGTAATGGATTCGATAGTAACAGTGTATAGAAACGATTGACTTGGACACGAGGGCCCTTTCCCTTGGCCAGAGGGGCCCTTTTGTCTGCCTTTAGGGTCCCCCTAACGACTGTACATTTTTCTCGTCGGTTTTAGCATTTTAGCATTTTTTTTTCAATTCTTTATCAGAAGAATGTTCTACATACATGCATGCAGCTATAAGTGTTTTGAAAATGTTTTTATTTAGGTTTTACAATGGCTAAGTGAGTAAGACACTGGTTCGCTAGCCAGGAAGTCCTAGGTTTCTCTGCCAGTGTTGGCGGGGAAAGTTCATCAGGATTTTCCGGTGTGGTTCCCTTTTTTCAGTGGTGCAGGATGGAGGGCCTGACAAGGACAGGGGAGATGGGTGGCTGAATAGGTAGCGCTATATCCTGAAGTCTGTCATTGAGTCAACTGCTGTGGTTTCTATTCCCCAGTTGTACGTGACAAGGAGTTGGGACATCTGTCCAACCTCATGGGTGTTCTCCGGGTCTTTCGGTTTCCTCCCACTGCTAAAGACCCATACACGCAAGTGAATTATTGAATTAAAATTAAACCATATGTTAGTTCGTGTCAAGTGGAGGTTAAACCCCATTTCTCTCTCTGTGACAAAGGCAGGGGGTACAAGAAACCGAGATGCTGCGTACACATTGTTGGGCACATAAAATATCCCCCAACAGTTGCTGTACTGGCACAATTTCCCTCCTAGCTCACTCCATGGCGTATGCCCATCTTCATTTGCTCAGTCAGAGCAGAACAGTAGGACGAACCCCATTTCATTTCATTTCTGTTTTGATTTAAGTTTACAAGAATATCACAAAAGAAAACGGGGCATTGATGATATAGCAGTAGAAATGATGAGAGAACTAAAGGAATGGGACAAGAAACTTTTAGTGTCACAGCAGGTGTTAGAGATCAGAGGCAAGGTATATTATGTAGATCCTTTTTCCTGCAGAAGTCGTTCGGATGGTACGAAAAACCAGATTCGCATGAACTCTTTGGGTGTACATGAAAGATCTCTGCTTGAATTCGATATAAAAGTAAGTCGTGGTGCGCTTTACGGTCACAATTTTACCTATTTTTGTCCCCCGCCTTTCGAAGAAAGTTGGGGGACTATTAAAATGGGTTCGTCTGTCTGTCCGTCACACTTTTTGGGACACAATAACTCAATTGAGCTAGAATGTTCAAACTTGGTGTATGTGTTTATTAGGTCAATGCCTTGATGGAGTTCGAAGATGAGCATTTTCCGCTTAGGGTAAGCGGAGATAAGCAATTTGATTGGTTGATGCTTTGGGACACGATAACTTTAGTTCTAATTAAGTGAGATTGATGAAACTTGGTGTATAGTTTCATTACAGTAATACCTTGACTAAGTTCGATAATGAGCATTTTTTGCTCAGGGTAAGCAGAGCGATACGCAATTTGATTGGTCGAGACTTTGGAACACAATAACTCTCCTTCTTATTGAGTTAAAATGTTTAAACTTAGTGTATATGCTTATTAGGTCAATGCCTTGATGGAGTTCGAAGATGAGCATTTTCCGCTTAGGGTAAGCAGAGATAAGCAATTTGATTGGTTGATGCTTTAGGACACGATAACTTTAGTTCTAATTAAGTGAGAGTGACGAAACTTGGTGTATAGTTTCATTACAGTAATACCTTGACTAAGTTCGATAATGAGCATTTTCTGCTCAGGGTAAGCAGAGCGATACGCAATTTGATTGGTCGAGACTTTGGAACACAATAACTCTCCTTCTTATTGAGTTAAAATGTTCAAACTTGGTGTATATGCTTATTAGGTCAATGCCTTGATGTAGTTCGAAGATGAGCATTTTCCGCTTAGGGTAAGCAGATATAAGCAATTTGATTGGTTGATGCTTTCGGACACGATAACTTTAGTTCTAATTAAGTGATAGTGATGAAACTTGGTGTATAGTTTCATTACAGTAATACCTTGACTAAGTTCGACAATGCGCATTTTCTGCTCAGGGTAAGCAGAGCGATACGCAATTTGATTGGTCGAGACTTTGGAACACAATAACTCTCCTTCTAATTGAGTTAAAATGTTCAAACTTGGTGTATATGCTTATTAGTTCAATGCCTTGATAGAGTTCGAAGATGAGCATTTTCCGCTTAGGGTAAGCAGAGATAAGCAATTTGATTGGTTGATGCTTTGACACACGATAACTTTAGTTCTAATTAAGTGAGAGTGATGAAACTTGGTGTATAGTTTCATTACAGTAATACCTTGACTAAGTTCGATAATGAGCATTTTCTGCTCAGAGTAAGCAGAGCGATACGCAATTTGATTGGTCGAGACTTTGGAACACAATAACTCTCCTTCGAATTGCATTAAAATGTTCAAAATTGGCGTGTATGCTTATTGGGCCAATGCCTTGATGGAGTTCGAAGATGAGCATTTTCTTCTTAGGGTAGGCAGAGATAAGCAATTTGATTGGTTGATACTTTGGGACAAGATAACTTAGGTTCATCTTGATTGATGATTTTTATGCCAATACAATGACTGCATTCTCATTCAGTAATGGATTCGACAGTAACAGTGGAAAGAAACAATTGACTCGGACACGAGGGCCCTTTCCCTGTCCAATGCAGTAATGAAATCTATTCCTTATTTCCGTATATTTAAGAACGTTCTGGCCTGTATGATAAGCGAGCCCATACACCCCAACATGGTAATTAAAAATAGAGTTATACCATTACCTGTTCTATTTAAATATAAACAAAAGTATTCAGATGTTTAAATTTGGGTCTGCTGTACAGAAACTGCATTGACTTAATTAAACTTCCAGAAAGAATCGTAGGATACGATTAGTCAAACTGGCACTCTAAATATGTTTTGGAGATTTTTAGATTACCAAAATCTTATCAGAAAAAGCAGCAAATGAAGTTGGAATTCGATGTAAGATCAGGCCGTAGCGCCACTACCCGGGCAAAATTTCCCCATAGTACACTGTATGACGTATGCCCGTCTTCCATTAGCCCAGGTTAGGCGCAGAAAAGAAAGACGTTAAACCCTATTTTATTTCCATTTTTGGCGTAATTTGGACATGTTTTGATCTAATATTGGACGTGTAATGCATTATGAAATATAATGAACCTGGCTAGTTGTAAGTATATATTATTTAAAAGGTAAATTTTGAATTAACTACAATATCTATGGTACTGTCATATTCCACTTAGGTAGTTATATTGTTTAACTCTACGTTTTTTAATCAATCTAGTGAATGCTTCATACATACGGTTAATATAAAATAATAGAATAAAGAATAAAGTAAAGACATTAATAAATAACTTCATTCACATGCCAATTTACTGTTGCGATCGTCGGTCAATCAAACTTTTTCAGTGCATGGTGGTATTGAGATATTGTTGACATGATAGTACCATACTGCGGCTCACCGAAAAATCTAGCCTTCCCATTGGTATACTCATAAAATGACCAATCCATTTGAGTTTTAAACAAGCCAACAGTGAGGCTGATGTCCCCCGCCGAAATCCCAAAATAAATAGATGACACATATTAATTAATCGCACATTTTCTTTTTTCAAAAGTATGGAGCAATCTAACTATACACTAAGTTTCATCACTCTCTATCATATATAATCATGATTATCTTGTCCCAGGGCATCGACCATTTAACTCAGTCACGACATTCACCTGCTGAACATAGTTTAAACATTCTACCGCAATTCAAAGCAGAGTAGTCCGAGTAGAAAATGCTCACTATCGAACCCTCGGCCAATCAAATTGCTTATCGCTCTACTTAACCTGGACAGAAAATGTTCATTATCGAACTTAGTCAAAGTATTGATGTAAAGACACAATACACCATATTTCATCACTCTCCTTAATTAGAACTAAAGTTATTGTGTCCCAAAGCATCAACCAATCAAAGTGCTTATCTCTGCTTACTCTTAGCGGAAAATGCCCATCTTCGAACTCAATCAAGGCATTGGCCTAATAATCACCTATACTAAGACATGTTTGAATCCTTGATTAGAGAGCCCGAATTCATGGATGATCTGAAAGATGTATATCGTGTCCTTGATCTCAATAATATCGACAAAGCTGTGTTAAAACTTAACGAACGTCTCAAAACTGTTGGTGAAAAGCTAATATGAGATGTGGTCCAAAGCGGTCCCGACATCCACAGTGTCCGTGGTTTGATTCAGACCTAGAAGTATTGAAACAGTCAATATGTAAATTATTAAAAAAGTTCCGTTTAACGAATAATGAGGCTGATTTGGATGACTATTTAAATGTCAAAAATAGATTTAAACTAGATTGTAAATCAAAAAAGAAAAGTTATCAAAAGTCACAATTAGAAAAATTATGCGACGATAAGGATCCTAAAATGTTTTGGATTAAGATTAAAGTCTATATTCAGAAACGGATACCCTCTGCTATAAATATTAATATTGAGAATTGGTACAACCACTTTAAGTCTTTGCTTAATCCGTTAGTTGAATCCTCAGATGAGGAGTTTGATGACTATGTAAATGATTATATACGTGATAATAAATGTAAACATAACGAAAGTCAATCGGATCCAGAATATTATGAACTAAATCGTGATATTTCACATAGTGAAATTCTCTTTGCTATTGCAAATTTAAAACCAGGCAAAGCTCCTGGTGAGGATCTCATCTCATTCCTCCTGACTTTTATAAGCATGCATCCAATCAAATGTTACCATTTCTACATAAATTGTATATTTAGTAGTGGCGTGCTCCCTAAAAATTGGTCCCACAGCATAATCCAAGCTTTGCATAAAAGGGGCGACACTGATAACCCTGGGAATTATCGGGGAATTTCATTGATAGATATCGCCTGTAAAATACTATGCACCATTTTGAACGAAAGGCTTGTAAAGTGGTCTGATGAGAAAAATGTGCTTGTTGAAGAACAGGCAGGTTTTCGTCGTGGATATTCTACAGTTGACAATATATTTGTTTTAAATGCAATAATCCAAAAAAATATCTTTCAAAATCAAAAGGTGGAGTCGTATATTGTGGATATATCGACTTTTCTACAGCTTATGATTGTGTTCCAAGAAGTAAACTATTCTATATTCTCCTTAAAAATGGTCTAAATGGCCGAATATATATTATATTGCATGATATGTATGATTGTGTAAAATCATCAGTAGAAGCTAAGGGTGTTCTCTCTGAGTATTTTGAATGCTCTTCTGGAGTTAAACAGGGTTGTATTCTCAGCCCTTGGTTATTTGGACTGTTCATCAACGAGCTAACCTTGTTAACCAGCGCTCAAAGTGGTTCTGGAATCTTCATTGATCCTAGTATCGGTGACGTATTCTTACTTCATTTTGCTGATGACCTTTCCCTCCTAGCTGATACGCCGGCAGATCTGCAAAAGAGGCTGGATATTCTTGATATATATTGTTCAAAATGGAACATGAAAGTCAATCTAGAGAAATCCAAAATAGTAGTCTTCAAGAATGGGGGTATTCTGTCTGGGAGGGAGAAGTGGTATTATCAAGGAATATCAATTGAGGTCGTAAATCAATATAAATACTTATGAGTTGTATTCTCAAATCGACTCAAATTGAATCTATGTTGCACAACAGGCTTCTAAAGCATTATGATACAACACGCACGTGCTTACCAATGTAGTGCTGTCAGAAAAGATGTGTTTTAAGGTGTTAAGGGAGGAGGCATTGCGAACAGAAAGAGGGAGAGGGTTCCTTAATCGAGGAGCAGCATTAGCGAAAGCCCGCTTGTCGTACGTCACTTGGATGAACGGTCGTGCTGGCTCAACAAGAAGGGTCTCGACTGAAGAGCGGGTCCGCCTCTGTGGAACTCTCAGTGTTAAAATATCAGACAGATAAGATGGTGCCTTTATTCCTCATATATCATCAACTGAAGTAGTCAATGCTTCAACATATCAGCATAGATAGCCACCGAAATCACTGACACATGTATTACGCAATCATTTTGAACGAATCCTTTATCACTATGGGCCCGAAACTACATGTATACAGCGCAATGGACTTTCGCCTCGGAAGTTGTAGTAGTCTCTACCTTCCAGATCACATTTGGATACATGTAATTTGCGTAAAGTGTGTATGATAATGTTTGTAGTATTGATGGCGATATTAGCGACCTTACATGTACACGAAAAACGTAAATTTAAGAGACCCATAATTAATTCAACCATAGAAAGGTAATTGTAAGGTTTTGACAGAACGTGGCGACAATAACCCCAAGATCTTGGATCCTTTCAATATTCGCACATATTGAATCGCAGCTTCATGAATTATGGCCCTTGATTGTATGAAAAATCTTCTTTTTTTTCATGTTTACAGCATTTAAACGAAATGAGAAACGAATTCATGATACACTTAATACATCTTGTCCTAAGAAATTCAAATATGCGCCAAGAGAAAGAGGAAAGATTCACCAAGAGGACGGAGAAAATATTAGAGAAAATTATGTGTTTTTACTTGATAACTTAACTGATCCGGAACGTTTATCAGATCGTCTGTTTGGAAAATTAGTTTTTGATAAAGACGATATGGAAAAAATAAAAGACATAAAAGGGATATGACACGTGAACTACTTAACAGATTACTTAATGGCGGGTCCAATTCGTACCAAAGTTTCATTGATTGTTTAAACGAAGAAGGCTACAAGACAGTAGTTGAACAATTAGAATCAAGTAAGTTTAATTGACTAGTTATTTAATGGAATATTGGTTTTCTACATCACAGATTCATATAGTTTCTCTCTCTCTCTCTCTCTCTCTCTCTCTCTCTCTCTCTCTCTCTCTCTCTCCCTCCTCTCTGGGTGGGAAGTAATGTTGCTTTATGAAAACTCAATTCAGATACCCTTCTTTCCTCTCTCTATCCCCACCCCCTCTCTCTATCCCCACCCCCTCTCTCTCCATCTCTCTATCTCCATCCTCTCTCCTTTATTCTTTCTCCATCTCTCTCCCTCCCTTTGTCTCTCTATCTCCACAGTCTCCTTCATTCTCCCTCTCTCCCTTCCTCTCTCTGTCCCCACCCTCTCTATCTCCACCCATCTTCTTCATTCTCTCTCTCCCTCCACCCCTCTCTCTATCTCCACCCACTCCTTTTCTCTATCTCTCTCCCTCTATCCCTTCCTCTATCTGTCCCCAGCTCTCTCTATCTCCACCCATCTCCTTCTTTCTCTCCCCTTTCTCTCTCTTTCCCTTCCTCATTCTATCTCCAAAGGGGGGGGGGAGGAGGGGTGGAGATAGAGAGAGGGGTGGGGATAGAAAGTGGGAGGGAGGGAGAGATAGATAAAGAGGGATAGAGGGGTGGGGATAGAGATAGATAGAGTGAAAAAGGGAGAGAGGTGGAGATAGAGAAAGGACGGTAGGGAAAGAGATAGAGAGAATGAAAGAGGGGTGGGGATAGAGAGAGGAATGTAGGGAGATAGATAGAGAATAAAGGAGAGAGGATGGGGATAGAGAAAGGGGCTGAAAGAGGGAGATAGGAAGAAATAGAGGGAGATAGGGTCGGAGATAGAAAGAGGGTGGAGATAGAGAGAGCGAAAGAGGGAGAGAGGGTGGAGATAGAGAAAGGGGGAGGAGGATGGGGATAGAGAGCGGAAGGGAGGGGGATAGAGAGAGAATGAAAGAGAGGGTGGAGATAGAGAGAGGAAGGGAGGGCGTGAGGGTGGGATAGAGAGAGGAGAGAAAGGGAGGGAGATAGAGAGAGAGTGGGAGATAGAGAGAGAGTGTGTGGAGATAGAGAGAGGAAGGGAGGGAAAGAGGTGCAGAGAATGAGAGAGGGGTGGGGATAGAGAGATGAAGGGTGGGAGAGAGAGAGGGTGGAGATAGAGAATGAGAGAGAGTGTGGGGATGGAGAGAAGACGGGAGGGAGAGAGAGAGTGAGGGGATAGAGAGAGGTAGAGAGTGTGGGGATGGAGAGAAGAAGGGAGGGAGAGAGTGAGGGGATAGAGAGAGGAAGGGTTGGGGGAGAGTGAGGGGATAGAGAGAGGAAGGGGGTAAAGAGAGAGGGGTAGAGAGTGGGGGGATGGAGAGAAGAAGGGAGGGAGAGAGTGAGGGGATAAAGAGAGGAAGGGCGAGAGAAAGAGGTAGAGAGTGTGGGGATAGAGAGAAGAATGTAGGGGGAGAGTGAGGGGATAGAGAGAGGAAGGGGGAAAAGAGAGGGGGATGGAGAGGGTCCACGAGGAATGATTTCTTAAGAGTGTTCTTAGCCGGCCACATCCTCGGCCCGCCCAAAAAATTCCTTAGTCCCACCAAATTTTATGGGCTGACTATGCCACGGTCCCGAATTGAATTTGAGTACTGTTACATTTTAGCATGGATTAAAATGTCAACAATTAGGTGGGCCGTTGTTCGTTAATCGCGAATACCGAACAACAAGCGAAATTCACGTTGTTTACCAAGATAAATTCATGATATCAGATAATCGACAGAAAAAACCCCAAGAAACTATGAAAGGATTACCACTTCAAGCATATCATCCAAGTTGGCATCTTGAACTCTTAATTTGTATAGGCTTGGTGTGAGGACCTTAAGAAATAAAAGAAATTATTTTTTAAAAATACAGCCACACTTTGTGTATTGAATATAATCTGTAGTCTTATTTTTATTTTTAATGTTTTCATGTAATGTGAAAATCTTGACCCCCCCCCCCCCCCCCCGAACGCACACGAATCTGTTCATGTCGATTTTCTGATAATACTGGATAGTGGTACAACATTGTAAATACTACTTACAGAAATGGTTGCCAGCGACATATGCATTGTGTAGCTGGATCGGATTCTGATTTTTAATGTTTTCGTGTAATGAGAAGATAGTTACCCCCTAACACGTACCTGTTCATGAAAATTTGCTGATACAGACACGGAGGCTATTATAACTATCAAAGATAAATCCATAACAGCTGTCTTGCTACTCAATATCCAACACACAGAAGCACTATGATATTCAGAAGAAAATTTGAAGCCAAAATGTACTTGTAATACTGGTTCAGTAAATCAACCAAATCACACATTTCCAGATGAAGTCTTGTGAACTGGTGAATTTTACCAGGAAATGACGAAGCTGTATTAACAAGTCCCGTGATTTCCTGAGATACTAATTTAAATTGCATGGTTAAACTCATTCCTAAATGCCTGGATCTGCCATGTAAATGTTGCGACCATATAACGTCAAATAACAATTTTCGTAATTTTACGTTCAGCGTCAACGACAATATGAATTCTGACACAAAAAAATCTCATTATATGTCTTGACGTGCAGGAAATCTGGATGAATTTTCTCGGCAAGTGCTGGGATCGAACAAGCGACCTCCAGACTTGCAAGCCAGCGTCTTACCCACCTCGATCGTTCTATTTAACATGAAATCATAGAGATGACACCTTTAAATTCCTGAGGTTGGGTGGCCGAATAGGTATCACGTGCGGCTGTATCATAAGGTCTGTCATGGAGTCAACTGGCGTGGTTTCGATTCCTCGGTTGTACGTGACAAGGAGTTGGGTCGGGTTATCTCTGGATCCACCGACTGCTAAAGACCCCGTCGCGCAAGCGAACTATTAAAATAGAATTGAACTATGTGTTAGTCCCGAAATGAACTGGTTTGTGTCGGTTGGACGTTAAACCCCATATCTCTCTCCCCCATTTAAAATGCACCTCTTACACTGGGAGGCATCCGCATTTTCGATGAGGCACTCGCATTCTACGATGAACAATAAAAAAACCATCTTGCAAATCGACGCCTGAAACAGGCTTGCGAGGGGGCGGGGGTAGCGGGAGGTATAGGCATCCAGAACTAGAAATAAATCGTCATCATCCACACTTAAACCATGTAGTCTTGCTCCTACGTATGATGCATTTGCAGGGAAAGTAAAATAAAAAGATGTCACCACCTTGCTATTATGTGACGTTCACTGGAAGATCGTAATCCACCGGAACTTGATCCGGACTGTACTGCTGGGTTAAGGACAATAAATGGAGAACATTACAACCGGTCAACAGGCTCCTGTGGCTCACCAGATGCTGACGCACCAAATGGTACGCTTGCCCGTAGCTGCACCAAGGATGACTTAGAATGTATAGTATTTTGCACCTGTGCTGTCGCAAGTTGTAATCAGACACACACCTAAAGGATTAAACTGAATATTACCTAGCTTTGTGGGGGTTATTTTCGTATTTTGCAAGTAGAATTTGGTTTTTGAAATGTTCAAAACACAGGGGTGTCCTCCTTTCCAGGGCCGCCCCGTGTGGCTCTGGACCCACTGATAGGCATATATGTGGTGTTATGGTATCACGCATATGCTCCTATGTCCAGAAATATATAGTTTGTCTCTAGATATAGTTTGGTTTGGTGAAATAATCGCCCCAACCGCCGCTATTCAGTTGAAGGGCCCTATTGTCTGGCACTTTGGATTTTACTATCATCTAATCACTCCAGATTTCAGTGTATTCCTTAGCCCCCAAAACATTGGGTTAGACACCAAAATTATCACCCAAGAAAAAATACTATAGGGGATTATTTGAAATGACGGCCCTCTTAGTCGCCATCTTGAATTTTTCATTGTATAAGTCAAAATAACGTCAGTCTGGCCACAATGACGTCATTCCGATTCGTTGGTATCATTTTTGTATCTATTGATAGTACATTTATATGCTCTAAAACGAGCCGTTTCCAAGATATGGGGGACAGAAAGTCCAATTGGCGGCCATCTTGGATTTATCCTAATAATGAAAAAGGCTGCAGGATTTCAGCGGACAATTTTGAATTGGGAATCCTTTCTTTAGGTATCCCTTTACTAGTCAGTGAAAGAAATTATTTTGCAATTTGTTCTGGGTACTTAACAAACAGAAATTATATCTATCCGACTACTTACCACCGCCAGATATACAGTAATAACATTAATGGTTAGTTTCTATACTTGATCCGTGTAACATAAATAACCTTCCTAACATTCGATTGTTTTACTATTGCCAAGAGGGATGTATATCAATCAATTCTACCTTTACCTAGTATTGTTTTATTTCGATTATCAGCCAGTAACATAAGAAGTATAACAATAGTCTCGGTCTCCCAGAACCTCCTAGTATTCAATATTTTTCTAGATAATAGAGACTAGTATAACATCTACAGATTATAAATTGATGATGAGATAGTAAGCTTACATATAATGGCGGTTCCGGGCCACAAGGGAATGATAAATGTTGTACAATCAGTAATGTTTTTTTTTTAAACAAGCTTTCACAACTCTATTTATTCTTCTATAGTCCAACTGAATTAACGACGTAGATATAGTAATTATGATATAGTAGTACAACATTATTTTGCAACTTTACATCAACATTTGAAGATGACTACTTTTGGGAGGTTACGGATTGGTGATCGAAATGAAATGAAATGGGGTTTAACGTCCTACTGTTCTGCTCCTATTCTGGGCTAATGAAGACGGACAGTTGGAAATCGATATAAGAGTAGGTCATATTGCCGCTTCCCGGGCACAATTTCCCCCATGTAATACTGTATGCCAATTTTGATTTAATCAGAGCCGCACAGTGGGACGTTAAACCCCATTTCATTTCGTAAAATAGTTCCAAAATAGTTAATGCAAAATGCTTATACTGAAATTTTTTTATCAAATCATTGCTTGATAACGGCGAGAGTATCTTCATTGCAATCGTAAGGTCGGTCATTGAGTCATCTGGCGTGGTTTCCATTCACCTGTTGTGGGTGACAAGGTGTAGGGACGCCTATCCATCCTCGTGGGGGTTGTCTCTGGCTCCTCGGGTTACCTCCCACTGCTAAAGACCCCTACGTGCAATTATTGAAAATGAAGTCATTCATGTTTGAGTCGGGTGGACGTTAAACCCAATCTCTCTCTCAACGTTGTAGTTAATAAACCTAGTGAATGTTTTCCATAAAGCTGTCTGTTATTATATATATCGCTTTCACTTTAAGGAGAAAAGTATATATAAAGCCTTATCGTATGTGATACTACCGTGGAAACTCGATGTGTCGTCTAATCCGAACGACTAGACAGCAGTCCGTGTACCTGTTTTAACACTGGTTCCCCCCTGGTCCTGCATCACTGACCAGGGGGGAACCAGTGTCAAAACAGGTATGGTACGTTGTCAGCTGGGCTTAACATATGAAGCCTTTTTTTAGATCTTGCATAATGCATCTTTAAAGTGGAATAATTATATCGTTACTGATCATCAATCAGCACGTGTTTATTGATTTTTAATGATAACAACCGCATATTTGATTTGTAAATGCTTTTTCATCAAACTAATGGAACGTTAAATAATAGACACTGGCTGTAGAGTTAATGACGCAGATAAATCTGCCCAGTTTGTATTACAGGAATTTGTGCGAATAATAATCTGTTTTAATGACCGAATGAGTTGTTGATATCACAGAGCGGGTAAGCTATTTATTTTGTCCACAGTAGTTATACCTACTTTGAGGAAATTACATAGAGGTTTCAAGCATTAGAGAAGTCGGAAAACATTGACAGCAGTGATACCACTAATATTGGGAAGTTACAGAGAGATTTGAAGCATGCCTGAACTCGGAAAACATGGACTATGAACTAATGTGATTTTTATTAAATCCTAAGCCTAAATACTTACTTTGCTATAGCAATATAGCATTACTGAAAACGGACGAGATTGACTCATCTTGCAGAATGGCTACTGTTACTCAGAATTACTGTGATCTGAAAGTTTTTCTCAAACCATATTTCCGAGTCATGGCAATACTGGGTATACACTACTCTCCAGATGAAAGTACTCCAGTGGAGACGTTCGCCGTGGGTACGTCTAAAAGAAC
Source organism: Patella ulyssiponensis (assembly GCA_963678685.1). NCBI lineage: Eukaryota > Metazoa > Mollusca > Gastropoda > Patellidae > Patella > Patella ulyssiponensis. Next base: position 55,671,114 of record OY783232.1, on the reverse strand, counting down.
AAAAATGTTACGTTGGAAAAAGATCGCCTATAAAGCCTATCAATTGATAGTCTTGCTCTTAATATGGTTACACGTTCTACGATACACCGTGTGTCTGTTCATCGCAAAACCAATTATCCGTCATCCGTCTACAGATTATGTGTTTTTTGTTATTGTCTCCATGCGTCCATTACAACTACAGTCATCTTGTGGATGTTCAGCAAGGCAGATGGGTTCGACACATTTATTGACCAGTGGAATGATGTATCAAAGAAGGCTGCATCATTAGGATGCAAGCAAGAAGTAATTGCGAAACAAGTTAGAAGAACGACGCGCGTTTTGTTGTTTGCAATGGTAATCGTAAATTGTACGGGGGGAGTTGGTTTTTTAATAAACACAAAAGACGGAAATGAACTCATCAAAGCAACCCTGGCTCCTTTTGGTTATTCACTGGTTGGATTAACGTATGGATTGTATATTTTGCAGTCGATATTATGGGCATGTTCTTTATCGTTCTTTGCGGTTGTTACCAAATGTTTATCCCTGCAATTTAAATTAGTATCTCAGGAAATCACGGGACTTGTTAATACAGCTTCGTCATTTCCTGGTAAAATTCTCCAGTTCACAAGACTTCATCTGGAAATGTGTGATTTGGTTGATTTACTGAACCAGTATTACAAGTACATTTTGGCTTCGACTTTTCTTCTGAATATCATAGTACTTCTGTGTGTTGGATACTCAGTAATCAAGAGCGCTTTAATGAACTTGTCTCTGATACTGATGATGGCAACTATTTCTGTACACGGTATTTACAATTTGGTATCACTGTCTCTATTATCAGCAAATCTTCATGAACAGGTACGTGTTAGGGGGTAACTATCTTCTCATTACATGAAAACTTTAAAAATCAGAATCAGATCCTGGTACACAATGCATATGTCGCTGGCAAGCATTTCTGTAAGTAGTATTTACAATGTTGTATTATCAGAAAATCGTCATGAACAATAAAACTAAGAATCCGACTAGCGATTATATTTAATACACAAAGTGTGGATATATTATATAAAATAAAACCCTTTCTTTTATTTCTTAAGGTCCATAAACCATTACCAAGCCTATATAAATTAAGAGGTCAAAATGCCAACTTGGAAGATGTGCTGGAGGTAGTTATCTTTTATAGTTTCCGGTGGGGGGGGGGGGGGGTATCGATTTTCTGATATATCAAAATCATATGGGTAACTGGCCAGTGCCGGAATATTAGGTTGCTGTGGATGCTGGTTATCTGTACGATTTTGACAAAAGCTCGGCGTTTGCTACCTAATAGCGCTCAAGAAGTTTCAAAATACCATTGGTTGTATATAGATTTAGATAGTTTAGATGCCCAAATATGAAATTAATATAAGATAGTGTGTGTGTTATTGTGATACTACGGGGACCGATGTGACTATTCTTTGTCAAGGCAACGAAAAGCCGTACTGTATCGTATCGGTAGGACTATCACGCTACATATAAAACTGCAAGGGTCGATTGACCCCGGAACACTTTGTTGGTGTAACTATGTTTTTACACCCATAATACAACGGTTATATACAGAAAACTACATACACAACTATATGACATTCAATTTAAGCTAGACATAAGTTCTGTATACCCAGGCCTGAGTTTTGCGGTGGTATGCTCTTCTTTCCATATCTACATAGTGATCTCTCCCGGCCTGTAACTGTATGTCTCACCGGGAATCCCACAAGATGTCTAAATGATGTCTTTTTTTCAAACTGAGGAGACTGTGGAAACGCCCGTCTGAGAATAGTGAATGATGTTCGTAGAAAGGGAAACCGGTCAGGCACTTTCTTTAATTGATTGGTCAGTTGCACAGAAGCTACCCTGGATTTCAATACCATGTAATAATATGGGAACCAAGGAGGATGGGTGTTAACGTCTCTAAAGCATGGGATTACCATATTTGGATTACTAGACTATGAGGGCATTGTCCGGTATTAAACTACAAGGTATATCGCTGTCATTTGTACTAGCTGACGACTTCAATAAGGTAGGCCATGGAAAGTATAAAAAAACCGAAACGAAATACAGATATGTATTTTAATCAGATTGTAATGTTATGTTATGATCTTTCTAGGTGAACCTATTTATAGCCAAGCTGCTGGAATCTTCAGTGGGTATAACAGCCATGGATATTTTGTTGGTCAAAAAAGGAACTTTGCTCACGGTAAGAAAACAGTTTCCTTACTTTATCACAGTTAATGACAGGGCGTTAAGTGGAGGGGGGGGGCTTTAATGTCCACTCGACACAAACTAGGTCATTTCGGGTGTAGCGTGGTTCAGTTTTATTTCCATAATTCGCTTGTGCGTGTTGGACTTCAGCTGTTGGAAGACCCGGAGAAAACCCACGAAGTTGGACAGGTGACCCTACTAATCGTAATGGGGCTGCCGCACTGAGTTAAAAGAATATTCTTGTAGAATTGTATCACTGATTTGATTACTAGGAGGACTATCTTTAGGGGGTAGTGGTGTCCACGTTGGAGGGGGTGGGGGTGTTCGGGCTATCTGGTTGTGTGTGGGAGAGCTATCTCCCGGTGCGGCAAAAATATTTTAAGAATTCGCTGTGGCAGTGGTGATCTCTGACTCAAAATCTTTACTATTAAAACGGTGTATGCTTCATGATAATACAATATATATGCTTTATATTTTTCAGCTGTTCGGTGTTTTCTTAACATATTTGTTTGTTGTCATCCAATTTTCTCTCTGAGTGTGAATGAAGCCCGATCGACTGGAACAGGAAAGCGCTGTGGCTGACACCAGCACATTCTAATGTTTTTAAAGAACTCTTAAAACTATTCTTCATTTTCTTTTTTTTTTGGGGGGGGGGGGATTTTACGACTATCTGATATTCACAAAGCATTCTCGGTCTTCAGTTAAGAATATACTCAACTTTCAATTACTGTATGGGAAATATCTTTGATCCAGAAACACAAAACTTTGCACATAGTTTCTTATTGATGTATTTGATACATTAAAACAGCAACAAGTTTATGAAGGGCTATATTTTAGTTACAATAAGATGACCAATGTTGGGTAAATTCTTAACTTAAGCCTCAAAATGCTTTGTCAACACGGGACTGGGTTATTTGTTGGCACCAGATTCGATATTGTGCGCATGTGACAGGAAGTTATAGGCCAGTAACACATGATTGAAATACCTGCTCAAAACCAGTTCTTAGAGCCATCCACTACTGTGGCTTGAGGCACGACCGGTGACATCAGTAATGGAAACATTTCTAGGGACAGTGGCTCGCCGTCTTAGAACATGTGCCCAGTTCTCGATGGTTGCTGTGGACTGGATGGTCAAGACTAATGAAAAGAGGCGTGTCGAAAGGGCATTGCTTTCCAAGGATGGAAAGTTTTACACGTATCTAATGCCCCCGTCAGACCGGGGTGATCACCTTACTGCGCTCTGAACCCGAACGGCGGCCAGGAAATGCACAAGGTCGCCGGCAAGCGTGAACACAACGCGGAAAAATGTTCCCAAATTACAAACTTAAAAAAGTCGCGTTCTTACTGCCACCAGAGCGATTATATCCCATTCTCAGACGGGCTCGTCACGATCTTTAAACCATAGCTATGATGTCATCCTTTGTTCTTTTAATCCATTATAATGAGGAATGGATTGTTGTCTAAAACTTACAGTCCATTATTAATGAAAACAATCCATTATTTTAAGACATTGTCCATTATTAATGAAAAATACATTAATAATAAAGTGTTGTCATTATATATTAAGCAACTGAAAATAAATCAAAACACTTTATCCATTTATTACTAATTTCCCTTTCAACATTTATAAAAATTGATATTTCCGAAGATTGGATGTTAATTTCCCTGGAATCACCGGGCACTTTTGAATTATTTTGTTTTGGACTTCGTAGTTGACACAATTTTGGACACTTTTCAGCTACTAAAATGTTACATAAGTCTGATACTTCATTGTCACTTGTCCTTTTATATGCACAAGGTCCAGTTTTTTCCACGTTGAACTGTTCGTGTACTCCTGCAGCAAACAAACGTGTATCTGCGTTGCGTTTTATTGTCTGCTGTAATAAATGAATTCGAATAGGCGAGTCACCATACCATATAGATTAGAATCTGGTAGAAAATAACACCAGTCGGTCTGAAAATAGAAATAATCTCGTTTTTAACATAATTTTCTAAATCATCACCAGTCAGATTGAAAGAATGGGTTGTTTTGTTTCTGTTGTTTAACATGCAATACAATCTGGTCAGTTTCTTTTATGAAGAGTTGATTTTATGACCCATTTAATCATAGGCCAAACAAATTGATTCTGAATTTAGAATAATTGTAATGTGTACATATTCATCAAATGACTCTAGACTGGGTAAGAAATAGAGAAATAAAAAAACATATAGTAGTAGCCTACCATACACTCATAAATGTTTTCCTAAACATATATGGATTTTGCAGGTTTTGATACGCTCTAGTGACCTTAGGTTGTGTTCTGCGTTGGTTAAAGCCACCCCCATCGGTTTTTGACACATCTTCACAGTTGTATGTATTTCCTCCCCTTTATATATTCCACTTTAGAGTCAGGGTTTGTATCCACATCCGATATATGAGAATAAATATTTTACCCTATATTAAATTTTGGATGATCAATCCTTGGATTTGCATTGTCCTCCATATCCAACATGTCACTCCATACATTGTCAGTACGCCATTATTCGTGTCATAAATAGGAATAATTTTGGACTGGGTAATAGATATATCCTCTCCACTGGAAGACATGACTGTATTGATATCCTTGTTTGTATTAATTAATTGTTAACAAAACAGTCACGTGACCTGTGGTGTCGGTTTAAGTAACTGTCCAATATTTTGGGGGTGTTACAAGACACTATTGTTTTAAGATGTCTATTATTTAAGACAAAGAGTGACTATTGTTTAAGTTAGATAATAGCCTCAGACTGTCCATTATGTAAATAGAAAGAAAAAGTTGTTCTTTCTATTTACATAAAGGACAGTCTACGGCCATTATCCATTACATAAGCTTGGCAACGACGGTCATCGCGAACCCGCGGCGCTCTATCCACACGTCTTCAACGTGTATCTTGACTGCACGTGCGTTTCCACCACGTGATCACGGCGACTATATAAGCTGGTTAGATTTTTTTTTAGAAATTTCAAGATGACCATTGAATCGCCCGTTCTAAAAGCAAGTCGAACATGAAAAGCATGGTCGCCATAGGTGAGTAATGCAAGCTTGGTCACCGCGCCATGATCGCCATCACCACGCCATAAGAACTCCAAATGCTTGGTGGGGTTGCGGCCGACACGCGAGGGTTGTGGTGAAGACGCCATTAAGGCAACGTTGCAAATGTTACAATTTTCGCAATGTGTTTGTCACGAGAGGGGGAGAGAGAGAGAGAGAGATGGGCTTTAACGTCCACTAGGTCATTTCGGGACTAACATATGGTTTAATTTTATTTCAATAATTCGCTTGCCCTTAGGGGTCTTTAGAAGTGGGAGGAAACCGGAGTGCCCGGAGGATACCCACGAGGTTGAGAAGGCACCCCCATCTCCATGCCACATACACTCACACCAGGGCTCGAAACCACAGCCGCAAGCCAGAGGTCGAAGCGCGGCACTCCAGACCACTAGGCCATCCACTCGCCCACATTATATTACAGATTTTACCGCAAGCTGATATGGTATTAAAATAGTACATACTTCAACGCATCACATATGCTTGGGGTTCGAGTTCAAAGAATTTAAACCATTATTTATTTCTTGGCCGTTTCGGGTCTGGCGGCGGCAACGATGGCTCTATGAGTACGACGCTGGCTCGCTAACAGTGGATTCTATTGTGGCGTTGACCGAGTCAGTTTCTCGCGATGATTCAGTCCGTTTTGGACCGGAAGTGAAATGTGGTTTATAAGGTCAAATGAAAAATGCTGTTTATAAATGCCTTCACAACGCGAGCGAGATAAAGACAGGAGTGGGGGGGGGGACATAACGTCCACTCAACACAAACTAGATCATGTTCAAACTGACACATGGTATAATTATATTATAATTCCCATGCGCATAGGGCCCACGGAAGAAGCTGAATTAAACATTCATGAGATCCTTGCATTCAATCAAAATGTGCTTAACTGATGAAGAGCACGACTATCGCTTTAAGATGGGAACGTGAGTTAAAATGGCATGACTAATACAAAGGTGTGGTTGGGTTAAACACACTGGAATGACAAAAATTGTCAACAAGGCAACAATGATGTTGATAGGTTGATAATGTACCCCATCGAAATCCCAACATAAAGAGATAACACATTTATAATTTTCCCAGGTATCCAGCGATAAATTAAAGAAATAACACATTTATTGTTCTCAAAAGTATCGAACGATACCACAGTAACAAGCTTACTGCACGCAGCAATCTGTCTACATCATACCTCGAGAATACATCACTGCCCTAAATGCCGTCCATTTACCGTTTTTGGATGGGACTGGTACTATGCTCCCTATACCCGAAGCACATGGTTTATGTAACCACATATGTCAAGTTAGCAAACCCCGATAAAAGCCATATATAATATGTGATAGTGGGAAATATTGCAATACAGTCTTTCTCATTGTAAACTGCCTTTAGAGTTTCAATTTGTTTATCTTTCAAAACAAAGCTAGATACGCCATAATGAATAATTAGTAGAATATTTCGAAATTCGGCTCTGATCCGTTTTACATTTTTCATAAACACAACGGCTAAGTGAAAATTGATTTTTCAATGAAGACGAAAATAGAAGATAAATAAATACTTCTAAAAATTTCTAAAAGCATACTCAGTGTTTTTCACCAGAAACGTCGATTTAGAAAGTGTCGGTTAATTGGGTTAGGGCTTGTTCTCGGGCTGGAGCTAGCTGAAGACAGACAGCCTAAGTTGGGATGAGTAACAAGTCTGCATTTCCAAATTTTATTTCACCACTATGGAGAACGGAATAAGTATGGCCTCGCCCTTGTGTTTCACATTAAAGATACGTCCCCGTGTACATACAGGGTGATTTTAGGATGTATTTGGACTAAAACCATATTCAAACTAATTAATCTATCAAAATTTTGCTTCATATCCTTCTCAAAACACTGTTTACGTGAGGGAATACCTCTGTTATAAAAAAACGTATTAAAAAGGGGTCGTGTTTATGTCACGTGACATAGCTGAAGAGCTACCTAGCAATGGTTGCGAAGTCGGAGGAGAATTCATTGCACACACAAGACGATGTTGTCGCTATCCATTTATCACAAATATTGAATCCTATTTAAATTCTCGGATTTTTATCTCAGAAAGTGTTATAAGTCTAACTTTTCATAAAGTCTATCTAGAGCCCAATCTCCACGCGCAACCTTTGACGTCACCCAAGCAACCATTCCTAATCGTCGGGCTGCCGATTAGGGAAACCCTTACATTTTTGTCCTGTATGCGTTCCATGTATGTTTTATAGGAATCCAGTATTTTTGTAGTTAGATTGGATGTTTCGTTCTTCAATATATACCGAAAATGCCCTACCTTTATTGCAAATAACCACCCGATAAATACTTTTCTAGGAACTTATCTTTAACGGTGTAGGTTTCGTCCACATACGCCTATACAGTTGGACGGATCTGATCACACGGAGAATTGAATAACAACGAAGAAGTAAGTTAAGTAAACTCCAAACAGCTGAAAAGGAAGCAAAATTTCGTTAAAAAGGAGTTATCCTTATTCAAAATAAATTTTAAATTGTAGAGAACAATTATTGGTAGTTATTCTGAGAACAATTGGAAAACATTCCGTTCTTTCTTGAGTTGCTTCCCTTATTGTTAGTTTTTATTTCATTTTGATTGAAGTCTGTATATCCACAGATCCGGGACTGTACAGTGCAGAGGATGCTTACGGCTAGCCCCTGATTCATCTACTTGCTCTGACATATGCGTTTGTTGTTAGTGACCTCTGTATATTGTGTCTTGTCCATAGATTTGTCTTGGGTAATTGTTTTCACGGGTGCTGTCATTACTGTCACGTGACGATTTGACGCTATGCGTGCTAAACTCGACTATAATATCTGACTGTGTGTCATAAATTCTTAGTTCGGTTGTAACTAGTTCGCAGCACACAAAAAAAGTTCTTTGCTACAAAGGAAATAGACGCCCGTTATTACTGAAACACAGCAAAAGTGGTTATGGCAACACCTAGGCCTGTAACTGTTATACAGAATAGTAGGCCTGCAACTCCGAATTCAGCATAACTTTTCATAAAATAACGTGTAAACTTAAAACCTTGAACTGAATGAACTATACTCAATTCGAAAGGCTAATTCATACCTCGATTAACGAAAAAAAGAGTGGGAGAGAGAGAGATGGGGGAGGAAGATGAGGTTTAACGTCCACTCGACACAAACTAGGTCATTTGCGACTAACATGATACAATTTTATTACAATAATTCGCTGACATTCACACAACAGATAAACCTATAATGGCACATCGACATTCTTCAGGACCGCGCTGATTTTTGAAATTTTCAACATATTCATTTTTCATGATCTATTTCTGCACTAGTTTGTCAAAAACGGAGAAAGGTTGTTCTATTTGAATTTTACATAATGCATCTTCATTTTTTTTTCTTTTTTGCAGTCTTCTTGTATTACATCGTAATTACCCGAACCTTTCAAATGTAATATATGTGTTTTCAATTATTCATTCGGGTTAAAAATATAAAAGTTTTCATACCGTGAGTATGGTGCCTTTCTTAATTACCAGAATATCCCTGGCTGTTATACCCACTGATGATTCCTGAAGCTTGGCTATAAATAGGTTTACCTGGGATGAAAAATAACAGTGGATAGGACCATGGACAAACGTGGCAACTATCCAAGAAATTTAGTTTGCACACAAAATTTAGACCATATATAAAGTGAAATGAATTTAAATTTAAATAATTGAGCGGATTTAAAGCCAACTTCAAATTAAAGATACATTAAGGAGATAAGATAAAGAATTGACAGTTCTCACTATAATAGTGAAAAACTAGATAGTGTAAAGGTAATTTGCTGAAAATTTCAGTCAAATTGATCCACTATGAGCTGATGAAATTTCCGCGTAGCGTCGGTCATCATTACTAACATCATGAAAATAAACAGCCTAGTCTCGATTATCCACTTTTTCTTATTTAATTTCAATGGCCGTTCAGCGGCATATAGGAATCTAATCCAGCTAACATCGGATGCTAGCTTGACGTCGATAGTTTATTATGGTCTGGATAAGTTAATTAATGTCTAATTGATAATTTAGATAATGTTTAATAACACGTCAGTACCAGCCGGGCTATATTGGGCCAATCTTTTGATAAAATAGTTTAATGATATCTCAAAAGGTTCTATTTTTATGCTTAAATATAAAACCAAAAATCACAGTTTTTAAGTTTAACAAGAAGAAATATCACGAATTTAAAGCATACGAATATTACGAATAAATAGACGATAGAGGATATAAATACAATGTAAGCTTTGAAACACAATCTGATTAAAATACAGATCTATATTTCGTTTCGTTTTTATTATACTTTCGATGGCTCACTACATGAAGATCTGACCAGTTGTACACAGACGTCGCGTCAGTGGTCATGCGAGAGACCTTTGACCCTATGACGTTGGACATTGATTAATCAGCGTCGAGGTTTCTATGGGTTTACCCGCAGTTCCATGCAGAGCATGCCAAGAACTCGCCGTAACGTACCGTTTCATTGGCCAATTCTCCACATCAACTAGAACACCTGTTCGAGATCCTAGTGTTGTGAAGACAAGTACTGTGCTGTGAAGGCAAGTAAAACGAAATTTTGAATTATAAAAAAACGAAACGAAATGAGAAACCGGACCTAAACCCGGTTAGGCGAACAAGTGAAGTAATAATTTATCTGGTGCCCCTAAAGACAATTCCATGGGGCTCTTGCTTCTTAATGTAAATATGATATTGCATAGTATGATCAGGAAGCGATGCAAAACAACTTCATCTCTCTTATTGTTTCTTTTTGAACAGTCTCCTAAGAGAGGGTTGCTGTAATAATGGAGCATCTAAAGCCGACTCTCAACTAAGTCAGCTCGTTCGGTCGTTTCTGGGGTTTAAATTCCAACTTCCACCTAGAGTGATATCGTAGACAAATTGTTTCTTAAGAAACTAGCCTGTACCAGGGCTGGGTTGGCTTTTTGGGTAAGACATAGTATCTTTACAGGTTAACAGCCATAATTGGTCTCATCCGGGGGAGAGTCTCTTTTTTTTTAGAAAAGGAAATCTAAGACTGACATGCGGACGCAGTCTGGTCCACTTTGCCATACCAACTCAGCTTGATCATTCCCCTTTAGTATCAACATGGCTGACGGGCAGCAAACGACGATTAAACTCGAGTAATATTAGCACACAGTGCACACAGTACATGTGGTTGAAAGGAATGCAAGGACCTTCCTGTTTACCAATAGTTTATTATTAGGCACACCAAGAGAATATATTATCTTATGAAATTAAGTAAAAGAATCGTTACCTCCAGCATGTCTTTTATCGTGGCCTGATCACCTCTAATTCTATATAAATAGGGTAATGGTTTATGAACCTGAATTTAAAAAAAAAAACAAGCGGTTATCATGTAAGCCGATATTGTGCTACAAGCTACAAACACGGTTTTGAGTACAACCAGGTGCCATAATCCAATAAGTGCCAATCCTACATGTGCGAATATCCAAAGGAATCAAGATCTTTGTGATATAAACATAATATCTGCTAAGTTTCATCACAATTAGATAAGTTTTGATGTCTAAACTGCCCACATTTTTCGTTTAACCAGGGGCCGTAATCCACGAAGTTACGCCCCGATAAGTTGTTTAAGTGGCATTAAGTAACTGGATGAGGATAACACATGACACTGACACAATTATAGCGAATACAAGTTACTTAAAGAATTTATTTCAGCGACGTTTCGTGCTATGGTTGTCATTTTTTGCTTGATAAAGACGGGAGAACCCTAGTCGAAACGTCGCTGAAATAAAATCTTTAAGTAACTTGTATTCCATATAATTGTGTCATGTGTTACGCCCCGATACATACGAATATGGGATATTAACTTATATTTCAAGTTTCGTCTTAGTTTCGTCTAATTCGGATAAAACCTGTAGCATGTAGAGTGCCCACTTACAAAATGTGAAGGGACGGCGACGGCAGTATATGTTCACATAAAAATGTGGTCGTATAAAAAAAATAGAGGTTATGCCTGGCAACGGTCACATCCTGGAGGAGCCTCCATAAAACCAAAAACATCTTATCAATTGACTCATATATTCATAATAGCTGGTTTACCATTCGGACAAATTGCCCGGATGGTAGCAAAATACAGATTATCAGTTCACATAAAATTCCAAAATAAATAGATGACACATATTAATTAATCGAACATTTATTTTTTTTTCAAAAGTATGAAGCAATCAAATTATGCACTAAGTTTCATCACTCTCGATCAGATAGAATCAAAGCATCGACCAATGAAATTGATCAGCTCGGCTTAGCTTCAGTTCGAATTGTTAATCATTGAAATCAGTCAAGACATTCACCTAATGAACACCAATTAAAACATTCTACCTCAATTAAAAGCAGAGTTGTTGTGTTCCAAAGTCTTGACAGATCAAATTGTACATCGCTCCTAAGCCTAAGCAGAAAATTCGCACTATCAAACTTTGTCAAGTTAATGATATAATAAATCTATATTATGAGTTTCATCACTCTCACTTCATTATAACCAAAGCATCAACCAATCAAATTGCTAATCTTTATTTACTGTAAGCAGAAACTGATCATTATCGAACTCCATTAAGGCATTCACCTAAAGAATGCCTACACCACGTATAAACATTCTAGCTCAGTTTGATGGAGAGTTTTTGAGTTCCAAAGTTTCAGCCCAGCCAATCAAATTGCTTATCGCTCTGCTTACCCTGAGCAGAAAATGCTCATTATCGAACTTAACCAAGGCATTGATGTAATGAAACTATACAAGTTTCATCAATCTCACTGAATTTAAACTAAAGTTATCGTGCCCCAAAGCATCAACCAATCAAATTACATATCTCGGCTTACCCTAAAAAATGCTCATCTTCGAACTCAATCAAGGTATCGACCTAATAAACACCTACACCAAGTTTGAACATTCTAGCTCAATTAGGAGAAGAGTTATTGTGTCCCAAAAAGTGTGACGGACAAACAGACTGACAGACGAACCCATTTTAATAGTCCACCACTTTCTTCGAAAGAACAAAAATAAAATAAAAATAATACAATATAGTGATTTCAGCTTAGGGTGATTCTGTGTGTATTTTATGACCTCTATAATAGTAAGTGCAGGAGGACCGTACTACATGCAAAACAAAAATGTACACGATAAACTTACGGACAAGACGTAAAATAGACATTGCAAAAAATAAACAAATTAGGTTGGCTATTGAATCATATTGGAGACCCCTGTAAGAGCGAACAAAAACTATGGGAAGGGATTGGGAAATTCACGATAGTAGTCACCATTCCATATTACACTGCCTATGCCGCATCGGTTGTTCATGTGAGGGGGACAATGTTGGTGTAAATTATACCCAAGGTTGGGGGGCCAATGAATCCATTAAAATCAACTTCAAATTACCTGTTCGTGAAGATTAGCAGCAATTACGGACAAGGCTACTAGCCTGTGAATACTCAGTATAGCAATGATTGAAATCATAGTTATCAGATAGACATCCACAACTGCTGTCTTGGTTACAGAATATCCTATGCACAAGAGTACTATAATACTCAATAAGTATGAAGTTGCCACGACGTATTTGAAGTCTTGATTGAGCAGATCAACCATGTCACACAGGTCCATGTGAAGTCGCCTGTAGATGTGAATTTTGACAGGAAATCTTGTCGATGTAGTAACAAGTTCTTTTATCTTCTCACTCAGTGAACCATATTGAAAAGCTAAACATTTTGTGACGATGGCAAAGAATGGTGCCAAGGACACCCACACCCCTGCATTATAACACCACAGAGTTGCAGTTAGGCCGACTGATGGTGGCGAATCACCAAACGGCCCAACTGCTGCTTGGACGAGTTCATTTCTATTCTGTACACTGACAAGAAAACCAGCTGATGTTCCGATGTGTACTAAACACAGCACAACAATCACTACACGATGTGTCCTTTTGAGTCTGTATAATAATTGTTCCTGGTTGGAACCCAGGGAAGCAGCTTGCTTGGAAATTTCAATCCATTGCGTTAGAAATGAATGGAACCTATCCTTGTATTTAAACATTCTGAACAGGACGGTGCCATCAACCGCAGTTTGTAGTGCGAAACACAAGATTGACATCCTATATAGCAATGATTTAGATATGAAAGGTTTCACTATGAACAGATCCACGATGTATCGTCCCACTTGAAACCACAGCAACGTCAAACATATAACTTGGTACATAGTATAGATGCTTCGTTTTAATCGAAGCTTGTTTTCCACTGATGTTGAATCCACTGTGAGATCCACTACTCTCGTTCTTTCCTCTGGACATCTGTAAATTCCAAGAAATGTCATGATTCGAAAATACGGTTTGAGTGGAACTCTTATATCACAATGATTATGGTTGATGTTATTGTTAACGGTAAACATTTTTTGGGGGTCGGTTCAACTCAAAATTCTGAAATTTAATGAAATGGGGTTTTAATGTCCTATAATCTGCACAAACCGGGTTAACGAAGGCGGAGATTCGATTCCACTTCACAATAACATTGTAGATTACAATCTTTTTTATAGTTCAAAATGTCATTTTACTTGTATTTACTAGTTGTTACCCGCCTTCTGGATGATGTGATGGATTATCCGATGGAACAGTCTTTTACGGTGAGTTTTTGGCGTGAGGTGTACGGAACTATGATTAACCATCTAGGAACATCAATGCTGATTGGTTAATCAAATGTAGGACGTCATAGGATCAAAAGCCTCTGACGCTCAGATGTTCAGGCAGTGTTCGTTAAAGACCTCTATATCAATCAGATTATATTCATCTGTATGTACAATCCAACCGGAAGCGCTACAACCGAAACCCACCGTTTAATTAGACAATCATTCTTATACTTTACAACAATTTCAACTCACTAAATGTTCCAAACAATACGCCTTTTTTTATAAATACGCTAGATTTGTCATATTATTCTGTCGTACATTTATGTATAAAAAAAATGTAAAATGAACACAGAAAAAACTTGCCAAACAGATTGCTATTTGATAATGCTTCGAAACAATTTAACTTACTAAATTATGCGAACAATTTGCCTTTTTAAATAAAATGGATTTGTCACATCCCGTGGTAATGAACTGAATTTCTGTAAAGATAAAATCCCAACCGATTGATTGGCAACTCACAGACGTATTTGGAGAAGCGTCAAAGCAATTTAAAGCGACAATTTCATATTTTTAAGTTATATTTCTAAAATGTATTAAAATAAGGCCTTAAAATAGATGGTATCTATGAACAAACCTACCTTGTTAAAGAAAAATCCTATAAATCCAATAATCCACTGTTGCCAGTTGAGAAATTGGCAAAAATATCATTTTCAACTTCAAATTCAAACGTTTGAAGATAGCTATGGCATGGGGGTGGTGGGGAATGGAAAAACAAGGGAGGTAATTGTGTTATCATTTCCCGTGCCAATGATGTATAAGTGTGGGGAATAATGTCCATGATCGTATAAAAATGAGTTGACAACCTATTGAGCAAAAGACACAGAAATAATTATGTTTTGACTTTCTTTAAAAATATGAAATTATCGCTTTAACTATGTGTCCGAAACGATTCACCTATTTATAAAAAAAGCTGTATTTGTCACATCATGCCGTAACGAACTTCATTTGTAGAATAACGCAGATGAATGACACAAGTCTATTCAATCTGAACATTATGTTGGTAGTGATACGTTGATAATACCTGGAAGCAATTCGACTAAGTGAATTCTGTAAACAATTAGCCTATTATTAAATAAATTGGAGTTTCACGCGAACTACATTTGAGTACATTTGTGTATATTTGATAACAATGGGCCTTGTTTTTTTAAATATTGGTATTGATATAAGCTGTGAATAACACCTAGCAACGCGATTAATCATCATTATCTCATGTGATATTTAGTATTATTGGGTAGAAGATTGATAATTGATTCGTTAGGCGGCGTTTACACGATAAAACTAACGGTCGCATCCGACAAACTCATCATACAAATGGTTGGATGGATTGATTCAATAGCCAAGCAAATTCCGTTATATTAGACGATGTCTTGCATTGTATGGTGCTATATATCTGCTAATATGTATTCAAAATGTGTTCTTCTGACGCAGCTTCTCTTAACCTACCCGCTAGTGAATTAAAATATCTAATAAATCTGTGTAGGGAACATGTCCTTTAGTGCAACACGCGGCACCAGAACAACGTGAAGACGGGGATGAGAAATGAGTCTATGAAATGTATCGCTGCGTGTTTAGGAAATGAGAGAGAGAGAAATGAGGTTTTACTTCCACTCGACACAAACTAAGTCATTTCGTAGCAAACATATACGGTTTCTAATTTCATTTCAATTAGCTGAGACACAAACACTCCGTGAGCTGGTGGTATTGGAATGTTGCCACTAATAACTGGAAGGTTAACAATCGGAAAGTCAAAATCATCACGTTTATCGTCCAATTTAACACTCAGTTTATGGCGATTGTCAAAATCGAGACGCCGATCCAAGAAGGAAGCGTGATTGTCACTGTCAGTAGTGTTTTTAATTTCGAGCTCATCAGGATATATGAATTCTACGTAATCACCAAATTTGGGATTGTTCGGTGATACAAATGGGGTTTAACGTCCACTCGACACAAACTAGGTCATTGCGGGACTAAAATATGGTTTTAAGTTCATTTCAATAATTCGCTTTCGCGTAGGGGTTTCTTTAGTAATGGGAGGAAACCACACGACCCGGAGAAAACCCACGAGTTTGGACAGGCGACGTTAATCCTTGACACGTACGACCGGGGATTCGAAACCACGCCAGTTGACTCAATGACCGGCTTTATGATACACCGCTCGCGTGCTAACCATTCGGCCATCCAACCATCAAGTTTCATCACCCTCACTTAATAAGAACTAAAGTTATCCTTTCCCAAAACATAAACCAATCAAATTGCCTCGCACTCCGTCAAGCTAAGGAACGCCTACGCCGCATTTAACACCCTAGTTCAATTAGAAGGAGAGTCATTGTGTTCCAAAGTCGCAACCAATCAGATTGCTTATTTGCAGAAAATATTCATTATTAGTCAAGGTATTGATGTAATGAAACTATACGAAGTTTGATCCCCAGCTAGGCATCGACCTAATAAACACCTACACCAAGTTTGAACATTCTATCTCAGACGGCAAGTTATTGTTTCACAAAAAAAGTGTGACGGAAAAACAGACCGACGAACCTCTTTAGTTGCTGTATAATACTGGATATGGGTTTAACGAATGAGAATGACCAGCACGCCGGTGGAAATGTATTTACATACAACATACATATTTACAACCATCAATATTCCATATAGCCAAACCACTTTTGTTGGTTTGTGTAGTCGCATATTCGATCCCGGTATTCGCCCAGATCGGGGTTTTAAGGCATGGTTCTCCCTTGGATAGAATTTCATATTTCGAATCCCAACTTTCATGAGGTCTTTTTATGGCTAATGTGCACGTAAATGCGTAAATGGACCCTCGGTTATTATAATTATACCATACGAGCGACTGAACACCGTTTATTCCCTGCTCCCACCCCTACGTCCCGTATGGCTGTCAACGGAAAACTAAGATCCAAAATGACGCGTAACCCTTTCGGTAAGTCGTGGGACTGACCATCATCCTACTCATCGTAACACCACGGCCCCTAACTTGAAAAAGAAACTGTATTAGTAGTCAAAAGAAAGTGAATGTACTTTGATGATGTATATCGTCCTATTAATCTGGTTTGTAATTTAAATCCGCCGGGTTTTCGAGTAAAAATCGTGGAATAAGTTTTATTTTGACGGTTTCGATGTTTAATGGCGAAAAACCAATGTTGACATTTTTTCTGAGTAGATCGTCATAGTATGGAAGGGCATTGTGCAAGTCTAATAGCCGACATCTCTTTTAGTTAATTATCCATTATGAACAACGGAAACAAAGCTTTGAACGATTAAAGGATACTATGAAGACCTACCCAGAAAAATGTCAACATTGTGATTTTGTCATTAAACATCATAACCTTCAAAATAAAGCTTATTCCACGAGTTCTACCCGAAAAGCCGACGGCTGGGAATTATGTAACAAACCTAATCGGACTACGACTGGGCAAATAATGAAAACGGACATACGCCAGACAGTGGCGTGCAGGGAGGTACTGGAATCCATATCGGGGGTGTACCACATTCATTAACTGATCCAGACCATAATCAACTATCGATGGCATGGGATTTCTCCGATATTAAATAGATTAGAACGGTTCAACCATATTTTGATTTCAGCTAAACAGGGAGGAGTGAGACTTTAAATTATTGCACAGGTCTTGTAAAACGTAATCTGAATAAAATTGTCAATTTATTCATTTTACATTATCTATTTTTGAACTGTTACAAGACGAGTGGCTAGCTCTTAATTTAAATCCTGGATTGTTCGTACTTGGTTTTATTTTATTAATATTACATAATGTATATTTAAATAAGGTGTATTTTTTAATTTTGAAATTTGCACAGGTCGCCGTCTTTCATGTGTATAAGACGTTTTTTCTTCTTGCTCTTCTGTTATTTCTCATATTTTGGGGTTCAACATTCTATACTCTAGTCTCTTATGAAAAAATCGGGGAATAGTTAGAGGCATCTCCAAACCTCTGCCGCACAAATTGATCAAAATCACTTTACACTTTCAATTTTTCACAAATGAAATATCGCTTATCTGCGCAATCCTGATCATCAAAGTGCTGGTAACATAGTGAAAGACAGTCTTTGTTACCACCGCTGTTACTGGGGTTGCCTGGTCTCCAGTAATTAAGATCGAGTAGAATGCTAGACCCATCATTCCACATCCAATCACCTTCTTTGACGATATCATTACCACCCAACCAGTATCGTCTTTCTGAATAAGAAACAAAAAAGGCCTCATTAGTTTGTCATGCACTAATAAAGTCTGTTGTTTATTCCCCTTTTAGTTACGGTAACGTGGAATTTGATCAATCGACATTGAAACTGACACGGGACTAGGATATAAGTTTTTTGTTTATTTTTTCATGCTGGATTAATGGAGTTTTATTTATTAAAACATATCTGCACCTGTTCCGAAAGTGCCGACAAATAGGGAAATGCGGGGTTCTAACGTCCACTTGGCACAAATTAGGTCACTTCGGGACTAACATACGGTTTAATTTTATTTCAATAATTCCCTTGCGCGTAGGGGTCTTTTGCAGTGGGAGAAAATCGGAGTACCTGGAGAAAAACCACGAGGTTGGAGCAGTGTATAAACACGTTAGATTCCACATATAACAACAACGTGGTTTCCATGGTGCTTTGACAAGTTGCCGTCATAAACACGATCCCGTACACTTTGTTAATCCTGTAAGTTTTCAACACAAAACAGGTGCCAAGGACTGGTAACTGATTCATGGCCATTTGTAGAACAAAACATGTCTGAAATGTTAAACCCGGGTGTCCCGCATCTGATCACTGGCAAAATCACAAGCATGGAAGAACAAGACGATGATTAAAAGCAAGTAGAGGACACCTCCGCCCCCTCGTGAGATATGAGCTACCGATGAACGAGTCGCCGACACACACCACCTCGCGAGAGATGTCCTACCGACGAATAGAACGACTCACCGACACCCACTTCCTCACGAGGGATTTGAATCTGGCAGTGATGAAACTACGCATTAGGTACAAACGATGAACAGATTAAAAAGGTATGAAAGCTTATAACTACTGTTTGTAATTTCTACATTTCACCCTTTCAGAATGCGAAATCATGACTTCTATTTTTTGAGTTATATTTGAAGGGGTCAAAAGTATACATTACGAATGGAAATGAGAATGGTCATGTTTTAGACTCCAATAGAAAGAGAGAGAGGGGGAGAGAGAGAGAGAGAGATGGGGTTTAACGTCCACTCGACACAAACTAAGTCATTTCGGGACTAAAATATGGTTTAATTTTATTTCAATCATTCGCTTGCGCGTAGGGGTCTTTAGCAGTGGGAGGAAACCGGTGTACCCGAAACTAACAACACGAACTTTGGACACGACAATGTATCACTGAAAGGTGGGGGTGGGCGGCTGAATGGTTAGCACGTGCGTGCTGTATCATAAAGCCTGTCATTGAGTCAACTGATGTGGTTTCGAATCCCTGTAGGTACGTGATAAGGAGAAGGGTGTCGCTTGTCGAACTTCGTGGGTTTTCTCCGGGTCCCAGCCCCCCCCCTCCACTGCTCAATATCGAAATAAAATTATAAAACATATGTTAGTCCCGAAGTTAACTTGCTGAGCTAACTACTACCAAATTAACAATTACATACGATGGTTTTCTGGGGAAAATTTTGAAATAATGTGACAATGTCAAAATGAGCCACTTTTATGTTTCCGCTATCCCAACGCATGGAATACACCCAATTTCTTTTAAAGGCTCAATACCACCCTTGCTGTAACCGAATAATATGTCCCAATCTTTTTTCTGGTCAACAAATTGTATTATTTTACAATATTCCAATTAATTGATGATAGAAATTTCATCTTAACACATCTAATTTAAAAAATTGGAAAAATTCAACTAAATGATTTGAAAAGCCTGACGTAAACCTTTTCAAATGTGATTTGGATTTTAAAATATTTTCGAACCTTCTGGACAAGTAAAATAGGATGTAATGGATAATTTACACAACAGGTAGGATACTTAAACCGGAGTGGATATTCGCCATTCGAATAGCAATATTATTCTTTTTATTACTTTTAATGACTTGGACACCGAATAACAATATTTTATTAAAATGGACAGTGATAAATCCTTCTGGGTAAAAATTAATTAATATAGATTTTAAATTATTAATAAATTCTGAGACATCTGGACAATTAAGAAATAAATGCTGCATATTTTCTATATCACTTAAACAAATACTACATAGAGGACTATCAATACTATCAACCCATACAGATCAATATATTAATTACAACTCCAGTCATCCCCATTATATCAAAAGAGCCCTTATATCCACCCTAGCGCGCAGAGCAATTACCATTTGTGAACCCGAATTCCTGCAGGAAGAATTAGACCATTTACGCCACGTCTTTTGTAACCTGAATAATTACCCCCCCCCCCTTACTAGTGAATAAGCAGATCAATGAGACAATGATAACCACAAGGACAGAATATCAAAAACCTGAAAAATCCCCCATCAGAATAACCTTGCCCTTTTATGGTAACTTAACATACAGAGTCAGCAATCTTCTTAAGAAATCCAACATTGACACAACATTTTCGATCCCAACTACCCTGAAACAGATTTTGAAAGCCAACGGCAAGCGGCAACCAATTCTCCCCACCCAACCCAAAGGAGTCGTCTATCAAGTGGTTTGTTCCTGCAAGGCCGCATATATTGGAGAAACGAAACGTCCCATTGATAAAAGGATAACGGAACATAGGTCAAAAGCTGCCACCAATAATTCAGCAATAGCGGAACATCTCCAAAATCACCCACAGCATAGAGTAAAATGGAATGAGGTCCAGATAAAACCAGGCAGATCCTAGAGGCTATAAATATCAGAAGATATTCACCTGAACTTAATAGGGACTTAGGGCTTTACATCCCCAGGGCGTATGATGATGTTATTAGGATGCATAATATAACTTACCTAACTAGCACCTTAGATTGTAATGAAATCCCTCCCCCACTCCAATAACATTTATTACATTTTCTACCCAACCTGTCCTTTAATTGTCTCTATTTTCTTAGTTATATTGTGGTTTGTTAACATGTAGTTATATTGATAATGTATAGTATAGATATGGCCTCACTCCCTGTTTATACAAGTCACCCTTTGATGGCCCTTTAATATGGATATGGCCTCACTCCCTGTTTATATATGGCACCCTTTGAAGGGCCCCTATAACTGTTATAACCCCCTAATCATAAAGGATTGGTGTTTATTAGTTTGCTGTTTTTGTTAAATATCATTTACTCTTTACATTATTTCTATTACTGTTATTTTAATCCATGTAGATGGTTTCTTATTAATTTCATATATATTGACCTCAAGTTTACTAAATTGTCATTTGTGCTTGATAACGATAAGAGGATACTTGTCGAAACGTCGTGCTTATAGAATAAAACTAGTGATTGTATCCCATACCCATAAAAACTGTGTTCTGTTAATAGTTTTATACTTGAAGAGTTTCTCATATGTATATACAATGTTATGAGCTATTTTAAAATCATTTTCTATACATTCGTTGCTCTTTAAGTAATAACCTATGGATTTCCATACATCTTTCCAATCAATATTGTAATTAAGCTGGTTCCAAAAATTAATGCTTGTGGGTTCTTTATAAAATTTCTTTCTTAGAACATTATAAAAATATTTAGATGTACAATTTGTAATTGGTACATATTCATCATTAATTTGTATATGAAGAATGATATGCTTATTAATAACATGACTTTCTTTATTAATTATAGTAAGCCAGTCATTTGGGGCATGAACATATGGTTTTATAATATTTTTCAATCTTAACAATATCAACATCATCATTATAAATGGTAAACAAATCAATTATATGGGTTAAAGGCAACAAACCGGGTATTACACAGTAGCATATATCAGAAACTTTTACAATCTTATTGTTAATGAAGAGATCATAATGAAGAAACTTATTATTATATAATATAAAAGGGTTATCAAACAATGGTTGGTTTAAAATGTTATTATAACTTAAAGGTGGTATCCTTTTATTTTTATTAATATTATTCCATGCTATTAAAACAGATCTATAAAAGTCTGGTATATTATGTAAACCACTTGGAGCAGGTTTTATTGCAAATATATCAATATCTATATTCATATTGTCATATGAATTAAGGAAATAAGTAAAAGGGTGTTTCCATACAGCTTGAAAAGTACTATCATTATATTTCTTTAAAATATTTAATCTAAAGGCATCTTGTCGTAATAGAAGCTTGGGTATATTTAAGCTGCCTTGGTCATATGAACCTAAGACAGTAAAACTTTTTACAAGAGGTGTTTTATTAAACTATATAAAATTTTTGATACATTCTTCAACTCTATTAATAATATAATTTGGTATATTTAAAACTCACAAAGGATACCATAATAAAGACATACATAATGAGTTAATAACACAGGATTTTCCAATTAAAGTAACTTTCCTTTGTGACCACATGTTCAAAATTCTTCTAATTTTATTAAGTTTTGAATCCCAGTTTTTATAATTACAAGCATTGGAATTGGGTCCTAAATAAATACCTAATATTTCAATACAATCATAAATAATTTTAACTTGTACAGGAAGTGAAATATGTTCATTTCTAACAGATCCAGCGGGTAGTAATTCAGATTTTTCTATGTTTATTTTTGCGCCAGAATATTTGCAATATGTTTGTATTTGTATAAATGTATTTTGGACTGAGTTGGTGTCTGATAGGGTTAATGTACAATCATCTGTATGCTGGTATAGAAGTGATTGGGTGGGGGATCCTGGTATACTTATTCCTTTAATGTTTGGGTTGGATTTAATAAGTGCATTGAGGGGTTCTGGTGTGAGTACATATAACAGAGCTGATAGTGGGCAACCTTGTCTAACTGATCTGGTGACAGAGAAAGGTCGAGATATATGGCCGTTTACTTTAACACTACTGTATATATTTGAATATAATATTTTAACATGTTCAATAAAATTATTACCAAAATTAAAATGCTTTAGTACAGTAAAAATATAAGAATGTGAAACTCGATCAAAAGCTTTGAGGGCATCAAGTTTTAAAATGTAGCATGGTATATTTTCAAAATCAAAATAATTTAAAACATCTCTGATGGATGCAATATTATCAGAAATGTCACGACCAGGAACACATGACTGGTCAGGGGAAATAATAGTATTAATAATACTTCTAAGTCTTAAGGCTAAAATTCTAGAGAAAATCTTATAATCAACATTTAATAAATTTATAGGTCTATAATTTTTCAGATTTCTTTTATCACCCTTATTTTTATAAAATAAAGTTATAACACCATGCCGCATTGAACGTGAAAGTGACTTACTACAAATAATATAATTTAAAATATACAAGTTAATAGGACCTATTACACTCCAGAAGTGTAAATACCAACTTACTTTAAACCATCATTACCGGGGGATTTCCCTATTTCATCGCGTTTAAACAGGATAATTACATAAAATAACTCGAGATGTTTGCATACTGGTTAATTACAAGTTGTATTATTCTTCAAACAGTCTGTGCATTTAAACCGGGCATAGATTTGAAATATAGTCTTATGAACCAAGGCAAAACAGGTCCAACACCATTCAATACATTAACCGTTGATCACGTTTTATCCTGTACGGTTATCTATGGAAGATGATCCACTCTGATAGACAACAATGTAACATTTATCATCAACTAATAACAGATTCAGAACTTCAAGATGAGTCTGGAATGAGAATGTTTAAAATAGGAGACATTGGTAAGTTGGAATGATAATATTTTAATTAAAAATTATTCGTAAGTTGAAATGATAATATTTAAATTAAAACTTTTTGGTAACTTGGAATGAGAATATTTTAATTTAAATTTTTTTGTAAGTTGGAATGAGAATATTTTAATTAAAAATTATTGGTAAGTTGGAATGATAATATTTTAATTAAAACGTATTGGTAAGTTGGAATGAGAATTTTTTTAATTAAAAATTTTTGGTAAGTTGGAATGAGAATTTTTTTAATTTAAAATTTTTGGTAAGTTGGAATGAGAATATTTTAATTAAAATTAAAAATTATTGGTAAAATGGAATGATAATATTTAAAATAGAAATTATTGGTAAGTTGGAATTATTGTAATAGAAATTACTCGTAATTTGGAATGATACCATTTAATATAGAAATTATTGGTTTATAAGTTGGATTGATGAGATTTAATATAGAAATTATTGGTTTATAAGTTGGATTGATGAGATTTAAAATATAAATTATTCGTAAGTTGGAATCAGAATATTTTAATTAAAAACAAACCTTTTCGCTGGAATTTTAAACACATTAAATTGTTTCAGGTGACATCAGAACAAAATTCCATGCATGTAGATAATGGAAGTAGTTTGGCTGTTGATGGTAACATTATGACTACTGGCTTTATAACAGAAGACGGAGATTTCAGTCCATATTTCATGGTCGATTTAGCTGATATTTATCATGTAGTATATGTCACAATACATAATACACCCGATTCAAATAATTACCGTAAGTAATATTTGCTACGACCAACAAGATTGGCATCCGCGGCCGCTACGACTCGCTTCTAATAAATCAAGATGGACCACAGAGACCCTTCCGCTCTCCCTCCCTTATTTTATCATTTTAGTGCCTGTGTCATGGGGGAATTATTGCTCGGACAACAGTGTTGTCGCCTACTCTTTGCTGAATTCCAATTACCAAGTCGTTTTTACGTACGGATTATCTACTGTGGACACCATTACACGGGAGCTACGGAGGCTCCGTGAGTAAGTTGCTGGTTCGCTAATCAGGTATTGGCGGAGCATGTACCTCAGGATGTACCGGTGTGGTTTCCTCCTTCCCTTGGTGCAAGGAAATTGCCTAGTCCTTCGGAGGGGGCGGAAAAACAAGGTCTCGTGTACACATTAAGGTATACTTTGAACCTTCCTTAACATTTGTTATTCGATATAAGAGTAGGTCGCAATGCCACCGTCCGGGCAAAATGTCTATGATTGCAGATTTTATGTTGCATGCCCGTTTTCATTAGAGGGGGTTTGGTGGCCGAATGGATAGCGTGCGCGCGCTGTATCATTCGGCCTGCCATTGAGTCAACTGGCTTGGTTTCGAATCCCTGGTTGTACGTGGCAAGGAGTAGTGTCGCCTGTCCAACCTCGTGGATTTTCTCCGGGTACTCCGGTTTCCTCCCACTGCTAAAGACCACTACGCGCAAGCGAATTATTGAAATAAAATTAAACCACATGTTAGTCCCGAAATGACCTAGTTTGTGTCGAGTGGACGTTAAACCCCATCTCTCTCTCTATCTATCTTAAAATGACCGACGTATTTCATGTAACGTTTACCGTCTAGCAAGAAAAATAATCCTTCTACATAACTTCATATTTCTTTTCTTTTTTAGCTATGCCCACCAATAGAAAATAACTAAATTGTTCCACATAGGTAACTCTCAATAGCTGTATATCCCGGTGTCCTATTTACTAATAGTTTTATCTACCCATCTACACATCCCCCGTATACATAATCATTGTTTGTGTGTTATTCAGACTTGGACTGTTTATACATCTGTGTGATATCAATTTAAAAGGAGAGAGAGAGCGTCAACTTGACACAAACCAGGATATTTTTGGACCATCACGTGGTTCGAAGTTTTTCACAAAACTCACGAAGTTGAACAGGCAATACAACTGCTTGTCACGTACACGCGGGGAATCGAAACCATACCACTTGACTCAATGCGCACGCGTTCGGCATTCGGACATCCACGCACGCCCACACCCATATTTTAAAAGGACATGACCAGATAGTTTAATGAAGTTTATCATGCAGACAGGGGTTGGTCTGGTTGTTAGCTGTCACTGGCCCAATTACACAACGTCTAAAACTTGTACGAGAACTGGATGAAAAGATCTCAGCCTTTCTGTTTCACTTTATCTTTCAACATAGTCCCATTCGAGCGTACGTAACTAACCTTCGAAACCTAAATGGTAGCTGCCCTTTTTTATGCACGTACGCAGTTAATGACCATTTTGCTTTGTAATCCCAGTCATAATTTGACTATTTTTTTAACATTGCGTTAAAGCATTAAATATTTGTTCTGAACTAACATAAATGAACTATAAGTCAATCCCCACAATAAAAACATTAACCGAATAGTGCCAAGATGGCGGCCCTCATACCTGTTATTCGCCGAAGATGTAATTAAAGACGACGTCAAATCTAGTTGTATATCGATGCTATGTTTGTAAAAACTCATTGGAAGAAGTAGTAGTAGTAGTTGTTTATTAACGTCTCACCAGTTTTAAATACATCACATTCATAAATTATAATATACTAAGAATTAAAAAACTGCCATTCATTAAGAATTATGAGAGACGAAATGTACATTGTAAAGAAACAAATAAATAAGCAAAATAAAATAGTAATAAACGAAAAGTACATTATAAAGAAACAAATAAATAAGCAAAATAAAATAGTAATAAATGAAATAAAAAAAAAACAAAAAAACTATACACACTGTACCCACGACGGTAGTTCTAAAATTAATGTCTACACAAGGCTAAAAAGGATCCATTCACGTACATGGATATAAAGTTTGCCTCCGTCTTTTTAAAATATCATGGCAGGTTTTGGCACTCAACTTAACTACTTCGTCACTGGACAGAATAAAGACATTTTATCAGAATTGTTAAAATACTCAAAGTTTGGACACACAACTTGAATAAAGGAGAATAAAACATTCCTAAAATCATTATATAGTTCACATTCTAAAAGACAATGTTCTTCATTTTCGACTTTATCGTTACAATAAAAACAAAGACGGTTCTCAACGGGGATTCCTTCATATCGCCCAGTTTCTAGACGGAGCGGAGCTACTCCACATCTAAATTTCGCCAGAGCACTTCGGTGGGAGGAAACGAGATTGTCCATTACATATTTCTCGGGTCCATACAAAGACGTGAACAAACGATATGTCCGGAGTTTATTATGACCTTGGCCGACTTTAGCACTAACATGGGATACGTCATTGAACCATTTTTCTAAATACACATAGGAGTTACTTTCGAAAACATCACAAACAAGTTTTCGGGTATTTACATAACTATTCATATCTATATTGATATCTAGTTTCTTTAAATGGTTTCTAACCCTAAAATTCCAGTTTTTGGTTAGGTTTGACTTTAAATTACTCCAGTTAAAAATAATTTTAGTTAGTCGACTATCCGTCAAATTGCATAATCTACCATAGTGTCTGATCACACTGTCCCATTGCCGAACATGAATGGGCACCCACCCCATATCCCCGTTAACAGCAGCATTTGGGGTGTATCTGCCTACCCCAAGAAAATATCTGCACGCTCTATTCTGTACAGCCGCCACACAACTAAATTCCCGGTCACCCCAGATCGCAGCACCGTAACTAATAATAGGATAAATTAAATTATTATACAGTTTGTAAATGAATTATAAGGCAGCCCACCCATACCCAAGGCTCTAGCAGCAGACTTGGCTACATGTTTGGCCATACAGGTATAGTCAAGATGCTCGGTTAGAAACATCCCTAAATATACATAATTACTGTCGATCGAAATATTGGTTGTGCCACAGGTAAACTTAAATACAGTCTGTGGAATTGATGCTGTACGAAAGTGTACAATACATGATTTGTTTGTATTAATAACCATCTTATTTCTTGTTGACCAAGCATACAAAGTATCTAATAATAACTGCAGGTCGTTTTCGTTTTCAGCTAACAGAACTAGGTCATCTGCATATAATAAAACACATAAGTTGTCATCATTTAAATCTATCCCAACTTCCAGTGCATTTAAAGTATCTACAACATCATTTATATAGAGATTAAACAACAAGGGAGATAACAAACAGCCCTGTTTCAGACCACATTTAATACCAAACCACTCTGCAGTAAGACCATTTAATCTAACACATAACTTAACATTCTTATATAAAGCCTCAATTGATAGATAAAAACGCCCACACACCCAAATGATTTTAATTTGGATAGTAAAATATTTCTATCTACTGTATCATAAGCCTGTTTAAAATCAATGAAGGCAGAAAAGGTTGACTGTCGTTGTTTTTTCCTAGTTTCAATAATCGAGGTCAGAGCTGAGACGTGGTCTATCGTAGAGCGTTTTCTCCTAAACCCATTTTGATTATCTGCTAAAATATTTGAATCATTTGAAAACTTCGAAAGACGCTCATTTAGCACTGAACAGTAAAGCTTATAAGTAGCAGGGGCTAGAGTAATCCCCCTATATCCCATAGGGTCGAGAGGGTCCATTGTCGAAGATTTGGGAATTGGGCTTATGATTCCACGTCTCCACATATCAGGGACTAAACCCGCACTAAAACAGGCGTTAAATAATTTAAGCAGTATATTTGCCACGACACCATTTTTTAGTACTACGACTGGAATGTCATCACATCCAGGGGCTTTCCCAGATTTTGCACGTCGAAGCGCATCCTCCACCTCACATAAAGCTATGTCGCCGTTCATTTTCCTTGCATTATCAAACCGATTATTTGACGTAGTAGCTATGTTTATTTCAAATATCGATTCATCTGATTTGTTTGTGTTGTTCGAAGGATTAAGAAGATTATCGAAATCAGCTTTCCATTTCTCGAGAACATCGTTCACATCATGACTAACATCATCCGCCATTGTAACTTCCATCGGTATACATTTTCTGTTACGCCCTCCGCCTATTTTCCCTATTTCTCTCCAGAACTCTGAAGGGTTATCAGAAATAAGTTGATCAATTTCACACTGTTTCTTAAACCAAAATTCACGTTTACACTTTTGTACATATTTATCAAACTTTTTACGCTTCTACACGAATGTAGAGTGCAAAACCGATCGACCATGACCCTTTGATTTAAGCCATACTTTCTCTGCTAAACACATATCATTCCACATCTCACTCAGGCTCTCATTCCACCAGGGCTTTTTTGACCGACGTTTTTTATTACTCACTCCACTATAAAGCTGTATTACTCTCGGGGATAACTTCGAATCCATTTCTACTTTTAAGGCAGTCACAAACTCAGAATACACATTATCCACTTTGCTTTGGGAAAGGGACGGTAACTCAATTTTTCCAATAGCGTGTAATATCTTTTGGAGCACACAATTGTTTTCCGCAAAATCACTGTCAATGTTTTCCAATTTGTACTTCACGGGCCTACTAGCTCCCTCGGGTAGAATTTTAATGCCTTTTACGTAGTCTAGTTCGAACATCCAAGTCAAGACCGAATGGTCTGGAATTTTTGACCCCGAACCGATTTTGTCTACACATTGTGACTCTGTCATTAGCTCTGTAACATTTAATACCGTAAAGCAAGTGAATCTATTAATGTCTTCGTATGGAACTAGAGCATAGTCTACCACTGACCTTCCGGTGCTAGATATAAATGTAAAATCGTTTTTATTACAATTCCGGCCATTCAATATACAACAATTCACGTTTATTAAAAAATCAGTTAAAAGATCGCCGTATTTGTTCACCTTGAAATCTATGATATTTCGTTCCGGTAAAATGTCCACACCAGCTATAAAATCGTCATGGTCGCCACATCTCGCGTTAAAGTCTCCGCATATGTAAAATTTACCCCCTGTCTGGTAGGTGTAGATTTGGGACGTTAAGGTATCAAAAAATTCGTTAACATCGACCTGCCTGGATGAATTTTCTGGGGGAAGGTAACATACACATGCCATAAAACTATACTTTGTAGCTTTATCAGATAGACGTATCCATAGAATACCTTCAAAATCGCTATTTTCAACCGTAATCTCGAAATTATCTACTACATCGTTTTTAATTAGGAATCCAACGCCGCCAGAACCGACTTTAGCCCGCCTATGCAACAATTTTCTATTTTGACCGTACCATTAGTATCCGGGTATGTTAATCGTATTTTTACCAATTAGATGGAGTCGACCCTAAGTCCCAAGCCAAATAGTCAGTCGAATAAACCGGTCGGTGGCTTATTAAAATTTTGGAATAGTTTGTAATCATTAAAAGTTAAAGAAAGAACGCACTAATTCCAATACCTTTTATTATTGTTTTTGTCTAATAATATTGAGCGACTTGTTTATTCGACTGGATTATTCGACTGAATTATTAGACTGAATTATTTGACTGGTTTTATCGACTGAAGTATTTCACTGATTTTATTGAGCGGAAGACGCCACATGGAAATGGAATGTCAAAAACCTCCTCCCATACGCCCCCACCCAACTCCCCATCTTTTTGAGGCGATAGTTAAAGCCATAACTGGATGCGATGGGGGTGGGGTGGGGCGTGTGAGGATGAGGTATTTGACATTTTCATGTGGCCTCGTCCAGTCGATGAAATCAGTCAATTAATTCAGTCTATAACATCAGTCAAATAGTTCAGTCGAATAATCCAGTCAAATAAACCAGTCGAATAATCCAGTCAAATAAACCAGTCGAATAAGCAAGTCGAATAAACCAGTCGAATAAACAAGTCACTCAATTATTAAGCAGCGGCGGCAGTGGACTAAGATATACTATTCAAAAAATGTAGGGGATATTTGATTTTTAAGTGTTATTAAAGTCACCTAATGAAACTGACGAAGAAACAAATGACAAAATGAAATGAAGTTCACATTCATCGATTTATTCCAAATGATCGGTGGACTAAGTAAGGCACAGACTGGCCTATATAAGGGTAAAATGATACCCGGGGTCAAACAGCAAAGTTACCACAGCATCACAACAAAGTCAGTAACGGGTAAATCCTCCTCTGTATGCCAAACAAGCATTGATCCGACGTGGCATACTCCTAATGAGACGTTTAAGGTCATTTTGGTCCAGATTGTCCCATTCCTGTTGCAACGCAGCAGCAAGTTCTTGGACATTGGCAGGACGTTGTTGACGTTGACGTAACCTCTGTCCAAGCATGTCCCAGACATGGTCGATGGGGGAGAGGTCGGGACTCAGTACTGGCCAAGGTAATGTGGTGATGTTCTGTTGTTTGAGGTAACCTGTAACGATCCTGGCCCTATGACATCTTGCGTTGTCATCCTGGAAGATGAAACGGCGGCCATGACGTCGTGCGAACGGCACACCATGGACTGCCAAGATGTTGTCCCGGTAGTACTGACCTGTAACACGCCCTGCAACAACATGTAAAGCCGTTCTTCCAGCAACAGTGATGCCTCCCCACACCATAACAGAACCACCCCCAAATCGATCATGTCTGATGACATTAATGTCTTGGAAGCGCTCGTTTCGACGACGCCACCCCCCCCCCCCTACGTCTGTCCAAAAAATCAACAGTGAACCTTGACTCATCTGAAAACATCACATTGCTCCAGCGTCGATTATCCCAGTGTTGACGATCCCTACACCAACGACGTCTTTCCTGAATGTGACGATCTCTCAAACAAGGGATCACGCGAGGACGTCGGGCGCGAAGGTGACCCCTATGCAGTCGATTCCGAATCCTCTGGCCACTCACTCTCACACCAGTGTCTGTTTGAAGACGATCGCTGATCTGATTTGCTGTGATGACACGATTTCTCAAGGCCAAGGTACGGATAAATCGATCCTGGGCTTGAGTTGTCGCCCTTGGTCGACCTGAGCGTGGCCTGTCCTGTACAGATTGTGTATCACGGTATCTGGACCATAGCCTGCTTATGACAGACTGAGAAACATTCATCGTCCGCGCCACAACCGCCTGTGTTGTGCCGATCTGTAGCATGCCAAGGGCACGTAACCTTTCATTTTGGGTAAGCCGACGCATATCAAAATTTGTTTTCTGGTCACTAAAACAATTAAACTGAGGTTTCCACCCTGGAATTCAATGCCACAATGACTGTAACATTCAAAGTCAGAGTCGTGCAAATCTTGGGTTGGACCCCCATGATGATCCCAAGCATCACCTGCATTCCATGCGGTAGCTATTGGTGCGTTTGGGCGTCACATGTAACTGGAAATGTTTCTTCTGTTAGGTTCTATAGTGACTTTTTTCGTAGTCATTCGAATATTTTAGTATTATGCCCCCAAAATCAAATATCCCCTACTTTTTTTGAATAGTATAATATAATAACAATTCATGCTCGTAGCCATAGCTGAAGGTACCGGGGGCATGGGGTAGGGGCCGGGGGCCCTCCCAACTAGTTTCAAGATCGATTTTACGGGCAAAAGTAGTTTGATAAGTACGGAATTCAGGCGATAGTTAAGCCATAAGCGGAGGAGCCAAGGAAGGGGGAGAGGGTGAAGTCCTCACCAGTCTTAAATGATACATGTACTTAAGTAGATATTAATACCCCCCCCCCACACACACACACACACATACCTGGAAATGAATAGAGTCCCTACATATGATATGAACGCAGAAAAGGGATGCGATGGGGTGGGGTGGGGCATGTGATGATAAGTATTTGACATTTTCACGTGGCCTCGTCCAGTCGATAAAATCAGTCAATTAATTCAGCCCATAACATCAGTCATATAGTTCAGTCGAATAAACCAGTCGAATAATCCAATCGAATAATCAAGTCGAATAAACAAGTCGCTCAATATTAAGTAGCGGCGATGCGGACTAAGATAATATAATAACAAATCATGCTTGTAGCCATAGCTGAATGTGCCGGGGGCATGGAAATAGGGGCCGGGGGCCTTCCGAACTAGTTTCAAGATCGATTTTACGGGCGAAAGTAGTTTGATAAAAAGGTATTCAGGCAATAGTAAAGCCATGACTGAAGGAGCCAAAGGCTCGGGAGGGTAGGGGGTGGGGGATGTCTGCACCAGTCTTAAGTGATACATGTACTTAAGTAGATACTTATACCCCCATACGCCCCCTACACTTAAAAAGAATAGAGTCCCTATGTATGATATGAACATTGGAAAGGGATGCGATGGGGGTGGGGTGGGGCGTGTGAGGATGAGGTATTTGACATTTTCATGTGGCCTCGTCCAGTCGATAAAATCAGTCAATTAATTCAGTCTATAACATCAGTCAAATAGTTCAGTCGAATAATTCAGTCAAATAAACCAGTCGAATAAACCAGTCGAATAATCCAGTCGAATAAACCAGCTCGAAAAGAATAGAGTCCCTACATATGATATTAACGTCCATATCATATGTAGGGACTCTATTCTTTTTTATGTGTAGGTGGGGGGGGGGGTATTAGTATCTACTTAAGTACATGTATCACTTAAGATTGGTGAAGAGCTCCCAACCCCTACCCGTCCCCTCCCGAGCCCTTGGCTCCTTCAGTTATGGCTTAACTAAAGCCTGAATACCTTACTTATCAAACTACTTTTGCCCGTAAAATCGATCTTGAAACTAGCCGGAAAGCCCCCCCCCCCCGGCCCCTACGCTATGCGCCCGGTACCTCCAGCTATGGCTACGAGCATGATTTGTTATTATATTATCTTAGTCCGCTGCCGCCGCTGCTCAATATTAAGCGACTTGTCTATTCGACTTGATTATTCGACTGGTTTATTCGACTGGTTTATTTGACTGGTTTATTCGACTGAACTATTTGACTGATGTTATAGACTGAATTAATTCAATGATTTTATCGACTGGACGAGGCCACGTAAAAATGTCAAATACCTCGTCATCACACGCCCCACCCCACCCATCGCATCCCTTTTCAACGTTCATATCATATGTAGGAACTCTATTCTTTTTTATGTGTAGGAGGGGTGGGGGGTATTAGTATCTACTTAAGTACATGTATCACTTAAGAAAGGTGAAGAGCTCCCCACCCCCTACCTCTTTCCTCCCGAGCCCTTTGCTCCTTCAGTTATGGCTTAACTAATGCCTGAATACCTTACTTATCAAACTACTTTTGCCCGTAAAATCGATCTTGAAACTAGTTGGGAGGGCCCCCGGCCCCTACCCCATGCCCCCGGTACCTCCAGCTATGGCTACGAGCATGATTTGTTATTATATTATCTTAGTCCGCTGCCGCCGGTGCTTAATACTGAGCGACTTGTTTATTCGACTTGATTATTCGACTGGATTATTCGACTGGTTTATTCGACTGGATTATTCGACTGGTTTATTCGACTGGTTTATTTGACTGGATTATTCGACTGAACTATTTGACTGATGTTATAGACTGAATTAATTCACTGATTTTATCGACTGGACGAGGCAACGTGAAAATGTCAATTACCTCATCATCACACGCCCCACCCCACCCCATCGCACCCTTTTTCTACGTTCATATCATATGTAGGGACTCTATTCATTTCGAGGTGTGTGTGGGGGGGGGGGGTGAGGGGGTAGTAGTATCTACTGAAGTACATGTATCACTTAAGACTGGTGAAGACCTCCCCGCCCTCCCCAGCCCTTGGCTCCTTCGCTTATGGCTTAACTATCGCCTGAATACCGTACTTATCAAACTACTTTTGAGAGTAAATTGATCTTGAAACTAGTTTGTTGGAAGGCCCCCGGCCCCTTCCCCATGCCCCCGGCACCTCCAGCAATGGATACGAGCATGATTTGTTATTACATTATCTTAGTCCAGTGCCGCCGCTGCCTAATATTGAGCGACTTCTGTAGCCCCCCAAATTTCATGAGCTGGCTACGGGCCCGCTCCAGTAAGAAGGATGTGGGTGTTCAAAATGTTCCGGATACCAACGACTTATCTGTTTTTAATAACCTTGTGTTAATGGTGACAAGAGAAACAATATATCATCCTGCCAATAGCCATGATAAAGGTTGCAGCAATGCTAGATGCTTCAGGTTTTAGTGCCAAAAGCACCAGCAGTCAAGACTAAAGATCATAGATTCCGTAGGCATTTGTTCAGCAGATCCACCTTAGGGAACCTATATACTAGTTTCAGGGCCGATTTATAGGAAGTTCTAAGTTGTTTACTTCTTACTGTTATTACTCCTGAAATAAAGTGTTGAAGATCTATTCCAAGAATCAGTATTCCACAAAATACATTCCTTGAAAGTGGAACAGAGTTCTGAGCATGAAAGGGCTACTTAATGAAATGAAATGGAGTTTAAAGTCTTACTGTTCTGCTCCAAACTGGGCTAATGAAGACGAGCATACGCCATACAGTGTGCTATGAGGAAAATTTTTCAAAGACAGTAGCACTACGACCTACTCTTATATCGAATTCCAACTGTCAAGGGATCTATTTATACGTTTTTTGTCCCATCCAAAGACTGGGTTAATGAATACGGGCATACACCATAAAGTGTTTTACAAGGGAAATTTTGCCCGGACAGCAGCGCTACAGCCTACTCTTATATATTGAATTCCAAATGCCTGGGGATCTTTGACATGCATGCCAATGTGTACATGAGACCTCAGTTTTCCATCCCGTACGAACGATAGACAGCTAACCTTGTCAGGCCCTACGTCTTGCTTCATTGACAATGGGGAATCACACCGGAAAATCTGGATGAACTTTTTCGGCCAATGCAGGGATTGAACACCCTGCTTCTTGGTAAGTAAGCCTGTGTAAGCAAGAAGTGGGGTCACCTTTCTAGCCTCATGGGTTTTCTCCGGGTACTCCAGTTTCCTCCCACTGCTAAAGATCCCTACGCACAAGTGCATTATTGAAATAAAATTGAACTATGTGTTAGTCCCGAAATGATCTAGTTTGTGTCGAGTGGACGTTAAACCCCATTTCTCTCTCTCCTATGAAATGAAATGGGGTTTAACATATTACTGTTTTGCAACAACTGGGCTAATAAAGACGGGCATACACCTTGCCGTATGTAGGATTTTAAAAGTGGGAGTGCAGCGCCATAGCCTCCATGTAAGTGATATAAGAAAGTTTGGATCAGTACTTGAAGAGCATCAACTGCGTGATCATAATCAAGTGTATTATTATATAATTGAAAGATTGTCAAATCATTATTTTTTTGGGATGGGGGGCGAAATTTCTTGGGGGTGCCTTTTTTCTGGGGGTGCAATGTACCCCCTGCATCCTCCCCTAGATGCAGCCCTGCACCATACAGTGTGCCCCGGCAGCAGCTCTATAGTCTTCTTTTATATATTGAATTCCAACTGCCAGTGTGTCTTTTACATCCGCACAGAGGTGTACATGGGACCTTGGTTTTCCGTCCTATCCAAATGACTAGACAGCTGTCCTTGTTGTCAGGCCCTCCATCTTGCTCTACAGACAAGCGGAAACCACCCCAATAATATCCTGAGGAACCATCTCGGCCCATACCATGAATGAACCCACTCCCTCCAGACTAGCAAGCCAGCATCTTACACACTTAGCCACCGTTGCTCCAGGCTACTTATTGTTATCTTATTTCACTGATCTCATTAGTGCTTTATAATGCTTGGTAAGTCATTAGAAGCAGACAGCAATTAATTTGTCAGTTGATTAAAATTATAATAGGCTGGCAATTCGCAAATAAAGTGGTTGATTTGTTAAGTTTCATTAACTGTTGTATAAATGCCTTAAGATTTAATTCTTCAATAATTATATCTTTACGTTTACACATTCTTAGTAACTAATTTAAATAAAAAGACAAATGTTTGTAAGATGAATTATAGTTGGAGAGACCAGCTTAGGGAACCTATATACTAGTTGGAGGACTGATTTATAGGAAGTTATATGTTGTTTACTTGTTGCTGTAATTTATTAGCTGTTGAAATAAAGTGTTGAAGATCTATTCCAAGAATCTGTATTCATTTCCCATACTTAAAGAACACACAACACGAGATACATTCCCTGAAAGTCGAACTGTGTTATTAGCATGAAAGGGCTACTTAAAGTTACATTATGGGAGATAAGATAAAGAGTTGGCAGTCCTCACTATAACAGTTAAAACCTATATAGTGTAATTGTAATTTGCTGAAAATTTCAGTCAAATTGATCCACTATAGGCCGAGAACGGAGTGCGTGAAATTTCTGAATAGCCTCGGTCATCATTACTAAAATCATTAATAAAAACAGAGTAGTCTCGATTATCCAATGTTGTGATTTAATTACAATGGCCGTTCAGCGGCATATTTGAATCTAATCCAGCTTTCATCGAAGGCTAGCCTTGACATCGAGAGTTTATTATGGTCTGGATAGGTTAATTAATGCCTAATTAATAATTTAGATAACATTTCAGGTCTAAAGCAAGACACGTAATAGGCAGATTTTGCTCTTGCACAATGCAAGTTTAATCAAATGGCATGGGGTTTAACATACTACTGTTGTGCAACAACTGGGCTAATGAAGACGGGCATATGCCATACGGTGGCCTACTCTAATATATCAAATATCAACTGACAGGGGATGTTTTACAGGCATGCCAATGTGTACATGGGACCTTGGTTTTTCATTCCATCCAAACAACTAGACAGCTGTCCGTGTTGCCCTCTGTTCTGCCCCACTGACAAGGGGAAACCATCCGGAAAATACTGAGGACGTTTTCTGCCAATACTGGGAACGAACCCGTAACCTCCAGGCTTACTCACTTAGCCACTGTGGCTCCAGGCTACCTATTGTTATCTTAGTTCACTCCCATAATAATTTGTGCTTCATAAAGTATGGTTCTCCACTATCAAGTCGGTCAAGTGCTTTTTTCGACTGAAATGTACATTGAAATACTTGAGGAGGTCACAAGAAAACACATCTCGTCAGACTGGATTTTTTTCAATAGTGTCGTCGACTGAATTATTGGACTTTTTCTGTCAACTGATAATTTGACTGATATTATAGTGGAAAAAGTCAAATATCCCAGTTGATAAAATTTATCGCTCAATATCCCAGTCGACAAAACCAGCTGATATCTCAATCGATAAAACAAGTCGAATATCTCAGTCGATAAAACCAGTTGAATATCTTGGTCGATAAAACCAGTTGAGTAGCCTATTGTTTTCGGTTTTTCACCATCTGGTTCAGTGACTGGTTTTATCGACTGTGATATTGAACTGCTTTTATCCACTGAGATATTCGGCTGGTTTTATCCATTGAGATATTTGACTGGTTTATCCACTGAGGTATTTGACTTGATTGTTTTATCGACTGAGACATTCGACTTGTTTTATCGACTGAGATATTTGGCTGGTTTTATCGATATATTCGACTGGTTTTATCGATATATTCGACTGGTTCTATCGATTTCTCAATCGATAGAACCAGTCGAATATATCGATAAAACCAGCCAAATATCTCAGTCGATAAAACCAGTTGAGTAGCCTATTGTTTTCGGTTTTTCACCATCGGGTTCAGTGACTGGTTTTATCGACTGTGATATTGAACTGCTTTTATCCACTGAGATATTCGGCTGGTTTTATCCATTGAGATATTTGACTGGTTTTATCCACTGAGGTATTTGAAAATTTGTTTTATCGACTGAGACATTCGACTTGTTTTATCGACTGAGATATTTGGCTGGTTTTATCAATATATTCGACTGGTTCTATCGATTGAGAAATCGATAGAACTAGTCGAATATATCGATAAAACCAGTCGAATATATCGATAAAACCAGCCAAATATCTCAGTCGATAAAACAAGTCGAATGTCTCAGTCGATAAAACAATCAAGTCAAATACCTCAGTGGATAAAACCTGTCAAATATCTCAATGGATAAAACCAGCCGAATATCTCAGTGGATAAAAGCAGTTCAATATCACAGTCGATAAAACCAGTCACTGAACCCGATGGTGAAAAACCGAAAACAATAGGCTACTCTGATGGGAGTAAAATAAAATAGTAAAATGTAGTTGTCTTTAAATCCACAAGCATGGTCTTCATCCCAGATCAAGTTGACAATGTGCTTTTGACCATTTAAATTGGCACAACCATTGGCTGAATCATTGCAGTTATTTGATGAGAAGTTTCCTTTCCTCTGCACCCTGTGGAAAATGTCAGTCGATAAAAGCAGCCCCACACCCCTTCCACAAGCTCTGTCTGACTTGAGTATGCTCATACTAATAATACTACATTATATAGTCAGGGGGTAGGGCGGCTATATGGTATCGATAAAACCTGTCAAATAGCTCATTAGAATAAATCTGTCAATAAAATCAGTGAAATATCTCAGTTGTAAAAAAACAGTCAAATAATCCAGTCGCAAAAAATAGGCAGATAATTCAGTCGAATAATCAAGTCGAATAAACAAGTCGAATAAACCAGTCGAATAATCCAGTCGCTCAATACGACGAGGAAAAACGTAAAGTGTGACTTTATTAAGCAGTGGTGGCAATAACTAAGATAACAACATGTAGCCTACTCCTCTATAAATCCCTCCACATTGTTGTTTTCATTCCGAAGCGACTAGATACTATGCTGTCATCAGTTTTGGGGGTTGGGATGGCCTAGTGGTCTAGCTGGTCGGTCACCTCTGGCTTGCGGCTTTGGTTTCGATCCCTGGTGTGAGCGTATGTGGCATGGAGATAGGGGCGCCTTCTCAACCTCGTGGGTTTCCTCCGGGCACTCCGGTTTTCTCCCACTGCTAAAGACCCCTACGCGCAAGCGAATTATTGAAATAAAATTGAAACCATATGTTAGTCCCGAAATGACCTAGTTTGTGTCGAGTGGACGTTAAACCCCATTTCTCTCTCTCTCTCTGTCATCAGTTTTATGCATCGGACACAGAATAAAAACAAGATGTTGATATGTACGGCCATTTGTTTTCAGGCGATGACCCCAATCGTTGACCCTTAACCTTTATGACCTTACTCGCAAAGAGCGGTCAACAGGTTGTTTTAGGGAATGGTATTGAAGGAAAATCTCAATAAAATTTTAATTTCAACTGTCAGATTTGAACTAGGGGGAAAATAAAGAAAACATTCAAAAAACGATTAAATGATATTCGGGTTAGTGCGTTTTTTATTTAACTCAAACAAACTATTCCCAAATTTTAACCCAACCATCGACCGAATTTGCTGGCTGGAAATTTTAGTAGTACTTAGTGGTAATTGATTAGATGTGTTTCGCTCACCCCTAAAATGTGAACATTAATGTGGTCCACGCACATTGACCGCAAAACAAAATTATCTGATAAAATGCCCGTATTCCACCCTCTAACATTCCAAAACCCGCATGATACCTAGTACACACTACGATTACTTCCTCTTTGTGGTCTGTATCCAGTGTGATTAGGGGTAAAATATCTATTATTCCTCCCATAGGCATTTTCCACATCCCTCCTCTTATCAAAGTCATTTATAAAGCTGGATTCCTGCATTCTTACAAGCGAATCTTTTTCGCGAGTTTCCCTATTCGAGCGATAAACAATTCGACCTCGATTCACAGTTAATGAATCACTTTTCCCGATAGCCTTAACAATTGTCATCATGTTCGACTCATTTAGCCTCTGCTCATAAGGGACATCATTTTGAATATAAACCTTAGAGTATTGCTCCAATCGAATTAACCTGCTTTTAGCCTCCATTATAGCGATTTTTTGCTCCATATTATCAAGGCTAGCTACGATTGGACCTGGGTTTTTACCGCGAGTTTGTTTACGACTGACTTTTGTTAAATTAAAATCCCTGATCTTTAACCCTTCCTCTAAAAGCCTCCTCACTTTATCCACAGTTACCCTGTTGTCAATTTTTTCATACTCACTTTCCTCTAAATACCTAATCACTATGTTTAAACTCTTGTCTACTGGATTACTACTCACAGAGTTCTCCGCCTGACTGATTTGCACTTTGACTGAGTCAATTTGACCTTGAATATCACCCCTAAAAGCATGTATTTCTCTTCTTACACAGTTACTCACTGTAAGCGGGAATATTTTATGGCTGAACGGATTATGTAGTCAGAAAGGCTGCAAAGGAAACAGTATACAGTGTGTAGACTAGGTACCAAAAAAGGGCTAAATTTTGGATGTTTGTGTTGTGTTGGGTTCAATGACATTTAATTGCTTGGTATGTTAATCTAAACAGTGTGTCCCACTTGAGTAGATTACTGTGATATAAATTGTTTTATTAGATGAATGTTGACATCTATAAACCTGCCTACCATTAGAAGTATCAAATGACAACATTTTGATTTAACTTGGATTGGGGTCCTACATAGAAAAATCATGTGTTTAGCTTGTGAACTCTCTAGAAGTCCAAATTTTTATACGATTTAAAAAAAAAATGTTCAAATAAAACAACATTTCACCATATAGTTTGAATTTGATGAAAATCAGACCGACCCCCCCCCCCCCCCTAAATGGTCGTCCTTTGGTACACAATATTGTTAGAGTATGTAATACTAAGGCTGTTGTCCCTCTTGACGTATTTTGATGAAACTTAAAATATTTGTTTATATATATCTCACCGATCGTACTTCTTTTCAATATTTGCGCAAATCGGAAATAAAATGAAATGGATGCAGTTTATCGTCCTACTGTTCTGCCCCTAACCTGGGCTAATGAAGATGGGTATACTCCATACAGTGTGGTAGGTGCTGCGGCCGACTCTTCCGTGCACGTCACTGTGTACTTGGAACCTCGGTTTATTTGTCCCATCCGACCGACTAAGACAGCTGTCTTTGTCAGGCAGCCCCCCCCCCCCGTCCTGCATCACTGACAAGGGGAAACCACACAATTATATATTTATATCCAAGAGATGTGGGTTCCTGTCGATATTTCAGGCCATAATTTCCTGGATGATGACCTGATTATTGGATTTTAAAAGCTGTTCTTATATATCATCATGAAAATCGGATCGAAACTGCTCGACAAAATGGCTGCTCCTTGTAGGCAAATTGTGTAAAAGTATGTAATACCAAGGTTGAGGCCCCTCTACAGGTAACAATTTTTATCTGATATTGATGAAAGTTACAATTTATGTTTATATCCCAAAAAATGCGATTCCTTTCGATATTCGCGTATATCCTACCTACCTTTCTGGATTTGGTCATCCGATTGTAGAAGAAATCGCACTCTTAGCTCATGAATCCTCTGGGGGCCACGATTTCTATCTGTATATATATTTACATATATATACCTTAATTTCTTGGATTATGACCTGATTGTGAAAAAATGCCCTTTTGTTAGCTTGCCCTCTGTCCATCTCTTACAAAATATGGGTGTATCTTATGTGGCAACTGTTGGTTTTCAAACAATATTTCATGTTCACACACTATATATCAATTAAAAATTAGATGTTTTATATAATAGGGTGACCTTTCTCCTGTATTTAAGTAGTAAATGTTCATATTTTTGCACGAACATGAGATATTTTCGGATCAAATTTTCTTTAATGATATTTTAATAAGTTTGTAAATAGTATTGTACCTTATTGTCACAATTTATATACATGTAGGAAGGCTCAATTGGCTTGTTAATATTTCGAAATTGAGCCTTTTCTATGGAAATTAATATTATTTTTATTTTTATATGCACATAGCCTTGTAAGGTTTTTTGTGCAATAAAATTTCTTCTATTACATCTAATTTAATATGCATCTCCATTTTTATACGCCCACATTTTCATGTGGACGTATTATGTCGTCGCCCCTGTCCGTCCGGACGTCCGTCCGTCCACAATTGTTTGTGGACTCTCTACAGGTCACAATTCTTACCCGATTTTGACGAAACTTGAAATATATGTTTATCCCTAAAAGATCTCGGCTGCTTTCGATATTGGCATGTATCGGATCAAAACTTCATGGATTATACAGGTCACAATTCTATGGAATACAATTACTGCTTATTACTGAGCGACGTTTCGACTAGGCTTCTCTAGTCGTTATCAAGCAATGATAAAATCTAAAGAATAAGACAAGTCAATATATACATGTACATAACAATACACTCTCAATGCTGACAAAACAGGGATCTCCCTTAATTTGCACGTACCTAAAAGAAATCTAATTTAATTAAAGATTATAAATTTGAAATGCTATTTACACCATTCAATAATACCACTTAACTGTAAATTAAAAACAAACTGACTAATTGATTAATAGGTAATTTGTTGTGGAGTATATACAATGATATGTAGGTTCAAATCATGACAAACGTTCTAAGAAAATGGAATTTGATCAAATGCTATCAACCACCCCTTTCACTGAAATAAACACAAATGATTAATGAATAGATTGTTGTGGAGTATATACAACGATTTGATCTGGTTTTACTAATGACAACATCCCATGATGGGATTTGATTGTATTATGACGAAAAATAATTGATATGTGCATGATGGTGCGAGTGATTGTACTATTCAAAAACCCTTAGAACAGGATTAGAACTATTGAGTGTTTTAAATTACAATAACAGCAGACCTGAAAAGAAGAAAAAAAGAAATAAAATAAAATCAGAATAAAATCAAAATAGATGGTATTTTATTGATAATCATTTTACAAATTGTGGTATTATTCTAAACTTAATTTTTTACTTGACTTATTGTTAAGCATTGAATATGATTGAAATAAAAATAAAAATAGTTATGCTTAGCCTTAGATTATGCGATAAGAGTATCATACGCCCTGGGGAGAAACAATCCTTGATCTCTATTCATCGCGGGTTGGTGTCGTCGTATTTGAATGGCTTCATGCAATCGGCGCTCTCTCTTGTTGTTGATGTTCTTGCATAGCGTTTTAACGTTGGACCATTGGACTCTGTATACTTCCATAGAATTGTGACCTGTATACTCTAGTTCAATTACTAAATGCCATTGAAACAGTTCATGGATTATGGCCTCTGATTGTACGAAAAATCACGTTTCTAGCTTGTGGACCCTATAGAGGTCACAATTTTGAACCGATTTTGATGAAACTTGACATGCATGTTTATAACCCAAAGATCTTGGTTCCTTTCGATATTTGCGACTATCGGAAAGTAATTTCCTGAATTATGGCCCCTGATTGTCCGAAAAATCACCCTTTTTATCTTGTGGTACCTCTGGAGGTCACAATTATTATCCGATTTAAAAAACCGTTCGATTATATCACCGTTACACCCTAAGGGAGGTTGAGTTCGAATTTCGGGAAAATCGGACCAAAATTGCCATACAAAATGCCCGTCGTTTGTGCGCGAATACTGTTAAAAAATGGCATATCAGTGTTGTGGACCCAGTAGAGGTCACAATTTTAATTCGATTTTGAT
This sequence comes from Patella ulyssiponensis, assembly GCA_963678685.1. Lineage (NCBI taxonomy): Eukaryota > Metazoa > Mollusca > Gastropoda > Patellidae > Patella > Patella ulyssiponensis. The sequence continues at coordinate 55,627,003 of OY783232.1, read as the reverse complement.
GAAACTTGAAATTCATGGTTATAACCCAAAGATCTTGGTTCCTTTCGATATTTGCGCATATCGGATCGTAACTTCTTGAATTATGGCCCCTGATTATACGCAAAATCGCCTTTTTTTAGCTTGTGATCCCTCTGGAGGTCACAATTATTATCCGATTTAAAAAAACGTTTGATTATATTGTAAGGAAGGTTGAGTTCGAATTTCGGGAAAATCGGACCAAAATTGCCATACAAAATGGCCGCCGTTTGTACACGAATACTGTTAAAAAATGGTATATCATGGTTGTGGACCCTGTATAGGTCACAATTTTAATTCGATTTTGATGAAACTTGAAATACATGGTTATAATCCAAAGATTTTGGTTCCTTTCGTTATTTGCGCATATCGGATCGTAACTTCCTGAATTATGGCCCCTGATTGTCCGAAAAATCGCCTATGGTCCCTCTGGAGGTCACAGTTATTATCCGATTTAAAAAAAACGTTTGACTCTATCACCGTTACACCCTCTGGAAGGTTGAGTTCGAATTTCGAGAAAATAGGACCATAATTGCCATACAAAATGGCCGCCGTTTGTACGTGAATAGTGTAAAAATAGGCCTATGGTATATCAAAGTTGTGGACACTGTAGAGGTCACAATTTTAATTCGATTTTGATGAAACTTGAAATGCATGTTTATAACCTAAAGATCTTTATTCCTTTCGATATTTGCGCATATCAAATTGTAACTTAATGAATTATGGCCTTTGATTGTAGGAAAAATCACTTGCGGTATTGCTTGTTCTCTATCTATCTCTCGAACAATTATTATCCGATTTAAAAAAAACTCTGATTATATTACTGTTGCACCGTAAGGAAGGTTGAGTTCGAATTTCGTGAAAATTGTACCAAAATTGCCGGACGAAATGGTCGCCGTTTGTACGCGAATAGTGTAAAAATATGGTATATTATCATGGTTGTGGACTCTCTACAGGTCACAGTTCTTATCCGATTTTGACGAAAAGTCACATTTTTAGGTTGTGAACCGTCACACCATAATCATTGTCGGCTTCGAATTTCATGAATATCAGACTGGAACTGACCAACAAAATGGCTGCTCTCAATACAGTATGAAATACAGGACTTAATGATGTAGGAAAAATCACTTTTGGTATTGCTTGTTCTCTATCCATCTCTCGAAAATGTGGGCGTATCCTGCCTGGCAGTGCCAGCCTATCTTTTATCTTCAAAAAAGATTTAGTAAATCATGTTAAATCTTCCAAAACCATGTTATTTACTGTTGTATGTTTATTTGCCATTTTTTGTTTTCTTTCTTGTTTGATATTTCTTTACTATAAGCTTATATAATATGATACACTTTGTAAATATTGTTACTGTCTAGTTGCTAGTTTTATAAAGTAGGAGGGACATGTTGAAAATTAGAACTCATGTACTAAATATGTTACCTCAGAAAAAAAAAGTCATTATTATTATTAATAATATTTGAATCAAATGTTGTTGTTTTTTTTAATACCATATATTAAATTGTGATTAATTTTTTTTTTCTACATTTAATTTGAATTGTTTCTCTTATTTAATTTGAATTGAAAATCTCATCAAATACATCCTAAACCCATCAGTGTAATATGATACTTAATACACTCTATACACCACTGGGTCAGATAATTAGGCTACACAGTATTATACAGTTTGCACACTGTATAAGGGATAGGCCTATTGTTTACAATGTCATCACCATCATCATCATGTGTTGTTGATGACTGACGATGGTGTTATGTTGACATGCTTGTTAATATGATTGTTGTCTGCCCACATGGACAAATGGAGTGGGATTCTAGGCAGAACAATGTATTCGCGAATTTGTTAAGTTGATAATTTATTATTGGAGTAATGGTAGTTTTTATAAAGCTAGCATAATCACAAACTGAGCACCGTTTTAAGTGATAATCAATGTTAATGCTATTTTCATTGATGGCCCATTAACAAAAATTAGAACCAGCCAATTATCCTTTTTTCACAAAAAAACAACCAATTATTCAAAAAAGGCATTGCTTCAGGAAAAAGCTTTTACTCTACAACTATAACATTTACGTTAGTTAAGATTTAGGATTTACTCTTTAATTATTTTGCTATTAAATTGGTCTACAACCCTTTTGACTTTTACTTCAAAAGACATTTGAGATCTTTGCTTGTCTGTAAAAATAATATTTCGATTTGTCATTAGTTTTTACTATAATTCACTACTACCATCCATAGCGGGTCCGCGTCGTGATAGCTTAATGAATATGGCGTTGGCGTCCTAATATGGGTGTACCGTTTTCGATCCTCTCGTTGGCCAACACTTAATCAGAATTTTTTTTCGGCATGGTTTGACCTGGTAAGGGACAATGTGTTGTCATTCAGATTGGACAGACAGCTGAGGTCCTGTGTACACATTGGCATGTACGTAAAAGAACCCTTGGCAGTTGAAATTCGATATAAATGTAAGACTGCAGTCTGGACAAAACTGTACTCATAGCACACTTAGTTTATAACAGACTGAACTAAAGAGGGATTTATAGTGGAATTATTAACCACAGTACCTGATCGAGGTGTGTGTGTGTGTCAGTTAAGGGTCGTGAAGGGTGGGGGGCGCAAAGTTGGACAAATCCGAGCACTCAATATTTTGAGTAAAATTCAAGATCGGAATATAACTCGGGATGCACCTTGGCAAATCTATTTTCGGGGGTAGGGGTGGGGGCTCCACGGGGCACGCTAAGATTAGATCATGTTTATAATATCACCTTATATTAGATCTATTCAGACACTATATATGTGTGTATAATATCACCTTAGATCTAGCCAAACACTGCATATTGGTGTAATTGATATATGTATATTTAACATTGGATACGCTCTAATTGTTACCGCCGTGAAGCTTAGTTGTAACTTGTTCACTTATATAACAATAATTGCATACTTGTGTTACTATATGATACATACTAAAGTGTGGTAATTCTATAAATCTGTTTATCGTGTAACCTGCTTAAAAGGTTAATTATAATATTTTACACGATCAGGTAAGTTAGAATTCATTATTATGTAATATATTTTGTTTTATATCAGAACGATCGTAGATCTCACGTGTGACTACTGTATGTAGCGAATTAGCCAGTGAATAACGTTCATTCATCTAACACCCGGTGATCGTAAAATCTATAAAATCAGAGACATATTTTCATTAAAATATTTCCGAAACAAAGCATAAACAAGAAAGATGTGTTGACTTCAAGTCAGGGAATCATACAAAATCAACAAAAATTACCCCTGAAATAGTGTGGGGGATAGCTTTTCAAGATGGCTGATGAAGGAAGTAAAATAAAACCAAATGATCAACTTTGATAGTTTTCATACAACCCAATCACAAATTTATACATTAATTACAATATCTAGTAGAACAATATGTTCTGATGACCTGGTTTTGTCAAGAATGTTAACGAAAAGGGAATTATCAAAATCGGCCCCAAATTCACTAATAGTAAGCTAAGGGGGTATTCCCACTACACAAACAAACCCGAAAGGACAAGACGCCAACTAAACAGATATTATATCTGACAAACATCAAATTAATATCAAACCAAGTGAATAACAAAAAAAAACATTTTAACCAGAAAAAACATTTACCGTTGGATCTTGTCAAGAATTTTCAAGAAAAAGGATAAAACTTGTTAATCTTAAAAATGAAATGGATTTTAGCGTTCTAGTTGTTTGCATTGACTAATGGAGACGGGGACAGTGCCGCTACGAAATAGTCTGATTTCAAAATATACACTGCCATTGATTCATATATAGGTGCACGCAAACGTGTATTAGAAACCTTTGTATGTCTTCCCATTCGAACGACTTGGTGCTGTTGTTACCAGTCCATAGGCGTATGAGCCGGCCCCTAACTTACGGGGAATCTGACTTTTCTGGAAGACTGGTAAAGTGAAAACAAAAAATTATTAATCCATTTAGTTGGCAAAATAAAGTGCACGAAAATTAATAATACCCTAATTATACTTTTCTTTTAATTGGATACCAAAACTTTATACTTAATTTACTATTGAATAAAGCATTTCGTCCGCAGCCACACTACTCTATGTGACATTGTTCGGGCATCGATTATTATTTGTGAATGTGGCTGCAACAGTCTGATTGAATGATAAGAATTCAGGTCGGCCTGAGTGTTATTTCCGTTGCAAACCGATTGGAAACTGTGAATTTGCTTAATTCACGGACTGGAATTGAAGAAAGCGTCAGCGGTTGTTAAATTTTCAAACATTCATCCAACGTGCACGCCTATACATCACGGGGCCATTTTATGCATACATTTATCCGATATTTCTAGATTTTCCTTGGTAAGAGGACACCGATGAAACCTGAAACACCTTTCATAAAGGGTTTCTGGCGTGATCCAAATTACACCATGAATCATATATTTATCATTGATGTTATACATACGTTTACAATTTCTTTATATTATTATTTGCATACATATTAAACAAGGACGTTACTCAAATATCTATTTCATTTTTACACATGTGACGGCGTTAAAGAGCATAAAAGGTCTGACTATTCATTATATTCGTGCAAACCAATGAGGTTACACAGAAATAGAAGATGTTAATGTGCAGCTGTGTAACGGAGATTCCCACAATCACGATTCGCATCAGGATAACGCGTTTGTGGCCGTCAACCTTTCCAAAATTTCTTGGGGGACGGGGGAGGCTATACGGTACGCCCGACACCATCTTCTGTAACCTGTACTTTTTCCCGAAATTTTTTTCGGTCAACACCGTGCGAAACAGAAAATCGTGAAACATGACTTTCGTGTGATTCCGAGTCGTAAATTGGTAACAACATTGTCAATGCGATATTGTTTTCAACTTCATAGACATGAAATGAATAATTATTATTTATGAACTAATATTGTTATCTGTACAAATTATTCCCCATTGTCACAACATCAGCTATGGTATGAGTTTATTTGAAACACAAATTAAATTGGTTATGAAATAAGTTGAGGAAACCAGAAGGGAAGTATGTGCTGATATGATACATGAATTGAACTAAGGGTTAATGAACACATTTACCATATGTCATATTAATAGAATGTGTCTGTTGAGCAAATTTAGCAATGAGACCCTATTGGTATGTAAGGCACGAGGCATAACCAACCACATGATTAAAATTACGTAATATTTGGCCAATTGAATAATTGTAGCGGAATCTAGGCATAAACAAGCAAGTGGATTTTGGGCGCTACGTCACACAGCCGTGTATTTCTTGAAGGGAGAAGATGTAGTAGTTCTACATCAGCAGACTCACCGAGTCTGGCTGGATGTGGATCATTTACCATTTCGGTTCCAACGCCAGAAAATGTACAGAAAATTAAACACGGGTCTGGATTCAAGTTTGACAACCTTTCCGGAATCTTATTTAACTTTCAATTTAAATCGACTCATTCTGGGATATTCAATATAAGTTGTTGCGGTCGGATTGAACTCAGCAAAGTAAAAAAAACTTTTACTACAAGACATTATGAAAAGTCATATCTAACGGAAACAAATGGCGATTAATTAATACCATTTTGAATTTCTAACCTGTCGCATTCTCTAAATTCATTTTTGAGATCATATAAAGGACACTGATAAATCATATTTAACAGGTAAAGTGACGATTCTAAAACCACTTTAAAGAATTAAAGAAAAAGACCCCTATTTATTCTCTCTCACCCTTATGATTAAACCTTTAAAATAAGCAACATATGACCTACTTACTAGTTTATTATCAAAATCTGACCTTATTTCCAAGTTTTCCATTGTTTAAAGATAATTTAAAAGATATCTAGACATAAAAGAAAAAGTTATAATCCCAACTATCGATTACACAAGTGGATGGTTTCTAAAGGTATAAAGATATTGAAAATGGGATAAGAATTGTCGAACGACCGAGCAAAATTTCACCTTCTTTCACAGTGGCACAGAACCCCTTTTTAAACACTAATTTCGATTACACTTTCAAAATAAGCCCCATGTGACCTGATTGCACTTTTGTAATAAAAATTCAGTTTTATGTCGTCTATTGTCATGACAAAAAGAAAAAAACAACGCAAGAGATCAAAACGCACAGCACCTCGTTTTTAGTGGTTAAGTATCGGTAGACAAAAACCATTATTTATATTGGCCTGTGCCCTAATCTCACATTTAATTAGTTTCAACGCAAACTTTGTTTACGAAGCGATTTTGATAACATTTTGAAAATAAACACCAAATGACCTACCTAATCGCTTTTCATCAATATGTGACCAGATCTCAAAATTTTGTACTTTAACAAAAGAAAAACATATATATATAAATATATATTAAAGTAGATAAAGTACAATTACTTCTTTGTTTACGGTAGATACATGCATAAATAGATAAAAAAAATACGTCCAGGTAAAAAATTCTCCACTTTACTTCATTCTGACATACATTAAATCATATAAGCTAGCTTTTGTAGCTCCAAGTAGACAGTCTCTGACTATGCTGCTAACCATAGCAAATGAATATTCTAAAGAATATAGTTTAAAATTTAACCCTGATAAAAGTAAATTACTTATCTTTCCTTCAAATGGTAAATCTATCAATTGTAAAGATATTTATATCGATGGTCAAAAGGTGCCGATTATTAACACTGAACCTCATCTAGGTAATATTCTATGTTGTAAATCAAAAGATAATTTTATTGAGAAATGTGTTAGAAATTTTGTAACTAAAGTAAATGTAACTCTCAAGAATTTTAATTTTACTCCGAGCACTATAAAGTATAATTTGTTTAAGACATTCTGCATGGCTCTATATGGATGCCCTTTATGGGACATAACGCATAAATCCATAGGGAGATTTTATTGTGCTTGGCGTAAGAGTGTCAGGAGGCTGATCAAAGTACCGAATCGCACCCATAATGCCTTGTTACATTTAATTTGCAATGATTTTACAATAGAAGCTCAGCTTCACAAACGATGTATGAAATTTATCAGCAGTATACTAAAAAGTAAAAATGAATGCACGCACATGTGTGCTCTGCATGCTCTGCATGGAAGTAAATCCACTATTTGTAATAATATTAATTATATATGTTACAAATATAATGTTAATAAATATAATATTAGTAACATGAATGTAAATGACATATTAAATACGATTAATAAATGTGACACTGAACATAATAATGTAAACGATGTTATGGTGGCTAATAGAATTAGAGACTTTATTATGTTCAGAGACTCAAAACAAGACCCAAACATCGACGAAATCATTGATTATTTGTGTATTTCATAAAAATGGTGTATAGCTTTAACTGTAAATACCTAATGAACTGTACATATTCACTGTGTTTTCTTTTTCCATTTAAAGTGTACAATTAAGTACGAATAAAGATATTATTATTATTATTATTATTATTATCTGCCTTCTATGGGCATCTTCAGATATTAATAATGTATACAAAATATTGCAAATACGATAATATATACATATATAGAATAATAGATTTCCATGACAATGGATTATAAATAATATTGGATAACATACAACAAAAGGTTTAAAGTAATAAAGGTATACAGGGTTTTAAATCCCCTTAAATAGTGTCGAAGTAAGAGTGTAAAAAAAACATATATTAGGATTTAATTAAAAAATTATTAGAATATTAACACGATGGGAGAGGGGCAAATAATTAAGCATTTAAATCCGATCAATAAAATATGCTTCCATATTCCTTCTCTTGATGGTATTGTCAATATTGACTTTATAAAAAGGAAAAATACTAAATTTAATATTTAAATTCAGTTAAATGAAGTTAAGTGGAGAATTGTTTACCTGGACGTATTTTTTATTTATTTATGCATTTATCTACCTTAAACATCAAAAATCGGATTAGGATTTTGTTAATAGATGGATTTCAAAGATTGACTTCCGTTTTCAAAATTTTGACAATTTTAACGTGAAGATGTTACTCTAAAAATCTGATCAATGACAACTACTGAATCGATTTTCAAAATAACGGAACTTCCGTTTTTTTTAAAATTACTCTAAAACGTTAACAGATAACTACTAATGACAAATATTGCTAAATGATATCAAATTAAAAGAATTCAAAATCTGACATTGTTATTTTTAAAAAATTACACTGCCTCAATATTCATAAAGGTGGGTTATACGCATGCGTCGTAAATACCACATAGTAAGATTTATACAAAGGGTCGACAACATTTGCTATAATAGTTCTAAAATATATAATGTTAAATAATAAATCTGCGTACATATTAGCGTGGGTAAGGCCGTAAGAAATTTGATATGTAAGTGACAAATGTATCTTTAATATAAAACAAAACAAGTGTGGAAAGAGACCAGAAACATTCCGAGTCACTTCATGCAAATACATACAGAACATTATTTTATCAAAAAATAAAATATCACAAAATAAACAAAAATATGTTAAACTCGAAAATGAAATGAAACTAAAATCAAAATTAATCTGAAATTAAAACTAAAATTAAATTACAAGTAAAAGTTAAATCAAAAATTGGAAGGTAAAATGAAATGAAAATTAAAATCAAATTGAAATCAAATTAAAAGAAAAAAATAAATCAAAATCAAAACAAATTTCATATTAAAAAATTAAATTCAATAAAAGTTAAACCCTTATTTTATCATTTTAGTCCCTGTGTCATGGGGGAATTATTGCTCGGACAGCAGTGTTGTCGGCTACTATTCGTTGAATTCCAAATACCAAGTCGTTTTTACGTACGGATGATCTACTGTGGACACCATTACACGGGAGCTACGGAGGCTCCGTGAGTAAGTCGCTGGTTCGCTAATCAGGTATTGGCGGAGCATGTACCTCAGGATATAACGGTGTGGTTTCCTCCTTCCCTTGGTGCAAGGATATTGTCTAGTCCTTCGGAGGGGACGGAAAACAAGGTCTCGTGTAGACGTTGACTTTGAACCTCCGTAACATTTGTTATTCGATATAAGAGTAGGTCGCAGTGCCGCCGTCCGGGCAAAATGTCTATGATAGCAGATTGTACGCTGCATGCCCGTCTTCATTAGATGGGGTTTGGTGGCCGAATGGATAGCGTGCGCGCGCTGTATCATTCGGCCTGCCATTGAGTCAACTGGTTTGGTTTCGAATCCCTGGTTGTACGTGGCAAGGAGTAGTGTCGCCTGTCCAGCCTCGTTGATTTTCTCCGGGTACTCCGGTTTCCTCCCATTGCTAAAGACCACTACGCGCAAGCGAATTATTGAAATAAAATTAAACCATATGTTAGTCCCGAAATGACCTAGTTTGTGTCGAGTGGACGTTAAACCCCATCTCTCTCTCTCTCTCTTTCTTAAAATGACCGACGTATTTCATGTAATGTTTACCGTCTAGCAAGAAACATAATCCTTCTACATAACTTCATATTTCTTTTCTTTTTTAGCTATGCCCACAAATAGAAAATAACTAAATTGTTCCACATAGGTAACTCTCAATAGCTGTATATCCCGGTGTCCTATTTACTAGTAGTTTTATCTACCCATCTACACATCCCCCGTATACCTAATCATTGTTTGTGTGTTATTCAGACTTGGGTTGTTTATACTTCTGTGTGATATCAATTTAAAAGGAGAGAGAGGGTCAACTTGACACAAACCAGGATATTTTTGGACCATCACGTGGTTCGAAGTTTTTCACAATTCGCTTGCGCATAGGTGTCTTTAGCAGTGGGGGAGTTGAACAGGCAATACAACTGCTTGTCACGTACAAGCGGGGAATCGAAACCATACCACTTGACTCAATGTGCACGCGTTCGGCATAAAGGTCTATTTTTAAATTCGTGTATAAACATGTAAGAAGGAGAAATTTGGATTTACGTGAGCTGGGGGAAAAATCAGAAACAAATGATTCTTGCTTTTCATGAAAGGTCTCAAACTGATCCCGCAGTGAATATTCGCTTGGCCGCTATAATCACTGATAAGCATGACATCGACGACAAATTAAATTCTCAAACATTTTTTTGAGGTAAAAGAAAAATAAATAAAGACGTTTGAAGTATTTGTAGTTAAAAAATATTTCCTATTTAGTGTAAATGGGTATTAAAATGAGTAAAATGCATCATTTTGGCCCAAGCAGTTAGGTGTTATGTAAACATTGCACGAGCCGTTGAGCCAATGACTGACGCCACGTGTTATCAACGCACGTGTTGTGGACAGTCATCTGTTACAGAGATAATTCGCAAGTAATTCTCTGTGAAACAGATTGGAAAGGCCTATTTGAGTACAACCTCAGGACAAATATTCACCAAAACCGACCTTGGACAAAAAATGTTACAGCCGTTCTGCTTTTCTGCTATTAAAAGTTCTAAAAAATTAGTAATTTCCCATGTTGGGAAATTCTAAATATGAAGACGTTCATAGCCACTCCGCACCAAAATCTAAGCTTGATATCAGCGCATAGTAAATGCCAATTTCGGTGGATTTAATCGGCCCATTCCACCCTACTAGCTCATTTACTAACACAAGACATTTCACCCATGTCAATTTCAATTTTCACCCCCAAGTCATTTGTAATATAATTTGTTTTTTTTAATATAATTTCCTCCCAGGTCAATTTTAATTTTCAACTAAGTCATTTGTATAATGATTAGTCATTTTGCCCGGGCAGCGTCGGTCCCTCCTATTCTCCTTCAAAATCCCATTGCTGGTCTTTAAAATACCGTGGGTGGGTGTGGGGGTGGGTGGGGGACTTTCCCTTTGGCAAATAAATGTGCAGAGGTCGACGCACGACACAATCTTGGTTTATTCCACTCAAAGAAAGAGGAAATCGACATAAAGTAAAATTATTAACAAAATCATCTATAACCTAACCCCTCCTTATCTTAAGAATCTCATAAACATAGAACCCACAAACCATTATTCTCTTCGTAATGAAGACAAATTAAAAGAAATTCGATGCCGTGCTGAAATTTTTGCTAAATCATTTATCCCATCCAGTATAAGAGAGTGGATTAAACTCAGTACCCCTGCAAGGAATTCTAGAACTCTGACCATTTTCTTCGGTCATTTATTCAAATCTGATATCAAAGTTCATTCGCTTTATTATAAATTTCACCGGAAACCTCAAATTATTCATTGTAAATTACAACTGCTCTGACCTGCAGGGTCACAAATTCCTAAGACATGTTGCCGACAGTCCCACCCTACACAAATTACAACACGATTTTTAAAAAATATAAACTGTTTTTTAATCGGCTCCACAACCTACAGTCTTGACACTAGGAAGAAGAATTTCGAACCTATGTATCCAATGTTCAACACCAAACGTTACAGTCTCTGGCGATGCTCTTTTAAATATCACTCCATAGTTAATTATTTGAATAACGTCCGTGGCTTGGTTGTATTTTGTAAAGTGGAAAATAAAAATCAGGAAAACTATCCAGAATCTGGTTAAAGTTCAACATTCTCTGTTTTGTTGGTTTTTAAACGATGGTCTGTTATTAAACTGTCTGGTTCTTGGTTGATGATAGTTGTTTTGGTACTGAGATCTTTGTGGACGGTAATGGTTGTTTTGGTGCTGTGGCCTTTGCTGATAGTATTCATTGTCTTGATACTGCGGCCTTTGTTGATGGAACTCGTTGTTTTGATACCGTTGGTTAGGTTGCTCATCGCTGGTATTCACACTGCTAGCTGCTGCTACCACAGTATCTGAAGGTTGTAGCATGGCTACTCGATTGGCTATCATAATAACATTTTTTAAATCTTTTATTGTCTTCGGATTTGTCTGAGTTACACTGGCTCTCATTCTAGGCAACACATTTTCTATTGCCGTGTAAACAATTCTTCAGGTACTTTCCCTTTACTAGCGAAAGCAATTTATCCCAATTTTGCAACATATTATTCAATGCCTTCGCTTGTTTGCTGTTACAATTGGTACTTTAATTTAGACATATCGAGAACATATTTATATTCGTTCAAAAATAGTTGTTTTACGTTGTCAAAATTAACCATTTGTGTAACTGACAGATTTTGAAACCACAATTTAGCTTCACCACTAAGATAAAAAGATAAATTTGATAATTTTAATTTATCATCGTTCACTTCCTGAATTGCCATTAGATTTTTGAAGTCGACTATAAAAGATGAGGCTGTTTCGTCGCCAGATCCAGTAAATTTTGCCAAATGAATAGAAGTCATTGTGTATGTGTGGCTAATGTTTTCTTCTGTCTGGATAGTTAAGGATTGGAGTTCCGGTTGGGTCACTCACGGCAATTTTTTACTTACGGTTGTTTCCGTATTTAAAGTTTCGGCTTCGGTAATTTCCGCTTCTGTCAGGGCGGTTTGTTTCCCTACGTGGCTGCGTAATCTCCGAATTATATTGCCTACAGGTAATCCTAACGTATCGTTTCAGAAAGTTTGACGCGTCACCATTAATTATACTAAAAACCAATCTAAAATGTTACACAATAAAGGACTCGTCTAGTGTCTCTTTAATCCGTCAATATTCTTATGTAACAGAGTTAAGCTGTTATCTATAAACGTCAACAAGGAAATATTACTCTAGTTTTAAAATAAAATATGTAATTTAAATTTTATTAATTAAATACGTACACAAACTATATATGAAAATATGCATTACTACAATATTTCATCGTCTATTCTATGTATAATTTTGGCAAGCCTGTCTAGTGTTGCCTATTATAGTATTATTAACAAAACTTGCTATGCTTGTATATTTTAACCCATTTTATTATATTTATTTAATATGCACGTGTTTGCCATTATTACTGTGAATATACACCAATTTTGTATTAATAAGATAATGAATACAATTTTTTTAGGGAGAGGGGCTTTACATAGGCTAAGCATGTTCCCCAATCCCATTCAGATAACCTGAATAAAAATATTGTTTAACAAGCCAACAGTGAGGCTGATGTCCCCCGCCGAAATCCCAAAATAAACAGATGACACATATTAATTAATCGCACATTTTTTTTTTTTTCAAAAGTATGGAGCAATCAAACTATACACTAAGTTTCACCACTCTATATCAGATAGAATCAAGATGATGTTGTCTCAAATCATCAACCAATGAAATTGAGTAGCTTTAGCTCGCAAAGTTAGTCAAGACTTTCACCTAATGAACATTTACATCAAGTTTAAACCTTCTACCTCAATGAAAAACAGAGTTGTTATGTTCCAAAGTCTTGTCTAATCAAATTACTTATCGTTCCTTAGCCTAAGCAGAAAATTCCCACTATCAAACTTAGTCAAAGTAATGATATAATGAATCTATATTCCGAGTTTCATCGCCCTCACTTCATTATAACGAAAGCAACCATGCCCCAAAGCATCAACCAATGACACTTCATTATAACGAAAGCAACCATGCCCCAAAGCATCAGATTGCTTATCTCTGTTTACTGTAAGCAGAAAATGTCCATCGTCGAACTCCACCAATGCATTCACCTAATTAAAGCCTACAGCAAGTTTGAACATTCTAGCTCAGTTACAAGGAGGGTTATTGTGTTCCAAAGTCTCAGCCAATCAAATTGCTAATCACTCTGCTTACCCTGAGCAGAAAATGCTCATTATCAATACACGAAGTTTCATGACTCTCATTAAATTAGGACTAAAGTTATCGTGTCCTAAACATCACCCTTGCTTAATTAGGACTAAAGTTATCGTGTCCCAAATCATCAACCAATCAAATTGCTTATCTCTGCTTACCATAAGCAGAAAATGCTCATCTTCAAACTCCCTGAAGGCATTGACCTAATAAACACATATATCCTGAACAGAAAATGCTCATGATCAAACTTACTGGAGGTATTTATGTAATGAAACTATGCACCAAATTTCTCACTCTCAATTAGGACTAAAGTTATCGTGCCCCAAAGCATCAACCAATTAAATTGCTTATCTCTGCTTACACTGAGCAGAAAATGTTCATCTTCGAACTTCATCACCAAACTCCATCAAGACATCGACATAATAAATATGGCAGAATATTAGATTCAAAATTCTAACATGCTATCGTCTAATTTCTTACTTCTATTCATGCAATTTCTAACGTCCATTCATGTAATTTCAAATTTCCATTCACGTATTGTTTAAATTAAGACAATGTATTATTCAACTTCTTAATTTGTTCAGTGTAAATATCAATTCTGTTTCATCTTATTTCGATTATTGAGGCGAAAAATGTCTACGTCGTTGTTGCTTTACATGTTAAGCATGAACGGCAAACAAATTTAGAATTCTGATACTTCTAACTAGCACCATCATTATGACATCGTTTGGTGACGCCACCGTGCGCTCAATTTGGCGATTGAACACCTGGTCATGACCATTCTATTGATTCAAACGACTCGCTCTCTTGGTTGAGTGGTATGGCGGAGTGTTAAAATTGAACACAACATCGAGAGAGAGAGAGAGGGGGGTGGCGTTTTAACATCCACTCGACACAAACCAGTTCATTTCGGTGTTTAAAACATGGTTCAATTTTATTTCGGTAATTCGCTTGCGCGTAGGGGTGTTTAGCAATGGGAGGACCCGGAGAAAAACTCACAAGGTTGGACAGGCGGCCCTACTCCTTGTCATGTACATCCGGGGAATCGTAACCACGCCCGTTTATTCAATGACAGACCTTATGTTACAGCGCGCACGTGCTAACCATTCGGCCATCCAACCCAACATTGAACGTGATATAAATGTATGGTTTGTAAGAGGCTGTCTTGTCTCGCTAGGCTGTGGGTCGGGGGTTCGAGAAAGTTCATCCAGATTTCCTTGCGTGGTTCCCCCTGTTAGTGTCTAGTAGTTCGGATGGGACAAAAACTCGAGGTCCCGTGTACAAATTGGGGTGCACGTAAAAGATCCCGTGACCGTATGACGTGTGTCCATCTCCATTAGCCCGATTCGGTTAAATATAAGCTAAACGGTATTTGTTCATTTTGTTAAAGACAGGTGCAGGATTTGGAGAATTTTATTTGATTTTTATACGTCCACATTCATAATGTGAACGTATTATGCCGTCGCCCCTGTCTGTGTGTGTGTGTGTGGGTCGCCTACAGGGCGCAATTCTTCATGGATTTTCTTCAAACTTTGTATACTTATTCCTTATACCCCAAGGAAAATCCCTATTGTTTTTGGTGCATGCCCGACCCCCAGAGGCAGAGCCACGACCATTTCTAGTATTTGTTTGTTTGTCGTCTACAGGCCAAATTTCTTAACTTATAATCTTGAAACATTGCATACATATTCTTTGTACCCTAAGGAATATCCCTATCGTTTGGGGTGTATGCCCAATCCGCAGGGGCAGAGCCACGCCCATTTTCTTTTCGTGTGTCTTTGTGTCGCCTACAGGGTGCAATTCTTACTGGATTTTCTTTAAACTTTGTATACTTACTCTTTATAGCCTAAGGATGACCCCTATCGTTTGGGGTGCATGCCCAACCCCCAGGGGCAGTGCCACACCCATTTTCTTTTTGTGTGTCGCCTACAGGCCACAATTCTTAATCGGTCATCTTGAAACTTAAAATACTTATTCCTTATACCCTAACGATGATCCCTTTTGTTTTGGGTGCATGCCTGACCCCCGTGGGACAGCAACGCCCATTTCTTGTATTTGTTTGTCGTCTACAGACTGCATTTCTTAATGTATCATCTTGAAACTTTGAATACTTCTTCTTGGTACCTTAAGGAAGATCCCTATTGTTTATGGTGTATGCCCGGCCCCCAGGGACAGTGCCACGCCCATTTTCTTTTTGTGGGTCTGTGTGTCACCTACAGGTCACAATTCTTAATCGATCGTCTTGAAAACTTTTTTTTATACTTATTCCTTATACCCTAAGGCTGACCACTATTATTTTTGGTGCATGCCGGATCCCCTGGGACAAAGCCACGCCCAATGCTTTTGTGTCTTGTGTTCGCCTACAGGATGCAATTCTTAACAGATCCTTTTAAAACTTTACATACCTATTACTTATACCCTAAGGATGACCCCTATTGATTTTGGTGAATGTCCCGACACCCAGGGGCAGAGCCACGCCCACTTTTTGCCTTTAGAGTGGATTATGTACATTCAAGCGAATATACCTTAGGTTGTCCAACAACTAATGGGGTCGTCCAACATCTAATAGGGTCCCGTCGTCCAACATCTAATGGGGTTCCATTGTCCAATATCTAATGGGGTCCCGTTGTCCAAAACCTAATAGGGTCCCATTGTCCAACATCTAATGGCGTTTTGGTGTCCAATGTCCAACTATTTATGGGGTTCTTTTCACAATTATTAACATCTTGAATAAAAAGAAACAAATAATATTAAGGATGTAACTCAATCATTTAATCAAAACACAAAGATGTTAAGATTTCCGCTTCAGGAGAGTGCTTGACTGCTCCAGTTCTCTGCATGTCACCTTTTTTAATGTAAGCTACTGTAATGCTAGAAATCCATGTGCCAGAAATGGTTGGTCCCTTGGGCTATGACAAAGGTCCTGTGTTTTGAGCTTTCACATCACAAATAGTATTCCATTTAAACATAGATGGGAAAGTGGTTACACTCTTTGTTTTGTCCAGGACGAACTCAAGGGCTTGTAGCATGGGTTCTTTTCGACTGTGTCAGAATATCTGAGCTTAGGAAAAGTGTTAATGAAACTCTTTTATCATTTAATCAATGTAGATAATACTGATATATAATTATGCTAAAAGAATGATGTTTTCAAGTTCTGAAACTACCATTGAATCAGAACAGAAATAAACTAACAGAATCAATTTATAACAACATAAGTAGTTTCGGGAGAGAGTAACTCACTCATTTGGTCAAAACAAGAATGTGTTAAGAACACTTCAGTTTGAGGCACATCTGCAACATATGTACTAAACGTTTTGAGTTCCTCAATGCTGTAGTTAATCATTTAGTGAAAACTTGAACATGTTTAATTTAATCATAACAGATGATATATATGAGATATATAACAGTGCAACTCAATCATACTCTACACTAACATGTTAACATCTAAATTTCAGGAACTCAATACATTAATTTTAAAAGAAGTATGTTAATATAAGTATATACTTATTATGAACAATACCATGAACTTTTGCATTCAGGGAATATATAACGTAATCGTTCAATTTAAACAGAAATATGTTAAGAATATTTCCCCTTCAGGAGAGTGCTCGAATGCTTGAGAAGTTCTCTGTATATCCCTTTTTATACGCCCACATTTTCATGTGGACGTATTATGTCGTCGCCCCTGTACATCCGGACGTCCGTCCGTCCACAATTTGTTTGTGGACTCTCTACAGGTCACAATTCTTATCCGATTTTGACGAAACTTGAAATATAGGTTTATCCCCATAAGATCTCGATTCCTTTCGATATTGGCATGTATCGGATCGGAACTTCATGGATTATGGCCCCTATTTGTACGAAATATCATGTTTTTAGCTTGTGGACCCTATACAGGTCACAATTTTGAACCGATGGTGATGAAACTTGGCATGCATGTTTATAACCCCACAATCTTGGCTCCTTTCGATATTTGCGCCCATCGGAACGTAACTTCCTGAATTATGGCCCCTGATAGTTCGAAAAATTGCCCTTTTTAGCTTGTGGTCCCTCTGGAGGTCAAAATTATTATCCGATTTAAAAAAAACCGTTTGATGATATCAGCGTTACATGGTAATGAAGGCTCAGTTCGAATTTCGTGAAAAATCGAACCAAAATTGACGGACAAAATGGCCGCCGTTTGTACGCGAATAGTGTGAGAATATGTTATATCAAGGTTGTGGACCCTATGGAGGTCACAATTTTTAACCGATTTTGATGAAACTTGACATGCATGTTTTTAACCCGAAGACCTTGGTTCCTTTCGATATTTGCGCTCATTGGTTCGTAACTTCCTGAATTATGGCCCCTGATTGTACGAAAAATGACCTTTTTTAGCTTGTGGTCCCACTGGAGGTCAAAATTATTATCCGATTTAAAAAAAAACGTTTGATTATATCACTGTTACATGGTAATGTAGATTGAGGTAAAATTTCGTGAAAATCGGACCAAATTTGACAGACAAAATGGCCGCCGTTTGTACGTGATTAGTGTGAAAATACGTTATATTAATAGTCCGGGAGCCCAGCGAGGTTTAATCAAAATATTGAGTCCAAAAGGTTTGAGGTTTGCAACACATGTTTGACCCCTAGATCATTATGGAAAGGCAAGTCTTAAGTTTTGTAACCTGTGCGTATACCTGGGAGCGCTCCCCCTAACCCCCTTAAATTTAATGGGAGTTAAAATTCAATATCCATCCACAATTTTCTTGCAAGGATTTCATACTTAGCACTTTAAAACAAAATGTATGACTTAAGATCATAAAATGTTGTGCTAATGCTACTTAAGAGCTTAATTAATTAGCGTTAATTAGTGGCCGTAATTAAAATTTAGAGTCCATGACTGAAACAAAGCCTAAAAGCTAGCTAACCAAGTCATGAAACCAAAAATATCACTTAAGAGCGACAAAAGTTGAACAAACCTTGCTTAAGACTGGTTCAAAGTGACAAAGGTCAAAGGTCACTAATTAGTGACTAATCAAAATTTAGAGTCCATAACTGAAACAAAGCCTAAAAACTAGCTTACCAAGCCAGGAAACCAAAAATATAACTTAAGAGCAACAAAAGTTGAACAAACCTTGCTTAAAAATGCTTCAAAGGTGATAAAGGTCAAAGGTCAATTTTTGGGTCTCGTAATAGGATTTGAGTGGATTTGATTAAATTGTCTTGTCCAAGATTATTTTTGTTTGGAAAACATTTCTATGAGTTTCACTTCACAAAATTCATAAGAGCATAAAATGTTGTACTAATGTTACTTAAGAGCTAATTAATCAACACTAATTTGTGACTAATTAGAATTTGGAGTCTATAGCTGAAACAAATCCTAAAAACTAGCTTACCGAGTCAGGAAACCAAAGATATAACTTAAAAGCGACAAAGGTTGAACAAACTTTGCTTAAGGCTGTTTCAAAATTGACAAAGGTCAATTTTTTGGTCTCGTAATGGGGATTGAGTCTATGGCTGAGGCAAAGCCTAAAAACTAGCTAACCAGGCCAGAAATCCACAAATATCACTTAACAGTGCCAAAAATGGAACAAACTTGGCTTAAGACTGGTTCAAAGGTGACAAACTGGTGACGAGGGTCATATTTTGTTTCACACTATGACCAATCAACCATTCAAATTGCTTATCTCTGCTTGGCCTGAAGAGACAATGAAAAACCTTGTGATGAATCATTCCTTATAGGAAATGAAAAGAAAAAAAACTGTTAAGTTTTCCAATTATTCTAAATATTGAAAATGCAAGTATAAAACTGGATGACTCTCTGGATGACTCACCAGCAACCCCAAAGATGTAATATGCCTCCAGGAGACCAAGCTACTACCAACTAAGAAAGACATCTACCTACCCGGATATACTTGTCAGAGAAGGGACAGACCGGGCAGCACGACACGTGGCGGCGGCCTTGCCATCTACGTCAGTGATAACTTAAATTATATTTCTGTTACGCTGGACGTAGCAGGCCCTCTAGAAGCAATGGGCATAGCCATCACATTGAGCAATAATACAAAATTGACAATAGTGAATGTCTATGCACCCCCTCAAGTCACGATAAAATCAGTAGACTTCCAGTCACTTCTCGACCAGCTTCCACAGGGCGAATCTGTGTTCTGTGGGGATTTCAACGCAAAACACGCTCTGTGGGGGTCACCGAGGAATGACTGTCGGGGGACTAGCCTGTGCTCAATAATAGAAGGGAACGACCTATGCGTACTGAACGATGAGAGCCCTACTTTTATTGGAGGAAATGCCCCACCTTCACACCTAGATCTCACGCTCTGTAGGCTTGGTATGGCAAACCGCTGCGACTGGCAAGTACACGAAGATGAAACACTTGGTAGTGACCACCTACTGATAGAATTCTGCATCCAATGTAAAACAACCAGGGAAGTCTATAACGGGAAACCCAATTGGAAAATAAAAGAGGCTGATTGGGCTAACTTCCGTGTAAACTGCCTTGAGTGGAAAGAGGATGACATCATCGATTCCAACATCGACGTGTACGCTGCCAACATCACATGTGCTATTATAGGTGCCGCAGACGACTCCATTCCCAAGACTTCTGGAGGGAAACCAAGGATTAGAAAACCTTGGTGGTCACCAGAATGTCAGAAGGCGGTTAACGAAAGAAAGAAGGCACTACGCCTACGGAAACGCCACTACAATGAAGTCAACCACCAAAACTACCTGAAGTTGAAATACGCCGCAAGAGACACCATCCGGAAGGCACAAAGCGGACACTGGATGACTTTCTGTAATGCGTTGAACCAAAACACGCAAACAGGTGTCGCCTGGAAGAAGCTGAACGCCATGAACGGGAAGCGCAGATCATTCAACATACCAAACCTAAAGAATGGAGATGAGTACGCTACCAACGGCAATGAAAAGGCAGACCTACTTGCGAAAGCGTTCGCTGACGCAAGCAGGGACGAAAACCAATCACCAGAGTTCCTGAAGAGAAAGGAAATCTTTTACTCACAGCACCCTTCATTAGAAATTGAACCTAATGAAGGGGCTAAACCAATCAATCTACCCTTCTCTGGGGAGGAGCTAAATAAGGCTCTTTCCCTAAAGAAGGATAGTGCTCAAACATCTGCCTAGAAATGCCAAAAGGATACTACTAAACTTCTTCAACACATCCTGGCTGGCAGGAGAGGTACCTAAAGAATGGCGGAAAGCCAACGTCATCCCTCTTCCAAAACCAGGTAAAGAGAGAACAAAGGCAGAGTCTTATCGACCAGTAAGCTTGACATCCACACTGTGCAAAACCTTGGAAACAATGGTTAACATCCGACTACAGTTCTATCTGGAGAGCAACCGACTGATAGACGAAAATCAAAGCGGGTTCAGGAAAGGGCGTTCAACAATGGACCACTTGGTGAGACTACAGCAAGTCATGTCCCAGGCACTCCTCTCTGGGAACCTGTTATGTGCCGTGTTCGTAGATTTAACTAAGGCTTTCGATTTAGTCTGGCTAGACGGGCTGCTCTTCAAGTTAGGACGTATTGGTATAACGGGCATAATGTTTCGGTGGATCAAAAGCTTTCTGAGCGATAGAAGGATACAGGTGAATGTTGGCAGATTCCTGAGTGCCGAGCAAACATTAGAAAATAACACGCCTCAGGGGTCGGTTATCAGTCCCACTCTCTTCAATATCATGATCAACGACATACAGAAATCCTCCTACCTCGACGCCAAAACTGAGTTAGCTAAATTTGCTGATGATAGTACCATATGGAGGACAGGGAGGCATTTTTGTGAACTACAAAAGAATATGCAAAAGGCCTTAGACAAATTCATGACATGGGCAAACGACTGGGGATTTAAAGTTTCGGAGAAGAAAACGGTCGGCATGCTTGTAAGCAGGGATAGTGGGATAAGCAGAATGGCTCTTTGTATGAACGGGAAAACCATCGAGTTCAAAGACCAAACCAAGTTCCTTGGCGTAATCTTTGACCGAAGGCTGACCTGGAAACCGCACATCGACGAGACTGTAGATAGATGCACCAAAATCCTAAACTTAATGAGGAAAATAACGGGCAGCACATGGGGGGCCAACAGAGTTACACTAATGATGGTGTATCGTGCTCTAATACGATCTGTATTAGACTACGGCTCTCTGGCCTTCATGAACTGCGCGCCATTACTCTTAAGGAAGCTTGACACCATCCAATACAAAGCTCTGTGTATTGCGACTGGCGTAGGGCAAGGGACTAGGAGAGAGGCACTACTGCAGGAAGTCGGGGAGTTGCTCCTATCCCTAAGAAGAAAAGAACTAGCGACAAGGTACTGGGCTAAGATCTCGCAACTGGGTGCAAGATCTCCAACTTTTGTCAGTCTACAAAATACAAGATATGTGACAGATCCAAGAAAGAAAAGCTTTGGACAAGGTATCAGGGAAACAATCAAGGAACTGCGACTGGGGGAGCTCGTGATAAAAGAACACGACCCCCCAGCGATCGCCCCTTGGACGCTCCCTATACCGCCGGTCAATCTAGATCTGTTACAGAAAACCGACAAGAAAAACAACCCCACTGCTGCACGAGCTTTCTCGCTAGAACACCTGGAAGACAACTGGCCGTCCGATGACTGGGACCATGTGTACACGGATGGCTCACGCAACCCTGAAAGGGGCACCAGCTCGTTTGGAATATACCTGCCAAACGGGGAACAGGGAATAAGCAGGAAACTGCCCAATAACTGTTCGGTGTACACTGCAGAGCTTGTGGCCATTCGTGACGCTATATCATGGATTTCCCATCAAAAGACTAGTAAGTTCGTCATTCCAAGCGACTCCCTGAGCAGTCTGATTTCAATCCAAACTGACAACTCGGACTCAAGACCAGAAGTCATTTTGGAAATCAGGCAGCTGTACCAGAGGGTCTTAGAGAAGGGAAGCAAAGTAGAGCTCGTGTGGATTCCATCACATGTCAACATTGGAGTAAACGAGGAGGCAGATCGACTCGCAAACGAAGGTCTCAAGGATACAGCACCACTCCGCACCATAGACTACAGCACCACGGAAATCTACAGTATGGTTAAAAGACAGGTCAATTCAATCTGGGAATTAAAACTCGTTGAACTTGACACATACAGATTCCGGCTGGATGACAAAATTTACACGAAGACAGCAATCAATCACCCTAGAAGAGATATATGCAGATTTATATCGAAACTAAGGGTGAAAGAGCGGCTGTGAGACCACAAACACCAAGTCATCGTCTGTGAGTGCGGAGAAGAATGTACCACCAACCATGTCCTGGTAGACTGCGAGGTATACAAGGAGAAGAGAAGGGCACTAGTGAGAATAATGGGAGACCAACAACAAACCATTCAACACTAAGAACCTACTCTTCCCTAGACCAGATCTGAAACTACAAATCTTCGAACAAATCCACGCCCTACTGGACACAGTTGGACTAAGTAGAATTGTGAAGTAAGAGGGGGTCATGATTAGACGGGCCCGGCATCTAAACACTAAACTACATAGGGGATTTATACCAAACTGGCAGGATAGTGGAGTAAGGGAGGGTCACGATCAGACAGACTCGGCATCTAAACACTATTCCGCCAAAAAACAGACACCAAACCTACAGAATAGGATAGTGGAGTAAGGGGAGGTCACGATAAGACGGGCCTGGCACCTAAACACAAATCCCACAAAGATGACATCTACCAAACTAAGCAGGATAGTGGAGTAAGGGGGAGTTTCGGTCAGACATATTCGGCACCTAAACACTATTCCGTAAATAAAACTGATACCAAACCCATAGAGTGGGATAGTGGATAAGGGGAGGCTACCATAAGACGGGCCTGGCACCTAAACACTAACCCCAAACGATGACACCAACCAATCGAGAAGCAAACGAGATCATCTACCAAATGATATGTTTTTTATTAAATAAAGGGAAGAACTTCCCACTAAACCCAATCCATGGCTTAAAGCCAAATGGAAAGATTGCAAAATCATATTCTAAAAAAACAGGAATCAGCTTCGGCTCTCCTAAGTCTTGTCTGCGATATCACTTATGTGGAAGCAGACGTTAAACACCAAGTAGTAGTAGTAGTAGTAGTGGAACGCAGACAATTAGATAATAAATTAGTCCATATGAAGATACAATAATATATGATTCAAAACATTTATGTGTTTTCCTTAACATGGATATTTACGGGAATGTCTTCCTTGGTGAAAAAAGGGGTTGAAATCCGAAAGTTATTTGCAGTATAATGCTATCAAGACTTATACGGTTTACTTACAAGATATTGTACTAGATAAGATGTTAATTGCATCAAAACGTTCATTTGGGACACCATGAATACATACATATTTAGACATAGTTGTATACTACAAATAATACATGCAGTATAGAAAACATATATGTACACACGAGGAATACATTCATACAGATATATGATACTTTTGTTAGCTGTTAGTCTTGTTTTATCAATCTTCATTCTACTACATGGTTTATCGTTCCTAACTATTTCCAATTGTAAATTAGATTTACTGTGGAATATGGCACGAAGTTCTGAATGTAATGCTGTTTTGGGGGATTTCATTGCGTCCAACCCAGAACAATTTAAAGTTATCAAAAGTAGTTCAGAACTGTCTATGTGATTAATTACAAAAGTCAATATGTGTATTCCACCAATGCTACATCAATTTATTTATGCAAAGTGTATATTTTTGAAACAATGGGTTTTTCGGATAAAACCAGTGATTCTTTCCCATATAAAAAACTGTTTTATGTACATGTTTTTTCCCGATTGTTAATACCTCTTAAAGATCATATACCCATGTTCTGTTGTCTTATTTAATCCTTCTTCAACTGCAGTGCCGGATTAACCTTGTGTGGGCCCGGGACAAACCAATTGTGCGGGGCCCAATTGTTGTTTGTTCAAATTGTTCGTAATAACCGCGGATCATACTAGTATGTACTCCGCCCCCTTGAGTGCCTGCGGTATTTTCCGCCAGTCCCAGGGCCTCTAATATCTTTACTGCCAAGGGCCCCAATCCTCGCCCATTCAGCCCTGGAACTGGTTGGCTCAGTCTGGGATAAAATATTAGTATGACATAGAATTGTGGGGGCCCCTAAATGTGGGCGGCCTGGGACATTTTTTCCACTTTGCCCCCCTTAGATCTGGCACGGCTCAACTTTGACTCAATAATAACAACGTTGCTATTAAAATTTTAGGCATAACATTTGCAAAAGTTGGTTCCTTATAAAAAGCAATCTATAAAAAAGATATTGGTACAATTTTTAGCAAAAAAATCTGACTTGGATATATGAAATACAAATATTATTGTAAAACTGATATAAATTTGGAATTATAATTAACATATTAAAAGCATCCATTTTGCATATAGAAAGTAGCATCGATGGAATATATAGATAGACTTCTGTAATTAATGACATAGACAGCTTTATTTCTAGTATGCGACTATGTCTAAATATATAATGTATACATGTCGTCCTGAATGGATGTTCTGGTGCAATGAACATCTTATCTAGCAGTAACATCTTGTAAGTAAACAGTATAACCCACTCTTGATAGCATTATACTGAAAATAACTTTCGGATATCAACCCTTTTTTCACCAAAGTAAATATCGATGTTAAGGAGAACACATAAATCTTTTGAATCATATAAATATATATCGTTATTAATATTATCGAATTGTCTGCATTTTTCAAAAACAGATAGTTATCTAGTTCAAAAATTCCATTCATTTCCTATAAGGAATGATTCGTCGCATAGTTTTTCGTTGTCTATTTAGGCAAGCAGAGATAAGCAAGCAATTTGAATGTTTGATTGGTCATAATGTGGCCCAAAATATTATGACCTTTGTCACCTTTGAACAGGGGCGGATCCAGGAATTTTTGCAGGAGGGGGTTTGATGGGTTCCTGTTGAAATCTGTCAGTCATCGTCTCTAAATTACAGGAGAGAAATCATTTTTGTAATGATCTAGGATCTTACTGTGATATAATTTCATTGATGCAAGGCATTCATTTTGTTTTATATAGCTGAGAAGGGTTGGGTTTGGACCCCCCCCCTCCTCTGGATCCGCCCCCGTTAAAGCAGTCTTAAGCAAGGTTTGTTCAACTTTTGTTGCTCTTAAGTGATATTTATGGCCTCCTGACTTGGTCAGCTAGCTTTTAAGCTTTGTTTCAGTTATGGACTCTAAATTTTAATTACGGTCAGTAATTAGTGCTAATTAATTAGCTCTTAAGTAACATTAATACAACATTTTATGCTCTTAAGTCATGAATTTGGTGCAGTGAAACTCATAGAAATATGTTTTCCAAACAAAAATAGTCTTGGACAAGACAATTTAATCAAATCCACTCAATCCCTATTACGAGACCCCAAAATTGACCTTTGACCTTTGTCACCTTTGAATCAGTCTTTAGCAAGGTTTGTTCAACTTTGGTTGCTCTTAAGTTATAATTTTGGTTTACTGGCTTGGTAAGCCAGATTTTAGGCTTTGTTTCAATTATGGACTCTAAATTTTAATTACAGTCACTAATTAGTGACCTTTGACCTTTGTCACCTTTGAACCAGTCTTAAGCAAGGTTTGTTCAACTTTTGTCGCTCTTAAGTGATATTTTTGGTTTCATGACTTGGTTAGCTAGCTTTTAGGCTTTGTTTCAGTCATGGACTCTAAATTTTAATTACGGCCACTAATTAATGCTAATTAATTAAGATCTTAAGTAGCATTAGCACAACATTTTATGATCTTAAGTCATACATTCTGTTTCAAAGTGCTAAATATGAAATCCTTGCAAGAAAATTGTGCATGGACATTGAATTTTAACTCCCATTAAATTTAAGGTGGTTAGGAGGAGTGCTCCCAGGTCTACGCACAGGTTACAAAACTTAAGACTTGCCTTTCCATAATGATCTAGGGGTCAAATATGTGTTCCAAACCTCAAACCTTTTGGACTCAACATTTTCAT
The DNA here is from genome assembly GCA_963678685.1 of Patella ulyssiponensis. Taxonomy (NCBI): domain Eukaryota; kingdom Metazoa; phylum Mollusca; class Gastropoda; family Patellidae; genus Patella; species Patella ulyssiponensis. The sequence continues at coordinate 55,600,394 of OY783232.1, read as the reverse complement.
TAAACCTCACTGGGCTCCCGGGTTATAAGGTTGTGGACCCTATAGAGGTCACAATTTTGAACCGATGTTGATGAAACTTGACATGCATGTTTATAACCCAAAGATCTTGGCTCTTTTCGATATTTGCGCCCATTGGATCGTAATTTCCTGAATTATGGCCCATGATTGTCCGAAAAATGACCTTTTTATACGCCCACATGGAAATGTGGTCGTAGATTGCCGTCGCCCCCGTCCGTCCGTCTGTCGGTCCGTCCGTCGGTCCGTCCGTCCGTCCGTCCGTCCATCGTCCACAATTTCTTGTGAACGCTCTAGAGGCTAAAGTTAATATCCGATTGACTTGAAATTTATACACGGTGTTTAAGGTCGTGAGACGAAGAAGCCTATTGATTTTCAGCGATATCCGATAATTACTACCAGAGTTATGACCCTTGATCACTTTGAAAAATCTTGTGAACGCTCTAGAGGCTATAGTTAATATCCGATTGACTTTAGATTTATACACAGTGTTTAAGGTCAGGAGACGAAGAAGCCTATTGATTTTCGGTGATATCTGATAATTACTGCCAGAGTTATGACCCTTGATCACTTTGAAAAATCTTGTGAACGCTTTAGAGGCTAAAGTTAATATCCAATTGACTTTAAATTTATACACAGTGGTTAAGGTCGTGAGACGAAGAAGCCTATTGATTTTCAGCGATATCCGATAATTACTACCAGAGTTATGACCCTTGATCACTTTGAAAAATCTTGTGAACTCTCTAGAGGCTATAGTTAATATCCGATTGACTTTAAATTTATACACAGTGTTTAAGGTCATGAGACGAAGAATCCTATTGATTTTCGGTGACCTCTGATAATTACTGCCAGAGTTATGACCCTTGATCACTTTGAAAAATCTTGTGAACGCTTTAGAGGCTAAAGTTAATATCCAATTGACTTTAAATTTATACACAGTGGTTAAGGTCGTGAGACGAAGAAGCCTATTGATTTTCAGCGATATCCGATAATTACTACCAGAGTTATGACCCTTGATCACTTTGAAAAATCGTGTGAACTCTCTAGAGGCTATAGTTAATATCCGATTGACTTTAAATTTATACACAGTGTTTAAGGTCATGAGACGAAGAATCCTATTGATTTTCGGTGACCTCTGATAATTACTGCCAGAGTTATGACCCTTGATCACTTTGAAAAATCTTGTGAACGCTTTAGAGGCTAAAGTTAATATCCGATTGACTTTAAATTTATACACAGTGTTTAAGGTCATGAGACGAAGAAGCCTATTGATTTTCGGTGATATCCGATAATTACTACCAGAGTTATGACCCTTGATCACTTTGAAAAATCTTGTGAACACTCTAGAGGCTATAGTTAATATCCGATTGACTTTAAATTTATACACAGTGTTTAAGGTCATGAGACAAAGAAGCCTATAGATTTTCGGTGATATCTGATAATTACTGCCAGAGTTATGACCCTTGATCACTTTGAAAAATCTTGTGAACGCTTTAGAGGCTAAAGTTAATATCCGATTGACTTTAAATTTATACACACTGTTTAAGGTCATGAGACGAAGAAGCCTATTGATTTTCAGTGATATCCGATAATTACTACCAGAGTTATGACCCTTGATCACTTTGAAAAATCTTGTGAACACTCTAGAGGCTATATTTAATATCCGATTGACTTTAAATTTATACACAGTGTTTAAGGTCATGAGACAAAGAAGCCTATAGATTTTCGGTGATATCTGATAATTACTGCCAGAGTTATGACCCTTGATCACTTTGAAAAATCTTGTGAACGCTTTAGAGGCTAAAGTTAATATCCGATTGACTTTAAATTTATACACACTGTTTAAGGTCATGAGACGAAGAAGCCTATTGATTTTCAGTGATATCCGATAATTACTACCAGAGTTATGACCCTTGATCACTTTGAAAAATCTTGTGAACGCTCTAGAGGCTAAAGTTAATATCCGATTGACTTTAAAGTGTGTAAGGTCATGATAAGAAGAAGGCTGTTGATTTTCAGCAATATCCGATAATTCCTGCCTGAGTTATGACCCTTGATCACTTTGAAAAATCTAAAATTAATATCCGATTGACTTTAAATTTATACACACTATTTACGGTCATGATACAAAATAGCCTATTTATTTTCAGCGATATCCGATAATTACTGCCAGAGTTATGACCCTTGATCACTTTGAAAAACCCTGTGAATGCTCTAAAGGCTAAAGTTAATATCCGATTGACTTTAAATTTGTACACAGTGTTTAGGGTCATGATACGAAGAATCCTATTTGATTTTCAGTGATATCTGATAATTTCTGGCAGTTGATCACTTTGAAATATCTTGTGGACAAAGGCCTTGAGACAAACCATCAAAACTATTCTAATCATTTCTGATAATTATTTAATGGGCTATTACTCGTAATAAAATTATCATGTGTTGTAAATGTTCTCCTTACTGATAAAAGAAACAATATGCGACAACCCTTGTTGACTGCCCGGACGACTTAGCTGTTGTGGGCGTATGTTTCGTTGCCTGGCAACCTATCTTTTAGCTTGTGGTCCCTCTGGAGGCCAGAATTATTATCCCATTTAAAAAACCGTTTGATTATATCACCATTACATCGTAATGAAGGTTGAGGTCGAATTTCATGAAAATCGGACCAAAATTGACTGAAAAAATGGCTGCCGCTTGTACGCGAAGAGTGTAAAAATATGGTATATCATGGTTGTGAACCCTGTAGAGGTCACAATCTTCATTCAGTTTTGATGAGACTTGAAACACATGTTTACAACTTAACAGTCTTAGTTCCTGTCGATATTTGTGCATATCGGATTGTAACTTCCTGAATTATGGCCCCTGATTGTACGAAAAATGACCTTGGGGTCAGAATTATTATCCCATTTAAAAAAACGTTTGATTATATCACTGTTACATCGTAATGAAGGTTGAGGTCGAATTTCGTGAAAATCGGACCAAAATTGACAGCTGTTCTTGTCAGGGCATCCATCCTTCATCACTAACAAGGGGAAACCACTCCAGAAAATCTAGATGAACTTTGTCACCCAATGCAGGGATCAAACACCTAACCTCAAGGCTACCGAGCCAGCATCTTACCCACTTAGCAACATGATCCCCAGTCGAATTTGAAATGAACCTTTATAACCCAAAGATCTTAATTCAATTCGATATTTGTACATATCAAATTCTAACTTAATGATGTAGGAAAAATCACTTTCTGTATTGCTTGTTCTCTATCCATCTCTCGAAAATGTGGGCGTATCCTGCCTGGCAGTGCCAGCCTATGTTTTAACGTGGGTAATATGCCAGGAATGGTTGGTCATATGGGCTATAACAAGGGTCCTGTAGGCTGTTTTAAAGTGGGAATTTAATATTTTCCAAGAAAGTCAAAACATGTTTATTTCTATGTCTTTTGCTCAATAGGTTGTCAACTCACTATTATACAACACATCGGAAATAATAACACAATTACCTCCTTGTTTTCCAAATTCCCCCGTGCAATAGCTATCTTCAAACGTTTGAATTTAATGTTGAAAGTGATATTTTTGCCAATTTCTCAACTGGCAATAGTGAATTATAGGATTATTCTTTAACAAGGTTGGACTGTTTATAGATACCATCTATTTTCAGGCTTTATTTTAATATGTTTTAAAAAATATAACTTAAAAATATGAAATTGCAGCTTGAAGGTTTCACATGACGAATAGTATCACATTCAAAGTGCAAAGTAATCTCCGACTGGGCAAATTGTCAAACATCAATAGGGAAAATGGCTACTCTTTGTTTTGTCCACATGACGAATTAAACATGAACTTTTTCAGTTTCTGGAAACTTTTTTATCATTTAATCAATGCAGATAATACTTATTTATAATTATGTTAAAAAATGATGTTTTCACTATCTGAAATTATCATTTAATCCATACAGAAACAAACTAACAACATAAATAGTTTTGAGAGAGTGTAACTTACTCATTTAGTCAAAACTGGAACATGTTTAAAACACTTTTAAAGCTTTAAAGGCTCTAAATCATTAAATCACTACAGCATTCACACCATAGGAACGTTTCAGTTTCAGTAGAGTGTTACTCATTTTCTTTTTTATAGTTTCCAAACTTCGCTTATGGACAAGTCCCTTGTTCAAGAGACATTACGCTGTGCATTTTGTAGGGATGGGCGATATCCGCTATTTTCAACATTGCGATATTTCGATATTCATATTGTGATATAGATTTATATATTGTGGCGATATCCAACATGAATTTTGTTTGTAAAATAATCGTGATATAGACCATTATTATAGCATGTGTATTGTATTTTTTTCATATTTTGACAAACAGGGTAAGGGGGGGGGGGGCACTTTAGTCCCTACATGCCAGATTTGGTCTGCATACATACATGTATAAGAAATGAAATGGGGTTTAAAGTCCTACCCTTCTGCACCTAAACTGGGCTAATGGAAGACGGGCATACGCCATACAGTGTGCTATGAGGGAAATTTTGCCCGGGCAGCGGCGCTACGGCCTACTCTTATATCGAATTCCAACTGCCAGGGGATCTTGTTCGTGCTCGCCAATGCGTACACGGGACCTCGGTTATTCGTCCCATCCGAACGACTAGACAGCTGCCCTTGTCAGGCCCTCCTTCTGTATCACTGACAAGGGGAAACCACGCCGGAAAATCGAGATGAACTTTCTCGGCCTATACAGGGATCGAACACCCGACCTCCAGGCTAGCGAGCATATAAGAAACAAATATTACCTAGAATACCAAGTCATAACATTTTAATCTTAGAATTAACTCAAAAGTAAAAACAAAACACAAAACAAAACAAACCCACTTTATGCGGTTATTTCAAAAAAAGTCAGAATTGCGAAATTAATAAGTTTTCATTTCCCATTCTTTGGGAACTTTAAAACACCAGTAGTAGTCTAAAATACAAAATCAATCAAGTTCAACAATTTCAGCTCTCTTTTCAATCTAAATGTTTAGCCAAAAAGACCAACATGTTGACTTTTGCTGGTTTGAGGCGTGTTCTCGAACAAGTAACTACGTTTCCGGAAGTACTGAATAAACGTTCTGATGGACATGAAGTTGCAGGCGCACATAAGTATGTTCGGGCGCATAAGGCTAGGTGAGGATAAATATTGCAATAGTCCTTCCACCAACTTAAAGGATCGTGCTCGAAGTCAATAGATGGGAGCAAAAGGTAACGTTCGAATTCTTTCACGATTTGTTCTTCCGGTGATAACGATACATCTGCTTCAGATGATTCTCTCCTCTTAAACAATTTCCCTAGATTCATCTTTGCTTTTTTCTTTGCACCACACTACCATCATCTTGGGACATACTTTCAGCTGTATCAGAATATGGCGATGATGTAATGACACCACAGGTGGTTTTATTCTAGTTGATGCGATAAGTCTGACCAGTGTTTCGTTGATTACAGACTGTGTACTAGGTATGAGATATTTGTCTGTATATCTAGGGTCTAGCATGGTTGCTATATCTAAAAGAGCCCTTGATTCTGAATCTGACTCAGCCGAATATGTTTCATTTAAATATTTCAAAATCTTTGATTTTATTTCTTGGGTCATCTCAGTATCCTCTGGTTCGTTGACTAAAATTTCATTATTTAGCAAATGTAATACTGCTACTACTGATGAAATCGATACATAATCTTAGGGAAAATCTTCGCCACTAAGGGCATCGGTGAAATCGGCCAAAGCTTTGTTAATAGACACCATGACACATACAGTCTGCCATTTTGGTATTAATGACAAACTTTTGCGGTCTGAAGAGAGGACTTGCGTGATTGCTTTCTCTTGTTCTAAATATCTTCCTATCATTGATTAAAGAGATCCCCAACGCGTGTCGCAGTTCGATATTAAACAGTTTTCTGGCATATGTAATTTTTGTTGTATTTTCAAAAGTTCACGTTTTTTCCTCCAGGAATAAGAGAATGCCGATACTACTTCTTTAAAGGAAGCTACAGCCTTGTCGATGCGCTGGTCCTTTAATGCATTGTTTATGGCCATATTCAATATGTGTCCAAAACACTGGAGACGAATATAATTATGTAATGATACCGCTTGTGTGATATTGGCTCCATTATCAGTTGTTAGGCATACCATGTCAGTTTCTCGAAAGTCCCATACTGTAATGATCTCCCTCAAAACCAATACTAAATTTTCAGCTGTATGATCAGACAGTAATATAAGGTCTCAAGATTTCTGGAATTGACTCGCCAATTCTCGTCTCTAAAATGTACGGTGAAACCCAAGTAAGGCTCCATATTTCGGCTGCTCCACATATCTGTAGTTGGTCCAAAATAACAAACAGGCCTACGTCTGATCTCCTCTAAAACCTTATCATGCACAGTGTTCTACAAAGCATGGATGGCAATGTCTGAAAAATATTTTCTACCAGGTAAACAATATCGAGGTTAAAAGGTTTTCATCATATTTCGCAAACCACTTTTCTCAACAGTAAATATGGGTATCATATCTTTTGCCAAAAGTGGGTAACTGAATTTGTCATGGATATCCACTTCTGAGATTTGTTATCATAAGAAAATGAGTCCTTTAGCGACATCTGGGTGGTGGTGGTGGTATCACAAGAAGGAAGCTTTCTATTTTTGATACTTTGCTCATTAAAACTACCTTTAACGGTTTCAAGTTTCTGTTTATATGCGGTATATTTCGTGGGGTGATGAAATTTGAGGTGTTGATACAGGTTCGTTGTATTCCCCCTTTAGCCCCGACTGTTCGCATACAAACTCGACAATGAATAGCTGTACAATTCGTCACACCCGAAATACAACCAAACATCGCTTGTACAATTTTTCTTTGGAACAAGTTGTCGTCCGCCTCTACATAACGGGTTTGGGTCAGATTGATTTGATAGTAACGAATTTTCGCCAGAATCTTGGTTTATGTTATGAACTTCTGTTCGATAATAGCGCGTAGCGGACCATTAGTTTCTGCCTTATGGCCCCTGATTGTACGAAAAATCACTTCTCTATTAGCTTGGTCTTGGTATTGTTCTCTACCACATATTTGAAGTTTTTCATGAATATTGGAAAGTGTAATATATTTGAACCATTAAATGGTTTCAGTTATTGGGCTGGTAACGCTTGTTGCCTTTGACTTTCTATTAATTTGGTTAAAATAGTAGATATTTCTGGTTCAGATTTCGTCACAGAATTATTTCTGTGTCTCGATTCACATCCACATGTTCTTTTTCACTAATGTTTATAGGACTGTTTACACGATTGTTAATGTTCACTATAGGGGGATGTTCACAGAATTGTTACTGTACATAGCAGGTATCACAGGGTCAGGCGCGCTTACAGCATTCACGACAGGTGTCACAGGGTCACGCGTGCTTAAGTATTCACAACATGTACCACAGGGTCATGCATGCTTACAACATCCACAGCAGGTGTCACAGGGTTGCATATGTTTACTGCATTGTTCACAAGGTAAGTGTTATTCAAAAGTTGCACAGGCCTTTTAAAGGAAATTTCAGAGTCCACCTGAACGTTTTTTTATTAACTTCTGCGGCACTTGATAATTTAGATCTCAATAACAATTCTTCTTCTTTTCTGTTAATCTTGTCCTTAATTCATGTTCTCTACGCAGTCGTTCTGCCTTTTCAGATGCTAGTCGAATCCCTTCTTCAGCTTTTTTGAAATTCTAAGCGGCTCTCTTATTCTTTTCTTTCATCTTCAAATTTATTTCTTTCTGTCAAAGTCATCAGTTGATTCTTAAATAAAATTTCATTTTGAATTGCTTGATATTTCAACGTTGAAAGCGTAGTGGAGGCCGTTTTTCTTGATGGTACGTTAGAGATGCTATCTATTGGTCTGATGTCATCATCAGGAAGTAAATTCTTAGGATTATCTACAGGATCGGACTAGGAAGTTCACCCGCACCTTTGTCTCCGGGCACAAAGGCGTCTCCGGCCTGCCAACTCATTGTCGACACGATGGTACGTTAGAGATGCTATCTATTGGTCTGATGTCATCACCAGGAAGTAAATTCTTAGGATTATCTACAGGATCGGACTAGGAAGTTCACCCGCACCTTTGTCTCCGGGCACAAAGGCGTCTCCGGCCTGCCAACTCATTGTCGACACTGTTCACACTATTGTCTGCACTTCTGTACATTAAGCTGCGCGAGGTTCTTAGTCGGTTTCCGAACCTTGGCGGTAAGGATGCCATTTCACAAATTACAAGCAACAATAAGCACAAAACTAATACACTGATATCTTTCTTCATCGCACTTTAAATTCACATCATTACCTGGTATTGTCAATGTTTTGAGGGTTTTTTTTACTAACGCTGTGAGGGCCGTCGTAACACGTTTCTTTCCCGGCGTTTATGACGATACCGTTTGTACGCGAGGCACGTCAACGGGTCACTTCAAAGGTCAAAGGTCAGTATCAATTATACTGAATTGCAGCCTTTTAAGTAAGTTGAACAAAACAACAGAGTTCTGTGTTGATTAAACGAACTGACGGTTTAATGATAAATCAGATTAATGTCAATAATGAAAGTTCAATAGGATAAAAAGACAACAATTGACATTCACCCTTCACATATTCTGCTTTGACAGTTAACGATGTCACTTGAAAGTTAATCACAGCTGACTCGGCAATTGAGTCTAATTTCACAAAGAGTTCACAATATTCAACAAAGTTCACTATTCACGATAGGTAGATAAAGAGTTCACTAACACATTACACTAAATTACATACAGTGTCTCGGTAAAAAAAACCGATATCACGACCGCCGTTCGAGACAACGGATTCACACGCCATTTTGACTGTGTTTCCAAGCACGCTTTTTCTATACCATAATCATCAATCTGTTTCACAGAGAATTACTTACGAATTATCTCTGTAACAGATGACTGTCCACAACACGTGCGTTGACTGCACGTGGGGTCAGTCATTGGCTCAACGGCTCGTGCAATGTTTACATAACACCTAACTGCTTCGGGCAAAATGATGCATTTTATTCATTTTAATACCCATTTACACTAAATAGGAAATATTTTTTTTACTACAAATACTTCAAACGTCTTTATTTATTTTTCTTTTACCTCCAAAAAATGTTTGAGATTTTAATTTGTCGGAGTAAAAAAGTTAATATGCCGAACTCATTAAGTCTCGTCGATGTCAATGTACGTGTTGTGGACAGTCATCTGTGACAGAGATAATTCGTAAGTAATTCTCTGTGAAACAGATTGATACTTCTATACAAGTAAAAGAACACTCTTTTATTCAGTAAAAACTATGGTGGACCATTTTGAACATTACACTTGATCTCATACATTCACCATTCGTTTCCCTTATTTGCCACTCTTTTTTAAATGGATATATACCAGGCACTTGGCCTACAATAGTTTAACTTTGTCCCACAAAATGAACATAGGCCTTTATCATTTTCGTTGCAGTAGAAATGCGAAAATAACTACTACAACAAACGCTGGTTGACACAGTGCCATTGGAAGGTTATTTATAACGTTGCAGTGACTATCCGCAAAAGTACCATACTTTATGACCTGTCTGAAATTCTAATTGTACTCTTTAGATCTTGTTAATCCTCTGTTTCATCTTTTAATTGTATAATCCTAATATTTACAACGGTGCACCTTTGTTTTACTAATAGCTTGTAATAGCTACTCATGCTCACTTTCCTTGCATTTAATTGGATGGTCCACACTGATGTTTGTATATATATATATTCATATTTTTCTCATTCTTTACGTATTTATGTATTTGTGTATAATGCTTGATAACGACTTGTGAAATCTTGTTGAAACGTCGCAGTGAAATAAACCATAGTAATTGTTATTCCATAAAGGTGTGTTATTTGATTATGTTCCAATTACTAAATGCCATTCAAAGAATGTACTCTTTAGTTCACTGAATGCAACGGAAAAGTTCATACGATCAGTGTACCTAACATGGGGGAGGTGGCGTCACGGTGGCTCTGGAACGAAAACCCGATATCCTGCGTACACGTTAGAATTCGACTGTAATAAACTGATATAGCTGCTGTTCAGGCAACATTTCCCTCATTGTTATTGTAGATTTTCAGGCCTGGCTTTCCCTTGTCAGTGGTGCAGGAGGGGGGATCTGACAAGAACAGTAATCTAGTCGTTCCGATTGGAAATAGCCGCAACAAAAATTATGATGATGTCACTTGAAAATTTGCCTTGATGTTATAATTTATAGAAATAAACATTCATACACATCTACTATAGTGAATCAAGTATTATTTAGCGTTTGATTTTGTAGGCGATGCATGGCGGAAAAATAAGGTTGTCGTTTTAATTTCTATGAAAAATGCTTTTATTTATATAGGCATATAGTAATGGATAATGGTAATTAATTACATTGCTAAAAATGAGAAAGTAATAGTAAAATAATTAATTACATTGGCAATGTAATGGTCCCTGCAGCCCTGACTGATTTAATAGGTTATGTGGTGCTTTTTTGTACTGCAAAAATAAATACTATGTCATAACCGTCACTGGACGCCCCCCCCCCCCCCTCCTCAAAGTACTGTGCATTGCTCTCAAACGTTAGCGAGTTAAAAAAAAATGTTTCAACTTATCGACTTTTGGATATTTTCTTTTCATTAAAGCGGTAATAATTCAATGCAAGCCCGAACAATTTGTCGTCATAAATCAGCTTTTAACCATTCTAACTGTTAAATATGTATATCAACTTGGAGTTTAAACTCTGGTACTTCAATTAAGTCCGGAGGGTTTGGGTGGCCGTATGGTTTGAGCACAAGACATTGGGTCGCCTGTCCAACCTTGTGGGGTTTCCCCGGTTAGTGTTAGGTCTCTGCCCACTGCTTGCCTTCTCCTCTGTAATTCTCGACTTCGCGCGTCCCCACTCCGCTTATTCACTTGTTTTGAAATTTGTTGTTGCAATGTTTATGCATGTAATTCGTTGTTGCAATGTTATGTAGTTTGTGTCTTGTCGCATGTTTTGGGTTTAGCTTGTGTAATGCAGTCCCCGGCGGTTTTTAATAATCCCTATTCAAAGCTTTATAATGGGTGTTGGCTCGCACCAGTGTTTTAAGTTATTGGATACCTGGAATGAAATGTCTAGAACCGACAAGAGACAAGAATTCTACTAAATCAGAAAATGAAGTTGATGCATTTCTGTTCATTCAGTATACCTACAAGAAATGTAACGTATTTTGTTTTTACTTATTTTGTATTTTTTCAGCTCTGCGGATTACAGAATTCAAAATGGCAGAGGACAGAATGCCTGATGCAGAGTATAGAGTAATAAGTAACAATTACATATACTTGAGGGACAATCTACACGCTGGAGTATTAACAGGACATTTGCATCAGTATGGAGTGCTGTCACATGATGATCTTGAAGAAATCCACAATAAGGCCGAAATCAGTAGAAAAGCTGGTGTAGAGCTTTTGCTGAACAAGCTACACTTTGTGGGCGGCTGTTCAGCATTCAAGCACTTTGTGGAAAGTCTAAAAGCTAATGGATACCATAGAGCAGTTGAGCTTTTAGAGGTAAATATTACATGTTATGTTACTAGATAATGAGGCTGATTGAAGAAAAAATCCTGAAACATGTGACTAATAATTAAACCCACAAAGCCGTTTAAATTGTAATTACGTATCATGTGTGTCAGCCTCATAATAACCTACTATAGAATGTTGTTGACAACTTCTTTACATGGTTATATGTTACAATATAATACTATATGTAAATAGGGTTTATTTTAGTCCTAAGTAAGGTTCTCTGTTTAATATATTGGAATCGTTAAACAAATTGGTGACTGGTAAATGTGTGATAATTAGGTATTTATTTTACAACTTTCCAACAACGCACGTGAGTCAGGTGCTAAAATTTCAAATACTGATATGTGACAGTTTAAGTGTATAATTTTAGGCAAAGTATTAAATGTGTCATTTCAGAGTACAGATGTCGATAACCAGACTTCTACTTCCAGTAAACAAGATCTTCAACAAGTTGTCAATCAACAGAGAGAAGAAATTGAACACCATCGACAACAGATTCTTCAGTTGACATTGAAAGCCACGGGAAACGAACAGATGGTGCACACTCTGCAAAGTAAACTGGACAAGTTAGAGCGATCACCTAATAATCAGTCTTGCGCCATACGAACTTTAGAGCAGGAAATACAAACACTAAAATCGGGAGCAAAAGAAGCTGAATGCGAACGAAAAATGTTGACTGACGAAATGCTGGCACTGCAAATAAAAGTTGACACAGGTGAAGCTAAGCAGGAAGTAGGAGCTAGTACGTCTGGTGCAGCAGGTATCAGCAGACCACACGCTGGAGTAGTAGGTGCATCAGGTATCAACAAACTACAAGTTGAAGCGAAAAGCCGTGCTAAAACTGAAGATAAAGTCGTCACCCTTAATCTGTATGTATCACATAAAATTTATTTGTTTCTAATCGAAGATGTTTTCTTTTAATTATTATCTAAAATTTAAATTAGACCTAAACAAATCACATGCTGGCACTGAATTCCTAAGCCTGCACTGAATTCCTAAATTGGGGCATAATATTTAGACTATACTCTGTTTGCTTGTAAAATACAAACCATGAGCGCGAGTATGGGCGGTGCCAAGTGGCACAAAATGTAAGGGTTCGAGAGTCTATTCCCTCGCCTTTGAGCAAATTTTGAGACGGGTAAAATCGAAGGTCCATTTTCTAGTATGTTTGAGAATATTTCTAAAAGGTATTTCGATGCGTCTTTTCGCCTAACAAACCCACCCATCCTTGAATCTGCCAAGCAAAATCATAACGTGAATAATGAGCAATAATCAGATTTAACTATTAATTATATTAAATTTAGTTTGGAGGATTCAATAATAAAATATATACAGTACAGACAAATGATAAAAGTACGTGCACAATACAAATATTCGTTATGCGATTGTCTGTATGCCTGTGATGCTGATTTACCAATTACTAGGTACGCTATGTACATGGCTTTGTCTCTGATGAATCTACAAAATCTTGCCTCATCTCCATAGGCGTACGGGTAAATTTTTGACTGGTGGTGGTGGTTGGCGCCCAAAAACTGTATTTAGGTTCTTAGTATGTTAGTCGTGGCTTACTGTACTCCAAACAATAGAGGGTCCGAATCTTAAGATTTATATTCAATTGCCTAACTATAGACACTCTGAATTTAAATTCGCTATTAAATTGGACTCGTACGCCTATGCTTGTCTCGTAAAACTGTCTAAAATCTTTTGACATCGTTTTCATTGTTGTGAAGTGAAATCTTACTCTTCATATATAACCTGGTCAAGTGGTCATGTTTAGAAATTTACGAACGTTCTCAATCTTAAACTGAAATGAAATTAATACAGAATTGTCATACTTCAAGGTTTCGCGACTCACCTCGTGACTTTATTCCGTCATGACAAATTATCAAGTGGTCAGTATATACATTCCGATTTATATCTTACTTCATACACAAACATAGAAGGATACCCGGCTTCGTCCGGGCAACAATTCATCGGTAGTCAAAATTCGTAAGGGCCCAAATCCACCTTGGGCCCAAATTCACATGGTGCCAAAGTCGTCCAGGGACCACATTCGATGACCTAAAACATTCACTGGGTCATGCTGATCATTTTGATATGTGATAATGGCCGACACCAAAATTGTTTTTTTTAACTAACCTATCTGGTGTGGGGGATTGGATGGCCGAATGGTTAGCACGTGCGCGCTGTGTTGGGGAATTTTGACTCTGGCGGTATAAAAACCCTGGATCGATGGTTCAATAGCCTTTATTTTGAAGGACTGTAACTACATATACTCATATTGACAATCGAGACTAGCCCGGTAAAAATATATAAACCAAAACTAAACTTTAACCGTAAAAGAAACTAATAAGGGAGACAATTCTTAGTCTCTGACATCAGGTCTCAGAAGCTAGTAAATGTCCGACAAGGAGTAGGTTCGCCTGTCCAACCTCGTGGATTTTCTCTGGGTCCTCCCACTGCTAAAGACCACTACAAACGCTATGGGGTATCCCTTTTAAATATTTTATAAGCAACGGTCTTTGGATCTTGCAGACACAAATACACGTCATGACATTAATCCATCTCCGAGCAGTTTGGCCTACGTCCTGCAAGTCCATCGAGTGGGGTTAAGTTGTTTTGTAAATCTGTCACACAGGTCATAGCTTTTGAACTCACATTTTAGTTCTATGAAATGTGTCTTGCTTAACGTATGGATCGCATTACCTACAGATGGAGGGCAGGTAGATTTGGGGTGACGTATCTTAAGGTTTTGTATAATTAAACGAGCGCCATCATTCTGTGTTCCTAGGGAAAACACCAGACAGCGTTGTGTATAGCTGCCTCGGTTAAGAGGCCGGGATACTGACATCATGCGGGGGTCTTAGTCAGACATAGCTATAACCGCCTCGGCTTAGAGGCCGGGATAGAAATGGTACTGGAGATTTAAAATTAAAAATACCATAGAACACACGCTAAGTGAGATCTTAACTTATTTTTAGCTTATATTTAATGTCACAGCTGTGTGTGTAGTTTTCTGTATATAACCTTTGCATGATAGGTGTTATAAAGATATATAAACATAGTTATAACCACACAGTGTTCCATAGTTAATTGAACTATTTAACAAAACGTACACAACGCAGAAGTCCTACAGAGACACAATCCGTTTTCTGGAGATCCGTGTATCAAACACACATCTCAGGTATATTAAATCAAATATTACTGTTCTCATTCGGAGCGTCAGTTGTTTGGTATATTATAAAAATAGGTTGCCAGGCAACGAAACATACACCCACACAGCAGCTAAATCATCCGGACAGTCAACAAGAGTTGTCGCATATTAAGTAATTATAATTATAATTTGTTTGGTTTTTATAAAATTCTGCCCCATGCTAACGTTTAGTATACGAAACATTTAATATTATTTCTAAAATTGGATAATAATTGAGACCTCTAGAGGGACCACACGCTAAAAAAGTCAATTTTGCGTACAGTAAGGGGCTATAATTCAGGAAGTTACCATCCGATATTATCCGTTGAATATCAAAAGGAACCAAGATCTTTGGGTTATAAATATGCATTTCAAGTTTAATCAACATCAAATTAAAATTGTGACCTCTACTGGGTCCACAACCTTGATATACCATATTTTTATAGTATTCGTGTACAAGCGGCGGCCATTTTATCTGTCAGTTTTTGGTCCGATTTTCACGAAATTCGAACTCAACATTCATTACCATGTAACGGTGATATAATCAAACGGTTTTTATACGCCCACATTTTTATGTGGACGTATATTGTCGTCGCCCTTGTCCGTCCGGACGTCCGTCCGTCCGTCCACAATTTGTTTGTGGACCCTCTACAGGTCACAATTCTTATCCGATTTTGACGAAACTTGAAATATAGGTTTATCCCCAAAAGATCTCGGCTGCTTTCGATATTGGCATGTATCGGATGAAAACTTCATGGATTATGGCCCCTGATTGTACGAAAAATCACGTTTTTAGCTTGTGGACCCTATAGAGGTCACAATTTTGAACCGATTTTGATGAAACTTGACATGCATGTTTATAACCCAAAGATCTTGGTTCCTTTCGATATTTGCGCCTATCGGAATGTAATTTCCTGAATTATGGCCCCTGATTGTCCGAAAAATCACCCTTTTTAGCTTGTGGTCCCTCTGGAGGTCACAATTATTATCCGATTTAAAAAACCGTTTGATTATATCACCGTTACACCCTAAGGAAGAATGAGTTCGAATTTCGGGAAAATCGGACCAAAATTGCCATACAAAATGGCCGCCGTTTGTACGCGAATACTGTTAAAAAATGGTATATTAAGGTTGTGGACCCTGTAGAAGTCACATTTTTTATTCGATTTTGATGAAACTTGAAATTCATGGTTATAACCCAAAGATCTTGGTTCCTTTCGATATTTGCGCATATCGGAACGTAACTTCCTGAATTATGGCCCCTGATTATACGCAAAATCGCCTTATTTTAGCTTGTGGTCCCTCTGGTGGTCACAATTATTATCCGATTTAATAAAACGGTTGATTATATTACCGTTACACCGTAAGGAAGGTTGAGTTCGAATTTCGGGAAAATCGGACCAAAATTGCCATACAAAATGGCCGCCGTTTGTACGCGAATACTGTTAAAAAATTGTATATCATGGTTGTGGACACTGTAGAAGTCACAATTTTAATTCGATTTTGATGAAACTTGAAATGCATGGTTATAACCCAAAGATCTTGGTTTCTTTCGATATTTGCGCATATCGAATCGTAACTTCCTGAATTATGGCCCCTGATTGTCCGAAAAATCGCCTACGGTCCCTCTGGAGGTCACAATTATTATCCGATTTGAAAAAACGTTTGACTCTATCACCGTTACACCCTACGGAAGGTTGAGTTTGAATTTCGAGAAATTGGACCATAATTGCCAGAAAAAATGGCCACCGTTTGTACGCGAACAGTGTAAAAATATGGTATGTCAAAGTTGTGGACCCTGTAGAGGTGACAATTTTAATTCGATTTTGATGAAACCTGAAAAGCTTGTTTATAACCTAAAGATCTTTATTCTTTTCGATATTTGCGCATATCAAATTGTAACTTAATGAATTATGGCCTTTGATTGTAGGAAAAATCACTTTCGGTATTGCTTGTTCTCTGTCTATCTCTCGAACAATTATTATCTGATTTAAAAAAAAACTCTGATTATATTACTGTTGCACCGTAAGGAAGGTTGAGTTCGAATTTCGTGAAAATCGTACCAAAATTGCCGGACGAAATGGTCACCGTTTGTACGCGAACAGTGTAAAAATATGGTATATCATGGTTGTGGACTCTCTACAGGTCACAATTCTTATCCGATTTTGACGAAAAGTAACATTTCTAGGTTGTGTACCGTCAAACCATAATCATTGTCGGCTTCGAATTTCATGAATATCAGACTGGAACTGACCAACAAAATGGCTGCTCCCAATACAGTATGAAATACAGGACTTAATGATGTTGGAAAAATCACTTTCGGTATTGCTTGTTCTCTATCCATCTCTCAAAAATGTGGGCGTATCCTGCCTGGCAGTGCCAGCCTATCTTTAAATCGGATAATGATTTTGACCTCTAGAGGGATCACAAGCTTAAAAGGGCGATTTTTTGGACAATCAGGGGCCATAATTCAGGAAGTTACGATCCGATGGGCGCAAATATCGAAAGGAACAAAGATATTTGGGTTATAAACATACATGTCAAGTTCATCAAAATCGGTTCAAAATTGTGACCTGTATAGGGTCCACAAGCTAAAAACAGGATTTTTCGCACAATCAGGGGCCATAATCCATGAAGTGTCGATCCGATACATGCCAATATCGAAAGCAGTCGAGGTCTTAATGGGATAAACCTATATTTGAAGTTTCGTCAAAATCGGATAAGAATTGTGACCTGTAGAGAGTCCACAAACAAATTGTGGACGGACGGACAGGGGCGACGACAATATACGTCCACATAAAAATGTGGACGTATAAAAATCTAACATTTTTAAAGGAGACAAATTTTAAGAATAAATTTTCATTAAATACACATAATCATTTTACATTTTAATATTTATATACATAAAGCTATGTGATATTTGCTTTTACTGGATTCTAAATTGTAGAAGTCAAATACGTATTTTGAACTACTGACATATGCAGTTTGTACAGTGAACATCGAAGTAATATTTGCAACGTTATCCTTCCATAGATATTAAGCATTATGTGACACTTCAAGTTCCGGAGTACAGTACCTACCCCTTTGTAAACAGGATTGGGAAATAATTTTGTGTGAAACATTAGGTAAATAACATATTAAATAAAACACGTTTTAAGTACTTAAGCGCAGTTGTCCCCATAAATTGATTCTGCCATTAAAGCTGACCAATTATTAAGGCCTATCAAAAAGGCTAAACAATGCAATGCAAATACAACTTTGTTTGAATAGATTTTTACAACTTTTGTTTTTCGGTTTTGTTCAAATCTCGTTTAATTAGGCCTACAAACGTTTTTTTAAGGATACTATTTAATTTGTCGATGAATTTCAATGTATTTAAATGTTAAAAAAAAAGATAGGCTGGCACTGCCAGGCAGGATACGCCCACATTTTCGAGAGATGGATAGAGAACAAGCAATACCGAAAGTGATTTTTCCTACATCATTAAGTCCTGTATTTCATACTGTATTGGGAGCAGCCATTTTGTTGGTCAGTTCCAGTCTGATATTCATGAAATTCGAAGCCGACAATGATTATGGTGTGACGGTACACAACCTAGAAATGTGACTTTTCGGCAAAATCGGATAAGAATTGTGACCTGTAGAGTGTCCACAACCATGATATCTTTACACTATTCGCGTACAAACAGCGACCATTTCGTCCGGCAATTTTGGTACGATTTTCACGAAATTCGAATAATTCAGGAAGTTACGATCCGATATGCGCAAATACCAAAAGGAACCAAGATCTTTGGGTTATAACCATGCATTTCAAGTTTCATCAAAATCAAATTAAAATTGTGACCTATACAGGGTCCACAACCATGATATACCATTTTTTAACAGTATTCGCGTACAAACGGCGGCCATTTTGTCTGTCAATTTGGGTCCGATTTTCACGAAATATGAACTCAAACCTTCCTTAAGGTGAAACGGTGATATAATCAAACGTTTTTTTAAATCGGAAAATAATTGTGACTTCCAGAGGGACCACAAGCTAAAAAGGGTGATTTTTCCTACAATCAGGGGCCATAATTCAGGAAGTTACGAATCAATGAGCGCAAATATCGAAAGGAACCAAGATCTTCGGGTTATAAACATGCATGTCAAGTTTCATCAAAATCGGTTCAAAATTGTGACCTATATAGGGTCCACAACCTTGATATAACATATTTTCACACTATTCGCGTACAAACGGCGGCCATTTAGTCCGTCAATTTTGGTTCGATTTTCACGAAATTCGAAGTCAGTCTTCATTACCATGTAACGGTGATATAATCAAACGGTTTTTTAAATCGGATAATAATTTTGACCTCCAGAGGGACCACAAGCTAAAAAGGGCGATTTTTCGGACAATCAGGGGCCATAATTCAGGAAGTTACGATCCGATGGGCGCAAATATCGAAAGGAACCAAGATTTTGGGGTTATAGACATGCATGTCAAGTTTCATCACAATCGGTTCAAAATTGTGACCTCTATAGGGTCCAGAAGCTAAAAACATGATATTTCGCACAACCAGGGGCCATAATCCATGAAGTTCCGATCCGATACATGCCAATATCGATAGGAACCGAGATCTTATGGGGATAAACCTATATTTTAAGTTTCGTAAAAATCGGATAGGCATTGTGACCTGTAGAGAGTCCACAAGCAAATTGTGGACGGACGGACGTCCGGACGGACAGGGGCGACGACATAATACGTCCACATGAAAATATAAAGTTAACCCAATGCAGTGGCGGGACGATTTACCCAATACTACCCAATTCTACACAATAACACCTGAATACCACCCCAATATCACCACATGCTTGTTTTATGTGATATAGGGAGGCAAATGGAACAGCCAGACATCGTTATCGCATTTGAAGTACAATTCCCACGGCATAACTAATTATTTTTGAAGAAATTCAATTGATATCCATATTTTGCAGTATTATGTTATAGTATTTGGGTAGTATGTGGTGATATTGAGGTGGTATTGGGTAGAATTGGGTAGTATTGGGTAAATTGTCCCACCCAAATGCACCATAGAGAGAGACAGGGAGCGAGATAGAGTCAAAGAGAGATACACACAGGGGGCGACAGACAGACAGACACAGACTGGCATTAATTAGAGAGAGAGAGAGAGAGAGAGAGAGAGAGAGAGAGGGGCAGAGAGAGAGAGAAAGACAAAGACACAGAGAGGGGGACAGACAGACAGACGCAGAGGGAGACGGACACACAGAGAAAAAGACAGCCAAAGACAGAGGTGGACAGGGATACTGACAGAGAGAGGGAGACACAGACAGAGAGGGAGAGAGGTAGACATACAGACAGACAAACATAGATAAAGACAGAGCGGGGTGGAGGCAGACAGAGAGGCCGACACAGGGGTGGGGGCAGAGAGAGACACAGAGAGAGGGAGAGGGGCAGACAGACACAGAGGGAGACGGACATACAGAGAGAAAGACAGCAAAAGACAGGGAGATGGACAGGAACACTGACAGAGGGAGGAAAAACAGAGAGGGGGCTTATTTGGCTACCCAACCCTTCTTATTGGAAAGGGGACCACATGGTTCAGTTAATAAGACGTTGGCTCGCTATCCTGAAGGTCCCGTGTTCCATCCCTGCGTTGGCCGAGAACGTTCATCCTGATTTTCCGGTGTGGCTCCCCCATGCCAATCAATGGTACAGGAGGAATCGCTCTTAAAAATCCCGATGAACTTTTTTCGCTACTGGAGGGATGGAACAAGGGGCCTCCTGGATAGTGAGCCTACGGTCAACGTACAGTCGTTGGGATGGGATGAAATACCGAGGTCCGGTGTACACATTGGCACTATTTGGCGTATGCCGGTCTTCATTAGGCCAGTCGGAGCAGTAGGGCTATAAACCCCATTTCATATGGGAAATGTATAAAATTAGTGCTAGTTATTATCCGACGCGCTTGTTATTATCCGGCGCGCTTGTTATTATCCGACACGAACCAGTTATTATCCGACGCGAGCCAGTTATTATCCGGCGCGCGCCAGTTATTATCCGACGCAAGCCAGTTATTATCAGGTGCACGTCAGTTATAATCCGACGTGAGAGAGTCGATTGATACGCGCTAGCGTAAGGACGTGTTATAAATGTGCTCCCGAAGTGCGGTCAATCGGAACTGACCTCGTTCATAAGACTTTCTGTTTGTTTTTTCGCTCGCTTTTTTGGATTTAAAACTTTACGTAACGAGCATGTGATCGGAATATTTAATTGTGTGGTCATTGGGATTTTCCCCTAGAGGCCTCGGCCCTCACAAAATGGATACATGGAAGAATATTAAAGAAAGGACCCTGAAGGTAAATGTTATCAGTCTAAAAAATGTATGTATTGATGATGTTATTCAAGCAGTTGAAGATAAATATGGAGACGGGAGTTGTATTGGGTGTGTTCCAAGACAGCCAAGTATAATTGAAATAACTTTAAATACAGTCGATAATACGATTAATATGTGTGAAGGAATATACTACAGAAACTAGAATCACGTGGGGTAGAAATAGCTGGTCCAGTTATCCCTCACTTCTATGATAACTTTAAAACTTGTGCAAACGGGACGAGGCATGTGAAATGCAAGTTTCCACCCCACATTACATCCTTACCGTGGGCGATGAATTTCGACACAGACGAGAGAATTAGAAGCTTTAATGTTCTTGACAATAACCAGAGTAAGGTCTGTTTTAAATGTTTTCCCCACACCACTTATTTTCCAGGTGTCCCAAAATTAAATGTAATAAGTGGGAGTGGACGAAGGGGACACGAAACATTAATTTAGTTACTGTTTATCCTTTACCTCTTATACTTTTCATTATAATGACCCTTCTAGTAACAACATGGAACGTAAACGGTTTAAGAGACTTTAAAAAAATAAATAAAATTTTTTCTTTGTTACAGGAATCAAATTCAAACATTATTTGTCTTCAGGAAACTTTCTGGGATAGAGACTTTCTCACGTCTATTGTGCACTTGTGGATGGGATTATATATTGTAGTTTTTCGATAAACAATAGAAGGAAGGGGGTAGCTGTACTTATAAAAAAATGATTTAAAAAAATGTATATATAATTAAATCAGCAGACGACGAGGGTCGCGTTGTTAAAGTAGACCTAGAAATAGATGATAAAATGATATCTGTAATATCTGTTTATGCACCAAATGATTATCTAGAAAGAATTAAGTTTTTAAAGACATTAGATATATTTATAACTACCCAAATACTATAACATAATACTGCAAAATATGGATATCAATTGAATTTCTTCAAAAATAATTAGTTATGCCGTGGGAATTGTACTTCAAATGCGATAACGATGTCTGGCTGTTCCATTTGCCTCCCTATATCACATAAAACAAGCATGTGGTGATATTGGGGTGGTATTCAGGTGTTATTGTGTAGAATTGGGTAGTATTGGGTAAATCGTCCCGCCACTGCATTGGGTTAACTTTATACTGTAAACCACATTTTATCACGAACTGATTCAGTTATCTAATGTATATTGGGTGAGAGACAGAAGGACCCGGAGAAAACCCACGATGTTGGACATGCGACTCAACTCCTTGTCACGTACAAGTGAGGAATCGAAACCACGCCACTTGACTCAATGACAGACATTATGATCAAACCTGCACGTCTTAACCATTCGGCCCCACCCCCGTTTGTCATAGCCAAAGTTTTTGCATGACTGGGAATGTGTTCAATCCAAATAATACCAGAACCATTTCTAATCCACATCAAGTTTCAAGCAAGTTTTTTTTTATTTTTAATAAAGAAATAACAAAGCGGTATCGTACACATGTTTAAAAGCAACGATGTTAATAATTTTTATGGCTAATGTAGCACTACCGCTGCTTCAATCTTTGATTTGACCTGATCGTCTAGGGGTTAGTTTGACTCTGGACTGGCTGTTGTTGTATTCCACTTCTTAAGGACTTCACCATTGTTTTTCTCACGATACCGAAATCAATTATGTAACAGGAACCAAAACAGTTGTTTTCTATACGTTTTATGTCGCCACAGTTACACAATAATCTACATTAAAATATTTAAATTAATATCGTTTTCTCTCAACCCCAACTCGAAACGCCTAACATGAAATGGTCGTCTAAAGAACCCAGTGCGTGTTTGACTTTTAAGAATCTAAATGATGTCTAAATTATTCTGGCCCTACTTTCTCTTACAGGTGACGAATGACGTAGGCTAATGAGTCATTTTCAACTCACGTGTATTTCAAACAATAACCTCCGTTAACGTATCAAAATAACAAGCGTGTGTTCTATATGTGAGGTTATGAAATTATAATCAATAATTTGTAAAGATAACAATATTGTTTCCGCCATCATTCCTCCATTCCTTGTCTATGAATTTGAAAACTATGTCGCAACGACAATATTGTTACACTATCGAGGATTAAAAGCTTATGTATCTTATAAAATTTGTTCCATCCATTTTTTTTGTTTAATTCTCGATTTTATAAACATTTATACAATTTCATTCTAAAATACAGAGATCAACCATTACGCCACATTACATTTATAAGGAACAATCCTCACTCTTAGTACCGTCCCAATATTCGAAGAGTATTTTACAATGCATCAAATGATTAATAAATAAATATAATCTTGTATTTTTCTAGTAAGATTGCATATCTCTACTTTCCATACCCAAATTGCCATACTTTTATTGGCAATAACCACCCGATAAATACTTTCCTGGGAACCAAACCTTAAAGAGACAATTCTTACTTTTGATCACTGCTACCTTGTTAAAGAATAACCCTATTATTCCATTGGGGGGGGGGGGGGTAAAACAAGGGAGGTAATTGTGTTATTATTTCCGTCGTCAGTGATTTTAAAGTTTGGGGAATAACGCCTATGATCGTATAAACAGTGAGTTGACAACTTACTGTGCAAAAGGGATAGAAATAATTATGTTTTGACTTTCTTAGAAAATATGCAATTCTCGCTTTAAATTCCCTTCATTAAAGGAGATAAACATCTAACTTAATCTTAGCCATAATATATAAAATTAAAACACGAATTAGAATTCAATATTCATACATTTCGATCCAAATCATGTTGTTATCTTGCCGTGTAAATATCGAATCCT
Organism: Patella ulyssiponensis; assembly: GCA_963678685.1. NCBI lineage: Eukaryota > Metazoa > Mollusca > Gastropoda > Patellidae > Patella > Patella ulyssiponensis. The sequence continues at coordinate 55,576,431 of OY783232.1, read as the reverse complement.
TATATCCAATTTTCAAGACACAATGAACATTTTATAGTCAGTATATATATACGTGTCGTGTCGTCTATGGTTGCGGGTGTCAATTGTAATTAAGAAAGAAAAATATATCCTATAAAACAATACGGAAGTAATTAATAATGGCAGATTCACAAACGACAAAATGATATTACAATGGTGTATATGGACAGCGCAAACGTAATTGGCTGTCGTTCAATTTGAAATGTTCACGTATTTTGCTGAACATTATTTATTAGAAATTAAAATAATTAGCAATTGACTATAATTGACTACATATATTCATATAACAATAATATGTGCTCTTAGGCCCATTTCCGTCTATTTAAGATTTCAAAGAAAAGTCATATGCTTGTGGAATTCAGATTACCGATCAGACATCAATAAATCAATGATGCATGCATATCGACCGAAAAATAAACAAAAGAAAAAAGCAGTTCTTGCAATCATGTTATATTTTAAATGAAATTGAATTTACAATTGGTGAAATTTATATGGTCACATTGATTATATTCATTATATTGTTCAAACAGGCAGATTGATCCATTACATTGACACATGGTTAAGGGATTATGATTAAGTCCTTAGGACCTGAACATGGACATAGTTAGCTGTAATGATAAAACTAAACGACCTGTGAGTAAAGAAAAACAAGCATGGAAAAGGACTGGTATTGTTTACAAAGGGTACCTGCCAAGTTTCATTCGATTCTGTTACCTAATGAGAGGATGGGTAACGGGGTACAAATGAAATTAGACTGACAACCCCAAAAGAACGAGAAGATGATCAGGATACACGTTAAAGTTGCGATTTCATATTTTTAAGTTTTATTTTTAAACTGTAATAAAATAAAGCCTTAAAATAGATTGTATCTATAAACAGTCCTACCTTGTTAAAGAATAATCCTATAATATCATTTTCAAAGTCAAATTCAAACGTTTGAAGATTGCTATTCCACTGGGGGAATAGAAAAACAAGGGCGGTAATTGTGTTATTATTTCCTGTGTCACAGATTTTAATGCCTGAGAAATAATGCCCATGATCGTATAATAGTGAGTTGACAATCTTTTGAGTACAAGACATAGAAATAATTATATGTTTTGACTTTCTTAGAAAATGTGAAATTCACGCTTACTGGTGACAGATTAAATATCAATAGAGTTTATGGTAACGGTTAGCTCTTTGGACTTAAGTATGCTAACCAGCAAAAATGTTCCCATCGCTCGTGTTGCAATTTTCCTATATTCATTTAGATACATAAATAGAACTAAGAAAAATCAGTTAATTCGGAATGTTATGGAAACATTAATCTGGCTGTTAAATCTATTCTGAAAGTCATCCGTGGAAATCAGGGGCTGATTGTGCTTGTATGAAACCCTTACATCATCAATGAAAAACGGACATCTTTACGTGCATTGAGTGCAATTGGTTTGTAGTATCTCTGGATTTGGTTGCAACAAGGGAAAGGCAGCTGTAAAAGGGGGGCACGATGTTTTCATTGGGGTGGACAGTTCCTGAACTATTTAAGGTATCTCTGTCGAAATTTGACGGCACATTTTCGGAAGAGGGGGCACATAGCCACCCCCGCGGCATACCCTATACCCTAGTACGAAATCTCATCGGATTCGAGCGTTATCAACCATTTCCAGTTTCTGCCTTTATGAGAGCGGAGTAAGCGATTGACTACCTGTCCAGCACGCCTCTACAGTGAGAATTTTTGCTTAGGTTACACAGAGGGATGAGGCTTTAAAGAAGCTAAATCGCTAATATTTGGGACTGAGAAATTGACCCAAAAGGGCCGCAACGCACATAATAATGTAATCTGATTGTATATAACTAATTTACATTCAATTGTTTCCTTTTTGACTCTAATTTCAAATCAGTTATGTCCAGCGAAATATGACATGAGTCTAAACAGAATAGAAATTTCTAGTGTGTGATTATGCAAGTCTATTGTACATGCTCTCCAGCTAAGTTATAGCGTCACCGCTTGACGTAAGTTTTGGAATGTGTCGAGCCTCGTTCTTTCTGGTCACTTGATGCTGAAACGCACTGTAATGGTACACGTTTCGTGCACCAATGGTAAAATTGTTTATTTTACCATTTACAACACGTAAGATTTTGGACGATATTGGATAAGAGACTTAGCTACTTTAAATGCTAGTATTAGATCTGTAAGTAATTAATGAGTGTCATCTATTTAGGGACTCCGGCCTCAATTTTGATTTGTCAAATACAACTAGATTAATGTCCAGTCGTCTTTACTGTTGTATCAGCGGACACCGATTATATCTGTTGTAATGGGCTGTCTGTTAGTCTTGCCTACAGACCATGTAAACGACAACGGTCCGCAAAATTAAATCTTAGCACTGTAGACTGTCTATACCTTGATACAGGCTCCTCCACTTCAGTAGAGTTACAACACTGAGCAATTTCATTATCAAATGGTTCACTGCATATCTGACAAACAGGCGATACTGTATCCATCTGAATCTCAAAATTTAAAGCAATTTGTGAAATAAATTTGCCACGTGCTTCAAAGGTTTAAGGTAGGAGTATCATTAATCTCCCATCCCTAATCAGATATCTAAATCCCTAATTGGACTTTCTCCTATTAAATTGACACAGGGAATAACTTAATCACTAAAATATGCACGAACATTGATTCAGCTACCTTCAAAACGTATATTTGACACCAAACCTGATCCTCATGCAAAGTTTGAATTTTCCCGCCAAAACTGAACCCCACCTTGAATAACCCCCAATATTGACTTAGCGGTAGCACTTATCACAACAATGTATGGAAATGGATTCATTTACCCCGAAAACGTATATTTTGATACCAGATTCGATTATATTATGGTAATTGGCTGGAAATCATAATAATATACGTTTTGGATTTTGGCCAATTTGACCACGGATTTCGGATTGGGAATTTTTTTTGGTGATAATATACGTCTAGACCGACCATAAACCATGGTCGTCATTTCTATTGCAGCATCTGCTCGCACTTATCCTATCTTGCCTGGACTGGGTATGGTTTTGGCTTTTAACATTCGATATGTTGAACTATTTTATAATAAACCACGGTCTGGAGTCAGTTAAATACTTTGAAAATGAAATGAAACGGTGTCCTGCGTTGGGTTAACTTTTATACTATATATCACATTTTATCACGAACTGATTCAGTTATATAATGTATATTGGGTGAAGAATGACCCTGAGAAAACCCACGAGGTTAGAATTACGACCCAACTTCTTGTCACGTGTGGGATTGAAACATTATAATCCACCTCAAGTTTCAAGCAATGTTGTTTTTATACGCCCACATTTTTATGTGGACGTAAATTGTCGTCGCCCCTGTCCGTCCGTCCGTCCACAATTGTTTGCGGACACTCTACAAGTCACACTTCTTATCCAATTTTGACGAAAGATCTCGGCTGCTATCGATATAGACATGTATCCGATCGAAACTGAATGGGTTTTGGTCCTGATTGCACGAAAAATCACGTTTTTAGCTTGTGGACCCCCTAGAGGTCACAATTTTTAAGCGATTTTGATGACACTTGAAATGCAAGAGTATGACGTTGAAACTCATTTTATGGTTTTAGCTCTTAACATTTTCTATGGGTTGCTTTCGATATTCGTGCATATCGGATCGTAACTTCCTGAATTATGGCCCCTGATTGTACGACAAATCGTATTTTAGCTTGTGGATTCTCTTGGGGTCACATTTTTTTAAATACGATTTTAAAAACCGTTTAAATATATCACAACATTCTACCATACTGTAGGTTGAATTCATATCTCGGGAAATCGAAATGAAACTGCACGTCATAATGGCCGCTCTTTGCATGCAAATTGTGTATTGTATGTAATACGAAGGTCGTGGACCCTGTAGAGGTTACAATATTTTCTAAAAGGAAATAACAGAAGCGGTATCGTACACATGTTTAAAAGCAACGATGTTAATAAATTGTATGGCGAATGTAGCACTACCGCTGCTACATATCTTTGTTTTGACCTGGTCGTCTAGGGGTTGGTTTGACTCCGGGCTAGCTACTGTTGTATCTCGCTTCTTAAGCACTTCACCATTGTGCTTTCTCACGATACCGAAATCAAATATGTAACGGGAACCAAAATAGTTGTTTTCTATAGTTTAATGTCTACATTACAATATTTAAAATTAATATCTCTTTCTCTCAACTTTTAAAGTCTAACCAGCGAGGCGAGATTCAGAAAACAACATCATCATGAAATGGTCGTCTAAACAACTCAATGCGTGTTTGACTTTAAAGAATCTAAATGATGTGTCTAAAATTATTCTAACGCCGCTATCTCTTATAGGTGTTGAATGACGTGGGATAATTAGTATTTTTTCACACACGTGTATTTCAAACAATAGAGACTTTTGTCAAGTGGCATTTTCCCTATCCGTATCACGTATCGTATACGTGACACGTTGCGTCAGAGTAGTTTTAGAGTTTTGGCAAATTCTTGCGTCGCGTACGTATGCGTCACTGAGCTGAGCTTGGTTCTGTACAGCATGATGGCAAATATCTACCAAGATCACCACCCCCATGAGCTATTATAAAAAATTAATGTCGCATCTTATTAAAAGAAATCTTTGACTTCGAGTCGACAGCAATTTTCGGTTTCACTAAATTGAATCACATCATTTACAGATTTGCATATCTACCTAAATCTAGCACGTAGATCAACCAGCGTGCAGACAGACGGGCGGGAAAAGTATGAAAATTCCCGAGAAAAACCCATCAAAAATAATGATTAAATTCCAGTCTTTATTATGGTTAAATTCACATCAAATATGCACCTTCGTGTTCTGGGATAGTAGGGTGAATTACGGCCCAATAGTAAATGTTTAATAATTCGTGCTAATCCGCACAGTAATACTTAATTTTGAAGGCCATATTTTAATGGATCTTAATCCACCTTAATTACTCCCATTTATATACATTTATATTGTCTTATATATCTCATTAATCACATGTCTCCAGTATTCTTTGTTTTACACTTTAAATCTATCTTATTAATTGTAATTAACGTCTACGGGCCATAGCATTTTAGTTGCCAACGTGTACTGTTTGTATAGACGATAGATTTATGGGATTAATGCCCTAGGCGATGCATGGGGATATATAGACAGAATTAGGGAGAACTTAAAAGAAAACACACGTGTCTTGGGAGATCAGCTTAGATCGCATGCCTAAGAACAGACCTGTATTCGGATATTTGGAGACATAAGTTTATGTCAGTTTCCTTATACCTTGGAGCTTATATTCTATTAAACATTTAACCAATAATTGTTATATTAATTATCTGCTATTAAGTATTGTTGACTAAAGAATATATCGAATTATTAACAACCAACAAGAGTCCTGTCTTCATTTAATCAACAACACAAGATTCCAGAAAATACACGAGAAACGCACCTCTACATTACACTTTATTTAATTTTCTCTGGTATAATAGTGGTTACAGCTGTATCTTGCTTACATAATACAGCTTATACATATTCATGTTGTTTACTCGGTAATAAGATCGTTAATTCGATAACTTTCAATGCAAAAATACATTAAAAACTTGTTAGCTACGTGAACTACTCAAATGGGTGTTCTATGAATATACGTTTGTGTCATCATTCTGTAATGCATCATGTTTGGGATGGACCAGGATTAACAACAGTTAATATTTGTTTGTATCATCATTCTCTGGTGGTGAATGGCAGCAAAAGGCGGAGCGGACAGATCACATAGGAATAACAATGAACGCCAATGCACCATTTTATTTCTTTCATGATAACGTTGGAAAGAATCTACGGTGAGAACAGAGATGACAAGAACCAACGGTGATAACGTTGACAACGATGGTGATTGACTGAACACTCAAAGATAGCTTTCATAAGCTCAGTACATACAAATTGCTACCTAACTGTCTTATGCAACCTTTAATCATAAAATGTACATCTTTCGAAATATTAATAGTTTGCATCTTACAGGTGGTCTAGAATTTTTCTTCTGATTCTATATAAATTAATAAAACCTGTCTATCGCTTTTGACGAAAGAACCATAATGGCCGCTACTATAAGCAAATAGTGTAAAAGTATGAAATACCAAGGTTGAGGGCACTCTAAAGGTCAAATTTTTATTCGTCTTTGATGGAACTTACTATATATGTTCATATCCAAGCGATTTCGTTTCTTTTCGATAATTCTTACTCCCTGGATGATGACCCTGTACAAAACATCGCTTCTTTCTTAACTTCTGTCTATCTACAATGAGCGCATGTGTGTGGTGGGGTGGGGCGGAATGACATGTTGACATATTCTATTAACAAAACATAAATTAACAGGACTGTCCATCTTTAAATAAGTGTTTATGTTGCTCTTGTTAACAACTGTTTTGGTTTATGCGGAGGTGGGATTGGGGGAACAAGTGTAGCTGTGCATATGTGGAAGTGGGGGGGGGGGGTCATTATGTTGACATAAATGATGATCATGTTATAATTATATTAATAAAACATAAAATACTAGGACTGCCCATCTCTAAATAAGTGTTTATGACGCCCCTGGACAACGGTTTGATTTATGGGATGGGGATAGCAGGTGTGCGTGTGTCGAGGGGTGGGGATAAAATTGGCGGCAAATGAGTTCACGTTGATTTAAATGATGATTGTCTAAGAGCTGGATGAATCATCTCTAAATATGTGAATAAGGTTCCCATTTTGTTGGGGTGGACGCTGGGGTGGGTCCGTGTGAGTGTGAGTGTGTGTGTGTCGGGGGGGGGGCTGACATCATTTATTTTTGTGGACAGAAGTCATTTCGTTCTTAATTGAGCTTAAAGTAGTGTTTCGTTAGCGTTTTCGTTCAAAATATTAAGTTATAATGGTCCTTTTCAAGAGATCTGGGAATGTATCTCAAAAACACAGTAACTCAGAGATGTGCTTAGTTATTAGTTTATTCAAATCAAAAGTTCATATGATTGAGATAAATATTTTCTTGGTTGCTGGCCAACAGAGCGCATATCCTATGGATATTATTCCGAAACCAATTCACATTGTAAATCTTCATTCAAGCCCTGCTGTGTATACGGCAAGGTGGTAATAAAGAATGGTCGGTTATTTTTTCATGCAGAAAATCTATTTTCTAGCGTTATCTACTGATGTAAGTCGCCTTTTACGATATTTTCTACCTTTGTCCATCTCTATAACACATACTTATGGAAGAACAATTACCATATTTTTGCCCGTCTCATTATCGATCAAAATTTTAATATTTGGATCATCGTTTGAGAAGAGAATGGTTGGGATGTCTATTTTGCTAGAGCAAGAATGCAAAATACAATAGTTTTTAGCACCTCCATTAATTTGAAATGCGAAGAGGAGTAGGTAAGATATTTTGGTGTCCTAGTGGTTGGTGGTCGGTTCTAGGATATTCTCGACACTTTCAATACTAATCTTGATATGTTTTGATCCAATCAAGATTAGTATTGAAAGTGTCGAGAATATCTCGGCCTAGGGTACATGCTTCCAGTGGTTATGACTATCTGTCTTTCTTCTTCTATATAACAATTTATAACTTTCTAACAATTTATGAGGAGCTGGGATGACGTAATTGCTGGTTTAGAAAAAATTGTTTGTACCTTGTAGGTCGAAAACCGACTTACGTATGTAGATGACACAAGAAGAATTGTGATGAAAAAAAGCAAAACTTTCTATATTATTACCATCTTGGCTGAGTAGTCTTTTGCTGCACATTACACGCAATAATTATGTAGCAACAAAATGGAGACAGGCTGCAAAACCAATAATCGTACAAGATGACCCTGCAATATACAAGGCTGGAATGAAGATTTACAATGTGAATGGTTATCCGAAGCATATCCAAAGAACATATGTGAGCTATTGATCAGTCATCAAGAAGATAATATCTGAACATGTGTTTTTTTAAATATGTTTAAATTCCAGATCTTTCGAAAGTACCATTATAATTTAATACCGTATTTTAAATGACAATATTGGTACTAAACGAACAACTCAAGAAAATATTTTTCAGATCAATTTGGAACCAAGAGGTTTTTTGGCCCCCCAAAATACATTTATCCAACCCCCTCCCCCAAACAATGATAATCTTATATCCATATTTAGAGATGTGCAGTGGAGTTAAAAAATAATGTTTTACCAAGCTCTTAAGAAAATCCTCATTTAAATTAACGTGAACTCATTTCCCGCCAATTTTATCCCCACCCACCCCTCCACACACGCAAGCCTGCTACCCCCACCCCATAAATCAAACAGTTGTCCAGGGGCATCATAATCACTTATTTAGAGATGGACAGTCCTAGAAATTAATGTTTTCTTAATATATTATGTCAACATGTCATTCCGCCCAACCCCACCACACACATACGCTCATTGTAGACATATCTGACCACTATAGCTCGAAAAAACCACCTCAAAGGCCTGATCATCACCCAGATTCTAGACCAAGTTACTAACTTGAATTTTCAAATTACTAACTTGAGTTTTCATGTTAGCTAACCTGAATTTTTAAGTTAGCAAACTGTAGGCAATTTAAATTGGTCTGCTGGAGTTAACAGTCCTTTTGATCTGTCATATAAATCTACTAAATTCTCTGGAATTTTAAGTGAATTAACTTTGCTATTATCATTCCCTTCACCCGTCTCTAATGGTGTCATGACGTCATTTTCATTGAATTCCACTGCATTGCCTACAGTTTGATTAGTCTCTAATACAATCGTTTCTTGTGATGGATTGATTAAACATATCCGAGGAAATTCCGTTTCGACATGAGAATGAGCAGATCGTGCTATCAACAAATTAGGATGATTTATGGGTTCTATAACATATCGTGATAGACTTTTACTTAGAGTACATCGCACACGCGCTACACTTAACAGTTGTATAAGGGTACGTTTTACAACAGCAATATCAGCATGTTCGTTGATTTCGTCCTTTTCGCTATATACCAAATCAAAATCATCATTACCAATTTGTAATTTGTCCGTTAACATATCAATTCGGACTTTATTTTCACGCATAAAATCTAATCCAAGCAACATGTCGTCTTTGATTGGAGCGACATACAAATGATCTAATTCCATTTGGAAACACCCAAGATCTACTACAGCGGGGCCTACGATAAAACCTTGAAAATCCATTTCGCGGCTCGCAGTATACAACTTAACGTCCATAATTTTTGGCGGCTTTTTCTTAAGTATTTCATAGCGTTTATCGCTAAGAATAGTGCATTGACTACCAGTATCTATAACAGATAATATATTTTCTCCTTGTACTTTTACTTTTAATTTATACATTGCATCAGTATTGACGTGACGAATACCCGCAGGCGCGAATCCAGGAGTTTCGGGTATTATACCTATGACACCTCCATCAACGGTATCAGCTAGAACAATATTGACACCGACCTCCGGGGCAACAGTGTTTTTAGAAGTAGCACCGACGGCTTCGGTGGTATCACAAACCGCAACAAGAAGCTCACTTCTGAATTTATGTGTACGTCTCGTCAAAAAGCGGCAAAGGTGAATCATAATTAGGTGGGATCGGACGCTCGCCCGTTCGTTCAATCCTTACTAGTTTAAATCCGATTCAAAAGCCACGTGTTTGTCGGCGTACTATGCCTGGGAGGATATAAGTCTGGATATTCCCGCTTGTAATTTGGTCCCTAGAAGGAGGGCGAGATCTAGAAGGAGATCTTGAACGTAATTTCAAACGATCAATGGACTCTATTATTTTTTTCATAGTCAAAGACATTTCTTCAAAATGCTTTTTTATATCGTCAACACGTTTCTCTAATGCTTCAATCCTATCATTATCTTTTGATTCCTTGGACGTTATTGCTTTTGTATCTTTAGCAGAAGTAGCTATGATTTGCACACGTGCTTCTTATTCACAACTTGAATTAGGTGAGGTATGCCCATAGATGGCAATGGTATTGTGTCTGAACCATTTATCTGACTGAATAGCCGACTCTATATTCGGAAGACGCATATTGCAAGACGACCTGCCTACTTATGTGGGCTTCCGTACAGTCGGAAAAAGCTTTATTTGCAACCGTCAAGACGCGGTTGGACCAATCACTTAAAGATTCATCACGATGCTGTCTCAAGTTCGTAAACAAAAGCATTGAAGTTTCGGGCAAGTCCTGATTTCCGAAACGTTGTTCCAGTTTCCCAATAATTCAAATAATGTAAGATGGGCATACCTATGAGATATCAAGAAATAATACTCACTTGCTTTGTCCTCTAAACAAAAGCACAAATTATCACAACTTTCGTGGTCGTACAGGGAATTCATAGTAACGTACCGGATGAATTTATTTGCGAATGCTTGTCAATTAGATTGACCCTCATAACTCAAATGTTTTGGAATAACTGCCGTATTCCTACGAGTTGTATTATCAGACCTTGGATGCCTACCCCCATTTGACCGGTTTGTATTTGAAGAACTATCCCACCGCTCTCCACATGACAATCTGACAAAAACACTTGCCGACAAGTCCATAACCTCTGGAATATTTAGCAATTCATCTTGTGTGACTTGGCCACATTCACGGCAACGAACTATAATCCTTTCAGCCGCTATAGGACTAACAAGTCCGACAAGGATGCGGTATTAATATTTACCGACATAATTTCAAACTAAATAGAAGTATCAAAACCCCTTTGATTATTTATAAATATATACACTATCAAATAATTAGACACCAGTGGTATATGAACATGTATTATCGCCACGCGCTAATCTGCACGTACGATGCACGCGTACCCGTGTGTTATTGTCAATACCACTTGTTTATGTCACAACAATGTCAATAAACGAGTAAACAATATACTGTAACTTATCCTCCCCGTCAATAGAAAAAAAACTTTTTTTCAATCAACGTAAAACTAAATATTTTTAAATTCACACTACCAATAAAGTGACGCTCCGAAGTCCCACTTCGGTGCTACTTATTCCTTGATGACCAGATAAGGGAATGTCGTGACATAAACTGACAAATATCGAGTATTAATTCTTCCGGAACTACTAATAGCGTATCGAGTAAATTATTTAATTGTTTTACCCTAAGAATACCGTTACGATTTATCCAGTAATATTTAACTGTAGGATTAGATAGCATTAACTCACTTTCTTTGGGTTCAACACCGGATTTCAACCAGGTTATTAACAGTTTCATATCTAAGTCATTAATTATCCTGTTTGTCTTTGAGTATTTCGGGAGAATAATTACTTAACGATATTCCCCCATAGTCGTCATTATCGTCCTCGTCTATAGTTACGATATTAACTCGTGGATTTTCAGGACAATCAGTAATTAAAATACTAGGGGGTGGATTAACCGGGTCAGACAAGGACAGCTGTTTTCGGATGGGACAAAAAACCGAGGTCCCAGCGTATACATTTGCATGCATGTAAAAGATCCCTTAGCCGTTGGAATTCAATATAAGAGTAGGCCATTGTGTCGCTGCCCGCCATCATTAGCTCAGCCGAAGTAGGACATCAAACCCCATTTCATTTCATTTTATTTTTAGAAAAGAAATAATTATTCAATATTTATCTATTATCTCGCAGGGTTGGATGGTCGAATAGTTAGTGTGTGTGCCTAAATAGGCAACTCCGAGCCTGGTTCTCCGGAAAACACACAAAAAACTAAACCTAACCCTAACCCTAACCCACGCACATGGAGGATCAGGCTCCGGGCTACCTATTTAGGGTGTTTTCCGGTATTAAGGGTATTTTCCGGTATTTATTGTTTTCTCGGTGTATAACATGGTGTTTTCCGGTTGGTTTCCGGTGGGTTTTTTTTTTGGTGTTTTCCGGTATATAGTATTGCCGCAATTACATCCAACATTTCTACGCCGCAAATTTAATATACTCTTGCCTTGATGTTGGGCTATATGTCCGCTTCCACCCTGGGTGATATCGCAGAAAATATTCTTATGCTGTATATGCAAAATAATTTGCTTTGATTTCATATTGCCATCTATATGCCTATATGGAAATATATAATTGATAAATCTGCTTACATCAAGTAAAGTAAATCTAAAAAAATATGTTTGCTAATAAAAAATTATCAAGTAAGTCTAAAAGGGGGTTGCTAATAAATATTGTCTTTATAAATATAGGACTGGATAAAATAAAATTAATCGATGAATGATAATAATTGGAACTGTTACCAGTCTTTATTTATTCGTGCGCTAGATAAACAATTAATGGATGAATGATAAAAGCTTCCAATCTTTATTATTTCGTCGAAATCTACTGTTACATTACTTAACACTGTCTGTATTGTGTTTGGTGAGTTAACCTTAAACCCATTCCCTGTCTTTCCTGTCATCATGCTGTAATATTTCTAGTATATTATATATAGTACTTGTCATCATTGTGTAGTATTTATAGTATACAGGGGGACCGCACCACACACAAACAATAACACAATACTTGTCATCACCAATTTAAATGCCAATGGTTTACAGTGTGAATATAAATGTGGTCGATATCATTCGAGCGATTCAGGAAAAGTAGAAAATGTAGATCAAACAATTTGAATCAGTGACAAATCTATCAAATCTGGTTGAAATACATCGGGTAGGTTAGGAGTAAAAAATCTAAAACCTGTGAAAATTCCCGTATTTGCCCCCCCCCCCCCCATGATCCGTCTTTATGAAATAATTACCTAATAATTCTTTATATTTTTTTTTCATGTTTCCTGAAACAGACCGTTGTGAGTATTATAAATTTATATTTTAATTTATCATGCACTAGCTGTTATATTGTGTATAATATACGTCACTGTATCTTATAATCCTGTCTGTTTACCTGACGTCACGTTCAAGTTGAATCAGAACAGTCGGACGTTAAACCCCATTGTATCTGATTTTTTAACCTGATATCACGTACAACTGAATATAATTAGAATGATTTGTGTCAAATATCTCATCTGATTTGTGACGTGACAACAGTTTAAATCACTGGATGTATCATCGTCGCGAACCAGTTGATGTTCATCATTTATAAATATTACCGTAACTTAAAATAGCATTATGCAAGAGCAAAATCTGCTTATTACAGGTCTTTCTTCAGGCCTGAGATGTTATCTAAATAATCAATTAGACATTAATTAACATATCCAGACCATAATAAACTCTTAAAGTAAGGCTAGCCTTCGATGTTGGCGGATTGAATTCCTATATGCCGCTTAATGGCCGTTGATAATTAAATCAATCAAGTGGATAATCGAGACTATGCTGTTTATATTAATGATTTGAGTAATGATGACTGAGGCTATGTGAATATTTCAAACGCTTTTTTCTCGGCTAATAGTGGACCAATTTGACTGAAATTTTCAGCAAATTACCTTTACACTATCTAGTTTTTAACTATTATAGTGAGAACTGCCACCTCTTTATCTTATCTCCCATAATGTAACTTTAATATCGACTGAATTATTCCTGTTTCTATTACTGTTTACACTCTCTGTAAATGAGATATGTTCACGAATTATTGATCACAGAAATTTTAATTTACCCTTGATTTGATTCACCACGAACTAGTTGTGTTTAGTTGTTTGCTAAAAGAGATATTATTCAGGTTCGTAGCTAGACCAAAATTGTTGGGGGGGGGGGGCAAAGGCTTCTGGGGGCTTCCGATGGGGCTTCTGTGGGCGCTGATGGCGGTCCGCGGCGAACGGTACACTGCAAGGGTGCTCATCATAGGCATACGGACTTGATGAATTTTAAGGGGGCAGAATCCTGACATGCTCGAACATATTTCGGGTTAGGTCTACAGACGTCTAGGGACGCCCCACCACCCTCCCCCTAGAAAAAAGGTAAAATTTAACGACCTCGAACGCGTTTTCTTGCAATTCCTTTCTCTCAATACAGTAGGTGGTACTGATATAGTCTAACTAAGGTAACTTAGTCGAATTCCAATCAATCGTTTATAATCCACGACGACGGGGTCGTTGGGAGCAACTTTCACGGTAACATGCATAGTGTGTAGAAATGTCGTCAGAGCTTTTAGTATTGGGCTTCTGCGTTAGAAAATCCTCTGAGCAAGTAGTAAAGCTTAATTATGGTTACTATTAATGAAAACTAGTGAGAAATATACGTGTTGTCAGTTGTCGCTTAAACCCGTCAGTACTTGTACCGTACGTCAGTATTTCTGTTAATGGTCAGTAATAATCATACGGTGAGTATGTGAGTTAATTGGTTAGTATTCCTTACTTCTGTCAGTATGTAAAAAATACGTGAGTAATTAAATAAACGTGAGTTTATCCAAACATATCACTATTGAGGCACGTGCGGGAGAAATTGACGAAAGCGTGACTAATTAAGAAAACGTCACTATTTGAGCTACCGCTCACTATCTGAGTATAACCGCCAGTTACCTTTGATGTGCGTTAGTAATTGGACACGGCGCCAGTAGAGCGTGAAATCGTAAACTATATACATTTCTGGTGAGTATTGTTACTATAGGTAATTTAACTTCCCGTTAAATTGTCGCTACCTTCTGAATAAAATATTAATTATTTATTATTATTCTCGAATCAGAAAATGTTTTATTTTTTTTTTTTAACAATAATGGATGGTAGTGAACATGGGTATTTTCCGGTTACCGCCGTAGTTTGCAGAATACTGTTTTTAAACATTAACGGGTGTATTTTTCGGCGATTTCCATAACCGCCGTAGTTTGCAGAATACGGGGCAATGTGTAGTTTGCAGAATACGGGGCAATGTGTAGTTTGCAGAATACGGGGCAATGTGTAGTTTGCAGAAAACGAGGCAATGTGTAGTTTGCAGAATACGGGGCAATGTGTAGTTTGCAGAATACGAGGCAATGTGTAGTTTGCAGAATACGGGGCAATGTGTATAGTGTTATTTCATTTACAATTTATATTTATTCTCGTTCATGCGGATTAGCACTTGTTTTGGGACGTGCGGCGCTTTAATATCTGTATGGTTTAAATTGGAATCACAACTAATGGTTAAAAAAGATCACCAACACAAATCTGTTTTCACTAATTTTTATTGAAACAGATAACATGATAGCAGATAACAGAAATAATGAATTTCAAACATACGCATACAAGCTGAAATTCTTAGCACTGAAGAGTCGTGTGCATACCGGACTGGTATGAGGCATCGCACATCTTGGGTTGTCGCTTATCGTGAAATAGTTCCAAATCTTACTACTTCACGTTAGTTTTATCTAGATCACTGCTGGTATTGTCTGGATACTTAATCATTATGAATAGAAGTATTGGAAAAGGCGGGAAAATATACCGCATGGTTTACGTGTGAGTAGCATGAAAGATGAAAGGGAGGATATCCCTTTGATGTCACAAGATTGACATTCCAGCTTCTAGACGCCAGTGAAAATTTAGAAATAATTTAGTGATTTCTTTTGTTATGCAAGGCTACTTTAAGAATTTAGACATAATATGTATCAACAAATAATAATTTATGATATAGATCATACTTTATTTATTAATAATATTACAAACAAATAAGTTCCCATTAGATGGTTTATAGTTCTAGAAATGACGAAAGAATGTCACGTGATTGCTCTTCGCTTTGATGTTTCATTCATTGCCGCGTGAACCTTTCAGTTCAGACACCTATTATAGACATACAGGTGCCAATCATTTTAGGAATTACATCGGAATCAACACTAGTTACTATAGTAATTTCTAATTCATTACCATTATAAAACCATTTTTCATTTTCTGATAATTTTCCACTATTTCTAAAAACAACAATTTTAGTTTTGTTCGTATTTACAGTGAGGTTCCATTTACAAGTATATTTATATAATGAGTGAAGCAAATGTTGTAAACCCCCGGGAGTTTCCGAGAACACTGCCTTGTCGTCCGCATACATTAAAAGGAAAAGGTTTGTGGTATCTAGAAGAATGGATGGACAATTTTCCGAGTACAGATGGTTTTCAACATCATTAATGATACAGCAAACAATTAACGTCCGCTTGACAAGATAGATGGAGTGTATTTGAGATTGCGTAGGAAGCGTGACACAATTTTATTTCTTCAAAAACGCGGCGTTTGTGCTTGATAACCGAGGTAACTGACTAACAGTGACGTTCATCTACAAGGATTATTATGTCATTCGAAACATTTCAATGTTTATATCCACCACTATCGGTAATTATATGTATCAGTCGATATTATATGTTGCTGTCAATATCTGATATAGGTGTCATATCGGGCCATCACTATAAATATATTTAGGACCTAGAAATTGACCCAAATGGGTCGCAACGCATATAATAATGTACACTGATTGTATATGAGCTAATTTACATTCAATTGTTTCCATTTTGACTCTAATGTCAAATCAGTTACGTTCAGTGAAATACGGCATGAATCTGAACCCAACCATTTCATATATTTGTTAATGTTTGTTTAATATTTCGCTCGGTGTAAGAATTTAGAACCAAAGAGAATAGTCCATACATTAGTAATATTATAGGTCCAACGCGAGGAGAATATACATTCACTTGATACACTCACTCCGTTCATTTGACACCCCCCTATTTGTTAGGATAAGCTGCTGATTTGGCGACGAACAGTATCTGACCAGCTCAATTTATCTCGACAACCAGTGTCTGGAATGCCGCCTGGCTGCATTTCCGACAGTTTATTTCACAAAATATTTTGCTGAATATATTCATTCACATTGAGTCACTCACCCCGCCCGTTTGACACTTTCCTCTGGTCGGATAAACTAGTGATTTTGCGACATTTTCGAGAAAAAGCAAGTTAAAGTTATCGTTAGATTTTAACACTAAATCACGTAACAACCATGTCATATATTTGTTAATGTTTGTTTAATATTTTGCTCGGTGTTAGAATTTAGAACCAAAGAGAATAGTCCGTACATTAGTAATATAGGTCTTGTTTATTAAATCTTTTATGGGATTAAATTCTGTTAATCTCACCACTTAATTAGCACCTTTGTGTTATAGTGCTCAAGAGATTAAGAATGTTGATTGGCTAGGTTTATCACCTCAATAGAGCGTGAAATCATTAACTATATAAATTTCTGTTATGTTTATTGATAAACTGTATCATTAAAAGACAATTTGTTACCGGTGTGACTATTGTTCAAA
Source organism: Patella ulyssiponensis (assembly GCA_963678685.1). Lineage (NCBI taxonomy): Eukaryota > Metazoa > Mollusca > Gastropoda > Patellidae > Patella > Patella ulyssiponensis. The sequence continues at coordinate 55,559,225 of OY783232.1, read as the reverse complement.
AACTCAAACGACAATTTCGGATATGTAAGTGACAAATTTTAAGAAATAAAAATGCTCTATAAATTTGTTGGAAATCTTTAACAAAAGTTTTGCTATTGTGTTTTAAATTTCTTGAAATTTCCCATGTTTAGAATTGTCTCAGTTTTGAATATGTAATATAGTGTAGTTATAAATGTGTTTTTTTAGGGGATGATTTTCAATGTTCCTTAAGAAGTATTTCTATCAGCCTTTTGTTTTAATAAAGAATTAATCGCACAGGATATCTACATGAAAAATATCCCAAGATCGAACGTCGGGCATGGTTTTACTATTACACCGTTGCATGCAATGTATCAATTATATTTATCGTGTGCTAAATAAAACGATTTCTAAATTATTTATAGAATCGTCTGTGCTCATAATTTCGAATTACTTGAATGAAATTTATTATTTTTCTGTTACGTACGATCATATTGTATTTTAACATTGTGTATCGTACCTTATTATATGCTATTATTATTTTCATCGTTATTTATATTGTTTCATTGCTATATATATTGTTTAATAGCTATTATTTCTCAAAAGTAAATAGATAATCACACGATTCTTCGGTGTTCAGAATTTCAGCGTGACACTTTCCTCTGGTCGGATAAACTAATGATTTTGCGACATTTTCGAGAAAAAGCAAGTTAAAGTTATCGTAAGATTTTAACACTAAATCACGTAACAACCATGTCATATATTTGTTAATGTTTGTTTAATATTTTGCTCGGTGTTAGAATTTAGAACCAAAGAGAATAGTCCGTACATTAGTAATATAGGTCTTATATATTAAATCTTTTATGGGATTAAATTCTGTTAATCTCACCACTTAATTAGCACCTTTGTGTTATAGTGCTCAAGAGATTAAGAATGTTGATTGGCTAGGTTTATCACCTCAATAGAGCGTGAAATCATTAACTATATAAATTTCTGTTATGTTTATTGATAAACTGTATCATTAAAAGACAATTTGTTACCGGTGTGACTATTGTACAAAAACTCAAACGACAATTTCGGATATGTAAGTGACAAATTTTAAGAAATAAAAATGCTCTATAAATTTGTTGGAAATCTTTAACAAAAGTTTTGCTATTGTGTTTTCAATTTCGTGAAATGTCCCGTGTTTAGACTTGTCTCAGTTTTGAATATGTAATATAGTGTAATTATAAATGTGTTTTTTTAGGGGATGATTTTCAATGTTTCTTTAGAAGTATTTCTATCAGCCTATTGTTTTAATAAAGAATTAATCGCACAGGATATCTACATGAAAAATATCCCAAGATCGAACGTCGGGCATGGTTTTACTATTACACCGTTGCATGCAATGTATCAATTATATTTATCGTGTGCTAAATAAAACAATTTATAAATTATTTATAGAATCTTCTGTGCTCATAATTTCGAATTACTTGAATGAAATTTATTATTTTTCTGTTACGTACGATCATATTGTATTTTAACATTGTGTATCGTTCCTTATTATATGCTATTATTATTTTCATCGTTATTTATATTGTTTCATTGCTATATATATGGTTTAATACTATTATTTCTCAAAAGTAAATAGATAATCACACGATTCTTCGGTGTTCAGAATTTCAGCGTGTATATATGTGTATGAAGTTCAATAATATCTGCTATCATAATCTGTTTCAATAAAATTACCGAAAACAGATTTGTGTTGATGATCTTCTTAAACCATTAGTTCTGATTCCAAATTTACTAATCCTTACCGCGCCACCTACCCCAAAATATGTGCCAACCCGCATGTAACGAGAATACATATAAATCGTAATATATATTGCGCCGTATTCTGCATGGGAACCCCGTTGTAAGAACGTGAACGTGTACAGATAATGTGACGAATCAAACCTCGCCACTGAGCATTTAAATTCATATTTATATATGAGGTGGACTCTGTCTCATCCGAACTCTGATCACTGTATTTAGAGATCGATCTATCTAACTATCTTTGGCGGTTTTTTTTTTGCAAACTACGGCGGTAAGCGAAATTGCCGACAATTATGGTTTAAAAAATCCCCTCCGATTCGAGAATATTAATAAATAATTTTAATTATTTACTAATATTTATTAATAAATAATGAAAATAATTAATATTCTCGAATCGGAGGAGATATTCAGGTTAGTAATAAAAATATTATGATCACTTACAGTAACAATACTCGCCAGTATTTTAAATAGTTAATGATTTCACGCTCTACTGACGTCAGGTCCGATTACCGACGCACATCAAAGGTAACTGGCGGTTATACTCGGATAGTGAGCGGTAGCTCAAATAGTGACGTTTTCTTAATTAGTCACGCTTTCGTCAATTTCTCCCGCACGTGCCCCAATAGTGATATGTTTGGATAAACTCACGTTTATTTAATTACTCACGTATTTTTTACATACTGACAGAAGTAAGGAATACTAACCAATTAACTCACATACTCACCGTATGATTATTACTGACCATTAACAGAAATACTGACGTACGGTACAAGTACTGACGGGTTTAAGCGACAACTGACAACACGTATATTTCTCACTAGTTTTCATTAATAGTAACCATAATTAAGCTTTACTACTTGCTCAGAGGATTTTCTAACGCAGAAGCCCAATACTAAAAGCTCTGACGACATTTCTACACACTATGCACCTTGCAGTGTTTTGATTAACGCAAACGTGTTTTTCTGCTATTCCAGCCCGTGAATTCAGCAACTTGAATGTGGTCCAATGTAGTCTACCTTAATATAATTAGGTGGCGTACCACACTCCTCGTAGTGTTTCGTCTGATTAGAGCTAATCCCACTTAACACTGCTGTAATGGAAGTAAATTTCGGTTCCAAATTATGACTGGTCAATAATCCGATTAACAACCAATAGCTAACTGCATAACCAGGGGCGTAAATGTGGGGGTGTGGGTTTGGTGCACCCCACTCCCAGGAAAAAAAATAGTCGGTTGCAAAACCAGTGCAGTCGGTCGCAAAATAGGAGCAGTCGGTATCAAAATAAGTGCTCACTGCATAAGTCACACTACTCACGCAAAACTTTAATATAAAATAATCTTGTCAACTTATCACGTATGAATAATTGTTGAGTTTCAATATTATTCTGTTGTGAGTAATGATCTGTTTCTCCCCGGGAGAAAAATAGTCGTTCTCAAAATAAGTGCAGTCACTGCCGTCGGTCTCAAAATTAGGCATCGGCAACTTCATGAAGTAGGCCTAATGTGGTAAACGAACAATGCCAGAATAGATCCCAAATATTATGTATTTGCGTGAATCCGTGAGCCTAAATTGTACATGTCCACGTCACACAAAACTATAGTATAAAATAACCATGTCTGCTTGTCATGTTTGAATAAAGGTTTGTCACTTTTATTCCGTTGTGAGTATGTTGTTATGTAAAATGTTTTCCACCCATGGCAAAAAATGGTCGGTCTTAAAAAAAAGTCCTCACCGCAGTCGGTCTCAGACTAAATGAATTATTGGGATAAACAAACAATCACAAAACGGGCGAAACTGACAGATAAGCCTCAAGATTTTGTCCCGTTTCTTATTCCCTCGTTAACGAAAATTTGGTTCCATTTGCCATGACAATGACTAAAATTTTCTAGCCAAGTCCCCAAAATTTAAAAGCTCGGTTACATATATCTGAATTGTTTTTGCGCCTGCGGCACTCGATTCCATTATAACATCATTCTTCTACCCCTCTGTAATGTTGTACTGTCTCAGAGACTATATAGATGTAATGTCAACTCTTGCAAAACGGGCTGAGTTGACAGGGACAGATCTCGAGATTCTGTCCCATTGACTCACATTTCTGGTCCTCTCGTCCTCAAGAATTTCTCCCAGCAATAACCTCAGATGCTTGGATATTGACTCAATTTTTCAAACTTTTCTCAAGTTGCTCAGTTTTATAGGCACAATCATCATATATGACATCAACTTTATGTCAACTTAAAAAAACCTATGCTTTCCGGCGAGACAACGATCGGCGTACAGCTATATAATTCTACACTATCTATGTTTTACCAACCGTTTTGGGCGCACCATTGATCAAGTCGTGAGTGCCCAACCAATCTGATTCGGCATTATGCACTATGTGCGGCCCAACATTATAAAGCGCCCCCCACTCATGCCCCAGCACTCTCCGGTACAAGCCCCCCCCCCCCCCCCACACACACACAGAGGTCAAGCCGTTTTGGGCGCCCCATCAGTTGTGGTGGTAATCATGGGGGTCATTATTTGGCACCTCACCATTTGAGTAGCGTCTCATATATAACGACATGATTGACGAGGCGCCCATAAAACCAAGTGACAACAAGGGACTATTATTTCTGTGTTTCACCAATGTAATATTGAGTGTTATCGGATTTGAAAACAATCACGATAACTTGTGCTGTTCCATTGTCTAACGTCTTCGTCTTCTTCCTTGAGTCCCGGGTACGCCACATGTTAAAGATTCCCTTGGAAATGGAAACAAACGAAGGTGGTAGCGACCCTGTAAGATCAAACGTCCGTCATAACACCCTGCACTGATTCAGGATTAGGACGTTAACCCCCATTTTATTTCATTTTATTTTCAAATAACGATTTAATTTTATTTAAATGAACCCATGATTTCACAAATTTATCTAGAAATTAAATAGTAGCCTTAAAAAAGGTTTATAGGTCTGTTTAAACGACGGAGTTGATAAGTTCCCCAGAAAGATCAATATTGTGTAGCCTTACTTTTAAAATCCTTAATAATTGATCAACTTTAATGGCTTAATAAGTAAATGTGACAGGGCAAATTCTGAAAGAGAGTAAGCTCTCTTGAGTGACAAGACAAATTGATATGAAAAAATAGGTTTCTAGGCAGCCAAATCGTCCGGGCAGTCAACAAGAGTTGTTGCATTTTAAGTAATCATCAGAAAATCATAATTCAAACTCACCCATAACTACGGTGTAACTGTGATATAATCAAACGTTTTTTTAAATCAGATAATAATTGTGACCTCCAGAGGGACCACAAGCTAAAAATGGTGATTTTTCGTACAATCAGGGGACATAATTCAGGAAGTAATGATCCGATGGGCGCAAATATCGATAGGAACCAAGATCTTTGGGTTATAAACATACATGTCAAGTTTCATCAAAATCGATTCAAAATTGTGACCTCTATAGGGTCCACAACCTTGATATAACATATTTTCACACCATTCGTGTACAAACGGCGGCCATTTTGTCCGTCAATTTTGGCCCGATTTTCACGAAATTCAAACTCTCTCTCCATTACCATGTAACGGTGATATAGCAAACGTAATCGAACGTCGTTCATTTTGGACTCTTCACGTATTTCGCTGAACATAATTTATCAGAAATTACAATAATATTATTAGCAATTGAATATAATTGACTACATAAGTAGTATGTAAGGCACCCTGAGGGGGTTACGGCACCCTAGCGTTTTTTGGCACGGGACCCTGAGGTATTTGACTACGTCACTTCCGGTTTGGCTGCGTCACTTCCGGTTTGGCTAGGGGCGCTCTGATTGGTTACGGCACCCTAGCGTTTTTTGGCACGGCACATGAGGTATTTGAGTACGTCACTTCCGGTTTGGCTGCGGGAGTCTGGGTTTTTTTTATTTGTGGTAGTTATTGTTCGGCGTCACTTCAGACGATTTACAAATGCGACAACGGATGTACTTGTTCATATGGGTTGGCGATATATTTTCTTTGTGGCGCACATGAGGCACGCGTCGCGCATCGCCCCGCCCCGCGTCTTTCTCGTCGCCGCACCGCCCAAATATATGTCCTAAAATCCCTTTAAGTCATTTGCATAGTTAATAATTAATTTAGTTTTGTTATTTCGTCATTTATTCATAAGTTAATTACTTTTTTAAAATGAATTAATCATAATGCAATTATTTTTTCATTAATTAATTTTTTTTTCAATAATTTTTTTTTTTTCAATAATTAATTTTTTTTCAATAATTAATTTTTTTTTCAATAATTAATTTTTTTTTCAATAATTAATTTTTTTTTTTTTTTTTTTTTTTTTATAAAAATTATTTTCATTCATTTTAATTTGGTAAAGTTATTTACCGATCTGGTGACAGATTTTTTTTATTTTCACGACCGAAATAGAATATCCCAGATTTAACCAATCAAAAAAATTGTAGTCATTTGTAGTATTAAGTAATTTGTTAATTAGTATGTTTTATATTAATTGAGTTTAGTTACAAGCTGTGTGTCGTTAAGGTATGAGAAATGTTTTTTTTTTTTAAAAAAAAAAAGATAATTGTGCTCATTATCGTATTAATTAATATGTTAATTAGTATATTAATTGCCATACATTTATTTAAGTTAGTTAAACCACAACGTACTTGAAGGATTTATTTTAGCATTTGAAATATATTTAAGAAAAATAAAAGTGGTTAGGTCTTTAAAAACAAGGTTAATATTACACTATGTATTTAACAGATATTTTAACAGATGTTTTTCGAGGTAGTAGGTGAACTTTCGACCGATATTCTAAAAATACATGCTATGAACTTATTTAAATATGTATTTTTTTGTGCTGAGTTGTTAAAAAATTACAAGCTGTATGTTGTTAATGCGTAAAAACAAAAAAATAATCCTAGTAATCAATGTATTACTTACTATGCAAATTAGTATATTAATTGTTTTATATTAATTGAGGTTAATAAAACTCACGTACTTGTTAAAAGAATACAAGCTGTATGTCGTTAAGGTATGAAAAATGTTGTTGTTTTTTAAGAAATTAAAAAAATCACATTATCGTATTGATTAATATGTTAATTAGAATTTTAATTGTTTTATATTAATTGTGGTTAGTTAATGCCTAACGTATTTGAATAAGAATATGTTTTTATTTTAGCAAGATCAGATGAAATATACATGTGTATTGAAGAAAAATAAAAGTGGTTAATATTACATTATGTATTTAACACGTGTTTTAGCAGATGTTTTTTGGGGTCTTAGGTGAACTTTTGACCTATATACCTTTTGAATATGGCAATAACCTCTGTCTTCTTTCTATGTCAGTTTTTAATTTGAGTTTTTACTACCAAAATTGGGTTTTAAATACGACCAGTAAAACAAAGTTTAACTATTCAGCACACACTGGCTAATAATGATTAGATTGATATACACGTTTTTTTTATTTTGTCTCTTATTATCAAAACTAAAGAAAATATCTACACTTCTAGTTGTTTAGAGTGTGCGACAGAATAGTGTACGGTTCTTATATTTTGGAACTTGAATATTCTCAGATTTAACTAATCAAAATGCCGAAATAGAACGGAGGTGAAGAGAGATGTCAATAACCTTCTATCCCCTTATAGATTTTTCATTCATTATTTTTTGTCATTAAGTGTTTTTTTTTTTTACAGTTTTTTTTTTAAAAAATTATTTTGTTTTATTTTAATTTGGTGAAATCATTAACCCATTACTTGTAGGCAGATTTTAATTTGATGGAAAGTTTGCTTCTGTAGTCAATTGTTTGAATTTGGAACAATATTTTATCTGATGAGAGTTTTATATTTAATAAAAGGTTTTAATAAAACGTGGTAGCATGATGAATCTGTTCCAGTATTTGAATTATGAAAATAGTATGACCAAGTTTCCACCACCGAAATATGTTCTTTATATAAGTGGGTCTTATTTTCGTAACACAGTATTTAAGATATGATTTATGTATTATAGCATTTTAGCTATCAAATTGCAGCACACATCTTTATAACCATTCCATGTAATTTACTATCTTTGAGAACTAAAGAAAATGTTTTCAGCGAAGAAAATTTGGTGACTGTTTTTAGTTAACACCAGTCTTGTAGTTGTGACATATGCTTTAATCATCAACGTAAGTCAAGCCCCTTTGAAGTCAAATGATATTCTTGAGACCCAAAGAATATGTCTTAGGAAAGTTTGGTATGTGTTTTATAACCAGTGTCTTAGCTGTGCCAGATGGTTTAGCTATCAAATTACACAAAAGCAACACTTTGGTGTCATTTGATATTCTTGAGAACCAAAGAATATATCTTTGCCGTGGGAAAGTTTGGCATGTGTTTCATAACCAGTGTCTTAGCTGTGCCAGATGGTTTAGCTATCAAATTACACAGAAGCAACACTTTGGTGTCATTTGATATTCTTGAGAACCAAAGAATATATCTTTGCCGTGGGAAAGTTTGGCATGTGTTTTATAACCAGTGTCTTAGCTGAGCCAACTGGTTTAGCTATCAACACCACTTTGGAGTCATCTGATATTCGTGCGAATTGAAAAAATGTTTCTTTTGCGTGGGAAAGTTTTTATTACCAGAGGCTTAACTGTGCCAGATGTTTTAAATTTTAAATGTTTTCAAAGTATTTGCTTCATATTTTGACAATCAGTGATTTATTTAACCATTTATTAATTTATTTAAAGTATTTATCTTATTTCAGGAGATGAAATTTTACTTGCTGACAAGATATTTTGGACAAAGAAAATTTGATTTTGATAAAGTAAATCCAACTTAATAAATGATGACACCCAAACACCTCCCCAGCACACACAAACACATGTCCAAACACACACTCGGAACCCAACATGCACATATACAGACACACCGACTAAACTCATGGACCGTCGCATCCACGCACAACCCTTCCACCCACACACACGATGCCTAACATGTACACAGATAGACACACCTAACACACTCATGGACTGCCACACCCACACACGCCATTCCCACCACACACACACACAAACACTCGCATGCTCAAACACTCACTCGGTGTCAGAGATGCACACATACACACACACACACAACCACAAATTGGCTGACACACCGACACACAATCACCACAAATCATCTTAACTGTCAAATATAGAGAATGTAATTCAATGTTAACACAAATGAACTTGATTACCCACAACCTACATATGGCACGAATTATATACCCGTCATAAAATTTACACATTTCCCATAACTTTCAAATATTTAACAGCATACTACAACACATGTGATTTGGGGTTTTGCTGAGTCTGAACTGTTAAAAAATTATGCCGTAAACGTATAAGAAATGTTATTTTTTTTTTAAAAAAAAGAAGATAATTATAGTCAATTTTGTATCAAATAATATGTTCATTAGCATATTAATTGCTTTACGTTAACTGAGGTTAGTAAGACCACAACGTACTTGACTAGGGATGTTTCTATTCTAGTATTTGAAATATATTTAAGAAAAACAAAAGTGGTTAGCTCGTGGATGATCTTTTGAATGTTATACTAAAAAAAATAACTGTCACCTATTTAAATACTATGTTAATATGGACTGTATATTCATACTCGACCTCCCCCCCATGCACACACACATACACACACAACTTCACACTGTCACACCAACGCACAAGTGCTGGCACATCATTTTTTACCGCCAAATATAGAGAACGTAATTCTATTTGAACAAAATGTACTAACTTTTGCTTTCTTTTCTATCGACGTTTTACAGGTTAAATACATTTCCGCAAATACATACAAATTTACGGGACGGCACAATGTATGCTGCATCCAACATGTAACACTGATCTAGAGTGTCTACTGGTGGTAGGCCTATATGTTATAAGGGAGCGTGGATCTTTACCAACTGACCCCACCACAACACATGGCACGAATTATATCGTTTGATATTACAGGTCTCAAAATTTACACGTGTCCTTGCTTTCAAATTATATCTAACCAATCATAAACATGTACCCTGAACGCATGATATCATACATTTTTCTCGTAAATATGAATATATTAACTCAATCAATATAATAAACAAATTAGTTCAAGTCGACAATTAGAATAATTCAGAAAAGTAGATGTCTTTTAGGACTTGCATACGCAATTGATGATGACATGTTGATTATAACTTATAGTTCGTATCCCCAAATCGACTAATGATGACATACACCCACTTCACATGCACACACCCATATACATTCGCGCATCCACCCACACAAACACACACCAACCAACCAGCATATACAGTCTCACACACATCCACCCACAGCGCAGTGCACATATTCACACATTATTTGTACATTTCATTTCCTTGTATTACATTTCAACATATTCAATACTACAACAACGTTAACATGCAGAATATTACCTAATAGAAGTTGCGTTGAATTAACAGATCGTAAATTAATCTATTCTTACACACATAATAGTCTGAATTATAAGATATTGATATCTTTAAAAGTTGCTCACGTATACAATCGTTTACGTCTTCAGATACTATAGATGCACATTGGTTTAAGCGAATTATCATTCGTTAACTCTTAACTGACTCATAGTACCATCATCGTTCAGTGCCAATGTGGACAACTGTCGACGAAATCCGGTCAGACGAGCATAATGAGGGTTGCTTACCTTATAAACAGGCGACTTTCAATGGTTTGTTTACTCGCTGTTTGGCATTTTGACAGTTAAAAATCGTCTATTTTCTTCTTGAATGATTAGAATAAAACGGTGATATGTCAATGTGAAATGTTCTACTAATGACGGATTACCGTCTGTATTGAAGGACAGTGATTCAGAAGCGGGTACAGTTTTTGATCGCTATTATTTCGTTGTACTTTTGTAGTCTAGATAATTAAAAGGGCCTCACGATGAATGAATTTTTAGCTAACAAAAAATAAATGAAAATAACAATTACGGAAACCTCATTGACTGACAGTTCCGGCGAAGGTTCCATTTTAAAAGCCTTTTGAATGTGTTAATTCGAGTTAATCTGATACCGTACCCGAGTATTTAAAAGAACACTTTGATTTCTATACTCCCCGGTGGTCCAACCTGTGTACCTCAAGTGCTGACAGCTTATTTAGGATTCCGAAATATAATAACCTGTGTGGTGAATGTGTGTTATCTGCCAGCTAAGATATTGAATGATCTTCCAAAACCTCTACCATCCAGGGCTTTAAGATGCACTTAAAAGCATATTTATTTCAAAAATGTTTTTGAACGGTTTTGTTGCGAATTCTCTTAAAAACACTAGTGTGTAATGCAGTTCTATAAACATTGAACAACAATAATACTAATGATATACACCACGTTTGCATGAAATATCTGAATTAGAGTATTTGTCATAGAAATTTATGGTAAAAAAAAATCCATATTTATGAAAATATCATTAAATCTAGATATCCATTTACTTGGAAGGTCTTACCAACAGTTGTCTTTTATTTTTAAAATGAGGTATCTATATTTTAACACTATTGGCCATTATGACGTGGGTGTTTTTTGAATAAAGTCAAACCTCTTAGACACTTATGAGACAACAGTGATTGACGAGAGTTTTGCTTTTTCACAGTAACGGAAATGGTACAGCAATCTTGGCCAGAGTAGTGATCGACCATAGAATTTGTATCTGACTATGACCAATGTCCACGACTAAATCACAAAAATATACAGGTTGACAAATCCACCTCGATAATTGGTTATATTGCTTATCTTTTGTAATCACCGCTGTAGGTTGCTCGATCTACTAGCATTTTTTTTTTCAATTTCAATTCTGTAATAAGACGGTAGAAAGTGCGACAGACGCTTAGTCTGTGTTGTTTCACTAGTAACAGTGTACAGAAGCGGGGGTATAAAAAACTAACACAATATATACTTTCAAAGATGTCTTTATATTATTCTATACATTACAGTCACAAAAATATAAATCGACAAATATACAAAAAGAAGTCGTTGAAACACAAATGATCATTTTGATTATTTTGTTTTCATCAAGTCTGATACTACTAGTTTTTTCAAGGGGTTTTGGAACGGGGTTTGTTATCTTTCAATGACTTGTTGGCGAAGAATCTGCATTTTAAGCTTGTGTTCGTTTACGATCGAGTCTATTTTAGCATTTAACAAGTTCAACCGTAGGTTCTGCTCACGCGTTACTTCATGTACACTCACTGGTTCGGAAATGACCGAGGGCGGGTAATGTTTGATTACATTAAAATCAGCGTTACACTCTGTGTTTTTATGGGGTTCATCTTGGCTACTGACATTGTTCTGAATAGTATCTGAAAAAAGGAACAAATCCATTAAAATACACATCAGAAGAATACTCTTGTTGTTGTGATGTATTATCGAAATAAAACGTTTCTATCGCTACGGTTTGAGAATGATCACAGACTCCCGCAAGGATGATAAAAATCAACATGTGAGAGTCTATACGATACAACAAAATCAGTTTAAGTCTATATGATGATTGTTTTTTTTTAAAAAAGGTAACTTAAAATCTTTTATGTACAAAACAAATATACAAAATATGTTGTACAAAATATGTTTTAAATAGTCGTTAACTACTTACCAAAGGGTGTCCCATTTTCTACTCGCTCACTTAACCTTGGCTTCTTTCTTTTAACGGACTTTGGTGTTACCTTCATTTCGTTTCTTTTAAGATGGTACCAGTAATTCTTTAATTGATTCGAGGTTCTAACAGTAAAATTTGGCTGTGCACTGAAACGTTTTTCAATTTCCGTCCAAGACTGTTCTTTAAGAGCAACTGATTGTGTGTCCCTTCTGTTAGTACCAAGTATATCTTGGAATTCTTTTACTTCGTTCATCAGGAATTGTCTCTCTAAAACTGTCATTGACGGTGCCCGTTTTCTTTTTTCAGCCATCGCGTACAAATTATGTCTGTGTACTGATAAAATTATGTCAATTCATTTTTTTATACTCACAATAACATAATAATGGTAGCATCATAACTAAATAGAATCAAATGACGACCAAGGCGCGTTCTCAACAAATATTGCTCAAAGTTTAGTACAAACAGTAGCTGTATACATCATGTGGTCAAGATGGACAAGAATGTAATGGGTATTCGCACGTTTGCTCATAAATTTAGTTTTGATAGTTCGTTTCACAAAGCACGCCATGATTATCTGTGCGCCATTTTATATTTCAAGAGGAAATAAAAGCTTTCGTTAGTTACATGTGCTCTCACTACACCGAACATCATTAATGGGCGGACATGGCTGAGTACATCGAATATAATAATCGGCTAGCCACTTTTGACAACAGATGGGCGCATGTTCATCCATCAGCTCACAAGTTAAGTGAAGCAGGCTTTGTGTATTATGGTGATACTGATCGTGTGCAGTGTTTCAGTTGTAAATTAGTATGGAAGGATTGGGATAAATTCGACGATCCATTCCACGAACATGCTAAATATCAAAAAAACTGTCAATATATGACCATGATTAAAGGGTCTTTGAGTGGTGGATACCGTTGGGAATACAAAGGAATACTAGCGGGGCAAGTGATCCAGTTGGCACATTCCCACGTGTTGTACAAGTGTAAAGCTGAATGTATTGATGCTGCAAAGAAGGCTGATTTTAGCATTATTGATAGTATGGGTAGACCCTATTTATTCGTAACAGAGTGGAATTTCACAGAAGATAAAGTCAAACAATGGAACATAGACAATATGCCTATCCAAACACCAGATTTTGAAGCTTATTTGTTGCACTAATGAGGTTGTTTCATCTCGGTCATTTCCGAACCAGTGAGTGTACATGAAGTAAAGCGTGAGCAGAACCTACGGTTGAACTTGTTAAATGCTAAAATAGACTCGATCGTAAACGAACACAAGCTTAAAATGCAGATTCTTCGCCAACAAGTCATTGAAAGATAACAAACCCCGTTCCAAAACCCCTTGAAAAAACTAGTAGTATCAGACTTGATGAAAACAAAATAATCAAAATGATCATTTGTGTTTCAACGACTTCTTTTTGTATATTTGTCGATTTATATTTTTGTGACTGTAATGTATAGAATAATATAAAGACATCTTTGAAAGTATATATTGTGTTAGTTTTTTATACCCCCGCTTCTGTACACTGTTACTAGTGAAACAACACAGACTAAGCGTCTGTCGCACTTTCTACCGTCTTATTACAGAATTGAAATTGAAAAAAAAAAAATGCTAGTAGATCGAGCAACCTACAGCGGTGATTACAAAAGATAAGCAATATAACCAATTATCGAGGTGGATTTGTCAACCTGTATATTTTTGTGATTTAGTCGTGGACATTGGTCATAGTCAGATACAAATTCTATGGTCGATCACTACTCTGGCCAAGATTGCTGTACCATTTCCGTTACTGTGAAAAAGCAAAACTCTCGTCAATCACTGTTGTCTCATAAGTGTCTAAGAGGTTTGACTTTATTCAAAAAACACCCACGTCATAATGGCCAATAGTGTTAAAATATAGATACCTCATTTTAAAAATAAAAGACAACTGTTGGTAAGACCTTCCAAGTAAATGGATATCTAGATTTAATGATATTTTCATAAATATGGATTTTTTTTTACCATAAATTTCTATGACAAATACTCTAATTCAGATATTTCATGCAAACGTGGTGTATATCATTAGTATTATTGTTGTTCAATGTTTATAGAACTGCATTACATACTAGTGTTTTTAAGAGAATTCGCAACAAAACCGTTCAAAAACATTTTTGAAATAAATATGCTTTTAAGTGCATCTTAAAGCCCTGGATGGTAGAGGTTTTGGAAGATCATTCAATATCTTAGCTGGCAGATAACACACATTCACCACACAGGTTATTATATTTCGGAATCCTAAATAAGCTGTCAGCACTTGAGGTACACAGGTTGGACCACCGGGGAGTATAGAAATCAAAGTGTTCTTTTAAATACTCGGGTACGGTATCAGATTAACTCGAATTAACACATTCAAAAGGCTTTTAAAATGGAACCTTCGCCGGAACTGTCAGTCAATGAGGTTTCCGTAATTGTTATTTTCATTTATTTTTTGTTAGCTAAAAATTCATTCATCGTGAGGCCCTTTTAATTATCTAGACTACAAAAGTACAACGAAATAATAGCGATCAAAAACTGTACCCGCTTCTGAATCACTGTCCTTCAATACAGACGGTAATCCGTCATTAGTAGAACATTTCACATTGACATATCACCGTTTTATTCTAATCATTCAAGAAGAAAATAGACGATTTTTAACTGTCAAAATGCCAAACAGCGAGTAAACAAACCATTGAAAGTCGCCTGTTTATAAGGTAAGCAACCCTCATTATGCTCGTCTGACCGGATTTCGTCGACAGTTGTCCACATTGGCACTGAACGATGATGGTACTATGAGTCAGTTAAGAGTTAACGAATGATAATTCGCTTAAACCAATGTGCATCTATAGTATCTGAAGACGTAAACGATTGTATACGTGAGCAACTTTTAAAGATATCAATATCTTATAATTCAGACTATTATGTGTGTAAGAATAGATTAATTTACGATCTGTTAATTCAACGCAACTTCTATTAGGTAATATTCTGCATGTTAACGTTGTTGTAGTATTGAATATGTTGAAATGTAATACAAGGAAATGAAATGTACAAATAATGTGTGAATATGTGCACTGCGCTGTGGGTGGATGTGTGTGAGACTGTATATGCTGGTTGGTTGGTGTGTGTTTGTGTGGGTGGATGCGCGAATGTATATGGGTGTGTGCATGTGAAGTGGGTGTATGTCATCATTAGTCGATTTGGGGATACGAACTATAAGTTATAATCAACATGTCATCATCAATTGCGTATGCAAGTCCTAAAAGACATCTACTTTTCTGAATTATTCTAATTGTCGACTTGAACTAATTTGTTTATTATATTGATTGAGTTAATATATTCATATTTACGAGAAAAATGTATGATATCATGCGTTCAGGGTACATGTTTATGATTGGTTAGATATAATTTGAAAGCAAGGACACGTGTAAATTTTGAGACCTGTAATATCAAACGATATAATTCGTGCCATGTGTTGTGGTGGGGTCAGTTGGTAAAGATCCACGCTCCCTTATAACATATAGGCCTACCACCAGTAGACACTCTAGATCAGTGTTACATGTTGGATGCAGCATACATTGTGCCGTCCCGTAAATTTGTATGTATTTGCGGAAATGTATTTAACCTGTAAAACGTCGATAGAAAAGAAAGCAAAAGTTAGTACATTTTGTTCAAATAGAATTACGTTCTCTATATTTGGCGGTAAAAAATGATGTGCCAGCACTTGTGCGTTGGTGTGACAGTGTGAAGTTGTGTGTGTATGTGTGTGTGCATGGGGGGGGGAGGTCGAGTATGAATATACAGTCCATATTAACATAGTATTTAAATAGGTGACAGTTATTTTTTTTAGTATAACATTCAAAAGATCATCCACGAGCTAACCACTTTTGTTTTTCTTAAATATATTTCAAATACTAGAATAGAAACATCCCTAGTCAAGTACGTTGTGGTCTTACTAACCTCAGTTAACGTAAAGCAATTAATATGCTAATGAACATATTATTTGATACAAAATTGACTATAATTATCTTCTTTTTTTTAAAAAAAAAATAACATTTCTTATACGTTTACGGCATAATTTTTTAACAGTTCAGACTCAGCAAAACCCCAAATCACATGTGTTGTAGTATGCTGTTAAATATTTGAAAGTTATGGGAAATGTGTAAATTTTATGACGGGTATATAATTCGTGCCATATGTAGGTTGTGGGTAATCAAGTTCATTTGTGTTAACATTGAATTACATTCTCTATATTTGACAGTTAAGATGATTTGTGGTGATTGTGTGTCGGTGTGTCAGCCAATTTGTGGTTGTGTGTGTGTGTGTATGTGTGCATCTCTGACACCGAGTGAGTGTTTGAGCATGCGAGTGTTTGTGTGTGTGTGTGGTGGGAATGGCGTGTGTGGGTGTGGCAGTCCATGAGTGTGTTAGGTGTGTCTATCTGTGTACATGTTAGGCATCGTGTGTGTGGGTGGAAGGGTTGTGCGTGGATGCGACGGTCCATGAGTTTAGTCGGTGTGTCTGTATATGTGCATGTTGGGTTCCGAGTGTGTGTTTGGACATGTGTTTGTGTGTGCTGGGGAGGTGTTTGGGTGTCATCATTTATTAAGTTGGATTTACTTTATCAAAATCAAATTTTCTTTGTCCAAAATATCTTGTCAGCAAGTAAAATTTCATCTCCTGAAATAAGATAAATACTTTAAATAAATTAATAAATGGTTAAATAAATCACTGATTGTCAAAATATGAAGCAAATACTTTGAAAACATTTAAAATTTAAAACATCTGGCACAGTTAAGCCTCTGGTAATAAAAACTTTCCCACGCAAAAGAAACATTTTTTCAATTCGCACGAATATCAGATGACTCCAAAGTGGTGTTGATAGCTAAACCAGTTGGCTCAGCTAAGACACTGGTTATAAAACACATGCCAAACTTTCCCACGGCAAAGATATATTCTTTGGTTCTCAAGAATATCAAATGACACCAAAGTGTTGCTTCTGTGTAATTTGATAGCTAAACCATCTGGCACAGCTAAGACACTGGTTATAAAACACATGCCAAACTTTCCCACGGCAAAGATATATTCTTTGGTTCTCAAGAATATCAAATGACACCAAAGTGTTGCTTTTGTGTAATTTGATAGCTAAACCATCTGGCACAGCTAAGACACTGGTTATAAAACACATACCAAACTTTCCTAAGACATATTCTTTGGGTCTCAAGAATATCATTTGACTTCAAAGGGGCTTGACTTACGTTGATGATTAAAGCATATGTCACAACTACAAGACTGGTGTTAACTAAAAACAGTCACCAAATTTTCTTCGCTGAAAACATTTTCTTTAGTTCTCAAAGATAGTAAATTACATGGAATGGTTATAAAGATGTGTGCTGCAATTTGATAGCTAAAATGCTATAATACATAAATCATATCTTAAATACTGTGTTACGAAAATAAGACCCACTTATATAAAGAACATATTTCGGTGGTGGAAACTTGGTCATACTATTTTCATAATTCAAATACTGGAACAGATTCATCATGCTACCACGTTTTATTAAAACCTTTTATTAAATATAAAACTCTCATCAGATAAAATATTGTTCCAAATTCAAACAATTGACTACAGAAGCAAACTTTCCATCAAATTAAAATCTGCCTACAAGTAATGGGTTAATGATTTCACCAAATTAAAATAAAACAAAATAATTTTTTAAAAAAAAAACTGTAAAAAAAAAAAACACTTAATGACAAAAAATAATGAATGAAAAATCTATAAGGGGATAGAAGGTTATTGACATCTCTCTTCACCTCCGTTCTATTTCGGCATTTTGATTAGTTAAATCTGAGAATATTCAAGTTCCAAAATATAAGAACCGTACACTATTCTGTCGCACACTCTAAACAACTAGAAGTGTAGATATTTTCTTTAGTTTTGATAATAAGAGACAAAATAAAAAAAACGTGTATATCAATCTAATCATTATTAGCCAGTGTGTGCTGAATAGTTAAACTTTGTTTTACTGGTCGTATTTAAAACCCAATTTTGGTAGTAAAAACTCAAATTAAAAACTGACATAGAAAGAAGACAGAGGTTATTGCCATATTCAAAAGGTATATAGGTCAAAAGTTCACCTAAGACCCCAAAAAACATCTGCTAAAACACGTGTTAAATACATAATGTAATATTAACCACTTTTATTTTTCTTCAATACACATGTATATTTCATCTGATCTTGCTAAAATAAAAACATATTCTTATTCAAATACGTTAGGCATTAACTAACCACAATTAATATAAAACAATTAAAATTCTAATTAACATATTAATCAATACGATAATGTGATTTTTTTAATTTCTTAAAAAACAACAACATTTTTCATACCTTAACGACATACAGCTTGTATTCTTTTAACAAGTACGTGAGTTTTATTAACCTCAATTAATATAAAACAATTAATATACTAATTTGCATAGTAAGTAATACATTGATTACTAGGATTATTTTTTTGTTTTTACGCATTAACAACATACAGCTTGTAATTTTTTAACAACTCAGCACAAAAAAATACATATTTAAATAAGTTCATAGCATGTATTTTTAGAATATCGGTCGAAAGTTCACCTACTACCTCGAAAAACATCTGTTAAAATATCTGTTAAATACATAGTGTAATATTAACCTTGTTTTTAAAGACCTAACCACTTTTATTTTTCTTAAATATATTTCAAATGCTAAAATAAATCCTTCAAGTACGTTGTGGTTTAACTAACTTAAATAAATGTATGGCAATTAATATACTAATTAACATATTAATTAATACGATAATGAGCACAATTATCTTTTTTTTTTTTTAAAAAAAAAACATTTCTCATACCTTAACGACACACAGCTTGTAACTAAACTCAATTAATATAAAACATACTAATTAAACATACATTATGGGAGAGCAAAAACAGACTTTTGTCGGTCTTCCTTTGGGCCTCAGAAGTCATAGAAATTATAAATTAGATCTTTATTTAAACAACAAGCCTAAAATGAACTCTGTAGACCCACGGATGGCTTGGATTGGGCTCGGATTAAAACAGGATTTCGTTGACTGATTTAATCACTATGGCGTCGTGGGCGGGGCTTCTCCGTGACGTTGACGTCATCATACTTCCGGAAATTATTCATAAAAGACAGTGATGACCGAGGCTATACACAAGCTTCACTAGATACCGTTTAAACATTACTTGATGATCGAGACTATGTAGGTGGAGTTATCGCCTGTCAATCAACAATCGGCATGGTGGGAAAAGGGTGTCGATGAAATTAACTACCATTTTTAGTAAAAAATTATAGTGGTAACAACTTTGTTTAGGATAAAGTAATTTGACTGAAATTTTCAATATATTCTTGTTTCAACATCTATTTTTGAACTGTTATAGCAAGAATGGCTAACTCCTTGTAAAAATCTCCCATAATGTATCTTTAACAAATTACTTAATACTAATGACTACAATTTTTTTGATTGGTTAAATCTGGGATATTCTATTTCGGTCGTGAAAATAAAAAAAATCTGTCACCAGATCGGTAAATAACTTTACCAAATTAAAATGAATGAAAATAATTTTTATAAAAAAAAAAAAAAAATTAATTATTGAAAAAAAAATTAATTGAAAAAAAAATTAATTATTGAAAAAAAATTAATTATTGAAAAAAAAAAAATTATTGAAAAAAAAATTAATTAATGAAAAAATAATTGCATTATGATTAATTCATTTTAAAAAAGTAATTAACTTATGAATAAATGACGAAATAACAAAACTAAATTAATTATTAACTATGCAAATGACTTAAAGGGATTTTAGGACATATATTTGGGCGGTGCGGCGACGAGAAAGACGCGGGGCGGGGCGATGCGCGACGCGTGCCTCATGTGCGCCACAAAGAAAATATATCGCCAACCCATATGAACAAGTACATCCGTTGTCGCATTTGTAAATCGTCTGAAGTGACGCCGAACAATAACTACCACAAATAAAAAAAACCCAGACTCCCGCAGCCAAACCGGAAGTGACGTACTCAAATACCTCATGTGCCGTGCCAAAAAACGCTAGGGTGCCGTAACCAATCAGAGCGCCCCTAGCCAAACCGGAAGTGACGCAGCCAAACCGGAAGTGACGTAGTCAAATACCTCAGGGTCCCGTGCCAAAAAACGCTAGGGTGCCGTAACCCCCTCAGGGTGCCTTACATACTACTTACATATATTCATATAACAATAATATGTGCTCTTAGGCCCAATTCGGTCTATTTAAGTTTTCAAAGAATAGTCATATGCTAGTGAAATTCAGATTATCTATCGGACATCATTAAATCAATGATGCATACGACCGAAAAATAAACTATCAAGAAAATGTACCTCTATGCTGTATTTCCATTTGATTTTTCGTTAAAATATACGGATTTTTTTTAACGTTGAGGGTGGAAGCGGTATATTTGTTTGGGGTTTCAATGTTTCACAAAGTTACGTTATCTTTGTTTATCCAAATTTGGAATTTTTGTACTGACACGAATTAACACCCACTACCATTCGGGTCTATTCGTTTATTTTATGATATTCGACATGACAAAATCTGCTCCAAGATTCGATTAAATCTCAGGATCGGCCATCCCCGTGTACATGTACTTAACGTGTGTCGCTCAATTTGTTTTAAATATGTGTGCATTTATATTTCCGATATACCCATAGACATATAGGTCTATTTATATCGGCATTTATTACAGCTGCAAATCGTTGTCGTAGCTCATGAAAAAAAGTCGCTTACCACTCTAGTGGCGTGCTAACACCATTGTGGTGATTTAAAAGCTTTTGATCCGATTAAAGACCGGCCCTACGAGCGATCGTCCGACCGGCCCTTCGAGCGATCGTCCGACCGGCCCTTCGGGACAACTTTGAACTCAAAATTAGCAATGACAATTGCAGTATTTTGAAAATTGCTATTGTGGTATGAAATATGCATTTTAATTGATATTAAAAGAAAATAACAAAAGATTGCCACCATACTTTTATTTGCACTAAAACAACAACCTTCCGAGGCAGCCATTCAAATGTCCCATTTTGAAACTTAAAATCAGGCATATTATACACTTCAATTTTAAGTATGGTTCTGCTATTTTCTTTTATATCCCTCAAACAACCCCCCTGTACAGTGAAATGTCGTTTGTAAAAAAAATAAATAGCGAAAATTCTATAAGCAAAAACAAAATGGGGACCCAATTATGGAACCTTAGCAAATAAGCACTCATAACTACATGTAAATATCATTGAATACAGCCATTGAAAAACCTATTGCTGTATTCTGTGGCTCGAAAACGTACTACTTTTGTCCAGAATGACGTCACTTTCAGAATTACGTCAAACGGTCATGACGTCACCGCTATCGCTCGTGGAATACTTGCGCAGGGATACACTCTCTTGAACTATTGAATATCCCGAGCGGTATTCAATGGTCATTGAGTTCTATCTATATGTATACGCGTACATTTATTTTATATATTATAACAACGGCTTATTGAATGTTTAATATAGTGGTTACTGTATCTTGCTTAATGAAATATGTTTACATAATGTAGCTTATACATATTCATGTTGTTTACTCGGTAATAAGATCGTTAAATCAAAAACTTTCAATACAAAAATACATTAAAAACTTGTTAGCAACGTGAACTTCTCAAATGGGTGGTCTATCAATATTAGTCTTTGTCTTAATTCCGTTATGCATCATGCATGGGATGGTGAAGGATTAACATCAATTTTTGTCTTAATTATGTTATAAATTGATAAAAACAATATGTCTATTATACGGGGTCCGTTAAGGGACGCAAAGAATAAAAATATAATAATAATAACTGGTGCGCGCCTGATAATACCTAGCGTGCGTCTGATAATAACTGTGGCGCGCCTGATAATAACTGGCGCACGTCGGATAATAACTGGCGTGCACCTGATAATAAGTGGCTTGCGTCGGATAATAACTGGCGCGCGCCGGATAATAACTGGCTCGCGTCGGATAATAACTGGCTCGTGCCGGATAATAACAAGCGCGTCGGATAATAACTAGCACTAATTAATACATTTCCCATATGAAATGGGGTTTATAGCCCTACTGCTCCGACTGGCCTAATGAAGACCGGCATACGCCAAATAGTGCCAATGTGTACACCGGACCTCGGTATTTCGTCCCATCCCAACGACTGTACGTTGACCGTAGGCTCACTATCCAGGAGGCCCCTTGTTACATCCCTCCGTTAGCCAAAAAAGTTCATCGGAATATTTAAGCGTGGTTCCTCCTGCAAGATTGACTGGCAAGGGGAATCCACGCCGGAAAATCAGGATGTTCTCGGCCAACGCAGGGATGGAACACGGGACCTTCTAGATAGCGAGCCAACGTCTTATTAACTGAACCATGTGGCCCCCTTTCCAATAAGAAGGGTTGGGTAGCCAAATAAGGTCTGACATTGAATCAGGTGACGTGGTTTTGATTCTGCCTTGAACGTGGCAAAAGGAGGGTCAACCATATTTTTGCGGGTGTTCCGGTTTCATCCCACTGCTAATATTTTATAATGCATCAAAATGATTAATTGAAAAAAATAAATATAATCTTGTCTGATATAAATCTATAATTCATTTATAATTAACATTTAACGTTGTCATGGTTTACATTCAATAATCAGAAAGGGAATTAGTACACAAATCCACGAGGTTGGATGAACAAAGTGAACAATATTTTGAACATTTTCATAGATAAACAAAAAATTATAGCGACCGTGTGCATGGTCTTCCGTAAGCGAATCTACGTAAGTAAGCCGATTTGTGTATCCGGTAAAGTGAACAACACATACTTTTGGTTAATGCAAAATGTATATTTTAAACAATGCAGAATGTATTAGGTATCTTTCTATGCATGGGTCGGGCTTGTGGAATAGGTAAGTACCTTTTAAGAACATAGTTTGGCATGATTTTATCAAGAAGAGCACGCAAATGTATTCTTATGACTGATAAATCATCTTTATACATATATTATTTTAAGCAAATTACATACTACAGCACATGAATTGCGTTTTAAATTTAGAAAATATTAAAGTCTGTGAGAAAGGAATAAAAATTACGTAACTTGAAAATATAAATTGAAAAAATAGGGCTATATATAACACATTGCAATGTACTTTATTTCACATTTGCTGGAGTAAATATGTGTCGCTGCAAAGTTACAAATAAACTTTGCCAGGAAAATGTGTATCCATATATAATGAGCCCATGACTTGACGTTTGAAATATTTAATACCAATACCTGTATTACTATAAAAACTGTTGATGTGTTATTTATGTAATGGTATTTAGATTTTTTAAAATACGTTTAAAAACGTATTTCACTGAGCTTAGTTAGGCAAAAAAATATTAGAACGGTCTACATCGTCAAGTGTAGCCTGTGATTATACTTTTATTATAAGGTCGAACTAATAGTCAAATTCATGATATATTCAAACTAAGTACAGCTGCTGTGGACACTTACAATTATATGTATTAAATCATCTTACAAATTCTATTGTGCATGGTATTTCAACTGCCAAGAAAGATATTTCGTGCACTGCTAATGTATATACGGCATATAAAAAACTAATATGTATAAAACATCGACAGTTCGAAATGTTTGTTTTTTGTGTTTTGTTACTGCCACGACCTGGGAGCCAGGGTGACTCAGTGAGTAAGACGTTGGCTCGCTAACTTCGAGGTCCCGTCTCCGATCCCTGCGTTGACCAAGGATGTTCATCCGGATTTTTATATGGAAGCCTATTGCGGCGAGAAGTCGAGGGCGAGAACACGAGAAGACGAGAAGTCGAGGACGAGAACACAAGAAGACGAGAACACGTGAAGACAAGAAGTCGAGGGCGAGAATGCGAGGGAGCGAGAACGCGAGGAAACAGGGCGAGAATACGAGGATCTCGCTCCGAGAACACGAGATTACTTTCACCTCGACTTCTCGTCTTCTCGTCCCTCGACTTAATTCTCGTCTTCTCGTGTTCTCGCCTTTGAAAAACCTCGTGTTCTCGCACTCTCGCCCTCGACTTCTCGACTTTTCGCCCTCGACTTCTCGCCCTCGTCTTCTCGCTCCCTCGTCTTCTCGCCTTTGAAAAACCTCGACTTCTCGCTCCCTCGCCTTTGAGTCAATCTCGTCCTCTCGTGTTCTCGCTCCCTCAATTCGTCACAATCTTGTCTTCTCGTGTTCTCGCCTCGGAAGTGCAGTTTATACGCATGTCCACTGACTACCGTATCGGCATTTGTATTTAGAAATGGATTATAATAAACGGAAATGTTTGAAGTTCTAGAATATTTAATAGTCCTAAACAATTTTAATCTCTTCTTGTACAGATAGTATTGTATTCTGTAATCGATTTTAAGTCTTCAGTCTTTGCTCTCTAACTTAATCAGCCTTCATAGGATGTTTTCACATGATGCGTGGTTTTGTCAGTGCTGTAGGGTGGAGAGCCTGACAAAGAACAATGTATAGTCGGTCGAATGGTATTTGAAAAAAACAGGTCCCGTGCCGGGAATCGACATCAGCTGGTTCTACGGTGGCACAGTGGGTAGGACGCTTGCTCTCTAACTTCTTAAAGTTCCTCGTGATTTTCTGGCTATGTCCCCCCTTGTCAGTGGTGTAGAACGGAGAGCGTGGCAAGAGACAACACATAATCGTTCGGATGACATAAAAATAACCGAGGTGACGTGTCCGAAATCTAAATGAAATGAAATGAAATAAAATGGGCCTACTCTTTTGCACCTAACCTGGGCTAATGAAGCAAGCATACGATATACAGTGTGTTATCAAGGACATTTTGCCCGGGTAGTGGCGCTACGGCCTACTCTTGTATCAAATTTAAACTGCCGAGGGATCTTTTATGTGCAAGCCAATGTCCGACCCTACGCCTTGCATCACTGACAATAAGAAGCCGCGCCCAGAAATCTGGATGAACTTTCTCAGTCACCGCAAGAATCGAAAACCCTGTGATGTCAGTGGTGTACGACGGAGGGCCTGAGAAGGGACAATGTATAGTTGTTCCGATGGAATACAATAAACCGAGATCCCGTGGCCGGAATATAACTGGAGCTACGAAGGCTCAGTCAGTAGGATCGACGTTTGCTCTTATACTTTATCAAAGTTTTTCGAGATTTTTCGGTCGGGGTTCCTGCTTGTCAGTGGTATAGGGGACCTCACAAGGGACAACGTATAGTCGTTCGAATGGTACAAAAACAAACGTGGTTCCTTGTCCGAAATCGAAATGAAGCGGTGGCTACAGTGGCTCAGTGTGTAGGACGTTTGCTCTCTAGCTTCATCGAAGTGCATCGGGCTATTTTTGGAGATATCCTCTCTTGTCATTTGTGTAGGATGGAGGACGGGGTGGGGGAGGCTGGCAATGGATAACTTGTAGTCGTTCGGATGGGACAAAAAACGGGGGCCCGTGTAGCCTACACATTAGCGTGGACGTTGGGAAGGTGGGGTCTGTCATTGATTTAAGCGGCTCGGTTTCGACAATGATAAGGGTCGTCTCCAACCGTGTGGGTTTTTTCTGGTTTCTTCTAGTTTCCCCCACTTAGTCTACGATTTACCCCCGAAAATCATTTCATCTCGTCTCAGCAAATCCCGGGTGAAAATCTAACGCTTTGTTGCACAAGTTAACCAGATAGCCGTCACTGTCGCATACATTTCTTCTCCGACATTACACAATACGTCTAGCACGAGAATTACGCCTCGAACTATATTTGTCAAGTTTAGCCATAGGGCCTAATGGGGTGAAAAAATCAAATTCTAAGCCAATCAGAAACCATAAAAGCAATCAACGTCATAGGTCACGGGTCAATAGCCATAAATAGACGATGTAATGCCTTTTACGGGAGGGAACACGTTGGTTTGTTTACATTTATCAGAGAGAATTTTTCTGCAGGTATGCCGGGATTACTGTAGAATACCACATATTAAATGTTGCATTGACACGATGAAAACGAATAATCCCTGATCTGTGAAATAAATATGGCCAATAGTAGAGAAATAGCACCAATGATTGCAAAAATCCGTTATTTACTGGAAAAAAGTATTTTTTCAAAACTATTTCAGTGAAACAATATCCAAGAGAAATATATACTAAATACACATGAAAACGATTTTGGCATGATTGAAATACTGGTTTGGTACTATAATTATATATAATTTTAAGAAAAAACAAAAATAATAATACCATTTGACCTAATAGGTATCCTCTTATTTCGAATTCAGACTGCCAAGGGATCTTTTACGTGCATGCAATTTATAACCGTCCCATTCGAACAAATAAACTGTCGTTGCCAAACTCTCCGTCCTGCACCAATGATATAACCACGTCGGAAAACCCGATAAACCTTCTAGTCCAATGCAGAGTTCGAACACGTGACCTTCAAATTAGTGAGCCAGCATCTTACCCACTTAGCCGTCGTGGCTCCAAACATTAACGTCCTACTCATTGAGCCACCCTAGCTCCCACTTCATTTCGATTCCGAACACGGGACATTGTTTTTCTATGCCATCCGAACATACGTGGTCCCCTGTCAGGTCTTTCCTCCTACACCGCTGAAGTAACAGAGCAAACGTCCCAATCACTGACCTACCGTAGCTCCTATTTCAATTAGATTCCGGACACGAGGCCTCGGTTATTTGTATTCCCTCCGCACGATTATACCTAGTCTCTTGCTACGCTGTCCGTCCTACACCACTGACAAGGGTGGACATAGCCAGAAAATCACGAGGAACTTTAAGAAGTTAGAGAGCAAACGTCCTACCCACTGAGCCACCGTAGAACCAACTTCATTTCGATTCTTGGCACGGGACCTGTTTTTTTTTAAATACCATTCGACCGACTATACATTCTTCTTTGTCAGGCTCTCCATCCTACAGCACTGACAAAACCACGCATCAAGTGAAAACATCCGATGAATATTTTTAGAGAGCAAAGAAAGATTTGACTGAAGACTTAAAATCAATTACAGAATACAATACTATCTGTGCAAGAAGAGATTAAACATGCTTAGGACTATTAACTTTTCTAGTCTGGATCTCGGTAGTCAGTGGTCTCTCTGCCTCTCTGTCGGCCTTTCTACCTCTCTCAGTCTTTCTCTGCTTGACTCTCTCTCTGTCGCTATCTCTGTGTGTCTGTCTGCCTGTCTCTGTCTGTCTATCTCTGTATGTCTATCTCTACCTGTCTCTTTGTCCCTCTCGCTCTCTACCTGTTTCTTTGTCCCCGTCTACCCGTCTCTCTCTGCCTGTCTTTCTCTCCGTCTGTCTTTCTCTCTGTATGTCTCCCTCTCTGTCTGGCTGTCTCTCTCTATGCCTGTCTGTCTGTATCTCTCTGTCTGTCTCCCTCTCCGTCTGACTCGCCCTCTCTCTGTCAGTCTCCCTGTCCACCTCTGCCTTTGGCTATCTTTCTCTCTGTGTGTCCATCTCCCTCTGTGTCTGTCTCTCTCGCCCTCTCAGTGTCTCTGTCTGTCTGTCTCTCTCTGCCCCCCACCCCGTGTCTGCCTCTCTGTCTGTCTCCACCCTCTCTGCCTATCTGTGTCTGTCTGTCTCTCCCCTCTGTGTGTATCTCGCTTTGACTCTCTCTCTCTCTCTCTCTGTTGGTCTGTCTCTCTCTATGACTGTCTCTCTGACTCTGTCCCGCTCTCTCTGTATGTCTCTCTGACTCTGTCCCTCTCCGTCTGTCTCTCTCTGTGTCTGCCCCCTATGTGTCTGTCTCTCTCTGTCTTTCTGTCTGTCTCTATATGTGTCTCCACTCTCTATGTCTGTCTCTCTCTCTATGCCTATCTGTCTGTCTACGTCTCTCTCTCTCTCTCTCTCTCTCTTTGTCTCGTCTCTCTATGTCTCCCTCTGGCTCGCTGTCTGCCTCACTCTCTATCGCTCTGTCTTTCTCAGCCCGTCTCTCTCCCAATCTCTATGTCTCTCTCTGTCCCCTCTCTATCTGTGTCTCCCTCTCTGCCTCCATCAGTGTCTCTGTCTCCCTCTCTGTCTGTCTCCCCCTTTCTCTGTCAGTGTTCCTGTCCATCTCCCTGTCTTTTGATGTCTTTCTCTTTGTATGTCCGTCTCCCTCTGTGTCTGTCTGTCCCTCTCCCTCTCTCTGTGTCTCTGTCTCTCTCTCTGCCCCACCCCTGTGTCGACCTCTCTGTCTGTCTCCAACCCGCTCTGTCTGTCTCTCTCTATGCTTGTCTGTCTGTGTCTGTCTGTATGTCTATCTCTCTGTCTGTCTCCCGCTCTGTTTGTCTCTCCCTCTTTCTGTCAGTATTCCTGTCCACCTGTCTTTGGCTGTCTTTCTATCTGTGTGTCGGTCTCCCTCTATATCTGCCTGCCTCTCTCTCTGCCCCCCACCCGTGTCTGCCTCTCTGTCTCCACCCTCTCTGTCTCTCTCTGTCTCTCTCTCTCTCTCTCTCTCTCTCTCTCTCTCTCTCTCTGCCTGTCTGTCTGTCTGGGTTAATTTTTATACTATGAACCACATTTTACCAGAAACTGATTCAGTTATCTAACGTATATTGGGTGAGAGACAGAAGAACCCGGAGAAAACCCACGATGTTTGACATGTGACTCAACTCCTTGTCACGTACAAGTGAGGAATCGAAACCTCGCCACTTGACTCAATGACAGACATTATGATCAAACATGCACGTCTTAACCATTCGGCCCCCACCCCCACCTGCGTTTGTCATAGCCAAAGTTTTTACATGACTGGGAATGTATTCAATCCAAATAATACCAGAACCATTTCTAATCCACATCAAGTTTCAAGCAATGTTGTTTTTTTTTATTTTTAAAAAAGAGATAAGAAAAGCGGTATCGTACACATGTTGAAAAGCAACGATGTTAATAATTTTTATGGCTAATGTAGCACTACCACTGCCACAATCTTTGATTTGACCTGATCGTCTAGGGGTTGGTTTGACTCTGGACTGGCTACTGTTGTATTTCACTTCTTAAGGACTTCACCATTGTTTTTTCTCACGATACCGAAATCAAAAATGTAACAGGAACCAAAACAGTTGTTTTCTATACGTTTTATGTCGCAGAAGTTACACAACATTTTATTTTACATAACAATGTTTAAAATTAATATCTCTTTCTCTCAACTATAAAAGTCTAACTAGCGTGGCGAGATTCACAAAACCACTACATCATGAAAAGATTGTCTACAGAACCCAATGCGTGTTTGACTTTAAAGAATCTAAATGATGTATAAAATTATTCTAGCCCCGCTCTCTCTTATAGGTGACGAACGACGTAGACTAATTTCAACTCACGTGTATTTCAAACGATGACTGTTTATCCTTTCAAAATGTAAATTACCAACATGTTTACTAAACTGTACCTCCGCTCCGTTAACGTATCAAAATAACCAGCGTGACGTGTTCTATATGTTTGGTTATGTAATCAGAATCAATCATTTGTAAAGATAACAATATTGTTTCAGCCATCATTTCTCCATTCCTTGTCTATGAATTTGAAAACTATGTCGCAACGACAAAATTGTTACTCTAACGATGATTAAAAGCTTATGTATGTGATAAAATTTGTTCCATGCATGTTTTAGTTTAATTCTCGATTTTATGAACATGTATACCATTTCATTTTAAAATACCCAGATCAACATCGTTACACATTAAATACAAAATACTGTAAGCCGAGTATGGTCTGACCGATTAATGGACACGGTTCCAAATTGTTATGATTTTGACATATATATATAGCAGCATAAGTAATTTGGGAACAAAATGCCATTTGCAACAACCATTACGCCACATTTTTTATAAGGAACAATCTTCATTCTTAGTACCGTCCCAAGATTCGTAGAGTATTTTATAATGCATCAAATGATTAATTGATAAAAATAGATATAATCTTGTCTGATATAAATCTATAATTTATTTATGATTAACATTTAACGTTGTCATGCAACGTTCGATCAAATTAATAAGATAATAATCATCGTCTAATAGCAGGTTAATAGCCTGGTTTACATTCAGTAAATTGTCCATTGAAAGGGAATTAGTATACAATGAACAAAGTGAGAGAGATTCATGGAGTATAATGTCAACTTGACACAAACGTGTCTTAATGATATGAAAAAAACACACAAGATTTTATAAATCAACACAAGTTTGTGTTAATACAATGCAAAACAACACAGACTTGTGTATATTACTTTTAACACGAGATCCAACATAAGTGTTTTTTCAGTGTAGGTCATTTCGGGACTAACATATGATTTAGTATGTTTTCAATAATGGGAGGAAACGGAGGATCCGGAGAAAACCCACGAGATTGGATGAACAAAGTGAACAAGATGGTATATTTCGAACATTTTCATAGAAACAAAGAATTATAGCGACCATGTGCCTGGTCTTCCGTAAGCAAATACACATAAGTAAGCCGATTTTTGTATCTGGTAAAGTGAACAACACATGCTTTTGGTTAATGTATTTTTTAAAGAATGCGGAATGATTAGGTGCCTTTCTATATATGCATGTATCATATGGCAGAGTTTAGAAACCCACAAACTTACATCTGAAAGTCTCTAACCGGTCCAAACACTGACGAATAGTTGTTTGTTATACCTTTCTCTCGATTAGAGTATTCTTATATTACCAGAAAGAGGTTACGTATAAAGATCGTCAGCGATAGCACTTCGATGGAAGCGGACGTTAAATAAAGCTATTTCACATACGCTTATAAAATTAATTCAATGAAATTCTTATCATTTTCATGCCCAGGAAACAAAAATTACCAGGATTTGTTTTTCTGAAAATGGAATTTATGTTAATTGAGGGAATTTCTGTAAATTACAGGAGAAACAAATGCGGATAAAATTTTCCTGATAATTTTTGTTAACGGATTTTTTTCCGTTTGTTCACGGATATTTTTGTTACAGTGTAGGCCGCATGTTTGATTTGAATTAATCAGGATCACCCAAATATATTCTTATGACTGATAAATCATCTTTACATTACTATATTCAATACATATCTTATGTTTTGGAGAGATGTACCACAAATGAGACGCAGCCCAGATTAATCGTCCGAAAATAATTAAGGTTGTCGAATGATCGACTCATCGCCAATTGTATAATATAGATTGTTTAAAGCAAATTACATACTAGATGAATTACTTTTTAAATTAGAAAATATAAAAAAGTCTGTGAGAATGAAATAGAAATTACATAACTTGAAAATATAAATTGACAAAAATAGGCCTATTTTATAACACATGAGTAATAATTAATTGGAATGTACTTTATTTGACATTTGCTGGAATAAATATGTATCGCTAGAAAGATATAAATAAAGTTTGCCAGGAAAATGTGTATCCATAATGGGCCCATGACTTGACTTTTGAAATATTTAATGTCAATACCTGAATTACTATAAAAACTGTTGATGTGTTATTTATGTAATGGTATTTAGATTTTAAAGGTATTTCACTGGGCGTAGCCAGGCAAAAAAATATTAGAATGGTGCACATCGTCATGTATAGCCTGTGATTATACTTTTATTATAACTTCGGATTGACAGTCAAATTCATGAAATATTCAAAATTTTGTCAGTGATGCAGGATCGAGGGCCTGGCAAGTTGGCCTAGTTAGTTCCTGAGACTACCCCTTTTACTTATTATTTTTGTCAAGTCGTATCTTATATTTAAAATACGATTATATTCATATGTTCATGATGTTATAAAATAACTGCGTATGACCTATTTATAATTTGTAACATGGACGTGGAGTCAATAACCAAATTGTTTTCACTCGAGTATTCGATGGAGATTCACCGTGCAATTACTTGACAGTTTTCATGTTATTGAATACATTTGCGAGTTTACGACAGTTTTAGCAGAAATCATATAGAGACGTGGGTTGGGTTATCTGTGCAAAATCAACGAACATGGGAATTATTATTGGGATGTAGCCCCGCCACCATTTAACCTGCGAAAAGAGAACTGGTCTTAAAGTTACATTCCAGGGTACAAACGGGGGGGGGGGGGATTTGATGATATGGTTTATTCCCATTCGCCGACTCATCGAGTTTTAGGGCAAAAATTGTGGTCGGTGTTAAGGGGTCGGGTGGCCAAGAACAATAGCTAGGGGATAAAACTAATTAAGCCGATAATTTTGGGAGAATTATTTTCACTAAAACAACAATCTCCCGAGGCAGCCATTCAAATGTCCCATTTTGAACCTTAAAATCAGGCATATTATACACTTCAATTTTTATATTTCATCTAAAATATTTTATGTATGGTTCTGCTATTGTCTTTTATATCCCTCAAACAACCCCCGTGTACAGTCCAGTGGAATGTCGTTTGTAAAAAAAAAACTAAATAGCGAAAATTGTATATGCAAAAACAAAA
Organism: Patella ulyssiponensis; assembly: GCA_963678685.1. NCBI lineage: Eukaryota > Metazoa > Mollusca > Gastropoda > Patellidae > Patella > Patella ulyssiponensis. The sequence goes on along the minus strand of OY783232.1, from coordinate 55,526,379 downwards.
TACGGACCCAATTCTGGCACCTTAGCAAATACGCACTCATAACTACATGCACATACAAGTAAATATCATTGAATACAGCCATTATTGAAAAACCTATGGCTATATTCAGTGGCTCCAAAACGTACTACTTTTGTCCAGAATGGCGTCACTTTCAGAATTACGTCAAACGTTCAAGACGTCACCGCTATCGCTCGTGGAATCATTTACGTCATATATATGACGTCAATGCGTGGAATACTTCCGCAGGGATACATCTCGAGCGGTATTCAATGGTCATTGAGTTCTATCTATGTGTACGCGTACATTTATATTATATATTATAACAACGGCTTATTCAATGTTTAATATTATTATAGTGGTTACTGTATCTTGCTTAATAAAATATATTTACATAATGTAGCTTATACATATTCATGTTGTTTACTCGGTAATAAGATCGTTAAATCAAAAACTTTCAATACAAAAATACATTAAAAACTTGTTAGCTACGTGAACTTCTCAAATGGGTGGTCTATCAATATTAGTTTTTGTCTTAATTCCGTTATGCATCATGCATGGGATGGTAAAGGATTAACATCAGTTTTTGTCTTAATTCTGTTATAAATGGATAAAAACAATATGTCTATTACGAGGCCCGGTAAGGGACGCAAAGAATAAAAATATAATAATAATAACTGGTGCGCGCCTGATATTAACTAGCGCGCGCCTGATAATAAGCGGCGCGCGCCTGATAATAACTGTTCCGGTTTCATCCCACTGCCAATATTTTATAATGCATCAAATGATTAATTTTGATAAAAATGATATAATCTTGTCTGATATAAATCTATAATTTATTTATGATTAACATTTAACGTTGTCATGGTTTACATTCAATAATCTGAAAGGGAATTAGTACACAATGAACAAGTGAGAGAGAGAGACAGAGAGAAATGGGGTTTAACGTCCACTTGACACAAACTAGGTCATTTCGGGACTAACATATTGTTTAATTTTATTTCAATAATTCGCTTGCGCGTAGGGGTCTTTAGCAGTGGGAGGAAACCGGTGGCCCAGAGCAAATACACGAGGTTTGATGAACAAGTGAATAAGATGGTATATATTTTGAAAATTTACATAGATAAACAAAAAATTATCACGATCACGTGCATGGTCACCCGTAAGCGAATCTACATAAGTAAACCGATTTTTGTATCTGGTAAAGTGAACAACGCATACTTTTGGTTAATGCAAAATGTATATTTTAAACAATGCACAGTGTATTAGGTATCTTTCTATAGTGCATAATGTTTCTGGTCGCATGGGTCGGGCTTGTGGAATAGGTAAGTAACTTATAACAACATAGTGTGGCATGATTTTATCAAGAAGAGCACCTAAATGTATTCTTATGACTGATAAATCATCTTTATATATAGATTATTTTAAACAAATTACATACTACCGTACATGAATTACGTTTTAAATTAGGAAAATGTAAAAGTCTGTGAGAAAGAAATACAAATTATATAACTTGAAAATATAAATTGAAAAAATAGGCCTATATATAAGTTATGAGTAATAGTTAATTGCAGTGTACTTTATTTCACATTTGCTGGAGTAAATATGTGTCGCTGGAAAGTTACAAATAAAGTTTGCCAGGAAAATGTGTATCCAGTATGTGTGGTCCACTATAGACCCTATATACTGTAGAGGTTAACTTAGTTTATAAAATATCTTCTGGTTTATGTATTGAAATTGTTCGCTACTAGTGACAACAAGAACTAGGCTAACAAGAATGTGTCTGGTAGTTAAAATCGGGCAATGACATCATTGTCTGATAATCAAAAAAAGGTAATCCCATGAGGTAAAAACGTGGTTAGTCGCTCTCCTATGTGCCCATATAAGTACACTGTCTTAAAATCCAGGGTAGCGTCTGTGCACCTGATCAATTTCCCTGGGCTCAATTCTGACTCATGCACGTAACCTCTTTATAAGAACATTCACAGTTTAAGTGTCTTTAGATATCATGATAAAACGGTAGGAAATAGATATCATAGAGATTCCGAAAGGGGAGCGTGGTAGCTTCCTGGCCTTAGAGGCGTGGGTGAACACATCATCCTAGCGCAAACGTTATGTAGAACTATTTAGAAGCATGTGGCTTTTGCCACGTTTAAGCCGATAGGTCTGAGTTAGAAAGGATATTTTAATAACTGCTCAAGTAACTATACTGTAGTTTCCTGTATGTAACATATAAACATAGTAACAACATAAACGGTGTTTTAGACTTAATTCATCATTGGATATAGTTTTATAACAATGTGAAGTCCTAAGAAATCCCAAGACGATCATTGTCACGTCTGTGTCCCCCTAGTGTCACAGGCCTCATTTTGGTCCCGCGACACAGGATAGTGTCACATATTGGCCCATAACGTGACATTTGGAATATCTAATATCAATGCCTGTATTACTATAAAAAAAATGTTGATGTGTTATTTATGTAATGGTTTTTAGATTTTAAACATATTTCATTGAGCTTAGTCAGGCAAAAAAATATTAGAACGGTGTACATCGTCAAGTGTAGCCTGTGATTATACTTTTATTATACCCTCGGATTGATAGTCAAATTCATGATATATTCAACTGTGGACACTTACAATTATGTGTATTAAATCATCTTACAAATTCTATTGTGAATGGAATTTCAACTGTCAAAAGACATATTTCGTGCACTGCTAATGTATATACTGCATACAAAAAGTAATATGTGTAAAACATCGACAGTTCGAAATGTTTGTTTTTTGTTACTGTCACGACCTGGGAGCCAGGGTGACTCAGTGAGTAAGACGTTGGCTCGCTAACTTGGAGGTCCCGTGTCCGATCCCTGCGTTGACCAAAAAAGTTCATCCGGATTTTCAGTTGTTCCAAGCCTTTGTCAGTGATGCAGAACCGAGGGCCTGGCAAGGGAAAACCTACAGTTGGGCGGATTGAACGTGCACTTAAAGGATCCGTTGGCAGTTATGAGAGTAGGTCGTATCGCTGCTGTCTTGGCACAATATCTCTCGTAGCACACTGAATGGCCTATGCGCGTCTTCATTAGCCCAGTCGGGACTGAATAGTAGTTCAGATGCGTCGTGCACGTAAAGGATCCCTTGGTAGTTGGATTCTATATAAGACTAGACCGTAGCATTGCTGTCCTGGCACCGTATGGCGTATGTACGTCTTCATTTTCCCAGTCGGAGCAGAATAGTAGGACGTTAAACACCAGTTCATTTCTGTTACGACCTAACCATGGGGTAAACTAAGTTGACTTAGTTAGTTCCTGAGACCACCCCTCATGGTTATTATATTTAAAATACGAATATTGTTCATATCGTTATAAAATAAAGCTTTTCTTTCACTAGGCAGATTGTTTTCACTCTAGTAGATTCGACGGAGATTCACCGTGCAATAATTACTAGACAGTTTTCATGTTATTGAACACTTTTACTAGTTTACGACAGTTTTAGTAGAAATCATATAGAGAAGTAGGTTGGCTTATCTGTGCAATAACAACGAACATTGACATTAGTATTAGCATGTGTAGCCCCGCCACCAATTCACCTCCGAAAATAGAACTGGTCTTAACGTGCGAGAGTACCTAAAATCGCTCGGTCTATTAAAGAGACAATTCTTACCTTTGCTAACTGCTACTTACATTTCCTTCGTTAAAGCTTCATTAAAGGAGATAAACGTCTAGCATAATCTTATCCATAATATTTAGAATTAAAACACGAAATTGAATTCAATATTAACACATTTCAATCCAAATCGATGTTCTTATATTACCGTAAAAAAATATAGGATCCTAATAGCCAATATACAAAAGACAATGAACATTTTATAATCAGTACACGAGTCGTGTAGTATATGGTGGTAATAAAACAAAAAATATATCCTAAAAAACAATGCGGAAGTAATAAGTAATGGCAGATACACAAACGACAAAATGATAATAAAAAGGCGCGTAGAATGGACCCTAACCCTAAATCGACCGTGTTTAATTTGTTGGACTGTTCACGTATTTCACCGAACATAATTGAATCGAAATTTAAATAATATTATTAACAATTAAATATACATGTAAATGGCTATATACATTCATAGTATATGTGCTTTTAAGGTTTCAATGAATACTCCTTCTCTTGTTAAATTCAGCTCGTCGATCGGGCATCAATTACGAGATAAACACTTCCTGTTTCGCATTTAGAGGGGTGTTATTGTCCAATAGACATGTGCTGAGATCATTAGGACCCAAGACGCGTTTATCGACATTGTAGACCAATCAGAACGCTAGGTTTACCCTTAAGCATGTTACAATAAATCAATGATGCATGCAAGTATGACTTCTTTGAAAAAATTAAACAAAAAAGCAGTTTTATTCCAATTACTACAATCAGGTTATATTTTGACTTAAACTGAGTTCACAATTGGCGAAATTCGCATGGCCACATGGATTAAGTTATTATATCGCTCAAACGGGCTGATTTTGATGTCTGGAATTAAACATGCTTGTTATTTGATTTCAAGATTTTCCACTTCACAAGGGTGATTTAGGATAAGAGAAACAATTTTGTCCACCTCATCTGACTTTATTTTATAGACCATACACGCCTCTCTGGATCGATATCCAGGACTGTCCATAATATTCTATTCATTAATTATACCTGCCTGATACAAGGCCGTTGCTGAAAGATTAGTGTAGTTCCCCTCTTCTCTCATAAGTTGCCCAAATTCGTTGACATCAAGGGTTCAATAGTTTTCTATAAATGTGTCCGGTTCAAATGACCCCCACGTAGGTTTTAAAAACTGTATCACCTGAAAAAAAATAACACGGGTAAAGGTCAGTCAATATCGTTACAAAGCAAAATATTTTGAATTTGTATCGTTTTAAGTGCGACATGCAAGTAAGATTTAAATTTGTCTGATTCATAACAAATTCCAAAATTTTAATTCATAAAGAATTATTGACATTTAAGAGTGATGTTGGAGCTTGAAAGGATCACATCTTTAACGACTAGTACATAATCATATTTAAAGACTAGACTAAGAATGTGTCTAACGAGCATTTGATGTTATTTATTTAGATTAACACCAGCGAGTCGTAGTTCACGCTTTCAGTGGAACCAGCCTTTTCTATGTATCTCTGAAATGCTATGGTCGTAAAACGCTTCTGACTTTTCTACATTCATTAAGGTTCCCGATGCTATACAGTAGGGTTTTCTGCACCAAGTTTCATGATAAATCCATCCTGGTTTTCATAGTCAACGTAGTCGATTATGTCTCGTATACTTGCAATATTCTCAGCATTATAACGCCCCGGTACGCCACAAGTTTGCTCTTCGGATACAAGTTTATGGATTACTGTTCGTAGTCTGACCTGGATAATACTTTATAGTCCGTCTGTAGCAGGGATATGGGTCGGAAATTTTTCAACTCTCGCTTATCTCCCTTATCCTTATAAATTACACGTATCATACCTTTACGCATGGATCGAGACAGGCTCTCTTTCATAAAACATTAATTAAGTATTTCTAAGTATACAGGTCCCGAAAGGCTATGTAAACCAGGGCTCTTCCCTTTAGACATTGATTTAAGGGCTTGGGTAAGTTCCCCATGTGTAATATTTCTGTCACAAAAATCTCTATCCGACTCTGACAGGGTTCTATTAATATTTTTGCATACTTTATTAATTTTATCTATATTTTCATTTACATCTTTTGAATATAATGACTTATAAAAAGCTGCGCATTCATGAATAATTGAGCAACTATCTGTTAGTATTTTTCCTCTACTATCTATTAGTTCTTTAATGTAATTTTTATTTTGTCGTTGCTTTTCTAGATTCATAAAATATTGTGTATTCCTATCGCTTTCGGTCGAATATTTGACCTTTGATCTTAAAATAGCAACCCCACACTGTTGATTTTCAAATCTTTCATTTCTAACTCAGTTAATCTGTCTTAACACCACGTGCTATTAAACTGTATTCATTTTGCAGTTTATTTTGAATAATCCAAAAAAGTTTTTTTCTCCTTATGAATTTTAGCCTTCGAAAATCTTTGCGCGGCTGCTTTACATTTGTAGTTAAGACTGTCCCACCTTATCAGTGGTTCAGATGTGTAAATAGGGTTCTTTAACTCCGTATGTATAATATTTCTGATTTCTGTACAAAATATTTCATCTAATAGTAAATCATTATTAAATATGTAGATACCCTTCCCACGGTTGCATTCGGACAAATCTATTTTTAAATTAATTTGGCAGTGATCTGATAACTGACTGTGAATAATTGATACATTTAAAATGTTGCATATCAAAGGTCGTTTTATAAGAAAATAATCTATTCTGCTCATTTTGTAATTGTTTTCTATAGTTTGACATCTTGTAAATTGAATTTTATCAGGGTATTTGTGTCGATATATATCGCACATGTTATTGCGCTCGATATATTGTCTTAGAGCTATACCACTTGCTTTATTTGTAGTCATTCCTTTACTACGGTCCATAAATGTGTCTAAGACCTCATTTAAATCACCACCTATGATGCAATTTTCAGTTGTAAATATATCTAATGTCTTTAAAAACTTAATTATTTCTAGCTAATCATTTAGTGCATAAACAGAAACTACAGATAACATTTTATCATCTATTTTTAGGTCTACTTTAACAATTATAAGTACAGCTACGCCCTTCCTTCTATTGTTTATTGCAAAACTACAATATATAATCCCATCCCACAAGTGCACAATATACGTGAGAAAGTCTCTATCCCAGAAAGTTTCCTTAGTCGAATTCCAATCAATCGTTTATATTCCAAGGAGACGAGGTCGCGGGAGTAAATTTTGACTGCCGCAAACGGATTTTTCTGCTATTTCAGCCCGTGAATACAGCCACTTGAAATGTGGTTCAATGTAGTCTATCTTAGGTGGCGTACCGCACTCCTCGCAGTGTTTCGTTTGATAAGAGCTGATCCCACTTAACACTGATGTAACGGAAGCAAATTTCTGTACCAAATTATGACTGGTCAATAAGCCGATTAACAACCAATAGCTAACTACGTAACCAGAGGCGTAAATTTTGGGGTGTGGGTATGGTACAACCCACTCCCAGGGAAAAAAATAGGTTGCCAGGCAACGAAGCATACGCCCACGGCAGCTAAATCGTCCGGGCAGTCAACAAGAGTTGTCGCATATTAAGAAATTATCAGAAAATCATTAGAATTTGTTTGGTTTTTATAAAGTTAAGTATGCGAAACATTTAATATTATGGATTTTGCTTTTAAATTATCCATTTATCCAGTGTTTCATTTGATAAGAGCTAATCCCACTTAACACTGATGTAACGGAAGCAATGACTTTGCAGGTCCCTTGTTCTCAACAGATAATGGCTGCGGGAATACCTGGGTGAGTTTCTCACGAATCTCGCTCTACCCCCTATTTTATATCCCCAGTTCCTGCAGGCTCAAATTAACTTTTACCCTAAATTCCATTCCAAATATGGGATAAAGCCTTACAATTCTCACCACTACAACCAGGTGATACTCCTTATATGGTCTTCCAACCATAGGTCAAATAACAAGAAGAACTTGACGAATATTTTGACATTATTCCATGATATTGATCTTTCTGGGGAACAATCACCGTCGTCGTTTAAACAGACCTATAAACTTTTTTTAAGGCTACTATTTAATTTCTAGATAAATTTGAATGTGTTCAGGATGTTCATTGATTTCGTCCTTTTCGCTATATACCAAATCAAAATCATCATTACCAATTTGTAATTTGTCCGTTAACATATCAATTCGGACTTTATTTTCACGCATAAAATCTAATCCAAGCAACATGTCGTCTTCGATTGGAGCGACATACAAATGATCTAATTCCATTTGGAAAGACCCAAGATCTACTACAGCGGGGCCTACGATAAAACCTTGAAAATCCATTTCGCGGCTCGCAGTATACAACTTAATGTCCATAATTTTTGGCGGCTTTTTCTTAAGTATTTCATAGCGTTTATCGCTAAGAATAGTGCATTGACTACCAGTATCTATAACAGATAATATATTTTCTCCTTGTACTTTTAATTTATACATTGCATCAGTATTGACGCGACGAATACCCGCAGGCGCGAATCCAGGAGTTTCGGGTATTATACCTACGACACCTTCATCAACGGTATCAGCTGGAACAATATTGACACCGACCTCCGGGGCAACGGTGTTTTTAGAAGTAGCACCGACGGCTTCGGTGGTATCACAAACCGGAACAAGAAGCTCACACCTGAATTTATGTGTACTGACCAAAACGGCGTCGCTGTACGTCTCGTCAAAAAGCGGCAAAGGCGAATCATAATTAGGTGGGGACGGACGCTCGACGGTTCGTTCAATCCTTACTAGTTTAAATTCGATTCAAAAGCCACGTGTTTTTCGGCGTACTATGCCTGGGAGGATATAAGTCTGGATATTCCCGCTTGTAACGACCGTGTTTCCCACAATGAAAATATGCAATTTGGTCCCTAGAAGGAGGGCGAGATCTAGAAGGAGATCTTGAACGTAATTTCAAACGATCAATGGACTCTATTATTTTTTTCATAGTCAAAGACATTTCGTCAAAATGCTTTTTTATATCGTCAACACGTTTCTCTGATGCTTCAATCCTGTCATTATCTTTTGATTCCTTGAACGTTATTGCTTTTATATCTTTAGCAGAAGTAGCTATGGTTTGCACATGTGCTTCGTATTCACGACTTGAATTACGTGAGGTATGCCCATAGATGGCAATGGTATTGTGTCTGAACCATTTAACTGACTAGCCGACTCTATATTTGGAGGACGCATATTGCAAGCGTACTGTCCTGCTTCCTTATCAAAACAACCTTGACAAAATTTTAAGACGACCTGCCTACTTATGTGGGCTTCCGTACAGTCGGAAAAAGCTTTATTTGCAACCGTCAAGACGCGGTCGGACCAATCACTTAAAGATTCATCACGATGCTGTCTCAAGTTCGTAAACAAAAGCATTGAAGTTTCGGGCAAGTCCTGATTTCCGAAACGTTGTTCCAGTTTCCCCAATAATTCAAATAATGTAAGATGGGCATACATATAAGCAATAATACTCGCTTGCTTTGCTCTCTAAACAAAAGCACAAATTATCACAACTTTCTTGGTCGGACAGGGAATTCATAGTAACGTACCGTATGAATTTATTTGCGAATGCTTGTCAATTAGATTGACCCTCATATCTCAAATGTTTTGGAATAACTGCCGTATTCCTATGGGTTGTATTATCAGACCTTGAATGCCTACCCCCATTTGACCGGTTTGTATTTGAAGAACTATCCCACCGCTCTCCACATGACAATCTGACAAAAACACTTGCCGGCAAGTCCATAACCTCTGGAATATTTAGCAATTCATCTTGTGTGACTTGGCCACATTCACGGCAACGAACTATAATCCTTTCAGCCGCTATAGGACTAACGCCTAAGTCCAACAAGTCCGACAAGGATGCGGTATTAATATTTACCGACATAATTTCAAACTAAATAGAAGTATCAAAACCCCTTTGATTATTTATAAATATATACACTATCAAATAATTAACACCAGTGGTATATGAACATGTATTATCGCCACGCGCTAATCTGCACATGCAATGCACGCGTACCCGTGTGTTATTGTCAATACCACTTGTATATGTCACAACAATGTCAATAAACGATTAAACAATATACTGTAACTTCTCCTCCCTGTCAATAGAAAAAAAACCTTTTTCCAATCAACGTAAACTAAATATTTTTAAAATTCGCACTTCCAATAAAGTGACGCTCCGAAGTCCCACTTCGGTGTATGTCCGCTAAACTACAAACAACAACAATACGTTAATAACTCTGTAAATCTACAGTAAATTCTTTCCGAGAGTCCCTCACTCGTTCCACACTGCTATATATGAGGTATTAAACTGAATGGAAAATAGCCTAGAGACCATGGTCTGATAATGACGGAACGGGCGGGGTCTATGTTTTTAACCAATCGGGTGTGAGAAGTAGTTATATGCTGGAACTCAAATCTCCAACTAAAAAGTAAAATGTTACACAGTGTACAGGGAATGTGGTAGCCTACAATTATAACTTATAAGTTAGGATAAGGGCTGTGGCCTGCGCGGGAATCTCAAATAGTCCCGTCTGATGTCGGGAATCAGACCACCAATCTCAAATAGTCCCGTCTGCTGTCGGGAATCAGACCACCGGTCTCAACAGTATAATCTCATCTTCGACGTGAATCGGAATATTCATAAAGGAAACAACGGTATATGGAGAATATAGCATTTCACATTTATAATTTTTTCCACTAACACTGATTCCTTCACACATATTAATCGCATTATCGACTGTATTTAAAGTTATTTCAATTATACTTGGCTGTCTTGGAACACACCCAATACAACTCCCGTCTCCATATTTATCTTCAACTGCTTGAATAACATCATCAATACATACATTTTTAGACTGATAACATTTACCTTCAGGGTCCTTTCTTTAATATTCTTCCAGGTAACCATTTTGTGAGGGCCCAGGCCCCTACTGGAAAATCCCAATGACCACACAATTAAATATTCCGATCACATTCTCGTAACGTAAAGTTTTAAATCAAAAAAGGCGAGGGAAAAGTCTTATGAACGAGGTCAGTTCCGCTTGACTGCACTTCGGGAGCACATTTAAAACACGTCCTTACGCTAGCGCGTATCAATCGACTCTTTCAGTAAGGGTTATCAACTGAGACAGAGGGGTTCAAGTTAGATGAACACCCGAGCTCGTGCAAAGTTGTACACTGAGAACGCGCAGCGTTCGAAGTGTTCAATGCACGGGCGCGGGTGTTTATCTAACTTGACCCCGAGGTCAAAGTTGATAACTGACTTACACAATGGATTCTTTGTGTGAGAAGTTCAACGAGTGAATGAAAATGGACGAATACGAGAGAGACGCATTATTATCACAGACCTTTTATCACAGACAATTATTTTACCAATTCGTCTATAACAGGTACCAATATGCTTTATTTTGCACGTCATATATATTGTTGTTTACTCAGCAAATTGGGGAGTGGGTAAATAACTGAATATGAGTATACCGGTTTATTTACGATGCATATAAATCACATTATTCAAATGCCAGGTTTTTGAAAAACAATTTTAAGAAGGTTGGATTGGTATATGCTTAAATGTCCGAAATGTTAGCGCTTGCGCGTTGTGTCATAAGGTCTGCCATTCAGTAAACTGGTGTGGTTTCGATTCCTCGGTGGTACGTGACAAGGTGTAGGGCCTCCGGTTTCCTCCGGCTGCTAAAGACCCCTACGTCGAGTGAACGTTAAATCCCATTTCTCCCTCTCCTTATCGACAAAAGAAAAAATATGCAACACCCCTTATTCACTGTAATATTTATTTCGTGCGAATGGGGTATGCTGCATTGGCTGGAATACGTTTTACATTCGCGAATTGTCAGCCACAAACTATCCATGTGCGAATAAAAAAATATCATGTGTGATGATGTAGGATTGGTATTTTACAAGCTGACAATTATCTAAAAAAAATGTTCAAACAGAAATTTAGCCCAATTCGCTAGGTTTTGCGCATTTGTTTCTTATACTGTTGGTTGCGTTTTCTAGCTATTGATATTATTTCACAATCTACTGTGAAAAAATATTTATTTGTCGTTTTAACTACATGTACATGTATTTATCTTTTTTTCAAAATTAACACGGTGTTTCTTGTTATTGCTAATACACAGTGCACGCACGAAAATGCGCGGTTGTCTGGTTTTGACAATCACCGGGTTAGTATGTTGGGGTGTTCATTTGGGGTGTTCATTTACATGAACACCCACTTTTCCTCAAATGATCACCTGTGCACGTGCTAAAACAACACGATACAGGTTGGTCAGTAACTTGAACACCCGAGTGGGAACAAAGGGTCCAGTGTGTAACGTCGGATAATAACTACTGACGTGCACCTGATAATAACTGGCTTGCGTCGGATAATAACTGGCGCGCACCGGATAATAACTGGCTCGCGTCAGATAATAACTGGTTCGTGCCGGATAATAACAAGCGTGCCGGATAATAACAAGCTCGTCGGATTATAACTAGCACTAATTAATACATTTCCCATATGAAATGGAATGAAATGGGGTTTATAGCCCTACTGTTCTGCTCCGACTGGCCTAATGAAGACCGGCATACGCCAAATAGTGTCAATGTGTACACCGGACCTCGGTATTTCATCCCATCTTAACGACTGTACGTTGACCGTAGGCTCGCTATCCAGGAGGCCTCTTGTTCCATCCCTCCGTTAGCCAAAAAAGTTCATCGGGATATTTAAGCGTGGTTCTTCCTGCACCATTGATTGGCAAGGGGGAACCACGCCGGAAAATCAGGATGAACGTTCTCGGCCAACGCAGGGATGGAACACGGGACCTTCTAGATAGCGAGCCAACGTCTTATTAACTAAACCATGTGGCCCCCTTTCCAATAAGAAGGGTTGGGTAGCCAAATAAGGTCTGACATTGAATCAGGTGACGTGGTTTTGATTCAATCTTGAACCTGGCAAAAGAAAGGTCAAACGTTTTCTTGCGGGTGTTCCTGTTTCATCCCACTGCTAATATTTTATAATGCATCAAAATGATTAATTGAAAAAAATAAATATAATCTTGTCTGATATAAATCTATAATTTATTTATGATTAACATTTAACGTTGTCATGGTTTACATTCAATAATCAGAAAGGGAATAAGTACACAAATCAACGAGGTTGGATGAACAAAGAGAACAATATTTTGAACATTTTCATAGATAAACAAAAAATTATAGCGACCGTGTGCATGGTCTTCCGTAAGCGAATCTACGTAAGTAAGCCGATTTTTGTATCCGGTAAAGTTAACAACACATACTTTTGGTTAATGCAAAATGTATATTTTTTAACAATGCAGAATGTATTAGGTATCTTTCTATGCATGGGTCGGGCATAGGTAAGTAACTTTTAAGAACATAGTTTGGCATGATTTTATCAAGAAGAGCACGCAAATGCATTCTTATGACTGATAAATCTTCTTTATATATAGATTATTTTAAGCAAATTACATACTACAGTACATGAATTACGTTTTAAATTTGGAAAATATTAAAGTCTGTGAGAAAGGAATAAAAATTACGTAACTTGAAAATATAAACTGAAAAAATATTGGTATATATAACACATAAGTAATAATTAATTGGAATGTACTTTAATTCACATTTGCTGGAGTAAATATGTGTCGCTGGAAAGTTACAAATAAACTTTGCCAGGAAAATGTGTATCCAAATATAATGGGCCCATGACTTGACGTTTGAAAAATTTAATATCAATACCTGCATTAGTATAAAAACTGTTGATGTGTTATTCATGAAATGGATTTAGATTTTAAACGTATTTCACTGAGCTTAGTCAGGCAAAAAAATATTAGAACGGTGTACATCGTCAGGTGTAGCCTGTAATGATACTTTTGTTATAACATCGGACTGATAGTCAAATTCATGATATATTCAAACTAAGTACAGCTGCGGACACTAAGTACAGCTCCTGATTTTCTGTTGTTCCAAACCTTTGTCAGTGATGCAGGACCGCGGGCCTGGCAAGTTGGCCTAGTTAGTTTCTGAGACGACCCCTTTTGCTTATTATTTTTGTCAAGTCGTATCTTATATTTAAAATACGATTATATCCATATGTTCAGGATGTTATAAAATAATTGCGTATGACCTATTTATATTTTGTAACATGGACGGGGAATCTTTCTTTGTTCTTGTCTTTCAATAAGCAAATTCTTTTCGCTTTAGTAGATTCGATGGAGCTTAACTGTGCAATTATAACTAAACATTTTTCTTGTAATTGAACACTTTGCTAATTTACGACAGTTTTAGTAGAAATCATATAGAGAAGTAGGTTGGCTTATATGTGCAATAAAAACGAACATTGTAGTTCATTCGAAGTGTAAATAAAAGATAAAACATTTACTGGCAACATTTCTACACCACAAATTGTATATACTCTTACCTTGATGTTGGGCTATATGTCCGCTTCCACCCTGGGTGATATCGCAGAAAATATTATTTTGCTGTATATGCCAAATAATTTGCTTTGTTTTCATCTCGCCATCTATATGCCTATATGGAAATATATAATTGATAAATCTGCTCACATCGAAGTCAAGTAAATCTAAAAAAATAGGTTTGCTAATAAAAATTATCAAGTAAGTCTAAAAATGGTTTGCTAATAAATAGTGTCTGCATAAATTCAATATAGGACTGGATAAAATAAAATTAATGGATGCATGATAATAATTGGAGCTGTTTCCAATCTTTATTATTTCGTGCACAATCTACTTTTTCATTACTTCACACTGCCTGTATTGTGTTTGATGACTTAACGTTAAAACCATTCCCTATCTTTCCTGTCATCATGCTGTAATATTTCTAGTATATTATATATAGTAATTGTCATCGTTGCACTGTAAAAAATATCTGTTTTTAAAATCCCTACTTTTTGTTATTTGAAGGAAATTATCCGTATTAACACAGAAATATCTGTGATTTGAGATAAATAACTCGTATTTTTACCATAAAATCTGTTGTTTTACATGCATTTCTGTCTTTGTACAGAAATGTTGGTATTTTTACATACTTTTCAGAATATTAACTGATAGAAACTGTTTATTAACAACATAAATTGTATTAATAATCAAAAGACCTGTAATATTCCAGAATAACCTGTATATTAACGGTACTGTTCTGTTAATTCACGTAGTTATACTGTTGGATTCGGATAACGCATGCGCGTCGCAGATATAACTTATGGCGGCGAATGTTTGAATGTGCACTGACGATTCAGAATAAAGAACAGAGGGAAATCGACTCTAAAATGAGAATGTAAGTCTTTCTAATAATATTTATGTGTGAAGGAATCTACAGCATAAGAAGAAACTGTGTATGTTATTAGATTTAAGACGCAACCTCTGTACTGTCTGTTTAGTTTGCTATTTTTTTATGTTTAGAATCCAAAATCAATGCACATAGTGGCCATGCATGCAAATGTATGTTGTATTGTGAATTTGAAATCGACCAAGTAAACAATATTAAAGTGTAAGAAACGCGATGGTTCAGCGAATATGATGCTGGATTATTAACATTAGCCAAGAAAGCTACCCGTGCTTATATTGACCGTACATGTCAAAGACCCTAAAGCCGTAAACAGTTATCTCGGCGAGAGGATACTCCATGACAATGCAGGAAAGTTAATGCCTTTTTATTTCATGTCCTGTATGTATAGTGCTTCATCATTTTGTTTCAGGTTTGTATGGAAGGTAACATAATTTGCAAAAGGACAGAGGAACGGCAGAAAGTAGTAAACCTGGCCTTCAGAAAATTCAAAATGTTTGTATCTCTGTACATTCATATTGAAAAATTACATTTACTGAAAATAAATTATTTTTTTATGGATGATTTTGTTTTATATTTAACCAAAATAATTCTGTTAAAGAACAGAAAATCTTCTGGCAGCAGATTTACCAGATTTTTTCATGTAATTTTACAGATACATGCTTTTGTGACTTAACAGAAATTATCTGTAAAAGAACAGAAAATCTTCTGGCAGCAGATTTACCAGATTTTTTCCTGTAATTTTACAGATACATGCTTCTGTGACTTAACAGAAACTATCTGTTAAAAAACAATAAAAATTACAGAAAAATCTAGTAAATCTGCTGCCAGAATTTTTCTGTTTTTTTACAGAATTATTTTTAACAGTGTGTGTAGTATTTATAGTATACAGGGGGACCGCACCACACACAAACAATAACACAATACTTGTCATCATCTTCACAGTCAATGGTTTACAGTGTGTCTATAAACGTGCTTGATATCATTCGAATGATTCAGGAAAAGTAGAAAATGTAGAACAAATAATCTGAATCAGCGACAATTATCAGGTTGAAATACATCAAACAGTTTAAATCAGTGGATGTATCATCGTCGCGAACCAGTTGATGTTCATCATTTATAAATATTACCGTAACGTAATATCGACTGAATTATTCCTGTTTCTATTACTGTTTACACTCTCTGTAAATGAGATATGACGGCGCTGATGACGGTCCGCGGCGAACGACACGGTGCAAGGGTGCTCTCCATAGGCATACGGACTTGATGAATTTTAAGGGGGCAGAATCCTGACATGCTCAAGCAAATTTCGGGTTAGGGCTACAGACTTCTAAGGACGCCCCACAATCCTCCCCCTAGAAAATAGGTAAAATTTAACGACCTCAAACAAGTTGTCTCTGAATACAGTAGGTGGTACTGATATAGTCTAACTAAGGTGGCTTAGTTGAATTCATATTAATTATTTATATTCCACGGCGAGATTCTGTCTCATCGACTCACATTTCTGGTCCTCTCGTCCTCAAGAATTTCTCCCAACAATGACCTCAAATGCCAGGATATTGACTCAATTTTTCAAAATTTTCTTAAGTTGCTCAGGCACAATCATCATATATGACATCAACTTTATGTCAACTTAAAACAAACCTGCTTTCCGACGAGACAACGATCGGCGTACAACTATATAATTATACAATACTGTCTATGTTCTACCCACCATTTTGGGCGCACCAATCTGATTCGGCATTATGCACTATGTGCGGCCCAACATTATAAAGCGCCCCCCACTCATGTCATTATGGGCGCCTCTCCGGGATAAGGCACCCCACAGATCAAGCCGTTTTGGGCGCCCCATCAGTTGTGGTGTTAAACGTGGGGGTCATTATTTGGCGCCTCACCATTTGGGGAGCGCCTCAACGACATGATTGGCGAGGCGTCCATAAAACCAAGTGACAATGGTTGGGCGCCAATCTCATCGTGGACGCCCAATCAATGTCACTCAGGTTTATGTGGCGCCCATACATGGAGATTTTAGTCGCTAGCGCCGACATTCCAGGAGGAGGGGGGGGGGAGCTTCATCCCTTGCCCTCCCATCCCGCTAGCCAAGAGTCTGTTTTTTTGTGTGTTTCACCATTGTAATATTGAGTGTTGTACTTGTATACCCGATTTAAACACAATCACGATAACTTGTAGTGTTTCATTGTCTAACGTCTTCGTCCAAACTGATCCCGCAGTGAATATTCGCTTGGCCGCTACAATCACTGATACGAATGACATCGACGAGACTTAATGAGTTCGGCATATTAACATTTTTACTCCGGGAAATTAAATTCTCAAACATTTTTTTGAAGTATAAGAAAAATAAATGAAGACGTTTGAAGTATTTGTAGTTAAAAAAATATTTCCTATTTAGTATAAATGGGTATTAAAATGAGTAAAATGCATCATTTTGCCCGAAGTAATTCTATGTGAAACAGATTGATCATCGTCTTCTTCCTTGGGACTTAACGTCTCCTTCCACCTAAATTGTCCATCGTCTTCTATAATACAGATCATATTGTTGATTATTTAAAATAGACCGCGATGTTAGTGACATACTTGAATAACAGTAGAATGTTCATCTACGACGTCTCCATGGTACCACGTTCAAAGTTCGATGATTGACACATTAATAAATGTCTGGTTCGAGCCCGGTGTTGCCAAGAAAGTTTCAGGGGATTCTGGTCTAGATGCCCATATCAGTGATATAAGACTGAGATAGGCCTGGTGACATGGACAAATGTCTTGATGTTCAGGTAGGACGCAATGTCGAGTCCCTTTGTACATCACAGGGCACATGTTAAAGATCCCCTTGGAAATGGAAACAAACGAAGGTTGTAGCGACCCTGTATGATCATACTTCCGTCATAACAGCCTGTACTGATTCACGATTAGGACGTTAAACCCCATTTTATTTTATTTTATTTTCAAATAACGTTTTAATTTTTTTTAAATGAACCCATGATTTCAAATATTAGTTTAGTTTAAAGTATTCTGGAATCAAAGAGCTAGATCTGTGGATTCAATTGACAGTCAATTTTATTTTGATTTTGGCGACAAGGGAAAATGGGATGATAACAATATACCTAATATGGGCCTAATATAATGTTTAGGCTCTAATATAGCCCATCGCCATTCTTACCCTAAAATGATATTGTGAAGTCACTGGTGTACCGATGTATATCTAAAATACAAAAGCAAAACAACCTGCTATGGTCTACTCAAGAGGGCTTACTCTCTTTCAGAACTTAAACGTAGTTGCCTCCCTTCCCCTGTCACATTTACTTATTAAGCCATTAAAACCGATCAGTTATTAAGGATTTTAAAAATAAGGCTAAGCAATGAAATATTAATACAACTATTTCACTCTTCAATGATATTGATCTTTCTGGGGAACTATTAAACAGACCTATAAACTTTTTTTAAGGCTACTATTTTAATTTGTAGATAAATTAATTTGAATGTGTTTAGGAGTTGGCCAGTAGCAGTATACCATGCGATCACTAGTCCCATTAAAGCAGTCAATCGTAAATAAAATGCCATTAATATAATTAAATAAACCTGACTTTGTTCTGTGTTACCCGCACATTGCCTAAACATATATTTATTTTTAAATCTAGTGTATTGTACTCCTTCATCCACAAATTACTCAGAATTTTACATATATCATGATTTATTCTATAACTACATGTAAATACAAGCAAATATCATTGAATACAGCCATTCATTAACCTATGTATTCAGTGGCTCGAAAACGTCCTACTTTTGTCCAGAATGACATCACTTTCAGAATTACGTCAAACGGTAATGACGTCACCGCTATCGCTCGTGGAATACACTCTCTTGAACTATTGAATAACCCTAGCGGTATTCAATGGTCATTGAGTTCTGTGGCATACATTTATATTATATATAACAACGGCTTATTGAATGTTTAATATAGTGGTTACTGTATCTTGCTAAATGAAATATGTTTACATAATATACATATTCATGTTGTTTACTCGGTAATAAGATCGTTAAATCAACAACAAATTGATAACTATAATAATAATACATTTCAAGTCACATACGACACCAATAAAGTTATTTTTAAGGCATGAGTAAGTTCCCATATATTTTATGATTTGGCATGATTATGTATGATGTAGGCCTACGATACAGGGGAACCGCTGTGGTCCACGGATAAAGGCGATGACTCGCTAAAATAGAATCTCGTGTTCACTCCAGGAACTGGCCAAGAAAGTTCCTCGGAATGTTTCGGCGTTGTTTCTCCGTGTCTGTGTTGTTGTGCAGATAACCTACTCTGTTGGGGTGTTTAATATTTTAAAAATTTTGTTGAATAATTGTGAATGAATTTTGTGTTATTTGTGACCTATGTAATAATTTGTCGCGAAGACTTCAAAATGACTGTTTGGTTAAACTCTTATAGTCCATGGGCTAGGAGGGGTAACTATGTACCCCCCCCCCCATTAATAAACATTTTTGGTATTTTCACATTGCCTATGATCTGGCCTTTCAGAAAAATAATGTTAACAGCAAAAATACTGGGACTCAAGTTGCCATGGCAACTGTTTTCCGACCACACCCACTTTTTCCAACTGTTCCCAAATCTACTGGTAATGAAATTAAAAAACCCTATAACTCCTCTTACAATGGACCAAATTCCATATATTTTATATCAGCATATTTGTTTTTCTTCCTATTTTAAAATGTGTGTATTTCGTTATTCGACCTTGTCGTATATGACCTTGACAGAGGTCAAAGTTCAACTTTTCTGAAAAATACCCTAAAAAATACAATTTGTGCCGGTAACAATGCACCTAATAAAAAAAACATCCTTTTTATGTTGGTTATTTCTGTTATTTTAGTATTCATTGATGTATGCCCTCTCCAGAAAATCAAGTTAACTGTAAAAAAAATAGCTTTGGTAAGCAATGTCAGCCTTCTGTTGACCACGCCCATTTTAGGAGTTTTGCCCAAATCGCACCAATAGATGTAAGTTAAATGCACATAACTTCTGTCATAATGAAACAATCTTTATATATTTGGTATCAATATGTTGCTTTTAAGTAACTCTTTAACACTGAAATTATTTTGTAATTTTATATTTTTTTATGTTTGACCTCTAGAAAGGTCAAATTCTATTTTTGGGTGAAAATTTCCTTTAAAATTCATTTTTGTTTGACCCAAAAGTCTGAACACAATGTGAAATCCCAAGAAGAATTAGAGCAAGCACACAGAGAGAGCTTGGGAAAGGTGTTGGAATTTGTCCATGAAACTGTAATTTTAAATCAGCAAGTCGTACGCCTGAGTGACCTCCAAAAGCTATATGTTGCACATCTTTCAAACACCCCCTTCGCAAATCCAAAATACAGACCACAGAGGTTGAGGGGGAAACTTGAGAAATGCAAAGACTTGCAAGGTCTAATAGGTTTTTGTACTGATGGTAGATTGGGGAAATCTCAACCAATGATTGTCTATAGTTTAAAAATGGAGATTAAAGATGCAATAACATCTGCATATGAGCTTGGAAATACAAACAAATTAATTGATGTTGCAGAACATGTTCGAAGCGAAATCCTCAAGACATTCAAAGAAACGGATGAAATGCCCTGGCCAATTACAGTTAATGACCTCAATCTTACATCTTCTCTTCTTCCTAAAGTCCTTGAAGAATTTCTGACTCATGTTCTAAGTGGCGGTAGAGAACCTACTAGGAAAATAAGCCGCTTAGTCTCATCGCTTGGCCAGGATATATGCAGAGCAGTTACCAATGGGAAATGGAAGTTACCAAAGCATGTGATATTAGGAATGAGCTTGAGACATATGTTTCGCAGTGCTGATCTGATTTTCCTGATGAACCGCATGGGTCATTGCGAAAACTTTTCCTTCTTACTTGAATTGGAAACTGCGATCGTTGTCGCCCTTGAAAACTCATCGAGTCTATTACCCTTGAATATAGTCCTCAATCCATCCTCTCCATTCGTTTTCCATTCAGACTTTGACAATTTTGATGCGTATATAAATGACATGTGTGGTGCAGGCTCTGTTCATAGGTCGCACGGCATCATGCTCCAAGAGATTGATATGGGAAATGAAGAAGACAATCACCAGGTGCTGGATTTGTTGGGTTCAACACAAAGAACGGGGAAACGATCTCTGAAGTACGTCCCAGAAACTGATCTTCCGGACTGTTATGTTGGAAAAAGGAAGGGTCCAAAACTGAACATGGCTAAACACTATGTGGATGGTGGTCGTCAGGCTCACGAAGAGTTTATGCTGAAAAACCTGTTATGGATACTAGTTCGTCTTCACGGTGCTAAGGCAAGTCAGAATGTGCCCGGTTGGGGAGGGTATGTTTCCAAAACTGGTAATGCACCTTCTCGACTGACAACTGTAGAATATTATCCAATCATCCCACATGCCATAACAGACAACAAGGCTGTAAAAGAGTGTCTCCGCTTTTCTGAAGAAGCGTCAAACGAGGTTGGACAATACTATGTCATTACCACTTTTGATCTCGGAGTTTGTATGAAGGCATACCCCATCCTTTGGTCGGACACTAAACGATACGAGAACCACATCGTTATGATAGGGACATTCCATCTTATATGTGGATACTTGAAGATGTTGGGCAAAAAGATGGAAGGCACAGGATTCTCAGATGTCCTTATTGAGGCCGGATTGATATCCTCAGGTTCGTTGAGCGGGGTGATGTCAGGAAAGAATTACTCAAGATCACTACATTGTCACAAGGTGATGGTCGAGTCAATGGAGAGGTTGATGATTTCAAAGTTCATAGAAGAAAATGGAGAAGTGGTACCTTTTGAGAAATGTGCAGATTCTGTAAAAGATCTAATTGAAAAACATGTGATGGAACCAACCAAGGAAACAGAATCCTCTCTTGTAAATGATGCAGGACTTCGAAGTTATCTGGCCGATTACCAACGATTTCGTCAAGATGTACGTTTAGGACAACATGGCAAAACAGCAGTCTTGTGGATGTCATATATGGATCATATATGGCTTATACTGTCTCTAAATCAAGCTGTGAAAACAAACAACTTCATGGTTTATGCAGAATGTCTCAGTCTGATGCCAGACATATTCTTTAGTTTTGGTGGACAGAACTATGCACGCTACCTCACCTTCTTTTCGATGTACATGGCAAACATTGAAAGTTCACACCCAGGTTCGCTTGAATTACTCAAGAGAGGGGTAATAAGTGTTGCTAGGTCCTTTGTGCCTGGTAGCCGCTGTGATGTGGACAAGACAATAGAAGAAACTTTCATGAAGCATGCCAAATCACGTGCAGGTAGCGGTTCGTCCTCTGCTGGACTTCCTGGCCTGCAAACCAATTACAGTGCTTATCAACGATGGACAAGATCAGCAAAAGAACGAGTAAAATTTCAACAAGCTACATACAGCTTTGCTGACATGTTAGATGAACATACGGGTGTTGATCAGCATCGAGACAACCGTCCAGTCGAAAAACAGCGAGGGGAGAAGCAAGTGATCAGAACTGTTGCAGCAATTCAGAGCTTCATCAATCCATTCACAATCTTGGACAAAACGAAACTGTATTGTTTATCTTCAGGCGCCCCAGCTTCGCTACAGGTTACCACCGATGTTCTTAAAGCTGATGATGCTGGGCTGAAAGCAAAGCAGGCCTTCATTCGGGAAAGGCTTGAGACAAGTGAGAAATTCTTTGACCCTATCAAGCGACTGAATTTGAAGACAATGGCAACAATGAACAAATCCATAAAATTGACAACAACTCAAAACAAGACCATTGAATATAAACAACAGAGTGACATCCCAACACCTACCCGAGGGTACGAAGCTTGATCTTGAGAAGTTGATGACATTTGAACTAACACCAGTACCATACAGCCTTGGAACAGCAGATGGATTTTTAGCAAAAACTGACAAGTCAAAGGGAAGGGATTACCTGACAAAAGATTGGAAAGATTCACCTTTGCCATCCGATCCCAGTGAATCTCTCATTATAGAGGATGGAAATGCCATATTTCACTGTCTGACAGAGGTACCTGGTAATTTTGGAGACATTTCTCAGAAAATACTTTCATCCGCATTTTGTCACTCTTCCCCAGTTGTGGTCTTCAGCACTGATATGTATATGGTTGATTCTGTGAAAGGCGTTGAACGATTGAGGAGAGGTTGTGGCGAAAAACTGATAGTATCTGGACCCAAAACAAAGCGACCAAAAGATTGGAAGTCATTCCTCGCGAATGAAGACAACAAAAAACAACTTGTCAGGACTTTATTGAAAACTTGGTGTAGCGATGACAAAGCAAAAATCATCAATGGTCGTGAGGTGATTCTAATATGTGAAGGACAGGCATTTCAGCTGACGTCTGATGGAAAAACAACAACCTGCAACGAAATTCCCTCACTTGCCTCAACACAAGAAGAAACCGATTCGAGAGTGATTCTCTACTGCATGTACGCTAAGGAGAGAGGATTCAGATTTGTTCGTGTTCGGAGTCCTGATACAGATATACTGTATATCCTCCTCCATTATTCATCACTACTTGATGGCATCAATATCTTTTATGAGACGGGCAAGGGAAAACTAAAATGTTGTATTGACGTCACAGGTCTGGCAAATTTTCTTGGACGTAACATGTGTACAGCTTTGCTTGCTCTCCACGCGTTTACAGGCTCTGACAGCACCAGTGCATTTAAGGGCAAAGGCAAACTGAGAGGAATCAAGCTACTGGAAAAAAGTCAAATGTACCAAGAAAGCTTTGCCCAGGTTGGAAACTCTTGGGATATTGAGGATTCCCTTTTTGACATACTTGAACAGTTCACCTGCTTATTATACAATAATTCCAGGATACAGAAAGTGAATCAGTTAAGGTTCCTTGACCTTCAGGCAAAATGTGACGGTCACATTTCCACTGGAAATATTGACATATCTTCTCTGCCACCAAGTAAAAGTAGTCTGTCTCAGCATATAAAACGTGTGAACTATCAAGTGTGTATTTGGAAACTAGCACATGTGGCCAAGCCTTTCATTCCAAAGGCATCAGATGGACATGGCTGGACAATAGAGAATGGAGAAATGCGACCAAAATGGATGGACAAATCTGTAATGCCAAGGGAAATGGTGGACATTCTAGAAGAAACCAACTATGAAAGTGACAGTGAATCTGATTCAAATGAGTGTGATACCTTTGTGAACTGGTCAAGCAGCGATGATGACTCTGACAGTGACCAGAGTAATTGAAAATACTGAACATTTCAATTGGGAATATATGCCACAGCATAATGCTTATTCACCAGAACATTTTCTCTTACCTCATCTTAATAAGGACAATGTAATTACTTTGCTGAGTTATGGACCATAAAAGATGTTGGTGGAATGACTATATAAATACATAGGAAAACATTCCATTCTCTTATTTAAATCTTTAAATGATATGTTAATGAATGTTAAATTAGTCAGAAATAAGTGTTCTACGGAATTGAGTACTTATTGTAAAAGCTATAGAAAACTGTTGACTTTAATTAACAGGCTAATAGTATCAATTCCATGTTGATTTTATGAAAAACTTCATGTGATGTCCTCACATTAAACCTTTTTTTTACTTGGTTAATTATTCTTGGGAAAGTACAGCAGAGGATCTACTTATAGTGAAAAATATGATTGAATACTACGCTCAAGAGATTCTAAAAACTGTAACAAGTTGATTTTCCCATTTTGCATTTTTGGGTCAAACAAAAATGAATTTTAAAGGAAATTTTCACCCAAAAATAGAATTTGACCTTTCTAGAGGTCAAACATAAAAAATATAAAATTACAAAATAATTTCAGTGTTAAAGAGTTACTTAAAAGCAACATATTGATACCAAATATATAAAGATTGTTTCATTATGACAGAAGTTATGTGCATTTAACTTCCATCTATTGGTGCGATTTGGGCAAAACTCCTAAAATGGGCGTGGTCAACAGAAGGCTGACATTGCTTACCAAAGCTATTTTTTTACAGTTAACTTGATTTTCTGGAGAGGGCATACATCAATGAATACTAAAATAACAGAAATAACCAACATAAAAAGGATGTTTTTTTATTAGGTGCATTGTTACCGGCACAAATTGTATTTTTTAGGGTATTTTTCAGAAAAGTTGAACTTTGACCTCTGTCAAGGTCATATACGACAAGGTCAAATAACGAAATACACACATTTTAAAATAGGAAGAAAAACAAATATGCTGATATAAAATATATGGAATTTGGTCCATTGTAAGAGGAGTTATAGGGTTTTTTAATTTCATTACCAGTAGATTTGGGAACAGTTGGAAAAGGTGGGTGTGGTCGGAAAACAGTTGCCATGGCAACTTGAGTCCCAGTATTTTTGCTGTTAACATTATTTTTCTGAAAGGCCAGATCATAGGCAATGTGAAAATACCAAAAATGTTTATTCATGGGGGGGGGGGGGTACATAGTTACCCCTCCTAGCCCATGGACTATTAAAGTGCACATAAAATGGCCTTGAAAACTTCTCTATGTGAGCAGTCCATGGTTATTTTATCCACTTTACGGCAAATTCACATCAATCCCACTAAAATTAAATCAGCTATCTTCATTCAAAGTCGTAAAAATAGACCTCCCGTAAAAACGACTTTGCCAATTATTGAAAACACTCTTAATCCCCTCAGACGCCAGTGACGTCACAGTGACCGAATGCATATTCGGAATGTTTATTCCTTAATTACCTATATACAGCCGGCGTGTGTATTCATTAACGCCTGACTGATTCCTTAATCCCCCTAATTAAATAAAACAATTGACTACGGAATAATTTGTTTTATAATTCAATTTCATTCAAGATCCAATTTAAAATTTGTTTCATAATGTACGGTCGTTCTGTTTTTTCACGGCAGCGATTTTAATACACTCTACCATCGTGTACAGTCTAAACGATTCGAGATACATTTTCGTCAGAAGTTTATTGTTCGAATTTACTCACGGCAGCGATTTTAATACAATCTACCACATCGTGTGCAGTCCAAACGATTCGAGATACATTTTCGTCAGAAGAGTGTCGTCGTTCTAATTTAGAATTTGTTTCATAATGTACGGTCGTTCATTTTCACACGGCAGCGATGTCATACACTCTCCTATGTGTGCAGTCCCATCTATTCGAGATATATTTTCGTCAGAAGAGTATTGTGGTTCGAATTTCCCCGAGTAAAAGAGTATAGGAGTAAAAAGATGTGATCACGCAAAATATATCATAAATTTCAAACGTGATTGAAACGCGATTTGTAAATGACCGATCCGTTATCGACGTACGGCGCCTTTATTTCTGCTTGCGAATTTGACTTTATTACTCTGAAATAGACCGTAAAAATGAAATACGAAGAAAGATCTCAATATACGTTAGAATTAACAGATTGAGAAGGATCACCTAACTATCTATGTGTATCGCAAGTGTAGTGTCGTTAATACATGTGCCTGTCATTAATCAATCAGACTAAATTTTAACAGTAAAGTAATTAAGAATGTTGATTAGGTAATTATCTTTTTCTTTGCTCACCGATGTTTTTGTAATAAAGTAGCCTCGTATTATTTGTTGATTGGTGTTTAAACAACATCTAAGATAAGGTTATAATGTCTAACATCATTTAACTTTTTTATAAAGAATACAAGTATTTTACAATTAAATTGACGGTTTAATCACTCACCAAACGGCACCAGGAACTCCACATTTGATCAAGTGTATTTGATATTCATTATTACAAATTGATGTGGCCGGCGTAACAAAAAATGATATTTACCCTTCTAAATTAGAACCACAATACTGACGAAAATGTATCTCGAATCGTTTGGACTGCACACGATGGTAGATTGTATTAAAATCGCTGCCGTGAGAAAACAGAACGGCCGTACATAATGAAACAAATTGTAAAATGGATCTTGAATTAAAATGTATTACAAAACAAATTATTCCGTAGTCAATTGTTTTATTTAATTAGGGGGATTAAGTAATCAGTCAGGCGTTAATAAATACACACGCCGGGTGTGTATAGGTAATTAAGCAATCGTTCGTAAAATGTTCACTGCATATCACTGTTGTGACTGTAGGTTGCCAATAAGGATTTGAATTGTTTCCAAACCTTTCCAATTTTTCCGTACGATTTCATTGTTGGGAAATTTATGAAACGCCGGTACATTATTCCCCTTTCCCTTGCTGAGATTTCCACAACTCTCAATAACACAACGGTAATATGGCATCTTGAAATACACTCGGTAATATTCTAGTCACAAATATATAATCTATTACAACCCAAGATGAGAAAGGTCGGCTTTTGAAAATGCTTTGACTGATACAGTGATATGTAACTTACGTGTAAATAATTATGCGTTAATGATTACGCCAGTCAAATGCTTATTGGACCGACAAATACACACGTGTCAACTGGCTGTGTGATATATTGTACAGATGATGTGTATACTATGTGTAGTGCCTGTGACGTCACCAGCCAATCAACCAGATTAAGGTTGTAATTGAAAATTTGAAAACCGTTTTTGGCAGTCGGATACTAAAACGTAAATATCTGAATTAATTTTAATCAGATTAGTTTGAACTTGCCGTAAAATGTATTTTGTAACTATTGAGTACCCGTACGTAAAAACTTTTTGAATCATTTGATGTGGTCTTTAACATTAATTTATCAGCTGATTTTTTTTTATTAGAAATCACAATATATAGACTTTAATATATTATTTACATTCTTTCATTTATTATAATATGATGATATATGTTTAGTATAAAATCAAACACGTTTTGTTTACTACGTTAAATCTTTAATCACGGCTAGTCAAATATTTGGTCATTAAACGATAACAACTGTAAACTGCTACTGGAGTATATTTGTAAAAATTATCTCTGACTTCATTCCATGTACTTTTATATCATCCTGATTCCAGTTTCTCCCAGTTTTGTTTTGTATCCTAATTTTCTCCCTCCACCCGAATGAGTCTATTACAGACAACAGACAACTGTAACCATCAGTATATGGGAGATGTTGGTTATAAATAAAGCAACGTTTGATAGAATAATAGATTCCTTCATATTAAATTGCCAAATAAAATAAAATATTAACTTCATTTTATTAAACGATATCAAGATATGAAAATGTAGCAACATCTATGTTTAATTATATTTACAGGAAGGTGAAGGTCAGTCTGAATTACATAGTTTAGTTATATATATAGTAGTTTATATGTTTATTTATATTTACAGGGTGGACATCAACATCAATACAAGAATAAATGAATTAGAAGAAGAGGTAAAGAGGAGGGCGAAGGAGGAGTGGGGTAGAACAGTAACTAGTATAGATAGAATAACAAGAGGTTATTATGATGGTGTTATATTATACGACAGTGATAGACATGATGATAAAAACAAACAACTGTCTGTATATCGTATACAGGATGGTGATAGGGTATATTGCAACATCGAATAGTATCATATACTGTATACTGTACAACATTAGATACAATCTATTTTGGTTTAACGTACACTCAACTAGGTCAGTTACCACTAGGTTAGGTAGGTCACCCTACTTTTAGTCACGTACAACTGTTGTATCGACATCACACTACTTGAATCAATGATTTATCTTATAATCAACTAAAAATTAAATGGGGTTTAGCGTCTTACTCCTATACTAGGCTAATGAAGGCGGGCATGCGCCATACAGTGTGATATGAGGGAAATTTAGCCCAGGCAGCAGCACTATGATGACCTACTCTTCTATCAAATTATAACTGTCAAGGGATCTTTTACGTGCACGTTAATGTATACACGTGCATTAGATCATTGAACTTGGGAGGGAACCCAAGACATCCAGGCTAACGAGAGAGAGAGGGAAATGGGGTTTAACGTCCACTCGACACAAACAAGGTCATTTCGGGACTAACATGGTTTAATTTTGTTTCAATAATTAGCTTGGGCGTAGGGGTCTTTAGCAGTGGGGGGGGGGGAACTGGAGTACCCGGAGAAACCCCACGAGGCTGGACAGCAGGCGATCCAGGCTAACGAGCCAATGTCTTAATCACCGACTCACCATTTGTGTTTAGGAACAAAAATGATTACGTGACGGGTAAAGGTTATGAGGTATTTTAATCCTATTTAAAGCATTTTGATTTTTTTTACTGTTTGTATTGATAAGTCACTTAATTCCAGGCTGTGGACATTCCTTGTCTGTATACTAACTACGATCGTATGGTAAACTTCTAGTCGTTCTGACTGGGCGAAAAACCCAGGTCCTGTGTACACGTTAACGTGCACGTAAAGGAACCCTTGACAGCTGGAATTCAATAATATTACAGTCCAGGCAAAATTCTCCTCGTAGCGCACTATATGCCGTATTCTCGTGTTCATTGGCCATTCATTACTATTTAATTTACTAAATGCTATCTTTAGATGTGTGAAATAGCTTTATTTAACGCCCGCTTCCACCGAGGTGATATCGCACACAATTACATGTTATATATACCTAGTGAAACTAGTTACAATGTGTCCATCTGTAAATGACATCATCAGATATTATTGTTATATTGTCCGTGTATTTATTGTGGTATTCTGTATGACATCATCAGATATTATTGTTATATTGTCAATATTTGTATTGTGATTGTATCATGTATATTTCACCTGTATTACTCATTTACCTAATGAACACCGGTGATCAGTTAATATTTCTGACTTCAGAAGCTGGGAACATTTTGTGCTCAAGTAATTATCTCCCTTGGATTGTATATCAGGTGGCACGATATATATTTATATATTGAGTGTTTTAAAGATAAAATTAACACTATTTACGTGTAATTCAGAGTGAAATTGTCAAATATCCACATTGTAAGTCAAGTCATTTATCCCATCTTAATAGTATACTGGGGTTTGTTTCTGGGTCACCCGATATATATTTTTATATTGACTGTTTTAAAGATAAAATTGATATTTCCTTCATTTGTTATATTTTTATAGCTTAGAGATGATAGGAACACTGTATTGTATAGTTTTATAGCTTAGAGATGATAGGGACGCTGAAATTAATATTTTTATATCAAGTTTTTAAAGGATTAAATAAAATATCTTATGTATTTGTAGTCATCGTTATATTATGTGTTCTAATAGCCAATGTCCCGGTTCAAGTAGTAGGTTCATGTCTGTCTATTTCTAGGTGCCAAAGATAGAATAGGGATTTTTTTTAGTTCCTTTAAGATGGATTAGACGTGGCCGACCAATGGCGAACTTCGACCTTCTTATATTTGGGTTAGTCCCCCACACGGAATAATGATGTTGAAAAGGGGGGGTACCAAGATATTGCTATATACCCATTTTGTACTGAGTTGTGCATTTGAGGTGGATTAAGCGTGACGGATCCATGGTGATTCATATTGCCCTGTTCAAAGGAACAGTTTCAAACCCATTTTGTGCATGTACTGAGTTGTGTGCATTTGAGCTTGATTGTGGCCGACTAATGTGACTTTAATCACAAATCTACTAATTCGTGCCCACAAACCTTTTGTACTCGAGATGCTAATGAAAACGAGAGGGGTGTGTGGCCGAATAATGCATAACTTAGGAGTTGTTTTTTTTGTTTGGGAGGGGGGGGGGATCCCGATCACACATCTACTAATTTCTGGACTCAAACCTTTTGCACCCGAGGTGCTAATTAAATGGGGAGAGGGTGGGCGAATGGTTAACGCATGCGTGTTGCATTGAAAGGCGTGGTTTCGATTTCTGGCTTGTACGTGACACGGAGTAGGGTCGCCTGTCCATCCTCGTGGGTTTTCTCAGTTTCATCCCACTGCTAAAGACACCTACGCGCAAGCGAATTAATGCAATGAAATTAAAGCACATGTTCCTCCCAAAATGAGTGAGTAATTGGGTGAGTGAATGATTGAGTGAGTGATTGGATGAGTAAGTGGGTGATTGAGTCAGTGGGTGATTAGGTGGGTGATTGAGTGACTCAGTGTGAGTGAGATTCACCCTAAATATAACAATACAAAGCAATTAAGTATCACAATTTCAAAAGATTTTCATATATAGGAGGCAGACCACCATTTAATTTCACCATCTCGGTTCTTTTATTTAAAGCAATTCTCTCTCTTTCGCGTTTATTCCCTTTTTACCAATCTGATAAAAATACAGATCTATATTTCTTTCCATTTATCATACTTTCGATGGCCTACAGTAAAACCAAGTAAAACGAAACGTTTTAATCAGATTGTCTTTATGCATGGCGGGGATCACGGTGGCTAAGTGGATAAGGCCCTGGTTCGCTAGCCTGGAGGTCGGGTATTCGATCTCTGCATTAGCCGAGAAAGTTCATCTCGATTTTCCGGCGTGATTTCGCCTTGTCAGTGATGCAGAAGGAGGGTCTGACAAGGACAGCTGCCTAGTCGTTCGGATGGGACGAAAAACCGAGGTCCCGTGTACACATTGGAGAGCACGTAAAAGATCCCTTGGCAGTAGGAATTCGATATAAGAGTAGGCCGTAGCGCCGCTGCCCGGGCAAAATTTCCCTCATAGCACACTGTATGGCGTATGCCCGTCTTCCATTAGCCCACGTTAGATGCAACAGAGTAGGACGTTAAACCCCATTCCATTTTATGCATGCCCATTTTTTGTTGATTTTTTGGTAAATATTCATGATTTAGGGGCGGAAGATGGCAGTTGGAGGGGGTGGGGGGTAGTGGTAGGCAATTCAGTGTAAATTGGTGATATTCAATCAAAAGAAAAGTAAAATTAACGTTTTATCAGATTTGGGGTACTTTATTCTACCAAGTGGATGAAATACAACAATTTTTTTCGCTTTTACCCGTCTGCCCGAAAAGTCAGATTTCCCGAAAGTTATGGGGGGTGCTGCCTCCCCCATGATCCCCCCTCCCCGATTCTTATGCCTATGTTCAGTCCAACAAAAATTGGGGTGTTGGGATGGCCTAGTGGTCTAGTGTGCCGCGCTTCGACCTCTAGCTGGCCGGTCACCTCTGCCTTAAGGCTGTGGTTTCGATCCCTGGTGTGAGCGTATGTGGAATGAAGATAGGAGCGCCTTCGCAACCTCGTGCTAAAGACCCCTACACGCAAGCCAATTATTGAAATTAAACCATATGTTCGTCCCGAAATGACCTAGTTTTGCAAGTGGACGTTAAACCCAATTTCTTTCTCTCCCAACGAAAATTTGAGGAAAAGTTGGAGCCGGACAATCAAGAATTGTAGTTATCTCCCTTGATTCAATATTTTGTTTGTCATTAGGCCACAGATCACTAATTATTTCCTCATTGACTTCTATGTTAATTCTCGTTACTTAAACCGGTTGGTCCCTTTTCCCCAAATGTTCGTTGGGTAAAACGCTTTCTGTCACAAATGAGTTAACATGTGGCAAACTATTTCCCAAAAGCATGTATGAGGTTCTCCATGAAAAACTTGAGATACACAAGCTGGAAGTAGAGACAGCTACCTATGCAATTTTTGACCCTCCCTTTCAACGTAACCAATCTCACAACTCTTGTATCCTTCCGCCTCAAAATCATGAATATTCTCCAAAACCTGACAGAATATGTATTTTCATAACCTTTTCTTCGATTCTACGCCAAAAAGTCAAGAAACATCGCCATGCAAAAGAGGGAAAGGGAGAGAAAGATTAAAAATAACTTTGGCCAGTGATCTGTGTCCATTATTCCACAGCAAACTTGCGGGGATCAGGGGTTAAAACCGAGCGGAATATCTCAACCGTATTCCAGCAGTCGGATTCAAAATGAAGTTAGCAAACATATTCCTAGCGCCAATAAAAAACAATATATATTAATGTAAAGTATAAATAGAAAAAAATAAAACAATAAAAACAACAATACTGCCGTAAACATACTAAAATATCGCACACAGAAACGTCCACTTTGCATCGAAGAGTGTTCAAATCAGTTTTGGTGGTAAAATGGGTTTTTTAATTCACAGAATCAAGGGATGAATAAACTAGTTTGCTTCAAAATTATTTCAGAAACCTACTGTGGCATTGTAGAGATATATTACCGAAAACATGCCAAAAAATAAGAGAAAATAGGGAAAGGGTATGTTTACTGTGCACAGATTAACGTAGCTAAGTCTCTAACTCAGTATCATCCTAAGTCTTCAAGATTCA
This sequence comes from Patella ulyssiponensis, assembly GCA_963678685.1. NCBI lineage: Eukaryota > Metazoa > Mollusca > Gastropoda > Patellidae > Patella > Patella ulyssiponensis. The sequence continues at coordinate 55,493,176 of OY783232.1, read as the reverse complement.
AAAAACCTGAATTATTTGTCAATCTAAATCACCATTGATGCTGTGATCTTACCGAGAAAGGATGGGCTTCTGATATCCAATACGTATGATACGTCTGATATCGAATCGTGTACCATAATGCGTATCAACGCCATTTGTAACAGGGGACTCGAAGAACGAGGCTAAACATATTCCACTAGTCTTGTCAAAGATGATGTGATATTTTATTCCTATTTAAGGCATTTTGATTTAGTTTTCATATGGGTATTGATAAGTCACATAATTCCAGGCTGTTGACATTCCTTGTCTGTATACTAAATACGATCGTATTTATTGTTATATTGTCAGTGTATTTATTGTAATATTCTGTATTACTAATGACATCATCAGATATTATTGTTATATTGTCAATATTTGTATTGTGATTGTATCATGTATATTTCACCTATATTACTCATTTACCTAATGAACACCGGTGATCAGTTAATATTTCTGACTTCAGAAGCTGGGAACATTTTGTGCTCAAGTGATTATCTCCCTTGGATTGTGTATCAGGTGGCACGATATATATTTATATATTGAGTGTTTTAAAGATAAAATTAACTTTATTTACGCGTAATTCAGAGTGAAGTTGTCAAATATCCACATTGTAAGTCATGTGAAATGTACAATACCTTTTGTTTTATCCCATCTTAATAGTATACTGGGGTTTGTTTCTGGGTCACCCGATATATATTTTTCATATTGACTGTTTTAAAGATAAAATTAATATTTCCTTCATTTGTTATATTTTCATAGCTTAGAGATGATAGGAACACTGTATTGTATAGCTTTATAGCTTAGAGATGATGGGAACGCTGTATTGTATATTTTTATAGCTTAGAGATGATAGGGACGCTGTATTATATATTTTTATATCTTAAGCCTAGCTTATGTCGCCCTACGACGCGACGAAACTGACGGCAACTAACGGCGACTGAGAGCTTATGTCGCTACGACGGAATTTATCTACGACTGGATTCAACCACGAGCAACTAGTTGGTCTTATCGTAAGCCCGCTTATGTCGCCCGGCATCAGTTATAGAATCGGAGTCACAATTGATCACATGACTACAAGTGGCACGTGATAAGCTTCAAAATGGCGGCGGCAATTCTGAAATTTTATCGTTGTAATAAATAAAAGGAGGTAGGCTTGCCCTACTATTCATTTATCCCAACAGTGCGCAGTATTAACATGTTTTTTTCTTGTTTTTAAACAAATCAGATTTAGTCACGTGTTGTCGAATAACGAGGGTCGTTGCTGCCATAATTCAATTAACTTATCTTCGTCGGTCTCGATCCACTTTTCCGCCATGATTGTTGCCTCCCTTGGTACTACGTGACTAAATAACCAAATCTTATTGGCTACCTCATGGAAGCACTGAGTCGAGATTGTCGTAAGAGCGCTCATGTCGCTTGCGACTAGAGACAACTAGTTGTCCCCAGACGTAAGAGTAGAATATGCGCGACTCGAAAAAACTGGAAACGACTGGACGGCGATTGATCGCCGTCCGACTTGCACCAGTCGTAAAAGCGCTCAGGTCGCCAAGGTAGTCACGACTGATCAGTTCCAGTTGATCGTAAACCAGTCGCCGATTCCCAGTCGCCGTCAGTTTTGTCTCGTCGTAGGGCGACATAGGCTAGACTTTAGAGATGATAGGAACGCTGTATTTTATATTTTTATATCGAGTTTTTAAAGGATTAAATAAAATATCGTTATATTATGTGTATTCTAATAGCCAATGTCCCGGTTCAAGTAGTAAGTTCATGTCTATCTATGTCTAGGTGCCAAAGATAGATTAGGGATTTTTTTTAGCTCCTTTAAGATGGATTAGACGTGGCCGACCAATGGCGAACTTCGACCTTCTTATATTTGGGTTAGTCCCCCACACGGAATGATGTTGACAAGGGAGGTACCAAGATATTGCTGTATACCCATTTTGTACTGAGTTGTGCATTTGAGGTGGATTAAGCTTGACTGATCCATGGTGATTCATATTGCCCTTGCCGGTTCAAAGGAACAGTTTTATACCCATTTTGTGCATCATACTCCTCGCAGTGTTCCGTTTGATTAGAGGTAATCCCAGTGGATATTGTTGTTTTAAATTTTGATTGGTCAGTAGTCCAACTACCAACCAATGACTAGCTGCTTTACAAAAGCTTTACATTTAAAACGAGTGCCAATATTGGACCAAATATGTTTACATAACGTTACGTCAAGACTCACGATTTTATTATGCCCAATTAACCCGTGCATAGCAGAATACTGCAGTAAAACTAATTGCCTGACAAACGAGGCTATCAAGTCGAATGAAATGTAAACAACACTGTTTGAAAACGAACATACTTTCATCGTTTTTTATACCTTTAATCACTGTCCAAAGTTTTATGGAAGACCCAGATTAAACGTAGGACTGTCATATGTTGATTAAACGGGAAGAATAGAAACACTCTCTCAAAAGTTCAACTATCACAAGTCAATCCAGCAATGGGTAGAGAGGGATTTCTCTGGCCATTGCTTCAGGAATATGTTTGTGCATGTACTGAGTTGTGTGCATTTGAGCTTGATTTCGCGTGGCCGACTAATGTGACTTTTGATCACAAATCTACTAATTCATGCCCACAAGCCCACAAACCGTTTGTACTCGGGATGCTACTGAAAACGAGAGGGGTGTGTGGCCGAATAGGAGGTTTTTTTTTTTGGGGGGGGGGGGGGTTGGGGGGGCGGGCGATCACACATCTACTAATTCCGGGAATCAAACCTTTGGCACCCGAGGTGCTAATTAATAGGGGAGAGGGTGGGCGAATGGTTAACGCATGCGTGTCGCTTGTACGTGACACGGAGTAGGGTCGCCTGTCCATCCTCGTGGGTTTTTCTCGGGGCATTCGGGTTTCATTCCACTGCTAAAGACACCTACGCGCAAGCGAATTAATGCAATGAAATTAAACCATATGTTTCTCCCAAAATGAGCGAGTAATTGGGTGAGTGAATGATTGGGTGAGTGATTGGATGAGTAAGTGGGTGATTGAGTCAGTGGGTGGTTAGGTGGGTGATTGAGTGACTGAGATTCACCCCAAATATAACAATACAAAGCATTTTAAGTATCACAATTTCAAAAGATTTTCATATATAGGAGGCAGACCACCATTAAATTTCACCATCTCCGTTCTTTTATTTAAAGCAATTCTCTCTCTTTCGCGTTTATTCCGTTTTTACCAATCTGATAAAAATACAGATCTATATTTCTTTCCATTTATCATACTTTCGATGGCCTACAGTAAAACCAAGTAAAACGAAACGTTTTAATCAGATTGTCTTTACGAATGTCGGGTATCACGGTGGCTAAGTGGATAAGGCGCTGGTTCGCTAACCTGGATGTCGGGTGTTCGATCCCTTCATTGGCCGAGAAAGTTCATCTCGATTTTCCGGCGTGATTTCGCCTTGTCAGTGATGCAGAAGGAGGGTCTGACAAGGACAGCTGCCTAGTCGTTCGGATGGTACGAAAAACCGAGGTCCCGTGTACACATTGGAGTGCACGTAAAAGATCCCTTGGCAGTAGGAATTCGATATAAGAGTAGGCCGTAGCGCCGCTGCCCGGGCAAAATTTCCCTCATAGCACACTGTATGGCGTATGCCCGTCTTCCATTAGCCCAGGTTAGATGCAAAAGACTAGGACGTTAAACTCCATTTCATTTCATGCATGCCCATTTTTTGTTGATTTTTTGGTAAATATTCATGATTTAGGGGCGGAAGATGGCAGTTGGAGGGGGTGGGGGGTAGTGGTAGGCAATTCAGTGTAAATTGGTGATATTCAATCAAAAGAAAAGTAAAATTAACGTTTTATCAGATTTGGGGTACTTTATTCTACCAAGTGGATGAAATACAACAATTTTTTTCGCTTTTACCCGTCTGCCCGAAAAGTCAGATTTCCCGAAAGTTATGGGGGGTGCTGCCTCCCCCATGATCCCCCCTCCCCGATTCTTACGCCTATGTTCAGTCCAACAAAAATTGGGGTGTTGGGATGGCCTAGTGGTCTAGTGTGCCGCGCTTCGACCTCTAGCTGGCCGGTCACCTCTGCCTTAAGGCTGTGGTTTCGATCCCTGGTGTGAGCGTATGTGGAATGAAGATAGGGGCGCCTTCTCAACCTCGTGCTAAAGACCCCTACACGCAAGCCAATTATTGAAATTAAACCATATGTTCGTCCCGAAATGACCTAGTTTTGCGAGTGGACGTTAAACCCAATTTCTTTCTCTCCCAACGAAAATTTGAGGAAAAGTTGGAGCCGGACAATCAAGAATTGTAGTTATCTCCCTTGATTCAATATTTTGTTTGTCATTAGGCCACAGATCACTAATTATTTCCTCATTGACTTCTATGTTAATTCTCGTTACTTAAACCGGTTGGTCCCTTTTCCCCAAATGTTCGTTGGGTAAAACGCTTTCTGTCACAAATGAGTTAACATGTGGCAAACTATTTCCCAAAAGCATGTATGAGGTTCTCCATGAAAAACTTGAGATACACAAGCTGGAAGTAGAGACAGCTACCTATGCAATTTTTGACCCTCCCTTTCAACGTAACCAATCTCACAACTCTTGTATCCTTCCGCCTCAAAATCATGAATATTCTCCAAAACCTGACAGAATATGTATTTTCATAACCTTTTCTTCGATTCTACGCCAAAAAGTCAAGAAACATCGCCATGCAAAAGAGGGAAAGGGAGAGAAAGATTAAAAATAACTTTGGCCAGTGATCTGTGTCCATTATTCCACAGCAAACTTGCGGGGATCAGGGGTTAAAACCGAGCGGAATATCTCAACCGTATTCCAGCAGTCGGATTCAAAATGAAGTTAGCAAACATATTCCTAGCGCCAATAAAAAACAATATATATTAATGTAAAGTATAAATAGAAAAAAATAAAACAATAAAAACAACAATACTGCCGTAAACATACTAAAATATCGCACACAGAAACGTCCACTTTGCATCGAAGAGTGTTCAAATCAGCTTTGGTGGTAAAATGTTTTTTTTAATTCACAGAATCAAGGGATGAATAAACTAGTTTGCTTCAAAATTATTTCAGAAACCTACTGTGGCATTGTAGAGATATATTACCGAAAACATGCCAAAAAATAAGAGAAAATAGGGAAAGGGTAGGTTTACTGTGCACAGATTAACGTAGCTAAGTCTCTAACTCAGTATCATCCTAAGTCTTCAAGATTCAAAAAACCTGAATTATTTGTCAATCTAAATCACCATTGATGCTGTGATCTTACCGAGAAAGGATGGGCTTCTGATATCCAATACGTATGATACGTCTGATATCGAATCGTGTACCATAATGCGTATCAACGCCATTTGTAACAGGGGACTCGAAGAACGAGGCTAAACATATTCCACTAGTCTTGTCAAACGGTGACGCCATATTCTTATCTGGAGGGTATGTGCAATAAATAACATCTGTGTAGACTGAAATAACCAGACGCTAGAGTTTGCCAATCGACCGAGACTTCTGACGTATTTTGCCGAACATAACTGATTAGACATCAGAGAACAGAAACAATTAAATGTAAATCAGTTTATATGCATTCATAATCCATTATTATATGTGTTGAGATCCATTTATGTCAATTTCTAGGTCCTAAATATTACTGATTTGGCTCCTTTAAAATTTTACACTAGCTTTCGTGGCTCGGAGATATTTAGCGCCTCAAATTCACATATGCATTATAAACCACAGAATGCCTCGTTCGGCATTTCTGTCCAAACGAGGTAAAACAAATGCCTCGTTGTCTGGAGTTCCAAAACGAGGTTTTTTTAAATTACCCTGTTTTTGGAACGAGGTATTTTGTCCAGAACGAGGCTTGGTAAAAATGCCTCGTTTACTACACGTGGTTTTTTCAAGATAGTTATTAGCAGTATTTCCTATCAGCGAATTTGTAAAAATTAAAATTTATGTTATTTAATACGAAAATAAAACCAGTCCAAACTATGATATTATAATCAGAGAAATAGACAAGACAAGAATACACGCCATAGATGTAGGTGTAAAGCAACATCAGCTACCTTGATTGATTTATTGGCCCATTCAGTTATAGGTGTTAAGCAACAACTGTGGTGTTGTGACAATTTATTGGGGCCAATAAATTAATCAAGGTAGCTATGTGTCTGCAATAGTTTTACACCTAACTGATATCGCAGACAACAAATTAGTGTTTATCTGGTCTAAATACAACAAATAATCCATTCTTATTAATCAAAAAAGCATATAATTTCATTTCTTATTTCCAATACGCCAGTTTATTATTTATATTTATTGTAAAAAAATTACTTGACTATAGGTGTTAAGAAACAACTGTGCTTTATTTCCCATTTAATTGACAATGGGTATAAGCCAACAAATTCATCGCTGCGCGTTTATGTAATTTTGCTCCAATAATATTTTGTGCAATGTTATGGGGTTTCAACAGAAACAGTCAATGCTATAGTCAAGTTATTTTTTTACAATAAATATAAATAATAAACTGGCGTATTGGAAATAAGAAATGAAATAACTTGACTATAGGTGTTAAGAAATAACTGTGCTTTATTTCCCATTTAATTGACAATTGGTATAAGCCAACAAATTCATCGCAGCGCGTTTATGTAATTTTGCTCGAATAATATTTTGTGCAATGTTATGGGGTTTCTACAGCAACAGTCGATGCTATAATAGTCAAGTTATTTTTTACAATAAATATAAATAATAAACTGGCGTATTGGAAATAAGAAATGAAATTATATGCTTTTTTGATTAATAAGAATGGATTATTTGTTGTATTTAGACCAAATAAACACTAATTTGTTGTCTGGGATATCAGTTAGGTGTAAAACTATTGCAGACACATAGCTACCTTGATTAATTTATTGGCCCCAATAAATTGTCACAACACCACAGTTGTTTCTTAACACCTATAACTGATTGGGCCAATAAATCAATCAAGGTAGCTGATGTTGCTTTACACCTACATCTATGGCGTGTATTCTTGTCTTGTCTATTTTTCTGATTATAATATCATAGTTTGGACTGGTTTTATTTTCGTATTAAATAACATAAATTTTAATTTTTACAAATTCGCTGATAGGAAATACTGCTAATAACTATCTTGAAAAAAACACGTTTAGTAAACGAGGCATTTTTACCAAGCCTCGTTCTGAACAAAATACCTCGTTCCAAAAACAGGGTAATTTAAAAAACCTCGTTTTGGAACTCCAGACAACGAGGCATTTGTTTTACCTCGTTTGGACAGAAATGCCGAACGAGGCAATCTGCGGTTTATAGTGTAATTATGTGTGAGCATGACAAATTTCATTAACATTCTATGTTGATATCAGATTATATGCTCACAAACTTCCTGACACCCGGTTTCCAGGCTAGGTTCGTGGGTTCGATAACCAAAATGTACGCCCATGCCTTATCAAGGAGAACCCAAATCAGCTTTGGCTAATCAAAAATGAAAAGCTAAGATAACATAGCTTGCCACAGCAGCTATACGCTCATAGCAGCTAAGTCGCCCGGCAGTCAACAAGTCGCATATTTTTTCTATTGTTGGTAATGAAACATTTATAATACACTAAAATCTGATTAAAAGTAACATCTCATTAAGTAATATTAGAAAATCGTTAGAAGTTGTTAGGCTTTTAGATCTGCCACATGCTAACGTTTAATATCATGGATTTAGCTCTTCAAGATATCAAAATTCATCTATATAAAATCAATCGGGTGATAACTTTGGTTTGGAGCATCATGGACCATAACTCTGGAAGTAATTAACTGAAATCATTGAAAATCGCTGTGCTTCGTCTCCCAAGCTTATATAAATTTTAAGTCAATCGAGTCTACAAGATATTTCAAAGTGATCAAGGGCTATAATTCTGGCAGTAATTATCTGAAATCGCTGAAAACCAATAGGGTTCTTCATCTCACTAATGTAAACAACATAATATATCAATTTCGAAACAATCGGTGATAAATGTAGCCCGTAGAGTGTTCATAAGAAATTGTGGACGACGGGCGGGCGTATACATACGGGCGGATGGGGGACGGATGGGGCGACATCAAAATACGAATAATTCCATCTAACGCCGCCCTTGAGAAGAATAAAGATGGACCCCATTTATCAAAGGGGTAAATAAAAGAGTTCTAATCAGGTAGGTTTTCATTTTATTGCGCATTGGTAACAATCATTGGTGAAATAATGGATGACATTTCAATCTTTCCATATATCAACGTGTACCGTACAAGACTATTGACAATTTTAAAAAAGTGGTAAGAAAATTTTGGCAGTATGTAAAATACTAAATAATGTACAACTGCAATGAAATTACCGTTAACAAGCATACAGATTAGGTTTCTCCATATGTATCCTCATTGAAAATATTACAATTATGGATTTTCTTGCCTAATCAAAATTCATAAATTCAAATAAATAGATAAATAAATAAATAAATAATTCAGTCATTCACGCCCACATTGACGAATAACACAACCATAAAGTGAAAAATTATTGAAAAACATAAAAAAAATAGAAAAAAAATACATGAATAAGACAATAGAGTGACTAGTGAAATATGAGCAAAATGCAGAAACTCAAATTATCGATTTAATTTGAGATTTTAATTTGGATTTCTTCAACCAACGCTAATTTTTGCCTTAATGATCAAATTAACTTTGAAATGCTACCATAATCCATAAAGTCTAAAATTAAATTGAGAAAGAAATAGCTGCACTGTTATACAAATAAATTCAATTTGAAATAGCCAATAAGCTATTTCAATATACTATTTCCAGCTGGATTTCTAAAAGTAATATTTAATTCAAATTTCACTAATAAATATATATTTATGTAAAATTTTAAATACTGTAAATCAGGGAATTCTTATGTAAAATGTACAAATCTTTATAAAAATACACCAACAAATAGGATTTTTTGAGACAGAAATCTAGAGAGAAAATAGTATTAGACATTATACTAACAAGGGCATATCCAGCTCACACTCCAGTCCATTTTTTTTCAATTTTTGTTTTATAAAAATCATTTTTCAAATGTTGCAAGATGTGTCCCCTCAAACAAAACGGGGTCATCTGTTAGAACACCCGAATCGTCAAACTAGTCTTCAATAAATTAATTAAGTACTAATGTTAGAGTGTCAACCATGGAGTTTCAACCCCTGCACTAAGTTGTGCCAACATTTGTTTATTCATTGCGTTGCGAGTGTAATACATAGGCTAATATTTTCCTGGATGTTAATATACTTAGGATCGGGACAGTTTAAGAAATAACTCTTTTAATGGATCACAATGTATCTTTACCCCCCCCCCTCCCCAAAAAACAAGACATCATATTAATTTTAATTCTAAATAGCTATTCGGGTCGGGTAGTGTAGATAGTCTTAAAATGGAATGCATTGCACTGTTAGAGTGGTTCCCTATTCCCATAACAAAACTTTCTGGATCTGCGCTTGACAAAAATATAATTGTAAATGGAATTCATAGGTTTTTATATAATATGTTGGTAAACAAAAATAAATTGTAAATTTTAAACGTGAGACGGTAATAACCTAATCAATAAATTTAAATATTGCACAAGAAAAAAAATACTGCAAATAAATAATGCGAAAAAAACCTTTGATATTGAAAAAATATAAAAAAAAAACATATCAATACTTATGCTAAATAAAAAAAATTTAGAAGTCAAAGTTGAGATTCTTATGACTTTGTCACAATAAAATATTATGCTGTACAAAACGATGTCAAAGTTAGATTGCCAGCAGTAACATCACACGAACTGTCGAAAAATTGTTCAGCATAAGCGTTTATTTTGTTTGCTATATCAAAAATATGTCTTCTGGAAAAAAAATGAAAAAGAAATCCAGAAATTGCATACCATTTGCATTCAAATTTGATTCTAGCAGTATGAGTGCCTGAATACACTAAAACTGAAAACGGTTCACACCTGCCATCATGAAGAAAATTCCAAACATCATCTAGTGGAAAGTCTTAAGTCTGGCTTACGTTAAATTTTTAACTGGGAGCAACTACTTTCAACAAGTTGTGTGTGCGCTTACGTCGATGTAATCAGCAACAGTGAGCAACTGAATTGTGAGCGTTTCGAATCCTCGGTTGTGCGTGACAAGGAGTAGGGTCGCCTGTCCAGTCTGGTTTTCTCCGGGTTCTCCGGTTTCATCTCATTGCGTGCAAGTGAATTATTGAAATAAAATTAAATCATGTTTGTTCGAATGGACGTTAAATTCTCTCTCTCTGATAACACTTGCTGATAAAATGACCTAGTTTGTGTCGAGTGGACGCCAAACCCCATTTCTTTTTGTCTGCCTTGTCCGCAGGATTGTCTTGTCGGTTTTGTTTGGCCTGTCGGTTCTCCTGTATTTAGTGTTGTATAAAATAGTCCTAACCCTGAACATACATCTAACTGACATGATTTAATTACATCAGGGGACCAGGGTGGGTAAGACGCTGACTGAATAGCCTAGAGACCGCGGATTCGCTCCTGGTGTAGGCAGAGAAAGTTCGTCGGGACTTTCCAGCCTGATTTCCCCTTGTCAGTGGTGTAGGATGGTGGAGGGGCTGAAAAACCGAGGCTCCGTGTACACATTGGCGTGCACGTAAAATATCCCTTTACAATTCGATATAAGAGTAAGCCGTAGCGCCGGTGTTAAGGCAAAATTTCCTCCATAGCCCACTGGGTGACGTATGCCCGTCTCCATTAGTCCAGTCGGTTAAACCTAATTTCATTTCATTTATTGCATTGTGGATTGTTCGAAGACTGAACCAGTTATCAATACGAAGTCACAGTAACATCCGCTCCTGAATATAACGCATGGGCACAAAGTTAAAAAAAAAAAACAACCCAAGAGTATGTTGATGTAAGCATATTCACGTTATCCACTATAATCGCTATTGTGACAAAGTAATTTTTATATAGAACTTTGCTAGATTTGACATCTTATTATAATGGACGTTTTCAATTGTGTTTGTTATGTCCTTTTGGTACATAACTCATGGGTGATGAAGGAATGTGACAAAGTAATTTTTACATAGAACTTTGCTAGATTTGACATTATATTATATTGGACGTTTTCAACTACATGTATATACATCTTCTGCTAATGTGTTCAATATGTTATTTACGGGCAACACACGAATGACCTCTGCTCGTTTTGACAAAAGGCACGATCTCATTAAATATCTTATTTATTTATATGTTATTTATAACCTACACATGATCTATGTGTTTAACACTCGGCAGAACTTCGAGACATTAAAGGAACGATGCAGTGCAGTTATAGAAACTATACTCTCAAATTCCAAATAAGTTAATCTGTCATGTACATGTATCATTATTCTTAATGGCCGTATGCTTTATAAAGTCAGAATTAACTGACAGTAAGTCAGACTTGAATAGAGCTCCTTCCGATCTATGTCTATTCCATGTTCTCAATAAAAGATCTACCAACTATGCTGATGATCTGTTATCTGTAGTGTTACACTATTCCGAAAAACAGAAAGAAATCTTTAAACGATTCTGAGAATTATACAGGTATTGCCCTAAGTAGCATCACTGGTAAACTGTTAGACTTGGTTATATTAAATAAGAACAATGATGTGCTGCAATCGTCTGGCTTACAATTTGGTTTTAAGACTGATCACTCAACCACTCATTGTTCCTATGTAATAAATGAAACCATCAGCTATCATCACCATAACAAGTCAGACGTTTATGTGTGCCTGTTTGATGCAAGCTGGGCATTTGACCGGACGCAGATGTATTAATGTTGTACAATCTGAACCGCTTCTAGGCAACTCTCTACTTTGTGATAGTAAAGAACATACAATCCAGAAGGGAACAGATAGTTTTATTGCTAAATTCAATTTTACTTTTAATCAATTTAAGTTTGCATTATCAGACACAAAATATCAGCTTTTTAAAACTTATTGTATGCCTTTATATGGTAGTGTATTGTGGGACTTAGAGCACAAGTCTATTAGTAACTTTTACTGTACCTGGCGTAAATGTATTCGTCGACTACTTAATCTGCCTTATCGCACTCATGATAAAACTACTACCTCTTTTATGTGACGATCGCCCTGTTGAAAATCAGCTGCACTCCAGATTTATGAAATTCTTTAAAACATCAATTAATAACAAGAACATTTGCATCAGGACTTTTATGCTTTTTATGGAAGTGGTTCTAATATTTGTAAAAATATAAATTATAATTGTTCTAAGTACAGTATTTCGAGATTTATCTTTTTTAAAGTGCAAACACATATTTTGTTCTAATATTGACAATGATATTGTGAATCTTCAAAAGTCAGCAACTGTGAAAACTGAAAGATATGATACATTTATTAGAATCAAACAACAAAGATATAGACCGTGAACATATACGTGAAATAATTCACCACCTATGTACTGACTCAATTTTTACATTATTACCACTGTATAATATTGTATTATATATTTTGTAATTTATATATGTATTTATAATTTAACTGTACATGAGCACGAATAAAATATATTATTATTAAATTGTGTTATCTCCCTTTAACTTCAAACGACGTGACGTCAGCTTGTGATTCCTCGTTAAATAATCGCAAGTAAAGAACTTCAGTATTAGAAACCACTACGAACACATCTGTTTCGGCCAAAAGTAAGATGTTTAGTTCCACAGGTTTCGCCCAGTGTCTTGCGAAAATCAAAATAGCTGCTCACAGAGACCTTGTCGAAAATTTACTATTGTTAGGTGAAGATTTAGACGATGATGCATTACTTTACCAACAATCAGAATCAGAACAATTGTCGGCCACTTGGACGCTGATGAACCTTCTACTGCACTGTAAATGTTCCAGCTTTCTATAAAACCGCAAAAATAGTAATTTCATCCACATATCGGCGAGAAAATCACGATTTTGTACCTCGTTTTTGTTACCCAAACTTTTCTACAAATCGTCGAAGAAAATGGACGAACCGAACGCCGCTTATGTCAGTGACAACAAATGAAGTGATGACTTCAGTACAAAAACAACTTCGTAGTTCGTACTGGCTGCGGAACCTCTCTATTAGCGAATAACTAACAACCAGTTCGTTGTTATATATTCGTGAATAACGAACAACGAGCTAGTTTGTTGTTCGTTATTCACAACATATGGAATTAGTAATACATGAATAATAAAGGCACTTTTATAGGGAATACACCAGAAATGTTTTTGTATGAGCCTAATTGGTAAATAACACTTCAGAGTCTTTCGAAATAGATTCTAACAAACTCTCTTTGTACCCGAACAACGAGCTGTTTCCCATTGGCGAATAACGAGCTAGTTTGGTGTTCGCCATACACTACATACGGAAATCGTAATATAATAAAGATACTTTTATGGGGAATACAATGGCTGGCTGTTCGTTATTCGCCAATATGAAACAGTTCGTTGTTCACACACGACTCTATAGTGGTAAGTAATATCTGTTTCTCAAAGTAGAAATGTAACCCAATGATATCAAGGGTAGTAGGGGTAACAGAACAAGAAATCAAAGTATAATACACAGTTAGGACAGGGTACTAAACTAGTGGGGGGGGGGGTCACGGTGGCTATGTGGGTAAGGCGCTGGCTCGCTTTCCTGGAGTTCGGGTGTTCGATCCCTGCATAGACCGAGAAAGTTCATCACGATTTTCCGGTGTGGTTTCCCCTTGTCAGTGATGCAGAAAGGAGTCTAATCGTTCGGATGGGACGAAAAACCGAGATTGGCGTGCACGTAAAAGATCCTTTGGCAGTTGGAATTTGATATAAGAGTAGGCCGTAGCGCCGCTGCCCAGGCAAAATGTCCCTCATATCATGGCGTATGCCCGTCGACCATTAGCCCAGTCAGTGCAGAAGAGTAGGACGTTAAACCCAATTTCATTTACTTAACTGCAGTATTTATACCGTTAATGTCGTATGGTCTCTTATTACTCATCACGCCGCAACACAACGGTTTTATTTTTCGAAAGGTTATGTAAGACACTCTATATTTCAGCTACACTAGGAGAGTGTCTAGAAACAAATGACGTCCTCTAAAACTCTGGTGTCATGGAGACGAGTATATGTTTTATTGAATCCCCTAGGAAAATTATTCATCGGAAAGAAATGAAATGAAATGGGGTTTAACGTCTTACTCTTTGCCACCTAACCTGGGCTAATGGAAGACGGATGAGAAGGGTATAAATAACAAAAAATTGTCCCAATTGGTATTAAAAAACTGTCCAATAAATAATCGTGTTGTTCAATAATCCAGTACATGTAATTAACAGAAAAGGGGCAGCTATCTTATTTCGTAATCATTATAAAGAATATTTATTATCACACACAAGCGATGAGACTGGGCGAGTTGTTAAAGTTGTAATCATTATAAAGAATGTATATTATCACACACAAGAGATGAGGACGGGCGAGTTGTTCAAGTTGTAATCATTATAAAGAATGTATGTGGTAGCTATCTTATTTCATAATCATTATAGAGAATATATATTATCACACACAAGAGATGAGGACGGGCGAGTTGTTAAAGAATGTATATTATCACACACAAGAGATGAGGATTGGCGAGTTGTTAAAGTTGTAATGAAGTTAGATTATAAAAATGTAAATTATATTTTCAGTTTACGCTCCTAACTATTATAGTACTAGAATTGAATTTTTGGATGGGTTGTTTGATAAAATGAAACCAATTACGGACAATCGAAACCATTAGACAGAATTCAAAGTCCTAAAAAAACGTTATAGGCAAAATAGTGTAATCAGCAAATGGACTGCTCCCCTTGTACAAAATACACGACAAACAGTGGTAACGTGTCCGGAAAAGTAAGCTTACCAATACAACATAGTTACGGGAGATTTAAATGGAATTTTTGCACCCGAGATGGATCGTTTTAAGGGTATGGAGTCGTGTAAAGCAAGCAACATTGTTTTTAATAATGTTGCTAGTTATACTAATTCAAACGATTTTTATCGACATAGGTATACTAGAGTACCTGTAGTAAACAATAGAACTAAGATGAGTGGAAAAGATTATATTTTAGTTAGTCCTGGTTTAATAGGTAATTGTAGAAATATATATATAAGCATATCGCATACAGCATTAGGTCATTATAATTGGCTAATTTAATTATTGAAAGGGGTGTGGATTATCAATACTACCTTACTAAATGATACTGAAGGTTGAGCTAAGGTTAATGAGTGTATTAATAGTGTAAAAATCCACTAGCCCGGGGCTACCAAATATAACTTACGGGCTAGTGACCTATTTAGCCGTAGTAGTCCTGGGATGTGCCCTTTCATTGTTGATTGCTTGTAGTCTGTGATTTAAACTAGTCATATAGTTAAATAAGCTGTCAAATATTGCATGTTTATTTCTCCAATCCAAAGGAAAACTCAATTATAACAATAATCCTCTAGTGGCAGTTAGCGATTGGAGACATAACCGAACTAACACAGGTATGGGGGAAAATAAATACCCCCTGGTCAAGAATCCAGATTATAATATGTTAATACAGTTTACGAAGTGGCAAAAGCTGGGAAACCTTTATCTGATATTGAACTTTATGTCAAATTCAAACCAAAAATGGATTTAACTTGGCAACCAATTATCTGAATAGATATGGATGGGGTCAGTTTGTGTCCTCTATATCGGAGACACTTCGTTGCCATCTTGCTTCTGAAATTAAATCTGTGCCTTTTGTTAGTGTGCTTTCTGACGACAGCACAGGCTGTGCTGTAAAGAAGCAAGAAATAGTTCACGTAAGGTATGTACCAGATGATGGTGTAATTCCTGTCTCTAAACTAATTAAGCTTGTTCCCCTAGAAGCTGGTAATGCTAAAGGCATGTATGTTGCCAAAGCATCATCTTTATACGGGCTTTGTCTCCCATTAGAAGTCTTTGGCCCACTTGGACCATTTCGGCTCCAAAAGCGATGTTGCCACTCTCCTCAAAGCTATTCATCCAAATATATTAACACTGCATTGTATTGCATATAGTCTGTATTATAGGTAAATGGACCTATAATATGGAGGAGGGGGGCAACTTATAGAAATTACAGCCCTTGTCTTTTGGGTATAGCCGGTGCCAATCTAAACAGAACGTTGAGTATTGGCCATTGCAAAATGCTCATCGAAATAAACTTCTGTAAATAAAGAATTACAGTTACAAAATGGATTGATCGATTTGACTGTGCGCAAGTTTAAGGTCTGAACATGATATAAACACGGGTTACTTTTTGAAACTTGGAACAGGAAAGACAAGTGTTTAAATGATATTAAAGACATTGAGCCCACTAATGACACCTTGACGGACACAGGGGATATCGTGATTTTTATAGCGCATTATATGTTAAAGAAGTTGGTGATATTGATGGAGCATTTAATTATGTGAATAATGTCTTATCTGAGATTTGAGCTACTGTAATACTAAAGGGGTATTAATGTCTGCGTACAAATAGCCGAAAACCCCTCATGGCTCCGTAAAAATAGTGCCATGAACCAATGAGTCGATGGGCTACAGTAGTAAACCCAAGTATTAATGTCTGCGTACAAATAAATATATTTATGCCTTCAGTTCCATCGCATTGTCCAATTGACTAGCGAGGACTGTTGGTCACGTGGTACTACGTTGGGGTAATATGACGTCAAAATTTGATGACGTATTATGGCGTGCTGTACGAATCATTCTTGTCAGTTGGCCTTCGCAACTCACTGTGTGTAGACACATTATATACTATAGATATTTATCATGGCGCAAGTGGTATGCAACAGGCCTTCTCTGGTAAGGGATTAATTACGTTATAGTTGGTTGTTTGCCCAGTGCCTGTTGGGGAGCCTAATTAAGCTTCTTGTGATTTATAATAATAATGTCGGTGTTTACCGACATTATTACCGTGCCTTTGGCTTTGTTTGTCCTTTGACGTCCAAGACTAACTGAGAGTTGACGTTTGGTTTTGACTCAATTTATTTACACACCTGTTTTGCCAAGGTGTTCTGCACTATAAATATATAGAACATTGGGATATACTTGATTAACCAGAGTTTAACCATAGTGCGTTTCAACATCATTTGTAACAAGTGACCAGAAAGAACTATGTTAGACATCTTCCACAACTCATGTTAAACGGCGACATCAGGACGTTTCTGGAGTGCATGGAATAACCAGACATTATAAATTTCTATTCGGTTGACACTCATGATGCCGTATTTCGCTGGGCATAACTGAATTGAAGAGTCAAAACGGAAACCATTGAACGTAAATCAATTCATATGTGTTGCGAACCATTTGGGCCAATTGCTAGGTCCCAAATATTAGCGATTTAGCTCCTTTAACATTAAATTCAATGGCGGAAATCATTGTTACCTGTGTGCTGTCTGTGGTGTGACATGGTTGTATCGGATACACCTTAGGTTTGAAAATATGAAGACTCTTCGTTCTTTGTCAGAAATTCTCTGTAACTTGTCTACTTGATCACGTGGGTATTAAACTCAGGAAACGAACAAATGATTCTCAATAAAACTCATGACCCAGATTTAAACGCCCGATCTTCATTAAAATAACTTTTTATTAATAATTATACGCAATAACCCACAACCCTGTCCGATAAGAGTTATTCCCCTTTGCAATTAATGATGTACGCAAATGGTCGATCGTTAGTGGAGTAGAACGGAATGAAACCACCGGGATACCGATGATGAGAGAGCCTCGGTTTGAATAATTTGGCCGTTTATTTCAATATCACGTAATATGACTGGTCTTCGGTACTTGTGTTCGATATTCAGTGTTTTTATTTGTCCTCTTCGATCTACATGAACATAGCATGACAATATTAGTTACATTTAAGGCAATGTTTGTTTCTTGTTAAACGTACATTGTATATATTCAGAATTTAAGTTTAAAAAATAACTTTATCCAATTCTTGATATGGAAATAAACAGAAACTTAATAGCATTTGAAGTTGATCGTTTTATTTGGACATATAAAATACATTACAACATAACATTGTTCAATTGTAAGTAGTTGAATTCCAGGAAGGCGAATCACTCTCATCGGGATATGAGGACTATTTATAGCTCTCCATCATTTTACAAACGGTGAGGCCTTCGGTTGGGGGTTGAAACCATGTGGTCAGGAATTTGGGTCCTGGACAATCCACATGTGTTGGGCTTCTTTGATGGCTGCTCTCAGTCAATATTATGTGGGTATATGAACAAGGGAGAAGATGACTGCCGCCATTAATTGATTATTTAAACTTGCTACTCAAGGTTACCATCCTTCTTATCTCTGAGATTAGTTGGAAAGAGAATGGTACCCCTTGCCTTTGGAGCAAATAATTGGTATTCATCAAAATATTGTCTAGGTTTGATGAATATCAAATAAAATGAGTGACAGTCACTTGCTTGACATAGATTAGCCATTCCCAGTACAATAAATAACTATACTACATGTATGCTAATAATTGTCCCCGCCTTTCAAAGAAAGCAGGTGACTATTAAAATGTGTTCTTCAGTCTGATGTTTAAACATTGTGTAGGTGTTCATTAGGTCAATGCCATGATGGAGTTCGAAGGTGAGCATTTTCTGCTAAACAATTTGATTGGTTGACTAAGTTCGATAAAGAACATTTTCTGCTCCAGGTAAGCTTAGGCTGGGTTGATGCTTTAAGGCAAAGTAACTTTAGTTATATCATTACCTTGACTTAGTTCGATGATGAGAATTTTCTGCTCCGGCTAAGGAGCGATAAACAATTTGATTGGTCGGGGCTTTGGGACATAACAACTCTGCTTTTAATTAATTGAGGTTGAATGGTTAAACCTGATGAAGCTGTTCGTTAGGCGAATGTCAATGATTAACATTTACCACTAAAGCTAAACAATTTCGTTGGCCGATGCTTTGGACAAGAGAGAGAGGAATGGGGTTTAACGTCCACTTGACACAAACTAGGTCATTCCGGGACTAACATATGGGTTAATTTTTTTTCAATGATTCGCTTGCTCTTAGTGGTCTTTAGCAGTGGGAGGACCCGGCGAAGACCCACGAGGTTGTACAAGCGACCCCACTCCTTGTCACGTACAACCGAAGATTTGAAACCACGCCAGTTAACTCAATGGTAGGCATTATTATACGACGCGCCCGTGCTAACCATTCAGCCATCCACTTATTTTCGGAACACTAATTCGGATCATTTTGATTTAGTGACAGAAATGCATCTTACTGAAATGTCCCCCAAAAAACACAAATCGATTTATGTGCTACATATTCGTGACTAAGAACAAGAAGACCTTGACAGAGAATTCATTCGTGTGGTCTGCACAAATATAACTGAAATAGACTATAGGGACCTTGCAATACTTATTATTGGCGATAATAATTGCAAGCATATTTCGCTAGTTAGTTTTAGTGTTTGATTCATTTTTGCATTCAATTTGAAATTGATTAGAAGCTAACTACTTCACACGCCCACTTTCATAGCTACCAATCCATGGTTCTTTATGCACATTGACTAGTTTTATCAGAGTAGATAACGCATTCCTTTCTTATCTTGTCAATCCCCAATACTTTATGATACGAGTTTCTTTCTTTCATTACGTGTGTCAAAAAAAATCTGCTCTTAGTCGAATCCCGACTCAAAACTCTGGCTTAATGGCCATTCATTTGGAAATATGTAAACTGAATTGGACATGGGTTTCGAGCATTTATGTGGTTATTCATGTTTTAGGTATGTTTTAAACATATTTTTTTAGTGCTACTGGTTGGGCGTTCTTTTACGCATAGCAGTGGCTTAACACTACTGTATCAACCGGAGATAAGCTCCACTGAAAAACAACTTGTGTTGAAACAAAATGACTTGTGTTGAAACTTGTATGAAAATCTGCACAATACTTGCGTTTGATCCAACACAATAGTTTTTTTCAGAGTATGTACTGTCAGTGCATATTTGATAAGGATAAGGACATAAAATATAACAAAAATGATAAAGACATTATACAATTATCATACAATGTGATAAAAACATTATAAAAAATATGTATTATATAACAGTAAGTACAAGTTAAGATTATGTTATACAATAGTAAGTACAGGTTAAGATTATGCTATATAATAGTAAGTACAAGTTAAGATTATGTTATATGATAGTAAGTACAGGTTAAGATTATACCATACAATAGTAAGTACAGGTTAAGATTATGCTATACAATAGTAAGTACAGGTTAAGATTATGCTATACAATAGTAAGTACAGGTTAAGATTATGTTATACAATAGTAAGTACAGGTTAAGATTATGCTATATAATAGTAAGTACAGATTAAGATTATTTTATATAATAGTAAGTACAGGTTAAGATGTTATATACATGTAATACTAAGAACAGGTTAAGAATATGTTATATAATAGTTTTTATTGGATCTAAAGTACAGGTTAAGATTATATTGCTAAGAACATGTTAACATTATATTATACATTAGTACAGGATGATGACTCTACACAAAACAAGACAAACTACATTGCAAGAACTAAACAATAAATATCAAATGCGATAATGATTCAGATTTTCTCAAAATGTGGTTGTCTCTTGAATGGGGATATTCTGCAAGTAAGCGCCCACTTCGCTATACACTGAAATGAAATGAAGTGGGGTTTAACGTCCTACTCTTTTGCACCTAACCTGGGCTAATGGAAGACGGGCGCTACGGCCTACTCTTATATCGAATTCCAACTGCCAAGGGATCTTTTACGTGCACGCCAATGTGTACACGGGGCCTCGGTGTTTCGTCCCATTTGAACGACTAGGCAGCTGTCCGTGTTCGCTATACACTACTTTGATTTAGTGTTAATAAAATAAATAATACGCAATTAAATAATTCAAGAACTTGCCCCTGTAACAAATCCAACATTGAGATAACCCATCTGATTAGTCTACTATTTCTTTTTTTCGCAGATAAATTGCCACATATTACTACAGCGGGCGTCATTCAGTTGCTTAAATTCCCTCAGTGACATGCAGTGCTCGACATCAAAGCTATTGTTAGGATTACCCGGTTGCCATTGGTCAGTTTCTATTATAGATCCATCGCCCCACCTCCAGTCACCCTCTGTTTCTAAATCATTACCATCAATCCAAAATTTCACTGCTGAAATACAAATTAATAACCCGAGTAGAAGTTATCATTGATGAAAGGAGAGAGAGAGAGAAATGGGGTTTAACGTCCACTCGACACAACTAGGTCATTTTGGGACTAACATATGGTTTTAATTTTATTTCAATAATCCGCTTGCGCGTAGGGGTCTTTAGCAGTGGGAGGAAACCGGAGTGCCCGGAGGAAACCCACGAGGTTGAGAAGGCGCCCCTATCTCCATGCCACATACGCTCACACCTGGGCTCGAAACCACAGCCGCAAGCCAGAGGTGACCGGCCACCTAGAGGTCGAAGCGCGGCACTCTAGACCACTAGGCCATCCCAACCCCCCTTGATGAAAGGAACTGGCGTTCAACAACCTTCTAATGATAGCCAGGGGGGGGGGGGGGTAGTTGTCTAGACTGCCGCGCTTCGACCACTAGTTTGCCGCAATCTCATTCCCAGAGGCAGCCGCGGAGCCGAAGGCCTCTGGCACATTAGACCGTCCATTTTTTCCAATTTGTTTCAAACCTAAGCCCCGCCCATTCTGACCTCTGATTGGTCAATCTTTTTGGGTCGATTTCTCGAAAACTAGAGGTCGGATCGTCGTTTAATTTGTTGTAAAATGATCCTTGAGTCAAAGTCAACTCGCTGACATAAAAAATTGGATCCTAACGAACAAATTCAAGTTTTTGTAAAGATCTATTTTTCTACGCGTGGGTATATTTTCAAGTGATTCGGTCATCCAGTCACGTCAAATCAGGGGCATACAACGCAAATAAACGAGAATTTTCGCGCGTAGGAATTACATATCATTTTCCGGGAAAATGGCTACCCCGATTCACCAGAGAAATTTCTTCAAAAATTTTTCTGGTTTTGAGATTGAGTTTGCCGGTCACCTCTGGCTTGCGGCTGTGGTTTCGATCCCTGGTGTAAACGTATGTGGCATGGAGATAGGGGCGCCTTCTCAACCTCGTGGGTTTCCTCCGGGCACTCCGGTTTCCTCCCACTGCTAAATACCCTTACGCGCCAGCGACTTATTGAAATAAAATGAAACCATATGTTAGTCCCGAAATGACCTAGTTTATGTCGAGTGGATGTTAAACCCCATTTCTATCTCTCTCTAATGACATCCATTAACCCATACAGCGTGTCGTTGTGGTGTCAATGATTTAATTTCAGGCGGTTATCAGGTATGGATTACAGAAATCTACAACGACAATGACAGGCTTAAGCTATACACTGTGCTGTGATGATGTCAACCAGGGTTGGGGTAATGGTGATGGAATGTAATCATTATAATTTTTGTTTATTAATGGACATGTAATGGAAGATTTCAAAAGTAATGAAAATGTGATTAATTACATTCCTAACATCATGTAATTGTCAATTACATTTCTATTTCAATTTATGGACCATATAAATAATGCAGGATGTCAGGAGGCATCCCTTTGTACGCCACAAAGTTTCCTCGCGACTACCCCTCTAGCTCATCGGATAGGTTGTGATTATACCGATCGAAATGCGGCGCTGTTCAATCCATGGACGTACACAGACCACAATGTATGCCCGTCATCATTAAGACGTTAAAACCCATTCACATTTTCCAATTATGTTTAATATGCCAGCACGGTTAATCCTCGCATGATGCGATTACTTTGTAAATGATTCAAACTAACCTCTCTCTATCAACACCTCTTTCTTCAAAAAGAAATCATCCGACTTCATTGTCATAAGTTTACCGCCATGTTCAGAACAAGTGACGTTGGCAGTAGTCCAATTCTGAATAGTATTGTATATATGCATACAAAACTTTCCACCAAAAAGAGGATAATCTGGTATAGTGCAGTTTTCTATTGTACAAATAAAACAAAAATGATACATAATTAGAAGAAAAGATATATTTTAAACTTTTACTGAAGTAGATTTGAATGGTTATTACCGACTAACCACATGGTCGTTATTTAGTATTTAAGAGTAACAATAATGGTGACATCATAGTTATGAGGGGTCCACATGCGAAAAATGTGACTTTTCGTACAACCCAACAAATGCCAATATTGAAAGGAACAGAGATCTGTGGGATATAAACATACATTTTAAGAAAACTAACACTGTTATATGGGAAAACAATCACTTGTTTATTATACACAAGCGCGACGTTTCGATAAGTATCCTCCTATCGTTATCAAGCACATTTTAAGTGTCATTAAGATCGGCAAAAAATTACGGTCCACAAATCGCACCCTTGACTTGCATATGACAGGCCTTATGAGCAACAGCCAACTCATCAGACCAGTTAAAGTATTCACATGGTAAGCTCGTAATACACTCTCTAGCTCATGGAATGGTAGAGATATAATAAATCAGAACACCCGCAAAATTTTAATAATTTAACATTTAAAATGTCTACCTGGGACGTGCTCAGAGTAACGAAATTTGCAATATTTTTCATTATCCTTCTTTGAACTTACATACTTAGGAAGTAAACAATGTTGTCTTAAAACAAAAAAACAACACGCGGCGGTATTGCAGAAGTTGATTTAATGCGCCAGGATGGCTAATGTTTTAGATCTTACCTCTCCAGTTCTCTGTTCCAAAGAATGTTGTAATATTCACGGATGATGTGCCAGACGAATTCAGAATATAACAATTTGTGGATTCATAGTGAAACAAGTTACATCCATAGGTAGACATACACAGCAGCCCACATTCGATAACATCAACATCCGTTTCTGAGACAGAATACTCTATAATGGCAGAACCATCTAAATTCACTAGACTGTACATGACTTCCCGACTCTCAACCACGCCAAGGAGGTACATCAGAATAGAAAACGGCGCCATTGTCATCAAGATTATACGCAGGATGAAGTGGCACAAATAAAAGAGATAGCTTCGGTGTGGTTTTATTTGTCTAATAGCGACGATGAATCAAACAAACTATTTTTATAGATTCTACATCTGGAAATGCAACAATGAACGATTTCTTTACCTTTCTTATCTGTTTTTATAGATTCTAAATCTGAAGATGAAAGATATAAAATAATTAACGATTTCTACCTTTAATGTCTATCGATTGATTCACGTTACTTGTATGGAAGGGTATATAATAATAATAAGTCACGTGATATCCTATATTTGAATATCAAAGTTGATGCAGTGCGAAAGATGTTATGTAGAAAGCGTGAAGGTCAAATTAGATGTGCCCCCCCCCCCTCCCTCAGCCACAGTGACATAGTGGATTTTCATTTTTGTTTGCTTTGTTACTGTTTCAGTTCATACATCTGCTCTTTAATAGATGATATAAACATGATTTTCGCATTGTCTCCGCCCAAGCAATCCACGACTGCAACGTATTACCCTTTGCTACAATATATGCCGTCCCCCACTCGACAAAATTTTAGATTAAATTCCTCAAATTTTGGTAAAATCTGCAAAGCTACAGAAAGGACGGACCTGACCAATCTAGCACAATCCCTTGTTAAACCTTCTCAAAGAATCTTTGCTCCCGCTGTTGTCCATGGACGCACATACGAATCAACTGCCATAAAGCTTTATGAATCGCTAAGAGGAAACAAAACGTATCAATGTGGAATTTTTGTATCATCAAAATATCCCTTTTTAGCATCGTCTCCTGATGCCCTTCTAGGTAGTGATACTGTCATTGAAGATAAATGCCCGTATTCTGTAAGAGATCAACTTGTTTCAAGTGAAACTGTTCCTTATATTAAATTAAATGAAAAGTCAACTCTGGGATTGTCGCAGACTCATGACTATTATTTTCAAGTGCAGGGGCAAATGCTTTGTACTGCACGGAATGAGTGTCAGTTAATTATTTACACATTTAAGGGCATTGAAATTGTAACTATCAGGATTTCATTAATGATATGGTTGTTAGTACATATTTATAATTTTAATATATCACTATCCAAAATTAACAATGTCAGTAAGTTTTTTGCTTTTCAATGCATGTATTGTATACAGTATAATTATAAAGATATTGTCTAAATTTGACTATGGTAGTAGGTCTTTCGTAGGGCCTTAAATGTTATCTAATTTATTAATTAGACTTTATCAAAATCACAAGATCATAATCTACTTTCAATACCAGCTGATGGCTCTGATTTTAATGATTAATGAAGCAGCAAGGCCAAGTCTGACAAAACCAGTACAGTGGGTACGATAATAAAAAATCAATGCAAAGATCTTGTCAAAACTACAATGCTCTTTCAACTTTTGCAATGGAGAAGTCAATGGAAGATTCCTTTAGAGAGGAACTTTTGATGAAGAGAGAAGCTGACAAGCATGACAAGTCCTTATTGTTGACGAAAACAGAGTATTGCACTCTACTTGAAGAGCTGAAAGAAGCTGGTTCTGCCAAAAGTAAAACACTTCGTCAGTATTACATCCTTGGTCGCTATGAGATATTGCAGTGTGGTGACGTGGAAAAGTTAATCAGGAAACGCAATACCAATATATCGATGATATGTTTGACATTGCTAAGAGAGGTCATATTTCAACTGGTCATGGTGGCCGAGATAAAATGAAGCAATTTGTGAAGAAATATGCCAATGTGACCCGCGATGCAGTAGAATTGTACAAGTCACTTTGCGTAGAATGCCAGAAGAAACGTAAACGCATCACAACCAAAGGAGTAGTGGTTAAGCCCATTCTATCAAAGGACTTTGGATCACGAGGCAATAAAACCATTTTTTTTTCGTATTTGTTGATCTGCAGGAAAAATCACACCACCACGGTTCGAACACCCACCAGGAACACAACAACAGGTAGACGGCATAATAATTAAATAGAATGTAGGCGTGCGAAAACCACAATATCCATACACCATATTTAGACGACACCCAGCGAAGGGAGATAGCTGACGGAGATCTGTCATTGTAAACAACAATTATCTGTGTATCGTCGGCGTTGAAGTAATGTTTAATTTAACGATGGTCAATAAAAATACGAAGGGGTAAAGCACAAGTAAAACAGGAGGGAGAGAGAGAAATGGGACTAACATATTATGGCTCAATATTATTTCCATAATTCGCAGGCGTTTAGAGGTCTTTAGCAATGGGAGGAAACCGGAAGTTGGAAAATAATACAGATCTTCGTACAGATTCCTGTAGCACCCCAAAGGACAAAGTCACATCATCTGATTTGTCTGGAATATTGCCTCTACACAGCTCCTGTGATATTATTAGCAATGATTTATTTGGAAGATACTGAAATTATAGAAACTACAGTAGAAAGGTTGTATGGGGGGGGGGCATTTTGGGCACCAAATGCTGGGAAAATTTGGGCACACAATTGTACGCGTTTTCAAATTATCCGCGTTGGCCTTGATTGTAGAAAGTGTAGATAAGGTCTACCAACCAGTCGTTTCGCCCCCGATTTAATAAGGAGTCGATAACTATATCCATGTCCATATACTGAATGATTTATGTAATGTATACATAAATCTAATTCATTTATAATGAATTGCATTATCAAAATCTGTAGTATGTTTCGCTGATTGCAAACCCGACACCTAGCCGTCTTTGCCTCTTGTCATATCAATCGTTTCAGTCATTTCTTTCTCCTCATTTTGAAAAATACCATCGCGTAGCTTTTGTTAACGTACAGTTTAATGGTCGAGTGGGAAACATTATGTAATATATTGGTAAGTGTACGTATGCGATGGCACGAGGGTAATATCGATATATTACGCAATGTATTGCATGAGACCATTACACAACTTAAAATAAAGAAACTATCCAGCACGTGCATTTCAATGAAATACGTCACTCAGGTACAATATTTCAACTTATATGAATGATGTACGATTGGCAAGTTTATTAATGTACGAGTATTTGAAATAATGGTACGCCAACATCAAAGTATGACGTCACATCTGTATTTTAAATGTATATATATTGTCTTGTCTCATTATATTTTCTCATTTGTCGATAATGAGCAGAGAGGCTTTGTTAAAAAATAATTCAGTAATTGTATGTCATAGAATTGTGATCTGTGTATTCCAGTTCAATCACTAAATGCCTTCATTTACATTAATTACTATTATTTAGAAATAAATAGTAACCATAGCACCCTTATCATTATATAGCGATTTTAATGCTTACTTACTATATCCCTTTATATGGAAATGAATAATTGCCTTCACATCTTTTTGTTTATATTCTACATTAACGTTAATAGCTATTAGTTCAAGGCTGAAACATTGAAAACAATGCAAATTGTCCGGTCTTAATGCAGGACTTGGCAAAACGTTCAGTTCTACTAAAACGCTTTAAGAAAGATGAATCTTTTGTACGGTGGCCGGGTAAGGCCATCAAGCCATCAACTTTCTATAACAAGGTCAAACCGAAAGCGTTTTCCTGCCCGGTCATGTTGTGCGAACTCTGGAGCCTGCCCGCGTGGCCATCGCTCTTTTTCCGACGAGGGCAGAGACACTGTGGACACAGACGTCGCCCGAGTAACCATGTCTAAATCCGTCGTCGACCAATATGCCGACCGTGCTCTCGCACGTCTTCGGCTGGCAATTGATTCTCAAATTCTCCGATTTTGAGAGCGTTGCGTTAATAACAGAGCGTCCGAATCCATGTCTTGAGATTATTTGACGTCATCTCCAAACCACCGTAATATTGATGTTATTTCCCCGGGAAACTAAGGGATCCTAATATCCAATATTTAAGATACAATGAATACACGCTACACGAAAAACATTTCTAATGAAATGAAATGGGGTTTAACGTCCTACTCTTTTGCACCTGGAAAACGGGCATACGCCATAGCCTACAGTGTGATATGAGGGAAATTTTGCCCGGGCAGGGGCGCTACGGCTTCACTTATATCGAATCCCAACTGCTAAGGAATCTGTCTCAAAAATCATGAATATTCACCAAAACCTGGCCGAAGATGTATTTTCAAACCCTTTTTTCTATTCTAAGCCAAAAAGTCAACAAAAATCGCTATGCCAAACGGGGAAAAGGGAGAGAAAACTAAAAATAACTTTGGCCCTTGTTTCGTGGGTGACAGCTCAGGAATATTTGGTGAGCTGTGTCCAGATACAGATACACAATTTGCATACAAAGAGCAGCCATTTTGTCGGGCAGTTGCATATCGATTTTCCCGAAATTCCGAGTCAACCTTCATTATGATGGAATGGGAATATTTCTAAACGGTTTTTAAAATCTGAAAAAATTGTTGACCTCCAGGAAGCTGTGTTCGGATATGTGTGATTATCTAAAAGAACCATGATCTTTATGATAAAAACATTTATTTGAAGTTTCATCCGAATCGGATAAAAATTGTGGCCTCTAGACGGTCCACAGCCTTGATATACCATATCTTAAACTATTTGTAAATCGGATAATAATTGTGGCCTACTGGCTCAAATCGCGGTTTTTCATACAATCATGGGCCATAATTCAGGGATTTATGATCTGATCTGCGCGAATATCCAAAATGTGGGCGTATAAAAATGAATATAAATCTCTTTATATACATGATCGATTATACATAATGTGTGCTGTTAAAGCCGGTTTCGTCTATTTCAAGGTTCTAAAGAATTAAGCTATACCCCCATTAATGTTTGGGTCATCCCCCGGTCATAGATTGTATTGTTAATCGTGGCATAGCCATTAACCGGAGTAAAAGCTCTTCCGGGAGTTAAGAAGGACCAAAAAGTGATGTACACATTCAGAACAACAAATAGCTAGTGGTATGGAGATTAGCAGGACTGCCTTTCATAATTTGTTCATTAAAACATCTGGGGTGTATTCAGATATGTCACTGTCTGGCGTTTTGATCCATTCTGGTCCATATGATTAACACTATACAATGTTATAAATATTATTATCCGTTCACATAGTGCCACGCCCTTTATACTGCTAATGGAACATACTGCAATTAAGTATTAATTTTATAGATTGATATCATTCATCCAAAACAAAAAGTTAATGGAATTATACGAGGGCTGACTGAAAATGGCAGATCAATTGGGTTCAAACAAACTTTTGCCACCTAGTACATTACAATTATTGAATGAACCATAAACATAAGAATTTTAGCACCATTATTGTCTTCACACCTGACCATCTCGTGAACAAACCTATTGAAATCACTGGCAATGTAAGATACTGGCTGTAGGTCAAGTCATGAAACTAACCTATACAGGGACGGGTCTAGGAATTTTGAAAAGGGGGGGGGGGAAATGAGAGCACTGACCGCGGAGACGGGGTACGCTACTGAGAGGGGATTTTGGGAGGTGGGGGGTCCCGCTGGAAAATTATTCGCCATTTCCTTGCATCTGTAGCCATTCCAAGAGCTATTTGGCTGATATTTTCGTCTAAGTAAACGTTCGGAACGGACACATTTGAGTCTGTGAAAAGGCACTTTTAGCAGTACAAAAGGACACTGTCGAAAATTAGGGGGGGCGGCCCTCGCCCCCCTTAAATCCGCCTCTGCTATAACCTGATATGAATAATCCCATCAAATAACAGATACATACCCTGCTCGAAATGTTCGCCTGTCTACAAGGTAACATTCTAATGGGCGACAAGTGGTCTATAAAACTACCCGTCGCTTGCAACATGTGATCAACATTTAAAATAATTTAACTTTTCATGTCTGCACTACCTCACCAAATAACAGGGGAACCATTGTCAACCGTTTCTTTCTAAATTCGTTGTAATTTTAATATTAATTACGAAAACATACAACATAAAGAGCCATGGTAACTTCGTGATCATCGCCATGTAAGTAATGTTGTGCCACTCATCACAATGATTGTGAACAATTCACTGTCGCAATGTGATATGCGAGTTTAAAGGAGGTGCTGATCACACCCTTCTTGAAAGATGCATCGCTAGATTCAGACGTTTACAAGAACTATCGCCCAGTATCAAATCTACCCTATGTCTCTAAGGTCATTGAAAGAGTTGTTGCTTCACGACTACGAGATCATATGCAACAGAATGGACTTGGAGAGTTGATGCAATCTGCCTACAAACAAGGACATAGTACGGAGTCTGCATTACTCTGTATCCGGAATGACATTCTCCAGAATTTTGATTCTGATATTGGTTTTATTAGACTTATCAGCTGCCTTCGATACGATCGACCAGGACTTCCTGTTGCATACTTTAGAAATGCGGATAGGCATAACCGATGATGCCCTCTTATGGATGAAATCGTATCTTTCTGGCCGCTTCCAATCGGTGGTGATCAATGGCGTTAGGTCATCAAAGTCTGAATTGAGTTTTGGAGTTCCACAAGGATCCGTTCTAGGTCCCATACTGTTTACTATATACACTCTACCCGTAGGAGATATAGCTAGATCACATGTCGTATCTTTCCATCTCTACGCAGATGATACCCAACTATATTTGGGTTTCCGTCCACTGAACGCAAGCAAACAAAATGTTTTCAATTTACTTTCAAGATGCATTGACGATATTAAGTGCTGGATGACCAGTCATCTCTTGAAACTCAATGAAGACAAAGACTGAATTTCTAATAATATGTCCAAAATCATCATATGCAAAACTGACTGTATGTAAATCAACAATCAGTCCCAACACAAGTGCACCAAACATTGGTGTTGTATTTGACTCACAATTTAATTTAGAAACACGTGTGAATATTGTTTGTAAAGTTGCTTACTTCAAATACGACATTTCCGAAAAATTAGGAAATATATCGATACAGACTCAACGAAACGGCTGATTCAGGCATTTGCCATCTCCAGATTGGACTACTGTAATAGTCTCCTTTACGGCGTAAATCTCAAACAGCTTGATCGCCTACAGGGTGTACAAAACACTGGTGTCAGGCTTATCACTCACACAAATATAAGTGAACATGTTACTCCCATTCTTAAAAAATGGGACAATAACATTCTTGCTGGCTTGGTAGCTCCAGAAAATAAACAATACCCTTATTCTAAGTACTAGATGTTTAAGTGTCCTACCTGTTGTGTAAATTATCCATATTACAACCTATTTTACTTGTCCAGAGGGTTCGAAAATATTTTAAAACTCAAGTCACATTTGAAAAGGTTTACGTTAGACTTTTCAAATCAATTGGTTGAATTTTTCCAATTTTTTAAAATATGTGTGTTAAGATGAAATTTATATCATCATTTAATTGGAATATTCTAAAATAACACGATTTGTTGACCAGAATGAAGATTGGGACATATTATTCAGTTACAATAAGAGTGTTATTGGGGCTTTAAGAACTTACATTGGCTTCGAATTCGTGCTCGAATAAATTTCAAGTTATTAACTTTTGTTTTCAAAGCAATCTACAATCTCGGACCAGTTTATTTTCAAGATCTGTTCTCCTTTTATCAACCATCGCGTGCTTTAAGATCAGCCGAACAACTACAGTTAGTGCTATCAAATCAAGAACCAATTATGGAAATCGTGCTTTTCTGCGATGTGGTGTAGTTTTGTGGAACAGACTTCCCATAGACATCAAACGATCCGAAACACTGAACACTTTTAAATCACAGCTAAAGACATCAGTCTTCAAGCAAATATATGACTAGCGCTCTTGGACAGTTTACTGAAAAGACTTGCGCTCTACAACTTCATAATTTATTATATTATTATTATGTGCACTGTGTATACAGCAAGTCAAGAGTCCTTGTTTGCAGTTGTTTCCCTTAGGCAATCGAAGTCAAGGACACCTAGACCGTAATTGAAAATGACGAGCTCAACCCAAACACACAGCGCCTTTATCTTTCTAAGTCTTAATAATTATGTAGTGTTTGCAAGTGTCAAAATTGCTAAATTTATGAATATAATAAAATAACCTCGACGGAAATGAAGATTGAACTACGTGGTCAGGTTAACCAAATATATGATAATCGATGCAAATGACCTGCAATTGTCAGTATGCATGTTCTCGTCTGTGAGTGTCTGGTAAATAAAATAAACATTTTTATATAGGCCGTTCTTAATATATTTAGCCTAGGTCATAAATTGTCTAGTAATGCAAGGCTACTAATAAAACACATAAGTCCTAGTTGACCCCTTCGAACGTTTACCGTTGTTTAAAGGGGTCATTTCTTCTTCAAAGTTTTTATTAACATATTAGATTATTGCCATTAAATCTATAGCACATGTCCCCCATTCAGAAAACGTTAAGTATATTTGTGGGCATGTAACTTTGTCTAATGAAAGCTCATATGAACCAGCCAGTCGACAATGACATATCGCCTACAAAACACCCATTGTCAGGGGTCTAAACATTAAAGTTTGTGTAAATGTATTATTTTAAAATGGATCCAAAATCAGTTTATTTGATATATTGGACATGCTAGAGGATGAATCTACATGTGAAGAAGATTTTGAACAAGAAATTGAAATTACTTCACAACCAGCAGAAGAGAAGTTTTTGCGCAAAGTTTAAATTTGATTAAGGGTTCAGAAGTTATTGTGAACAGTTTAAATTTAATCAGTAGTTAAATCGTCAATATTAACGGCATAGTCTCGATTATCCATGTCTTAAAACTAATTATCAATGGCCGTTGAATAACATATAGCAATCTAATCCAGCCAACATCGATGGCTAGCCTAGTCATCGAGAGTTTATTATTGGTCTGGATAAGTTAATTAATATCTAATTGGTAATTTTAGATAACATTTCAGGCATAATGCATGTTTTAGTTAAGAATTTACACAAACTTGTTCTCCTTGTTTTAGCTAAAATATAGCCCCTTATAAAACTTTTTTATTGTTTTAATGCATCAAATACATCAATATAAGAAACTATGCGCAAGGTTTTTTTTGTTTCTGGATCATTTTTCCTTCTTATAAACATTGATTGAAAGTTGAGTAAATTCTTAACTTAAGTCTGAGAATGTTTTGTGAATGTTATGTCTCTTCTTAAAGCAAGAGTTATCCCTCCAACATACGGGCATTTTTACCAGAGCTTGACAGTATCAAACCGCCAGCTTGTTCCATCAACTGATGAAGAAAATGAAATCTTGGACTAAGAGTAATATTTTCCGATTTCCTGTGTTATGTTAGTTTAATCTTCAAATTCAGTGACATATCAGTGTGTTCAGAACCTTTTTTTCTGATTACAAGTTAAACCGGATCGCCTGTATGTGCTCTGGACTTTTTGTTCGTTAAAAATTAAATGTTATTTGATAGTCTGGGTATATTTTAAGATGTACAACTGACGAGGATACTTTTGCATACTAGAAATAGACATTTAACATATGCATACTTAGCCACTGAAGGGTGTACAACTTGCAACAGATGGTCCCAGCGTTATGAAAAAGATGTGCGACCTTGTGCCATGGCTTTTGTCATTTCACTGCATGCTCCAACCACAGATTAGACCTTGCTTTTAAGAACGCGACTAAGGATATTCCTCTATTCCATGATTGTCACGC
The DNA here is from genome assembly GCA_963678685.1 of Patella ulyssiponensis. Classification (NCBI taxonomy): domain Eukaryota; kingdom Metazoa; phylum Mollusca; class Gastropoda; family Patellidae; genus Patella; species Patella ulyssiponensis. The sequence goes on along the minus strand of OY783232.1, from coordinate 55,459,552 downwards.
GTTATTAGATAGTTTGCACCACTTTTATTCGGGCAGCTGTCTACAGTGGAGAACTTTAAAAGCCACAGCAGAACAATTGAGTATCATCAACCCGCTGTGCATTCTACCCCGACGGGCACGCGGTAGCTCGCACATCGGGAACGGGCACTTACCGCGGTCTACAGGAAATTTGCGGCAAATGCTCCACAACTGACGATGTTGCCAAACGACGACAAAGGCATCCAGCTTGAAAGAAAAGCTGGTTGAAGAACATCTGTTTGGGATAGATCTGTTTCTCTGAATTTGTACATATACTTTACATAAGCCATTTTTTTCTTTGACTTTAGATTTAGTGTTAGTAGTCAAGAGTGTGTTTTCTTTCGAACAAACTTGTTTAAAAGAGCATGGTTTAGGTAAGATTTAGTAATTGGTTTCAGTGTATGGTTTATTGTGTTATACATTTACTTTCATTGTATAATTTTTTCAGCAAGGTTTGCTGAGATAGGGATATTATAAGTAACTACCATGTAAATCTCAAACTCAGTATTATCCATAATCTTTAACATTAACAAACGGCATATAATTTATTAGCGGTATCGGTTCATTTCAATCACCGTCTTCCATTCGACCGGGTTAGGTGCAGAAGAGTAGGATGTTAAACCCCATTTCATTTGAGTGTTTGCATACCGTTGTCGAAACAATATGCTTTCATTTAAATGTACTTTTCGAGTTTTGACACTTTTTCGTCGATATTAGATTGCAAAAAGAAATGGTATTTAGGGCCTTTAAAGGTTTCAGGAAAAGTTATATGAATTGTTTTATTAATGGAAATAATTATGTCACCATATTCAGAAGGTCAATTTTACCTGCTATGTTCCGCGAAATAAACCAGCAGTCGCAATGGAATGAAAGTTTCTAGCCTCTTGTTATTCCAGTCTACACACGCTGTTTGATTTGATGCAATTTGTCTAGCCTCGTTCCCCGAGTATCTTGCTAGAACTGGGGCTGAAAGGCATTATGGTAAACAATTTGTCTAGCCTCGTTCCCCGAGTATCTTGCTAGAACTGGGGCTGAAAGGCATTATGGTACACAATTTAAATTGACGTATAATTCGTGTTTTTAAAGTTGAAGACATTGGATGACACTGAGTTAGAGACTTAGCTACTTTAAAATAAAGCCCTAAAACAAATGTCCTAAAACAAATGTATCTATATACAGTCCTACCTTGTTGAAGAATAATCCTATAATTTAGTGTTGTAATTATATTTTGTTTATATCCAGGTCAGTTAAAGAAAAATAAATCTTCCTTAGCAGCATTCTTGAATGATTATAATCTTGCTGTTCACATCTCATCATAAAATGAAATAAAATCAAGTAAAAACAACCCAAACCATGAGGCAAAATTGGAAATCCTAAAAAAAACGGTACAGCCCTAAGAAGAATAAACACACATGACGAATGCTACATGGTAGTATTTTTTCATTCCTTGAAATGGATTATGTTTGTCAAAGATCACTAGAAAGCTGAATATGACTGAAAAAACACGAAAAAAAAGCTTAGATGACAAATGCCTCTAATAACTACTTAAAAATCAGAATAAAAGGAACTACTTAAAAATCAGAATAAAATGAACAAGCTTGTATATCGAACTAGCTAAGACACACATATTCCACCCTTTCAGCTGTTGTTAATAAATTTGACATTTGAAAATCATTCAGTTTGCCATTGAAGTATGTTTCATTTTTTTTTTTTTATGAAGCCCCAAAAAGTTCAGATGTCCAGAGTTTGAAACGATGCAAGCCATATAGTTATGGACCAAAAGACCTAGATACATGTAATTCTTAACCACCATACTCCACCCCACTCAACTACCAAGATACACGCGAACCAACAAGCCCTGTTACTACTGAAACAACAAACTCGTGTACTTAAAAAAAAACAAAAAAAAACAAGCACAAATTAATTTTTAACCAAGAGTTCAAGATACCTCGGGACCATCCGGCCCATATACCTCGGAACTATCAGGCCCATTCACGTGTGAACTATCAGGCCTAGATACGTCTGAATCATCTGGCCCAAATCCCAAGGAACAACCAAGCCGAGATATGTGTGAACAACCAGACCCAAATATGTGTTAACAACCACGCCAAGATACATGTGAACCACAACGTAACTTGGCTTCTTTCGAATAGCAACAGTCCGGTAGTCAGTACGTTCCAAACAGATCTCTGTATCCGTGGAGGAAAGCAGTGGCTCTGAATATATACCAGATAATGTTGGTCCTTCATCAAATAATGATAGTGAAATGATTGAAAATAGTGGTGATGACGGTCGTGATATAATCCCATTCATCAAGCCTGTGTTGTCAAAGAGGGGGAATGTAAATGAATTTGAATATCTAGATAGTGATGAGGAAGATTTGATCGAGGATGAAATCATGAGAGACCCAATCGTGTCCAATATTAATTACGTCAAGAAAATTATCAAATCAAACACTACTAAAACTGGAAGGAAAACAGCAACAGAGTTTATAACATGTATCAGTATTGTGGAGTTTGTGCCTAAAAGGTATCAAATTTTGGTCGGCACATTAATCGTGTGCACACCGCAAGTGAAGAGGTGGAATGTTAATTGTTCATTTATTTCAGAATTACAATATATTGGTGTTTTTCCCCAAAACGTGAATATAAATCACTTTACATACATTCATGTTACATTACAGATACACTAAGGGAGATTATATAACGAGTTGGCAGTTCTCACTATATTAGTTAAAATCTAGCTAATGTAAAGGCACTACAATCAAAGAAGCTTTGCAGGCTAGTCTTGACATCGAGAGTTGATTATGGTCTGGATAACTTAATTGATGTTTAATTAATAGTTTTATAACATTTTAGGCGTATAAAGACGTATAATAAGCTGATTTAGCTCTTGCATGTCGTACGTTTAATATGTACTTTTAGAACCATACTTGTCTATTTCCAGGGCTCAAAAAATAGAGCTTCATTCCCTTTAAGATATACCGTATGAATATTTTGACTTACAAACGTCCATTCCTTCATGTTATAAATAATTCAAGATGTGTGTACCTATTTGTTAAGTGCTTTATTCTTTTGATACAGTTATATTTAATTGGCCTCGATTCAATGATGTTTACAGACAATCAGCATTACATAGAATATAAATAAAACAATGTTTCGTGTTCGTGTCAGATGTTCGTTTTCGGTTCATGATAAACATTGATGATCGATCAATATTCAACTTACGTTTTTTTTAAAAAACAATATTTAGTATTCAGCTTGTCTGAATGGGGTTGGAGTAATGGCTTAGCCTATGTAAAACCCCTTTCCCTAATATAAGTTGTATACATATATCATTAATGCAAGATGGGTGTATATACATACATATTATATAAATGTAATAAAATGGGTGAAAATGTACTATTGCCTGTCCCATGGTAAATAATAAACGGATTTCTACGATTATGAACAAACTACTCTACTTTGGTTATTATAAACTAACCTGTGTGTTTGAACTGAACTCCCGTTAAATAAAATCCATTATACAACTAAATATATAAACGAATAAAAAAGGTTCTCTCTTGTAAAATTGAACTTCTCACAAACTTTGACACCAAGAAATAAAAAATGGAAGCTTATTACGTCACTTATCGGAATGGATCATTTCGTATAAGGGGGTCAAAGCAATTTTTTACGACAGTTCAAATTTTGTGTTGAGGCGTTCGATTACTGGCGCCGCGCTTACTCTAGCCACCGCGAATGCGTTCGGGTTACTTCTGGAAGTCACTCGGCAGATTTCGTAAACTACATCTAGCCTCGGCTGTATGACAGTAAGTGATATGTACCTACGCCCATACATTTGCGATGCGGCTACCGGTTTACTTTAACAGGAAAACTTGACGCTATTAACCAAATTGGGAACCTATTCGGCTAGCGACCTATTCGACCGATCGAGCTGCAACCTGTTCGTTGGAAACCTATTTAGAATAAAGACAACAGTCGCCTTAACTCATCTATTTATCAACCATAAAAATCCAACGTTATGTCTATCAAATGAAAGTAGAATATATTATTTTTTTATCCATTCCTTTAGCTCAGAATGGAAGGGTAATTTCGTCATTATCTTTCAGCTGGATCGGTCGAATAGGTCGCTAGCCAAATAGGTCGCCAACTTGTGTTCGGTATGGGCGCAGCCATGTTTCATCCGGGACCTTTAAAGTAGTTCCAATATGGCGGAATTCATCATACAGCCGAGTTTAGATTGCCCGAAATCTACCGAGGTTTGCCGAGTGTTCTGGAAGTATCCCATTATTCAACATGGAAGCAAATAAATTATTTGATCGAAGTTATATTTGCAGATAAAGTTTAGGCGACGGAAGAATTATTGTTGATACTTGTCTCAGAGTGTTGTGTTTATTTTAGTGATTCTACATCTTGGTTTAACGATTTCAAGAATTAGAAAAATCCACTCGGCGTCCTTTCAGTTGCCCAAAGGCACGTTCGATCGCAGAACTGAGATGTTTATTAAATATTATTTTTTCCTTGATAACGGGTCAGTTTCCCCAAATCAATGTATGGAGTCATAAGCCATGATGGCTAAAGAGAGCAGACTGGGTCCCCAAGTAGGAATTCTTCCTACTGAATTTGGTATCTGATTAGAGGAAAGTCTTCGAAACCCTAGCGTCATGTGTAGACTACACCCAGACCAGCCGATGTGAACATGAATAAATCGAACTCGATGATCACATAGCCTACAGCCTGGAGTACGACCGAATGACCTTTTTGCGGTTTATGTATGATATTCGATAGTCATTCATCTTGGGCGCCATAATTCGAATATGACAGCCATCCATACCTCCGATTATTCCAATCCGGGAAATTTACAATATTTAGCAAAACCGTAATAAATTTCTTAATGGGCAATTGTAACACGGACAGGAGATCTTCCTTTGTTCTTTTAGCAGATTGTTTTACCTCTGCTAAACTCACTGGGGCGTAACTGTGCAATAACTAGACATTTGCAGTCTTGTTGCACACTTTTGCTGGTTTAAGCTAGTTTTAGTAGAAATCATATAGAGAAGTTGGGTGGGTTTTTCGTGCAATAACAAAGATCATGTTGAGCAGGTATCAGTATTACAATCATTTATATCACGCTTCATTCGCTACCAGGTTTAACACAGGTGTCTGTGCGATCATAACCTTGCCCTTCTAACTACAATTCTTGTAAACTATGGAGCTCGTTAACAAAGCTAACCAAAGGTTACATTGGTTGAACGAAAATGTGATTTAAAGTATGTTCTGCATAATATGGGCTTTATTTCGCTTCTCTGGATTTAATAGTTCCAATGAGATACCAATGAAAAAGTCTAAAGTTTGTTGATGGATTATTGTCTGCTCGTTGTTATTTATCAGAACATCGAGCATAATTAATTGTTTGGTGGCGTGTATCTTCCATTTTGATATCCGAAGAAAGTGCCGCGTCGTTTGATTACCCATTCCCACTGCGCATGTCAAAACGTACTCGAGGATCCTGGCCGAGTAAGCACGGAGCAATTATAATCGAACGCGACATGTATGAATAAGCTATTGCTCTGAGACCCAGTAATGAGTTTGGGCGTTTACAAACATAAATACGCCCATAGTCCAATATTTTGTTTCCGCCTTGTATTAATTATTTGGTTAGAGAGTACTGGGGGATTTTTTTTTCTTTTGAATTACCTTTGTTTAACTGGTCTTGAATATCACCGTTGAATATTTTTAATATTTTCTGATGATGAACTTAAGCAGTCCTGTCAATTAACCCCGGCAATCTGCTGTGGACGAGGTAGGCCCAAATTCCGATGTATTTTACATTTGCCTCGGCAAAATTAATAGCCGAGGCCATTGAATCATTGAATAGGAATATAACGTTTTTGTTATATATATAAATACCAATAATTATTATCACCAAATCATACCGCGCATCGGTTTACTTATCGGTAGATAGTTCCATATGTTTCTATTTCTCTTTAAATATTATTTCTGGTGTGTTCAGAATTTTATAATCGTGAAATTCACAAGGCTGTTTATCCATAAGATTGTATTATCAGTTGTTAACCAATTTTTAAATCCACGGAGAATGGAATTTTTTTCCGATGGCATTTCGTAGATCGCGATCTTGTCCCAGCTAATCCACGCTTTGAATTATATTGCCGTAAAAGGTACCATGTCATATGAGTTATTGTATGCTACACAGATGGTTAAATTTAGTGCCGCGAAACTTGCACGAATTTTCCCCGTGGTCTGCATAATTAACACACAAAACCAAATAATACACACAATCTGACGTGTGATTTTTTGTTTTAAATACATTTTTATAAAGACGATAAACGATGATTAGACATCCCGAACTGTTCTTATCAAGAATGTTTCGATTTCAGTATCTGTCGAATGAACAAAAACGAGTAATTTAATCAGGAACATTAATGATATGAACAGTCGGAACGTGAATAAAATATGGAAATTATTGAGAAGCTGTGGTCTTTTTCATACGAAATATGATCAATTAAAATTAGGAAATAAAGTGTGTTTATCTATATATGTTAGCCACAAAGTTGACTATGATTGACTGGGCTGTAATGTGTTTTATAAAAATATATATAATATTCACGGGTGTAATTACGGGGTGAAAAGAAATATTATACATGTATGTACGAGTATTCGTATAATCGGTAAATAAAATTTAGTAGACTGACAATCAAATGGTTTAAAATTATGTCATTGTCTCCAGTTGCTATTTTCTTGCCCAAACTCAAACGATCGAAAAGGCAGTGTGCTGTTTTGATTACAACACACGTGGTTATCATAAATTACCCCCTTCAACATAATTACGATGGTTTAGCCCATAACGTCACGTGTATACTGTTGTGATGAACACAGACGAAAATACAAGCAAAAACATTGACTTTTCAAGAGAGAACCTCTTTTTTCCGTTGGGATGTTTAATTGTGCAATGAATTTTATTTAACCGGAGGTGATTTTAAACACATAGGTAAGTTTATAATAACTTAAGTAGAGTAGTTTGTTCATAATCGTAGAAATCCGTTTATTATTTACCATGGGACAGACAATAGTATATATATATATAGAGAGAAATGGGGTTTAACGTCCACTCGACAAAAACTAGGTCATTTCGGGACTAACATGGTTTAATTTTATTTCAATGATTCGTTTGCGAGCAGGGGTCTTTAGCAGTGGGAGGAAACCGGGGTGCCCGGAGGAAACCCACGAGGTTGAGAAAGCGCCCCTATCTCCATGCCACATACGCTCACACTAGGGCTCGAAACCACATCCACAAGCCAGAGGTGACCGGCCAGCTAGAGGTCGAACGAAGCTCGACACTCTAGACCACTTAGCCATTCCAACCCCCCGTACTAGTATAGTAAGATGTGTATATACAATTTCTCCCCTAACAGTATTCGCACCGAAGAACTGGTTCTTTTAGGTTATGGCGAAGTTGTTACGATTTATGAAGAAAAAATAAATGTATGTAAATAAGTATACATAATAGTCTGGAGGCTCTGCGTGGGGCGGGAGGTCCATCAAATGTGCACAAACCCAGACCCAACTTTTCTAGAGTAAAATTTTACGCAGAATACGAAGCCGAGTGGTAATCCGTCCGCCGTTGGGGCGTTTTCGAGATATCCAGGATCAAGGGTAAATGAGTTCATTTGCACTGAAAGCAAACGCGAAGCTATTCTTGTGTCATGAAAATATGCTAAAAGTGATCGAGAGTAATCTTTATTCTTCGTGACTCCAGAGGTCAAAAGGTCAAATTTTCCGTTTTAACTCTATGAAGATTTAAAGCATTAAAATGTCAACGTAAAATATATAAAATAAAGCAAAACCTGTTCAAGAGCTATTAAAATATATCTTTAGGTGATCTGAGCGCCGAACTTTAACCTTGGAACGTGGAAAAAGATCTTGCCTAACAGAACCAAAACAATTCGAAACCTGGTTTTGTGCCCATTTCATGAACATCCCTACAGAGAAGAAAATGTAACAGTTAATGTTAGACAGGTCGTTAAATAATAAATAAAATTCATCATGGATTTTTAAATCTCAAATTTATCATTACCAATGAATTCAGCAACCATGCTGAAAACCCTAACTTTGAGTCGTTATGAAAATAATGAAATCTAAATGATTACCATCAATTATTTACCCCCCCCCCCCCCTCACTTCAGGGGGTGAGCACAGGGGGCTCAGAAAAAAATATACGTTCACACATGGGTAGAGTAACTACAATTTTCGGAGGGGACCCTAAAAAATTCATTTTTAACACCACCCCCTACACTATGTTGCAACATGTTGGGCATGCGTATCTCACCACTCATCTCTGGCTTGCGCGTAGGGGTGTTTAGCAGTGGGAGGAAACCCACGTGGTTTAGAACGCGCAACATGACAATCTGGGTTTTCCCTAAAACTTTGGACAGTGATTTAAGGTATTAAAAACGGTAAAAGTACGTTCGTTTCCACACAGTATTGTTTACATTTCATTCGATTTGATAGCCTCGTTTGTCACGCAATTAGTTTTACTGCAGTATTCTGCTATGCACGGGTTAATTGGGCATAATAAAATCGTGAGCCATGACGTAACGTTATGTAAACATATTTGGTCCAATATTGACACTCGTTTTAAACAGTGATGGGTTGGTAGACGGACTACTGACCAATCAAAATTTAACAAAACAATATCCACTCATAATAGCAGTGTGTAGTAGGATTACCTCTAATCAAACGCAACACTGCGCGGAGTATGGCATGCGGTCGACGCGCGGCACTCTAGGCCACCCCACACCACTCATTAAGAACATATCAAGAATCTTTGTGTATGGGAATCATAGAGTTATATATAGAAACTAGAGTCCGCACTGATCACGTGACAGTGTGCCGACATGGGCCTTGTCCGCCATGTTAGTTCCGGGGAGTATGAACGTAAATACCCGGATGTTCACTGTTATCAATCAATCCGTGTCGAACTGTTTTAAAACGTGCACAAATATTACATTTTTAAATTTTCTCACCCAAAAATTTATTGTTTAATAAAAATAATAATAAAGATCCATGGACCGACTTATCTCCGGGCCCCGCTTTCCACATAAAGGTTATAGAATAATTATTTTGACATGTCAGCGATGCCACAGTGTCTCGCTTCATTCCGGCATAGATCGTACAGTTCTATGATTCCGGCACAAACCTTTAACGTTGTAGTCATGGGGGTCACGTGATCAGTGCGGACCCTTAGTTTCTATATAACTCTATGATGGGAATATAACCTACATAATTGTAAAATTATATATTGTTGTGTCTGAAATGTTTTCTTTGATTTCTTCCTTTGTATACATTGTTTTAAATCTATTGTATACATTTTGTACCGTTGGCTATTCACCACAAAGATTTTATCATTATTATTATATGTTTGTAATTAATGTATTGTTTACATTTTGTAGCATTGATTATTGGTACTTAATAAATCTATTATTGTTAATAATATTAAAATAAATTATTTATATTATTATTATTATTCATCAATGCGTGTTTGAAATGATTTTTTCAGTTAAAAACAATGTCATTGTGCTTTTAACTGAATTGAAAAACACAATGTGGCAAAGTGTCCGAAAGAAACCCACGAGGTTGAGAAGGCGCCCCATCTCCATGCCACCCACATACGCTCACACCTGGGCTCGAAACCACAGCCGCAAGCCAGAGGTGACCGGTCAGCTGAATAAGGGGTAGTCGCACAACTAACCTTACGTTACGATCCGAGGAATCGTTGATATCGCAGACCTAGTGGGCTATTTGATTTAAATTGTCCACAGCAGTTATACCTACTTCGGGCAAAGCCCAGCTTAAACGGAGCGGGGCCCTGGGCCTGACTAGAATCTGGGGCCCTTGACGCGACGAAAAGATTATTCCATGCACTTTTTAATGGTACGCATGAGTAACACAATTACACAAGAAAAATTACGTATGTCAGTTACGAATGGCATATAATGCGCGGAAATGACATATAACGGCGGGGAACAAGTGAAATCGCCGCTAGAAACCCGAATTGATCATCGTCAGAAGGGATAGCCCAGTCTCAACCCTCGCACCGCTAGATCTATTATCGCGAAACTTTCATCTGGAATTTGAATTGTTTCTCTTTTTGCCATGAACCGCGGGGCCCCCTAAACCGCGGGGCCCTGGGCCTGGGCCTCTCAGATCAATGCCTAAACTGGGCCCTGACTTCGGGGTATCCCCAGTGGTTTCGTTCCTTTCTACTACACAAACCCCCGGGGGACATCTATGGGGGAGACGCGCTTTCAAATTATCTGCCCTTGATGAATGCTAATTTAAGCACAAATTAGAAATTTCCTTGATTCTGATTGGTCGTTAATTGTAGCACAAATTAGAAATTTCCTTGATTCTGATTGGTCGAATAGACAATAAACCCCCAATAAATTATCAAGGCGATAGTGATTTCTCATTGTCGAGTTCCAAAGAAAAGAAATGGACGATTTTAGATGACGGGTTACGTACAAATTTCTCGTGTAAAGGGACACCAATTTAGACTTTTAATGCTAAATTTCTGTGCATGTATAAGATATACTAATGTGGTTTATGATGTATTATTATTCAAACGAAGCACCTTCATTAGACATCGGCAATTATAATGTTCAGCATTTAGGCGTCATATGCAGCGTAAATACAGGGACACTAAACTTTGATTCGAACTTATTCAGAAAATACCCATCGGCTGCTTTGGGTATGATTATCATGTGACCATAAACTAAACATGTCTCTGACGTAATTCACAGTTAATAGAGGGTGTTACCAGTGGCGTAAACAAGCATTTCGTAAATTGAAAGAGGGACGCGATACAACTGACACTATAAACCTCAGAATGCCTCGTTCAGCATTTCTGTCCAAACGAGGTAAAGAAAATGCCTCGTTGTATCTCAATCCCATCTCGTTGGCGTAGTAATAAATAATAAATTCCGAAAACGTAATCGATTACGTTTTCGGAATTTATTATTTATTACTACGCCAACGAGATGGGATTGAGATACAACATTTGGATTTGATTTTTCAAGTTAATATCACAGCTAATAGCTCAAAAATATGCGATCGATTTTCTGGTTACGCAAATTGAAATATCGGGGATATTAACATTAACAAATTTATTCACATTTGATCATTATTTATACAGGATGACTTTGTGATATAGGTCTAAGTTATTAGTTTTATAGCACAAACTCAATTCATTCATTCTTGCCATTTCATTTCTCCATCAGTCTTACCGGTAAGCGTTTTTTTCCATCCACTGGAGCCAGGTGTTATGACGTCATATGTGGATTGTGGGTTAGGTTAGGCTTGGCCCAGGGTAAGGGCTAGCCCTGTCTACATCTCGTGACTGGAGAAATCTTCTAACCCTTATCCTAACCTACAATCCACATATGACGTCATAACACCTGGCTCCAGTGGATGGAAAAGATAGGCTGGCACTGCCAGGCAGGATACGCCCACATTTTCGAGAGATGGATAGAGAACAAGCAATACCAAAAGTGATTTTTCCTACATCATTAAGTCCTGTATTGCATACTGTATTGGGAGCAGCCATTTTGTTGGTCACTTCCAGTCTGATATTCATGAAATTTGATGCCGACAATGATTATGGTGTGACGGTACACAACCTAGAAATGTGACTTTTTATCAAAATCGGATAAGAATTGTGACCTGTAGAGAGTCCACAACCATGATATACCATATTCTTACACTATTCGTGTACAAATTTTTCGGACAATCAGGGGCCATAATTCAGGACGTTATGATCCGATATGCGCAAATAACGAAAGGAACCAAGTTTCATCAAAATCGAATTAAAATTGTGACCTATTCAGGGTCCACAACCATGACATACCATTTTTTAACAGTATTCGCGTAGAAATGGCAGCCATTTTGTCTGTCAATTTTGGTCCGATTTTCCCGAAATTCGAACCTAAACCATCCTTAAGGTGTAACGGTGATATAATCAAACGTTTTTTTAAATCGGAAAATAATTGTGACCTCCAAAGGGACCACAAGCTAAAAAAAAGTCAATTTTGCGTACAATCAGTGGCCATAATTCAGGAAGTTACGATCCGATATCGAAAGAAACCAAGACCTTTGGGTTATAACCATCAATTTAAAGTTTCATCAAAATCGAATTAAAATTGTGACCTCCACAGGGTCCACAACCTTGATATACCATATTTTAAAAGTATTCGCGTACAAACGGCGGCCATTTTGTATGACAATTTTGGTCCAATTTTCCCGAAATTCGAACTCAAACGGCCTTAGGGTGTAACGTTGATATAATCAAACGTTTTTTTTTAAATCGGATAATAATTGTGACCTCCAGAGGGACCACAAGTTAAAAAGGGTGATATTTCGGACAATCAGGGGCCATAATTCAGGAAATTACATTCCGATAGACGCAAATATCGAAAGGAACCACGATCTTTGGGTTATAAACATGGATGTCAAGTTTCATCAAAATCGGTTCAAAATTGTGACCTCTATAGGGTCCACAAGCTAAGAACGTGATTTTTCGTACAATCAGGGACCATAATCCATGAAGTTTTGATCCGATACATGCCAATATCGAAATCAGCCGAGATCTTTTGGGGATAAACCTACATTTCAAGTTTCGTCAAAATCAGATAAAAATTGTGACCTGTAGAGAGTCAACAAACAAATTGTGGACGGACGGACAGGGGCGACGACATAATACGTCCACATGAAAATGTGGGCGTATAAAAACGCTTACCAGTCTTACCTGTACTGTGACTGCCTACTATGAGTTTGTCAGATCACATATTTTTGACATCACGTATTGGCCAGTTGTAAGCAAGCCATTAAAGACCCCAGCAAATTGTCAAGTTTCATCAAAATCGGTTCAAAATTGTGACCTCTATAGGGTCCACAAGCTAAGAACGTGATTTTTCGTACAATCAGGGACCATAATCCATGAAGTTTTGATCCGATACATGCCAATATCGAAATCAGCCGAGATCTTTTGGGGATAAACCTACATTTCAAGTTTCGTCAAAATCAGATAAGAATTGTGACCTGTAGAGAGTCAACAAACAAATTGTGGACGGACGGACAGGGGCGACGACATAATACGTCCACATGAAAATGTGGGCGTATAAAAACGCTTACCAGTCTTACCTGTACTGTGACTGCCTACTATGAGTTTGTCAGATCACGTATTTTTGACATCACGTATTGGCCAGTTGTAAGCAAGCCATTAAAGACCCCAGCAAATTGGCTAAATCGCTCTCCCTGAATATTGAGATTAATAAACTACTTTCAGTTTTGTGTATTTTTAAATAGCTTACGTTTGGGCGATCAGTTTCCATGTTTGTCATACTGACGCTACAATATTCACCAAACATATTCAACAAATATTAAACAAGACTAAAGTATAAAAATACAATTTGGCTGTCCTTAATTCAAGAAAATGTAGCATCACTCTTGCAATATGATTACGAATAGTTTTGCTACGGGAGATTTTATCTCATATATTAATTTTGAATATTATCGAAAATATTGAGTTACACCTGGCTCCATTTAGCTTTTGTCGTTGTAATCTAATTGCAAGTTTTCATTTTTTGAGGTATTCTTTGTTTGCTAGATAATGAAACCTGGTAACCCACATATAACCCAAAAGTTCATTCGCCATTTTACTCCCTCTCACTGGGGAACCAATGATGATTTATCTTCTCTTTTTTTTAAATTGCAGAAACTTTGAAAAAGAAAGAAAACACGAGGAAAGCATTTATTGAAGATTTAAGCTGGGCTTACGGCGAGGATAGTACAAGTGATACACAAGAACCCAACCTGGATTTACAACAAAACGGTAGTGTGGCCCAGGATATACGAGTAAAAACAAACCTGGATATTCAACAGGAAGACAAAGTGTCCCAGAATACCCGACAGGATTACATACTGGTTCCACAGGAAGATATCTTAAATCCACCAAGAGATGTCATACAGGATACTTCACAAACAGTTACCCAATATTTATCACCAGAAGATGAGGCCCAGGGTACATCCCAGGATACACAAGAAAAAGCAAACCTGGATATTCAACAGGAAGACAAAGTCAGTACACAAGAGGATGTATCACAAATTATATCACAGAATTGCACAATGATTCTACCAGAAGTTGTGCCCAGAATACATGTACCTTACCGGACTACATACTGGTTCCACCAAAAGACGTCATCCAGGATACTCCACCAACTCTTAACTCCAGTAGTTAAGACTCGGGGGTATTCATGTACATCTACATCATATACAGGTCACAATTCTATGGAATACAATTACTGCTTATTACTGAGCGACGTTTCGACTAGGTTTCTCTAGTCGTTATCATTACTGAGCGACGTTTCGACTAGGCTTCTCTAGTCGTTATAATCATTGCTTGATAACGACTAGAGAAGCCTAGTCGAAACGTCGCTCAGTAATAAGCAGTAATTGTATTCCATAGAATTGTGACCTGTATACTCTAGTTCAATTACTAAATGCCATTGAAACAGTTTACATCACAGGATAACATACCACTTGAACCACAAAATGTCACCTTGGATCCACTACCAAAACAAAATGTCACACTGACGGAACATGAGGATGATGTAAGATTGTTCCGAATTCAGGTGATTCTGATGAAGAATCAGAAATTCCCCCATTTCATACTGATATGTTAAGCACAGGGAAATCAGTAAACTTACTGGAAGAAAGCAATGTAAATGCACGTAACCAATATGTTGACTGGGATACACGTTTATCAACCGATAGACGACTAAATGAAGATGTTGCAATGGATAGTGGTTGTGAAGAAGGTGTTGAAATAGATAGCGATTACCAAACCCTTATCGCTACGGAATGTGATGTTTTGGAAAGTAGAATTTTTATAAGGAAAATAATTAAGAATTCAACAACCAAACTTGGGAAGAAGTAAAAGATCTGAAAGAGTGTATAACACCACAAGTATAATACGTCCTTTCTGTCAAAAGTCCCTGACAAACTTCTCATATCACATTTTATCAAACATTAACTAAGATGAGCCAGAAGTACTGGAATTGGTCAATTGCCATGGGAAGGAAACAATAAATAAAATTGAATTGCTTCGCTTGAAAGGTAATCACCATCAAAACCTTAATGTAGTAGGAAAGAGGAAATAAGAAATTCGATTAATTAGAAGATGTGAAAGTGTTCTTAAGTTAGACCTGTCCTTCATGTTTAGGTTGGATGTTGAAATTAATATTAAGAGACATGGCATCAAGTGTCCCCCTAAGAGAACTTTGCTACGTTTCCATCATCAGCTTCTTTACAAGTTCAGTCAGATGTTATTCTTGCAAGAATTTTTGTAATCATGCAGAATGATGGATATCAGTGGTTGAAGAAAAATGTTGGTAACAAGATCATGAGAAAATACTACACATCGAGTATAATGGGATTATACGCACGACTTCTGATAGAATTTAGAAAATTAAGTGGGCAACTACAGCCTTCAACCATTTCTATAGGCAAGATATTTTAAACATTTTGTGGAAGCTTCGCTTATATGTTCAAAGCGAAGTGCTGTAGATGAGGAGGACCTCTCTTCTCACTCAAACTGCAGTAAACTGGGGAATGATATTAAACGTATAGCATCTGCAACGCATGCCCTGTCCATCATTAGTGGAAACAAAATATAAAAGAGCGAAGCCAAAGAATTTCTGACCCTAATGTATTTGAACTGGCATACAGAAGTAACAAAGCTAGCAAGACAATTGCTTATCAGTAAGAGCATGAACAAGAATAAAGCACTTCCTCTCCCAAGTGACATAAAGAAGTTTTTGAAAAATGCTCTACAGAAGTTTGATGTGGAAGACATTACCTACAAGAACTTCCGCTATGCATCAGACCTCACACTGACAAGACTTACCTTACGAAGTACAAGTTATAACGTGAGTATTGTAAATTTGATATAATGTATTGTGTTATTTTTTCAATTCTTTATCAGAAGAATGTTCTACATACATGCATGCAGCTATAAGTGTTTTGAAAATGTTTTTACAATGGCTAAGTGAGTAAGACACTGGTTCGCTAGCCAGGAAGTCCTAGGTTTCTCTGCCAGTGTTGGCGGGGAAAGTTCATCAGGATTTTCCGGTGTGGTTCCCTTTTTTCAGTGGTGCAGGATGGAGGGCCTGACAAGGACA
Source organism: Patella ulyssiponensis (assembly GCA_963678685.1). Classification (NCBI taxonomy): domain Eukaryota; kingdom Metazoa; phylum Mollusca; class Gastropoda; family Patellidae; genus Patella; species Patella ulyssiponensis. The sequence goes on along the minus strand of OY783232.1, from coordinate 55,443,279 downwards.
GGGGAGTTGGATGGCTGAATAGTTAGCGCTATATCCTGAAGTCTGTCATTGAGTCAACTGCTGTGATGTCTATTCCCCAGTTGTACGTGACAAGGAGTTGGGACATCTGTCCAACCTCATGGGTGTTCTCCGGGTCTTTCGGTTTCCTCCCACTGCTAAAGACACCTACACGCAAGTGAATTATTGAATTAAAAATAAACCATATGTTAGTTCGTGTCAAGTGGAGGTTAAACCCTATTTCTCTCTCTGTGACAAGGGCAACTGTCTGAGGGTACAAGAAACCGAGATTCTGCGTACACATTGCTGTGTACATAAAATATCCCCTAACAGTACGCGATGAAGTATCCCGAAAGGTGTATAAGGGGTCACTTAACACCACTTGAAATGAAATACTGACCCAAAAACATTAGTTCAGACGCCAAATTTACTATATTATGACGAAGGAGTGTAGAGTTTGCCTATTAGTAGGGTTGGGTAAATAATAGCTTAATTGCAGTTATCCAATAATGACTTGTGGTTTATATGGCCATTTTGGACACTGAACACGAATCCGTCGAAATTTTTGACCTAGGATGATCTTTGACCCTGGATAATTCAATGTTTTTCAAAATGGCAGCCAAATTTCACGTTTTGGGTCAAATATATCATAAACATACCGTCAAACACCTCTATATATAGGTTTTAGAGGTAGGAAAGAATGAAAAACAACATTTCAGAACACAATCTGTCGGAATTTTTAACCTAGGATGACTTTTGACACTGGATAATTCAATTTTATTCAAAATGGCGGCCAAATTTCATGTTTTGGCTCGAATATACTGTCTAATACCTGAATATATAGGTTTAAGAATCAGGGAATCATGAAAAACAACATTTCAGAACAGGTGAGAAGTATCTAAGCTTTCAAATTGTCAAAAGCTACGAAGAATCATGAGAATAGCGTCATTTTGTAGCAAAATTTGACAACTATTTTTAATTCAGTAGGCTACTTTCCAGATTGAAACGGTTGACATAGTAAACAAATTTTCACCCAACAGTTCAGTATATATCACCAAATACTCCTCTAAGAAGTAAATCAATGTCAAGAGCAACGTCACTTTCTGGTCATGAAGCGTTCTTTAAAGGACAACTGCGCTGTTCACATTAAATTACACATGGGATAAAATAGGTTAAAGGACAACTGTACTGTTCTCATTAAATTACGTATGAAATAAAGGACAACTGTGATGTTCACATTAAATTAGATACAACTTCTACCTCTTCACCAGTGACAACCTTTGATAAAACTTTGCTGTTTATTTCCAATGCGGGCACAAGAGTATCCGTGTATCAGAAATGAACAGTACTCTTTCCGACAAACGAACACTTTTAAACAAGCATTGAAAATAAGCAGGATGCAAACAAACGCCTAGAAAGGATATATTTTATTACAAATAAATTTCAACGGACGAACCATCCGCCGATGAACACTTCACCAGCATTGACACACGTTTGCACTTTCCATTACATTACGTTTAATATAATCGCAGAGACAAGTTGTTTTGACGATGTGTCTGGCTCTGTTCACGTCATCTATCTGCGGAATACAATCTAAACAAACACGTGACAGTTTTACGCTCAGGGTAACGCAGCGGTTTAACTTTTGATAAAGGATTATTAGGTAAGTAGACCGTGGATGTCTGACTATAGTCGACCCTGTTCTAATTAATTAGTATTATTAGTAATTATTGTTACTGGTAACACTTCCCAATATCAGTATATGGGGCAAATAAGTGTAATCAGTTTACTAATAAATTTACATTGTCAGCTATTCTGTTGTAATAATTTATTTGAAATAAAAACAAATAAACTGCTGATATTTAATCACAGCTTATCAGTTGATATATATACATGTAGCGCCTCTGAATCACAAATGGTCATTCCAAAATGGTGAACGCTCTGGTTAACTTTAAATACATTGCTAATACTAAAGGTGGTCAGAATTTAGTGCTAGATGGTTTTGAATTTAGAGTTAGGTCTGGACGTAATAGTATCATATACTGGGAATAATTATGTATGCATATATTAACTAACTAAATAAATATTATTATATATCAAACTGTTTATAAATATTTATACTATAAAAATGTATTTATTTATTTACTATGTTGAAGTGTCACAAACTTGTTACAGACTACGCAAATCCAATTAAACACCCTTTGTTGGTTAATTATGTCATGGCCGGGTGGACCTAGACTCTAAACAATAGATGTGGGGAAAGTGAGGTGTCCCCAACGCAGCAAAACACGAGTGTAAATGCAATACTACTCAAGTCGGTTCTATACTGCGAAATCATTCTACCATGAAATGTTATGTGAGACACAGAAAGGGATAAATGGAAGAGCAGAAAGTATTTGTCACATTTCGGTTGAAACGACTCTATAATAAATACTATTTTTCACATTTTGCTTCACAATACGCGATACAAATGTGATGTAAGTGACTTATTAGCAAATTTCCTCATTGCATTGGTGAAGATCAGGAAAGTTTTGGTCGGGGGTCGCCTATTTTTTCATGAATTTTGTGCTGTTATAGAACTGATAGTTCGTATGACTATTAGCTGAAATATGCATAAAATGCATAGAGATTTATGTACGATTTAGATAACGACTAAGTTCTAATACAGATAAAGCTAAATGAATTTATTGAAATTCGGTTAAATTGCTTTATTCTGAGCGACGTTTGAATAGATCTTTGGAATGTTGATAATAATCAAGTATCATTGTCATTATAATAGACAAAGTCGAAGTTAGCATTCATGTTATTAACATTAGACGATATACAAGACAAACTTGTCAATAAAATGTCTTCAATTATAACACCACATATATGCTTTTGAAGAAAGAAAGAGAGGGAGACATGGGGTTTAACTTCCACTCGACACAAACTAGGTCATTTCGGGACTAGCATATGGTTTAATTTTATTTCAATAATTCGCTTGCGCGTAGCGGTCTTTAGCAGGAAACCGGAAGATCCGTAGAAAACCCCCGCGGCTGGACAGGCCCTTGTCACGTACAACCTGGGCTCGAAACCACGCCAGTTGACTCAATGACAGACGTTATGATACAGAACGCACGTGCTTACCATTCGGCGAACCAACCCCCGGCTTTTAAAGAAGTTAGGATCCTATATCATATACTATCCATAGCATGTTAGGTTCGGTGCATCTAAATAAGTAAATATTATATGAGAATATATGGTCTAAATTTGATAAAAGTTATGGATCATTTTGTTACACCACTTCCATTGTAGACAAACACCAGTCAATAATTTAAATTAATACACCGCCTGTATGACATTGTTTCAATATCTTAAAATAGCTTGTACTTCATGTCCTCGTGATCTTGCAAATATAGGCATCAGTTGTTATCTACAGTATGGTACTTGAGGTAGTATTCTTGGGGTTTAACGTCCTACTGTTCTGCTCCTAAAATGGCATACGAAGACGGGCATACGCCATACAGTGTGGTATGAGTGAAAGTTTGCCCGGTGAGCGGTGCTACGGCCTACTCTTATATCGAATTCAAACCTGCCAAGGGATCTTTTACGTGTACGCTAATGTGTACAAGGGACCTTGGTGTTTCGTCCCATCCGAACGACTAGACAGCTGTCCTTGTCAGCCGCCCCCCATTCTGCATCACTGACAAGGGAAAAACCACACCGGAAAATCTAGATGAACTTTCTCGTCCAATTCAGGGATCAAACACCCGACCTCCAGGCTAGCAAGCCAGCGCCTTACCCACGTAGCCACCGTAATCCACTGACAACAGGTAACACTGTATTTAACGGCACGTCAGCACCAAGCAGTCCATTTCACAACATATAGAGTATAAGGTGGTTCAGTATCCATGACAACAGGTATGTTACAAGTTGGGATAGTCCCGAAATGACCTAGTTTGGGTCGAGTGGATGTTAAACCCCATTTCTCGCTATCTCTCTCTCTCTATAAGTTGGTATTTATTCCCGCAACACTAGGGTGTATATCATGTGATCAGCCCAGAACATTCTAGTATAATTTTATGTACGGGCATTGAATGAAGTATGACAATAAATTTAAACATTATATTTCTTAATCATGTTATATCAATACAGGTTATATACAACTCCTAACGGTACTTGGTATTCAAGACTCGGCACCTTTCGCCGTGGACCGTCAAGTGTAGGTATATCGGCGCCCCCAGAAGCCTTTGCCCCCTAACAATTTTGGGCAAGCTACGGGCCTGATAAAACAAGACGTACGTTATATGTATTATTTACTCACGCTTTTGAGGGTTAAAATGATGATTTGTAAAAAGATAAATCAATAATCTCAAATGTACGAAAGCCTACAGAGCTCATCTATTTTTTTTTTTACTTCTGAGTTCCTAGTTCTCACTTCTGAGTTCCTAGTTCCCACTTCTGGGTTTAACTCTGAATTCAAAGATTTGTATAAAATGCGCATGCGCACTTTCTACTTTCACATTGGTATTGGTATTAATATAGCTTGCAATAGTTGCTAATGTAGAAGTTTATACGGAATTTTCCTACAAAATTAAACAGTTTTACCCTCCAAAAACCATCTGGGACCTTCACTTTAAGGAAAACGCCGACTATTTAAGAAAATTAGAATTAGACAAAGTAAAATATCCTCGGTGACACCCCAGTATACCTATTATGCTCATACAGTCCAAATAGTTACATCGTCTCGTCTATTTAAGCTTTACGTCCATTACCACAGAAGTAAGATCTCGGACATAATTTTTGTTGTTGAAAGAACTAGCATTGAACTACACTGTATATACAAGACAAACTTGTCAATAAAATGTCTTCAATTATAACACCACATATATGCTTTTGAAGAAAGAAAGAGAGGGAGACATGGGGTTTAACTTCCACTCGACACAAACTAGGTCATTTCGGGACTAGCATATGGTTTAATTTTATTTCAATAATTCGCTTGCGCGTAGCGGTCTTTAGCAGGAAACCGGAAGATCCGTAGAAAACCCCCGCGGCTGGACAGGCCCTTGTCACGTACAACCTGGGCTCGAAACCACGCCAGTTGACTCAATGACAGACGTTATGATACAGAACGCACGTGCTTACCATTCGGCGAACCAACCCCCGGCTTTTAAAGAAGTTAGGATCCTATATCATATACTATCCATAGCATGTTAGGTTCGGTGCATCTAAATAAGTAAATATTATATGAGAATATATGGTCTAAATTTGATAAAAGTTATGGATCATTTTGTTACACCACTTCCATTGTAGACAAACACCAGTCAATAATTTAAATTAATACACCGCCTGTATGACATTGTTTCAATATCTTAAAATAGCTTGTACTTCATGTCCTCGTGATCTTGCAAATATAGGCATCAGTTGTTATCTACAGTATGGTACTTGAGGTAGTATTCTTGGGGTTTAACGTCCTACTGTTCTGCTCCTAAAATGGCATACGAAGACGGGCATACGCCATACAGTGTGGTATGAGTGAAAGTTTGCCCGGTGAGCGGTGCTACGGCCTACTCTTATATCGAATTCAAACCTGCCAAGGGATCTTTTACGTGTACGCTAATGTGTACAAGGGACCTTGGTGTTTCGTCCCATCCGAACGACTAGACAGCTGTCCTTGTCAGCCGCCCCCCATTCTGCATCACTGACAAGGGAAAAACCACACCGGAAAATCTAGATGAACTTTCTCGTCCAATTCAGGGATCAAACACCCGACCTCCAGGCTAGCAAGCCAGCGCCTTACCCACGTAGCCACCGTAATCCACTGACAACAGGTAACACTGTATTTAACGGCACGTCAGCACCAAGCAGTCCATTTCACAACATATAGAGTATAAGGTGGTTCAGTATCCATGACAACAGGTATGTTACAAGTTGGGATAGTCCCGAAATGACCTAGTTTGGGTCGAGTGGATGTTAAACCCCATTTCTCGCTATCTCTCTCTCTCTATAAGTTGGTATTTATTCCCGCAACACTAGGGTGTATATCATGTGATCAGCCCAGAACATTCTAGTATAATTTTATGTACGGGCATTGAATGAAGTATGACAATAAATTTAAACATTATATTTCTTAATCATGTTATATCAATACAGGTTATATACAACTCCTAACGGTACTTGGTATTCAAGACTCGGCACCTTTCGCCGTGGACCGTCAAGTGTAGGTATATCGGCGCCCCCAGAAGCCTTTGCCCCCTAACAATTTTGGGCAAGCTACGGGCCTGATAAAACAAGACGTACGTTATATGTATTATTTACTCACGCTTTTGAGGGTTAAAATGATGATTTGTAAAAAGATAAATCAATAATCTCAAATGTACGAAAGCCTACAGAGCTCATCTATTTTTTTTTTTACTTCTGAGTTCCTAGTTCTCACTTCTGAGTTCCTAGTTCCCACTTCTGGGTTTAACTCTGAATTCAAAGATTTGTATAAAATGCGCATGCGCACTTTCTACTTTCACATTGGTATTGGTATTAATATAGCTTGCAATAGTTGCTAATGTAGAAGTTTATACGGAATTTTCCTACAAAATTAAACAGTTTTACCCTCCAAAAACCATCTGGGACCTTCACTTTAAGGAAAACGCCGACTATTTAAGAAAATTAGAATTAGACAAAGTAAAATATCCTCGGTGACACCCCAGTATACCTATTATGCTCATACAGTCCAAATAGTTACATCGTCTCGTCTATTTAAGCTTTACGTCCATTACCACAGAAGTAAGATCTCGGACATAATTTTTGTTGTTGAAAGAACTAGCATTGAACTACACTGTATATACAAGACAAACTTGTCAATAAAATGTCTTCAATTATAACACCACATATATGCTTTTGAAGAAAGAAAGAGAGGGAGACATGGGGTTTAACTTCCACTCGACACAAACTAGGTCATTTCGGGACTAGCATATGGTTTAATTTTATTTCAATAATTCGCTTGCGCGTAGCGGTCTTTAGCAGGAAACCGGAAGATCCGTAGAAAACCCCCGCGGCTGGACAGGCCCTTGTCACGTACAACCTGGGCTCGAAACCACGCCAGTTGACTCAATGACAGACGTTATGATACAGAACGCACGTGCTTACCATTCGGCGAACCAACCCCCGGCTTTTAAAGAAGTTAGGATCCTATATCATATACTATCCATAGCATGTTAGGTTCGGTGCATCTAAATAAGTAAATATTATATGAGAATATATGGTCTAAATTTGATAAAAGTTATGGATCATTTTGTTACACCACTTCCATTGTAGACAAACACCAGTCAATAATTTAAATTAATACACCGCCTGTATGACATTGTTTCAATATCTTAAAATAGCTTGTACTTCATGTCCTCGTGATCTTGCAAATATAGGCATCAGTTGTTATCTACAGTATGGTACTTGAGGTAGTATTCTTGGGGTTTAACGTCCTACTGTTCTGCTCCTAAAATGGCATACGAAGACGGGCATACGCCATACAGTGTGGTATGAGTGAAAGTTTGCCCGGTGAGCGGTGCTACGGCCTACTCTTATATCGAATTCAAACCTGCCAAGGGATCTTTTACGTGTACGCTAATGTGTACAAGGGACCTTGGTGTTTCGTCCCATCCGAACGACTAGACAGCTGTCCTTGTCAGCCGCCCCCCATTCTGCATCACTGACAAGGGAAAAACCACACCGGAAAATCTAGATGAACTTTCTCGTCCAATTCAGGGATCAAACACCCGACCTCCAGGCTAGCAAGCCAGCGCCTTACCCACGTAGCCACCGTAATCCACTGACAACAGGTAACACTGTATTTAACGGCACGTCAGCACCAAGCAGTCCATTTCACAACATATAGAGTATAAGGTGGTTCAGTATCCATGACAACAGGTATGTTACAAGTTGGGATAGTCCCGAAATGACCTAGTTTGGGTCGAGTGGATGTTAAACCCCATTTCTCGCTATCTCTCTCTCTCTATAAGTTGGTATTTATTCCCGCAACACTAGGGTGTATATCATGTGATCAGCCCAGAACATTCTAGTATAATTTTATGTACGGGCATTGAATGAAGTATGACAATAAATTTAAACATTATATTTCTTAATCATGTTATATCAATACAGGTTATATACAACTCCTAACGGTACTTGGTATTCAAGACTCGGCACCTTTCGCCGTGGACCGTCAAGTGTAGGTATATCGGCGCCCCCAGAAGCCTTTGCCCCCTAACAATTTTGGGCAAGCTACGGGCCTGATAAAACAAGACGTACGTTATATGTATTATTTACTCACGCTTTTGAGGGTTAAAATGATGATTTGTAAAAAGATAAATCAATAATCTCAAATGTACGAAAGCCTACAGAGCTCATCTATTTTTTTTTTTACTTCTGAGTTCCTAGTTCTCACTTCTGAGTTCCTAGTTCCCACTTCTGGGTTTAACTCTGAATTCAAAGATTTGTATAAAATGCGCATGCGCACTTTCTACTTTCACATTGGTATTGGTATTAATATAGCTTGCAATAGTTGCTAATGTAGAAGTTTATACGGAATTTTCCTACAAAATTAAACAGTTTTACCCTCCAAAAACCATCTGGGACCTTCACTTTAAGGAAAACGCCGACTATTTAAGAAAATTAGAATTAGACAAAGTAAAATATCCTCGGTGACACCCCAGTATACCTATTATGCTCATACAGTCCAAATAGTTACATCGTCTCGTCTATTTAAGCTTTACGTCCATTACCACAGAAGTAAGATCTCGGACATAATTTTTGTTGTTGAAAGAACTAGCATTGAACTACACTGTATTAAACAATGTGCCTACACTAGTATTCTAGAATAAACTGATTTATTTTACATGACCGAGGAAGATAATGATTAGCACCAAGTTCGCCGAAATCTCTGATTTTGTTTTATTTGTTTAGGTATCTCAAGGATAATGAATGAATGAATGAATATTGTCTTCTGGCATGTCGACACCGTAACTTTGCGCCAATCCACATGTTGTCGCAGATGATGTAAAGTTTTCCTGCTAAAAGCCCACCTCCCAGCAGACATTTAGCGCTCAAGGTAGATGCCAACGATACTAATATATGCTCAAACTGCAAAGCCTCGCCTCTGGAATGGCCTTATATGCACGGAAATAAATCCTAATTTGCAAAAATGTTTTAGTAGAACAACCTCTCAGACACTCTCTACCGCTCGCGTTGAATGCCTACAACACAATAACGATTATATAAATAACTATAAGCGATATTTCAACATTTTATTTCATGTATATTCAACTGTCTTTATCCAGCTAGTGCCATATGTAGAAACGTCGCTTGTTAGTAAAGAAGTAATTGTTACCCATATAATTGTGTCCAGTTACTATGATAACCTGATTATTGATATTTGATAGTACTAGACAAACACACACGGCTATTCACAATTCACATGTGGTTCTAAATAATTCAATTTAGTTGCAAGCTAAAAAAACCATTATACATGTATATGATCCCAAGGTAATCGAAACGTTTGTTCAACCAGGGATTAAGGAGGGTGGGTGACGTGGAGTGTATTAAAAGGGGCCACATTATTGTGAACAAAACACGTTCCTACAACACATTATTAATTACAGGAAAGTATAATCATTTTAGTACTTATTATGAGTCAGAGGTCATCATTGGTAGTGTTCTAACAGTTCTGTTATTTCCATAATATACAAATTGAGCCCTTCTCTCGCTATTACAGGAATACCCACCCCTGGTTTTAGGAGCTCAATCAATTGTACAAATTTGTTTGAAGCTATCGACTTGTTATCGTACTCGAAAATCGTCATGCATGCAGAAACATCTCTGATATCCACAAAGGTACCTTGATCGCTGGCATCATATAGCTGTGGCAAAAAATACATTGCGTCAGGTTTTCCTGTTTTTACCTCCGTCTTGTGGCTCCTATTTATCTGGTGCAGATTCCAGTTTCTAGTGACCATGTCAAGTTCTGATTGAATAATGTGCATAAAACAGAACTGCAGACATTCACTGTGAAGAATATTTGAGTCATTAAAAATATTCTGTTCTCGCATGTCTTTAAATAAATTAATCCACCAATGTAAACATTGTCGTCGAAGGATGGACCACCACGCTTCTATACGCTGATTAGAAGTGCTCTTTCCAGAAATAAAGGATTTCAAACACGCAGTGGGGTCATTTTCATCATAATGGAATAGCGGCACCTAATTTTAGCTGGGACAACTTCAAGCTGTTGGACCGGCTCGAGGTAATATCTAGCAATTACATTGGGATTGTTGTTAGTTTCCCAACACGTAGCCAAATAATTCGTCGACTAAAGAGAGAGAGAGAGAGAAATGGGGTTTAACGTCCACTCAACACAAACTAGGTCATTTCGGGACTAACATATGGTTTAATTTTATTCGCTTGCGCGTAGGGGTCTTTAGCAGTGGGAGGAAACCGGAGTGCCCGGAGGAAACCCACGAGGTTGAGAAGGCGCCCCTATCTCCATGCCACATACGCTCACACCAGGGCTCGAAACCACAGTCGTAAGCCAGAGGTGACCGGCCCGCTAGAGTTCGAAGTGCGGCACTCTAGACCACTAGGCCATCCCAACCCCCCCGTCGACTAAAGCCATCCACACAACCGTGAATGCAAAATCCAAATGGCTTTATCTTGTCATATCCATCTACATGCCAAACTGCATTTGGCCCTTTACAAATATATCGTCTTCGATGTAAACATCGACGTTTTCTCACTCGAATTCCTTCTGGATCAACAATCCGCATAAGTCTGAGAATTTCATCGCGAGGAAATCTGATGCCCCATTCAATCTTTAAACGATACCACATAGAACGGTATCCAATACAGCGTCCACTACATCCGATTTCAGTTATAATTGCATTAACCACATCGTTATAAGAAGAAATTGTATTTCTACTCCCAGTGAGTTTACGTTTTAATCTCAAAGATCTTAGACGTCTTTTTAGAGTGCTCAAACTGATATTGACCTGGTGTAGATACAACAACAGAAGCATTATTTCCCCATTACAAAAATCACAATTGAAATATCGAAGAATCAGCTCATTTAGATTGAAAACATTATTAGATAAGCATGGTAGGTACTGGTAGGCACTTTACACACGAAATGCAGCATTCCAAAATCAAACCGACAAAGAAAATTATCCCCATAATGGTATATGCAGTATAACACACGTCGGATGCCTTTAAAAAGAATAGTTATCTAGATTTGCATTCATCTATTCTCGTTCTCATTCTTTATTTTACCGCTGTCGGCGTTGAACCAATAAGTAATGTGAAAGTAGAAAGTGCGCATGCGCATTTTATACATATGGTTGAATTCAGAGTTAAACTCAGAAGTGGGAACTAGGAACTCAGAAGTAAAAAAAGAAAATAGATGAGCTCTGTAGGCTTTCGTACAAATGTGTTTATTGAAAAATGTTATGGGCCTATTTTAAATTCAATTTCAATATCAAATCTAACATTATTTCTTAATGAAGTCTTACGTTAAAAAAAAACCCAACAAAATAAAACAGGGACATTTTAGGCCAATTTTTTTTTATCTTGGGTAAAAAACATTTCATTGAGTAAGATAGAAAGAAAGTGACTATGGGGATGACATTTCAAATCTAGGCACCGGAACATTGGCTACTTTTGGTGTATTAATGTCAAAGTTGATAAATACTTTTAAAATATGACAACAGAATTACAGCCTAGATTTGTCGTTTGAGTCACAAATATCATACGACAATTCTCAATAGTTTCTCGTGTCCAAAATACAATAAAACTACAAATCCAAGCGATTTAGTTTATCGATACACATTATTTCCATTGAAGGCTGCGAGTAAATCAAATGCCAAGGTCACAAATCAAATGCCAAGTTCAAGACCAACCCACCGATACTTTTCGAATCAAATATTAGGCAATAAACCCTCTACGACTGTCTGACCGTGTGCAAATATTGCTACGACGTATGAAACTCTCCCCATTGTTATTGCAACCGTTGATTCAACCTGTCAACAGTTTTCAGTTTCAAAGCGTGTTTGCTTTCACCGTAAGTACCCACAACGGAAATGTGCACTGCGCTGGCGCAAGCGATTTTAACTAAAATCTATTAAAATTGCATCTAAGTTAGAATAAATCTTCGTGAAACGCATAAAATTTGAATTTTCATGTTTCTTATGTAGTACAACTGGCAATATCTGGGTTTATATCTATTACTTTGTAGCTCCCGAAGCACAACAAAATCCAGACAATATACAATTACACCAAATTGTTGTCGGTTTTCGTGGCCAAAAAGCACACGAACACTACCACTCACCTGTAATCTGATTGCAGATTTGTAGTCTACACAAAAAGTTCGTCATGACAACCAAATTTGATCTGTATTTCTTCACTAGGAAGGTAAAAATAAGATATCTGAAACTCGAGTAAATTATTGATACACATTTTGTTTCAAAAACTTGTCGGTATCTCAGTCAATTTGCATGCTACAGACCACAAATTTTGTACAATTTATAGAAGGGGTCAATTTCCCAAATTCCTGAAAATTGACCACTTGACATTGGGCGGCCATTTTGTTCGGTGGTTTTGGTCCGATTTCCACGAAATTCGAACTCAACCAACATTATGGTGTAACGGTGATATATTCAAACGTTTTTTTTTATCGGATAAACACAAGTTAAAAACGTGATTTTTCGTGGAATCAGGGACCATAATTCAGGAGGTTACGTACAATCAAGGGCCATAATTCGGGAAGTTACAATCCAATATCAAAAGGCACCAAGATCTGTATTTCAAGTTTCATCACAATTGTGGCCAAGACATAATTTTCACACGGACCAATGTCTTTAAAATGTCAAATTGATAAATGGGTTTGTTTTACTACAACTATTAATTTTAGTGCCACGTCTACTTTTTTGCTAATATTTTGTCTGCAAATACTCTACTGGTTCCTCTGGGACCGGGACATGCATCAAAATCAATAGTTGCAGTCCGCGTGGTACAAGGAATAAATACGCTAAGATGATCAATTGGAATATTTATAGGTAGCTCTTCTGTTCGTGTTCATGTATTACAATCATTATTAACTATATTGACAGGACGATCTATTCAAGGCATCAGGGCAGATAAGACAAATAATGGTATAAGGATATCTTCAACAAGACATTGCACTAGTAATAATTCAATCCCCCAATCAGAGCCACAGTCATCATCTAGTACCAGTAGTAATACAGATACAGGAACGTTACATGGTAATACTAGTGCAGGTAAATATATATCAAACAGAAACATTAAAATATGAACTCTATTGACCAGTTATAAAACCATATTGACCAGTTAAAGGATACACCCTATTGGCCACGGAGATCCATTATCTTTATTCAAAAAGAAACAATGTTTATTGAAATAGAGACAATCTTTATTCAAATGAGACCACATTTAATAACTGATCACACAATTCAACTCCTAGTAGTGGCGTGGGGTAGGTATTACATGCTTCAACTCCTAGTGGTGGGGTAGGTATTACATGCTTCAACTCCTAGTGGTGGGGTGGGGTAGGTATTACATGATTCAACCCCTAGTGGTGGGGTGGGGTAGGTATTACATGATTCAACTCCTAGTGGTGGGGTGAGGTAGGTATTATATGATTCAACTCCTAGTGGTGGGGTGGGGTAGGTTTTACTTCAACTGATGACCACCCCAGTTGGTGCAAGGACAATAGGGCGATATCATCATACACCTTGCTTCATTTCATTTCAAATTCACGACCATGGAATACAAAATACCATTTAAATGCCAATAATTGTTCTAATCTGTTCTTAAATGCTATTGTATGGAGCCGAATCGTTGCCATATTAAGAGAAAATATCATAGTTAAAATTGACAAATTATCATGGTAAAAATGGCAATTTGCGTGATTTTTCACTTGTAGATATTACATAACACAAAATCACAATATTAGTATCAAAACAAAAATTGTTCGCCAAAAATTAACAACATAAAAATCTACTTGTGTTTTTTTCACTTTCTACTTTTCGCATTTGCAAATTCACTGTGACATTTTCATCTTTGCATTTTCAACTATAAGAATTTCACAATTGTATTTTCAACAACTAAAATTTCTCCAATCTAACTGACCATATAAGGAAAGGGGCGTGTTTACGAGTTCGGCAGTTGACGTCATAGGACGTCAATATTTAGCGTCTGGGCTAAAATTAAAGCTCTATTGGGTTATTCGTGCCTCTTAGTGTTAAGATTATCCGATATAGCACAATAATCCCTTCCTCATTCTATCTCCAAAGGGGGTAGAGATAGAAAGAGGAAGGGGTGGAGATAGAGAGATGGGTGGAGATAGAAAGAGGGAGATAGAGAGAAAGAGGGAGGGAGATAGAGAGATGAAGCGAGAGATAGAGAAAGAGAGAGAGAGATAGATAAAGAGGGGTGGGGATAGAGATAGATAGAGCGAAAAAGGGAGAGAGGGTGGAGATAGAGAAAGGACGTGAGGGAAAGAGATAGAGAGAATAAAAGAGGGGTGGGGATAGAGGGAGGAATGAAGGGAGATAGAGAGAGAAAGGAGAGAGGATGGAGATAGAGAAAGGGAGGGAGATAGGAAGAAATAGAAGGAGATCGGGAAAGAAAGAGGGAGATAGGGTAGGAGAGGGAGAGAGGGTGGAGATAGAGAGAGCGAAAGAGGGAGAGAGGGTGGAGATAGAGAAAGGGGGAGGAGGGTAGAAAGAGAGGAGGATGGGGATAGAGAGCGGAAGGGAGGGAGATAGAGAGAGAATGGAAGAGATTGTGGAGATAGAGAGAGGAAGGGAGGGCGTGAGGGTGGGATAGAGAGAGGAGAGAAAGGGAGGGAGATAGAGAGAGAGTTTGAGATAGAATGAGAGAGAGTGTGTGGAGATAGAGAGAGGAAGGGAGGGAAAGAGGTACAGAGAATGAAAGAGGGAGAGAGGGGTGGGGATCGAGAGAGGATGGGAGGGGGAGATAGGGTCGGAGATAGAGAGAGGAAGGGCGACAGAAAGAGGGAGAGAGTGTGGGGATGGAGAGAAGAAGGGAGGGGGAGGTATGGTCGGAGATAGAGAGAGGAAGGGTGGGAGAGAGAGAGGGAGGGGGTAGAGAGAATGAAAGGGAGAGGAAGAGAGTGTGGAGATAGGGAGAGGAAGGGTGGGAGAGAGAGAGAGGGAGGGAGAAAGAGGGGATAGAGAGGGAAAGAATAGAGAAGAGAGAGGTGGTAAACTAGTATGGATATTATATAATTTCAGATGATGTTAAATATAGTCAGACATCTATACAAAGCAATAATACGGCCACCCTCACATTAACAACTCCATTATTAAATCAACCCCAGGATGTAATAACAACTAACTATAATAACACAACCGACAATAATATAATGGACGCGAGATCAATACGTAAAACTTGTCAATATGGTACAAGTCGACAATTTATTGCTTCAAAATATAGAATTAAATATTCCTGACCATCTGGGACGAACACCGATCTTTTATTGTGTTATATCTAGAATAAACCCGGTAGAGAAGGTAAAATTACTCATCTCTGCTGGTGCCAGATTAGATATTATAAGTCGTTATGATGGTCGTAGTATATTACACTATGTTTGTCACTATAGCACAATAGCCTGTATAAAATATTTACTGGAAATAGGCCTTGATAAAGATAACAGGGATGTTTATATACTATTCAAAAAAAGTAGTGGATATTTGATTTTTAAGTGTTATTAAAGTCACCTAATGAAACTGACGAAGAAACAAATGACAAAATGAAATGAAGTTCACATTCATCGATTTATTCCAAATGATCGTTAGACTAAGTAAGGCACAGACTGACCATTATAAGGGTAAAATGATACGCGGGTCAAACACCAAAGTTACCACAGCATCACAACAAAGTCAGTACCGGGTAAATCCTCCTCTGTTTGCCTAATGAGACGTCTAAGGTCATTTTGGTCCAGATTGTCCCATTCCTGTTGCAACGCAGCAGCAAGTTCTTGGACATTGGCAGGACGTTGTTGACGTTGACGTAACCTCTGTCCAAGCATGTCCCAGACATGCTCGATGGGGGAGATGTCGGGACTCAGTGCTGGCAAAGGTAATGTGGTGATGTTCTGTTGTTGGAGGTAACCTGTAACGATCCTGGCCCTGTGACATCTTGCGTTGTCATCCTGGAAGATGAAACGGCGGCCATGACGTCGTGCGAACGGCACAACATGGACTGCCAAGATGTTGTCCCGGTAGTACTGGCCTGTAACACGCCCTGCAACAACATGTAAAGCCGTTCTTCCAGCAACAGTGATGCCTCCCCACACCATAACAGAACCATCCCCAAATCGATCATGTCTGATGACGTTAACGTCTTGGAAGCGCTCGTTTCGACGACGCCACACCCTCCTACGTCTGTCCAAAAAATCAACAGTGAACCTTGACTCATCTGAAAACATCACATTGCTTCAGCGTCGATTATCCCAGTGTTGACGATCCCTACACCAACGACGTCTTGCCTGAATGTGATGATCTCTCAAACAAGGGATCACGCGAGGACGTCGGGCGCGAAGGTGACCCCTATGCAGTCGATTCCGAATCGCCTGGCCACTCACTCTCACACCAGTGTCTGTTTGAAGACGAGCGCTGATCTGATTTGCTGTGATGACACGATTTCTCAATGCCAAGGTACGGATAAATCGATCCTGGGCTTGAGTTGTCGCCCTTTGTCGACCTGAGCGTGGTCTGTCCTGTACAGATTGTGTATCACAGTATCTGGACCATAGCCTGCTTATGACAGACTGAGAAACATTCATCGTCCGCGCCTCAACCGCCTGTGTTGTGCCGATCTGTAGCATACCAAGGGCACGTAACCTTACATTTTCGGTAAGCCGACGCATATCAAAATTTGTTTTCTGGTCACTAAAACAATTAAACTGATGTTTCCACCCTGGAATTCAATGCCACAATGACTGTAACATTCAAAGTCAGAGTCGTGCAAATCTTGGGTTGGACCCCCATGATGATCCCAAGCATCACCTGCATTCCATGCGGTAGCTATTGGTGCGTTTGGGCGTCACATGTAACTGGAAATGTTTCTTCTGTTAGGTTCTATAGTGACTTTTTTCGTAGTCATTTGCATATTTTAGTATTATGCCCCCAAAATCAAATATCCCCTACTTTTTTTGAATATACAACCTTTAGAGAAGGTAAAATTACTCTACTCTGTTGGTGCCATGTTTGATGTCAAGAGTGATGATTGTAATTTATTAGACTGGGCTCGTAGGTTAGGTCAAACAGAATGTGAATCATATTTACGTGAAATAGGCCTTGATTAATAGAATATAAATAATCAGACAATATATTTATTTTAATAGTTAATTATTATATTAGGACTAAATAAAAATGTTTTGTTTTAGTTTGATGTAAATTTAAAGATTTGTTATAAACCATTTTCTGCCAATATCAACAGCATTCTGTACTATATACGTCTTTGGTACTGTCTATCTACCAGCCATTAAAACTAGAAGCACGTGTTTACAACGTCATAGGTTATTAAAAACCTATTTATAAACAAAGTGAAAGTAGTATTACCGGGTTGCATATTATGAATAGAAAATCAACTGATGTGATGTTTTGGTGATCATGAAAGTCAACTTTAGCCCAATATACTAACAACACAATGAAATCTATTAACGAAGAAATAAGATTGGAGAGGAATAGAATAATATTTGAAATGATATTTAAAGAATACATTTACTATAGAAGGTAAGAACAATTCATTTATTTTCATTTTATAAATAGACATCCACTTTTCTGATGTCTTAGTTAAAAATGCCTAATATCATTAAATGACGAAGCTTATTTTACTTCTAGAATATATCTTTCCAGATTTCTTTGTTTATATATATTTGCTGTTGTTTTGTTTGCCAGTAATCACATGGACATTGATTCTGTTTACCTTGACAGACTCATCATTTATGAGTTTATTTAGAGAAATATTGTTGGCCCCCGCCCTTCCCAGCCCCAGTCACATAGTTGATTGTCATTTTCGTTTACTTTGTTACTGTTGTAGTTCACGCATTGTCTCCGTCCAAGCAATCAAAGGTTGCAACGTTTTACCCTTTGCTCCAATGTATGCCCCCCCCCTCCCTCGACAAAATCCTGGATTCGGGCCTGAAGCTGTATAATATTAACTATGGTTTAATAATACTGGATACATCCCTTTATAAACCAAACAAAACCAAGTGAACGGATTAATAGACATAATCTGAAATCGATGGGCCGCTTTTGAAATGAAGCCAAGGGATTTAAACCACTGTTAATATTTTGACTTCAATTAAATGGGAAATAATAAATTTGGGCGAGCCCGTAGCCACGAGGAACCCCCCCCCCAATATTTCGACAACGATAATGATTTCTTAAGAGTGTTCTTAGCCGGCCACATCCTCGGCCCGCCCAAAAAATTCCTTAGTCCCACCAAATTTTATGGGCTGACTATGCCACGGTCCCGAATTGAATTTGAGTACTGTTACATTTTAGCATGGATTAAAATGTCAACAATTAGGTGGGCCGTTGTTCGTTAATCGCGAATACCGAACAACAAGCGAAATTCACGTTGTTTACCAAGATAAATTCATGATATCAGATAATCGACAGAAAAAACCCCAAGAAACTATGAAAGGATTACCACTTCAAGCATATCATCCAAGTTGGCATCTTGAACTCTTAATTTGTATAGGCTTGGTGTGAGGACCTTAAGAAATAAAAGAAATTATTTTTTAAAAATACAGCCACACTTTGTGTATTGAATATAATCTGTAGTCTTATTTTTATTTTTAATGTTTTCATGTAATGTGAAAATCTTGCCCCCCCCCCCCCCGAACGCACACGCATCTGTTCATGTCGATTTTCTGATAATACTGGATAGTGGTACAACATTGTAAATACTACTTACAGAAATGGTTGCCAGCGACATATGCATTGTGTAGCAGGATCTGATTCTGATTTTTAATGTTTTCGTGTAATGAGAAGATAGTTATCCCCTAACACGTACCTGTTCATGAAGATTTGCTGATACAGACACGGAGGCTATTATAATTCTCAAAGATAAATCCATAACAGCTGTCTTGCTACTCAATATCCAACACACAGAAGCACTATGATATTCAGAAGAAAATTTGAAGCCAAAATGTACTTGTAATACTGGTTCAGTAAATCAACCAAATCACACATTTCCAGATGAAGTCTTGTGAACTGGTGAATTTTACCAGGAAATGACGAAGCTGTATTAACAAGTCCCGTGATTTCCTGAGATACTAATTTAAATTGCAGGGTTAAACTCATTCCTAAATGCCTGGATCTGCCATGTAAATGTTGCGACCATATAACGTCAAATAACAATTTTCGTAATTTTACGTTCAGCGTCAACGACAATATGAATTCTGACACAAAAAAATCTCATTATATGTCTTGACGTGCAGGAAATCTGGATGAATTTTCTCGGCAAGTGCTGGGATCGAACAAGCGACCTCCAGACTTGCAAGCCAGCGTCTTACCCACTTAGCCACCTCGATCGTTCTATTTAACATGAAATCATAGAGATGACACCTTTAAATTCCTGAAGTTGGGTGGCCGAATAGGTAGCACGTGCGGCTGTATCATAAGGTCTGTCATTGAGTCAACTGGCTTGGTTTCGATTCCTCGGTTGTACGTGACAAGGAGTTGGGTCGGGTTATCTCTGGATCCACCGACTGCTAAAGACCCCGTCGCGCAAGCGAACTATTAAAATAGAATTGAACTATGTGTTAGTCCCGAAATGAACTGGTTTGTGTCGGTTGGACGTTAAACCCCATATCTCTCTCCCCCATTTAAAATGCACCTCTTACACTGAGAGGCATCCGCATTTTCGATGAGGCACTCGCATTCTACGATGAACAATAAAAAAACCATCTTGCAAATCGACGCCTGAAACAGGCTTGCGAGGGGCGGGGGGTAGCGGGGGATATAGGCATCCAGAACTAGAAATATATCGTCATCATCCACACTTAAACCATGTAGTCTTGCTCCTACGTATGATGCATTTGCAGGGAAAGTAAAATAAAAAGATGTCACCACCTTGCTATTATGTGACGTTCACTGGAAGAACTTAATCCGGACTGTACTGCTGGGTTAAGGACAATAAATGGAGAACATTACAACCGGTCAACAGGCTCCTGTGGCTCACCAGATGCTGACGCACCAAATGGTACGCTTGCCCGTAGCTGCACCAAGGATGACTTAGAATGTATAGTATTTTGCACCTGTGCTGTCGCAAGTTGTAATCAGACACACACCTAAAGGATTAAACTGAATATTACCTAGCTTTGTGGGGGTTATTTTCGTATTTTGCAAGTAGAATTTGGTTTTTGAAATGTTCAAAACACAGGGGTGCCCTCCTTTCCAGGGCCGCCCCGTGTGGCTCTGGACCCACTGATAGGCATATATGTGGTGTTATGGTATCACGCATATGCTCCTATGTCCAGAAATATATAGTTTGTCTCTAGATATAGTTTGGTTTGGTGAAATAATCGCCCCAACCGCCGCTATTCAGTTGAAGGGCCCTATTGTCTGGCACTTTGGATTTTACTATCATCTAATCACTCCAGATTTCAGTGTATTCCTTAGCCCCCAAAACATTGGGTTAGACACCAAAATTATCACCCAAGAAAAAATACTATAGGGGATTATTTGAAATGACGGCCCTCTTAGTCGCCATCTTGAATTTTTCATTGTATAAGTCAAAATAACGTCAGTCTGGCCACAATGACGTCATTCCGATTCGTTGGTATCATTTTTGTATCTATTGATAGTACATTTATATGCTCTAAAACGAGCCGTTTCCAAGATATGGGGGACAGAAAGTCCAATTGGCGGCCATCTTGGATTTATCCTAATAATGAAAAAGGCTGCAGGATTTCAGCGGACAATTTTGAATTGGGAATCCTTTCTTTAGGTATCCCTTTACTAGTCAGTGAAAGAAATTATTTTGCAATTTGTTCTGGGTACTTAACAAACAGAAATTATATCTATCCGACTACTTACCACCGCCAGATATACAGTAATAACATTAATGGTTAGTTTCTATACTTGATCCGTGTAACATAAATAACCTTCCTAACATTCGATTGTTTTACTATTGCCAAGAGGGATGTATATCAATCAATTCTACCTTTACCTAGTATTGTTTTATTTCGATTATCAGCCAGTAACATAAGAAGTATAACAATAGTCTCGGTCTCCCAGAACCTCCTAGTCTTCAATATTTTTCTGGGTAATAGAGACTAGTATAACATCTACAGATTATAAATTGATGATGAGATAGTAAGCTTACATATAATGGCGGTTCCGGGCCACACGGGAATGATAAATGTTGTACAATCGGTAATGTTTTTTTTTTAAACAAGCTTTCACAACTCTACTTATTCTTCTATAGTCCAACTGAATTAACGACGTAGATATAGAGAATCTCCTACGAGTGTTTTTTGATATCAAAAAATATCAACACAAGTTGATAATGTAAAAAAAACGAGGCTCTGCCGAGTTTTTTTTACTTTATCAACGAGTGTTGATATTTTTTGATATCAAAAAACACGAGTTGGAGATTTTATTTATCACCTAATCCTTTCTTACATGCAGAAATAAATGAATATAATTCTTTGGTGTAGATTTCACCTTTACTGGATCTAATTTCATTAATGCGTAGTGATACATCAGTTTTTTGACTGCAGTTTAGCTATTGCAAAGTCCTATATATTGACCCAGTATTTCCTTCAAAGTCAATTAAATAAAAACAGTTTCTTTTTAACAAAAAAAAAAGTCACTTTTTATTTGAAATAAGTGGTTTCTTTAAAATAAAAGAAAGTAGTTCCTTTTTGATTGACCAATCAAATTCATGTAAAGCGATATCTCCTTAGGAGATATCGCAGTAGATTATGTAATTTATCATACAAGCGATATCTACTGTCAAATAAGATGTTGGGTGATAAATAGTAATTATGATATAGTAGTACAACATTATTTTGCAACTTTACATCAACATTTGAAGATGACTACTTTTTGGAGGTTACGGCTTGGTGATTGAAATGAAATGAAATGGGGTTTAACGTCCTACTGTTCTGCTTCTATTCTGGGCTAATGAAGACGGACAGTTGGAAATCGATATAAGAGTAGGTCATATTGCCGCTTCCCGGGCACAATTTCCCCCATGTTATACTGTATGCCAATTTTGATTTAATCAGAGCCGCATAGTGGGACGTTAAACCCCATTTCATTTCGTAAAATAGTTCCAAAAATGCTTATACTGAAATTTTTTTTATCAAATCATTGCTTGATAACGGCGAGAGTATCTTCATTGCAATCGTAAGGTCGGTCATTGAGTCATCTGGCGTGGTTTCGATTCACTGGTTGTGGGTGACAAGGTGTAGGGACGCCTATCCATCCTCGTGGGTTGTCTCTGGCTCCTCGGGTTACCTCCGACTGCTAAAGACCCCTACGTGCAATTATTGAAAATGAAGTCATTCATGTTTGTGTCGGGTGGACGTTAAACCCAATCTCTCTCTCAACGTTGTAGTTAATAAACCTAGTGAATGTTTTCCATAAAGCTGTCTGTTATTATATATATCGCTTTCACTTTAAGGAGAAAAGTATATATAAAGCCTTATCGTATGTGATACTACCGTGGAAACTCGATGTGTCGTCTAATCCGAACGACTAGACAGCAGTCCGTGTACCTGTTTTAACACTGGTTCCCCCCTGGTCCTGCATCACTGACCAGGGGGCAACCAGTGAAAAAACAGGTATGGTACGTTGTCAGCTGGGCTTAACATATGAAGCCTTTTTTAGATCTTGCATAATGCATCTTTAAAGTGGAATAATTATATCGTTACTGATCATCAATCAGCACGTGTTTATTGATTTTTAATGATAACAACCGCATATTTGATTTGTAAATGCTTTTTCATCAAACTAATGGAACGTTAAATAATAGACACTGGCTGTAGAGTTAATGACGCAGATAAATCTGCCCAGTGTGTATTACAGGAATTTGTGCGAATAATAATCTGTTTTAATGACCGAATGAGTTGTTGATATCACAGAGGTAAGCTATTTATTTTGTCCACAGTAGTTATACCTACTTTGAGGAAATTACATAGAGGTTTCAAGCATTAGAGAAGTCGGAAAACATTGACAGCAGTGATACCACTAATATTGAGAAGTTACAGAGAGACTTGAAGCATGCCTGAACTCGGAAAACATGGACTATGAACTAATGTGATTTTTATTAAATCCTAAGCCTAAATACTTACTTTGCTATAGCAACATAGCATTACTGAAAACGGACGAGATTGACTCATCTTGCAGAATGGCTACTGTTATTCAGAATTACTGTGATCTGAAAGTTTTTCTCAAACCATATTTCCGAGTCATGGCAATACTGGGTATACACTACTCTCCAGATGAAAGTACTCCAGTGGAGACGTTCGCCGTGGGTACGTCTAAAAGAACAAAAATGTTACGTTGGAAAAAGATCGCCTATAAAGCCTATCAATTGATAGTCTTGCTCTTAATATGGTTACACGTTCTACGATACACCGTGTGTCTGTTCATCGCAAAACCAATTATCTCGAAGTCATCCGTCTACAGATTATGTGTTTTTTGTTATTGTCTCCATGCGTCCATTACAACTACAGTCATCTTGTGGATGTTCAGCAAGGAAGATGGGTTCTACAGATTTATTGACCAGTGGAATGATGTATCAAAGAAGGCTGCATCATTAGGATGCAAGCAAGAAGTAATTGGGAAACAAGTTAGAAGAACGACGCGCGTTTTGTTGTTAGCAATGGTAATCGTAAATTGTACGGGGGGAGTTGGTTTTTTAATAAACACAAAAGACGGAAATGAACTCATCAAAGCAACCCTGGCTCCTTTTGGTTATTCACTGGTTGGATTAACGTATGGATTGTATATTTTGCAGGCGACATTATGGGCATGTTCATTATCGTTCTTTGCGGTTGTTACCAAATGTTTAACTCTGCAATTTAAATTAGTATCTCAGGAAATCACGGGACTTGTTAATACAGCTTCGTCATTTCCTGGTAAAATTCTCCAGTTCACAAGACTTCATCTGGAAATGTGTGATTTGGTTGATTTACTGAACCAGTATTACAAGTACATTTTGGCTTCGACTTTTCTTCTGAATATCATAGTACTTCTGTGTGTTGGATACTCAGTAATCAAGAGCGCTTTAATGAACTTGTCTCTGATACTGATGATGGCAACTATTTCTGTACACGGTATTTACAATTTGGTATCACTGTCTCTATTATCAGCAAATCTTCATGAACAGGTACGTGTTAGGGGGTAACTATCTTCTCATTACATGAAAACTTTAAAAATCAGAATCAGATCCTGGTACAAAATGCATATGTCGCTGGCAACCATTTCTGTAAGTAGTATTTACAATGTTGTATTATCAGAAAATCGTCATGAACAATAAAACTAAGAATCCGACTAGCGATTATATTTAATACACAAAGTGTGGATATATTATATAAAATAAAACCCTTTCTTTTATTTCTTAAGGTCCATAAACCATTACCAAGCCTATATAAATTAAGAGGTCAAAATGCCAACTTGGAAGATGTGCTGGAGGTAGTTATCTTTTATAGTTTCCGGGGGGGGGGAGGGGTGGTATCGATTTTCTGATATATCAAAATCATATGGGTAACTGGCCGGTGCCGGAATATTAGGTTGCTGTGGATGCTGGTTATCTGTACGATTTTGACAAAAGCTCGGCGTTTGCTTGCTACCTTATAGCGCTCAAGAAGTTTCAAAATACCATTGGTTGTATATAGATTTAGATAGTTTAGATGCCCAAATATGAAATTAATATAAGATAGTGTGTGTGTTATTGTGATACTACGGGGACCGATGTGACTATTCTTTGTCAAGGCAACGAAAAGCCGTACTGTATCGTATCGGTAGGACTATGACGCTACATATAAAACTTCAAGGGTCGATTGACCCCGGAACACTTTGTTGGTGTAACTATGTTTTTACACCCATAATACAACGGTTATATACAGAAAACTACATACACAACAATATGACATTCAATTTAAGCTAGACATAAGTTCTGTATACCCAGGCCTGAGTTTTGCGGTGGTATGCTCTTCTTTCCATATCTACATAGTGATCTCTCCCGGCCTGTAACTGTATGTCTCACCGGGAATCCCACAAGATGTCTAAATGAGGTCTTTTTTTCAAACTGAGGAGCCTGTGGAAACGCCCGTCTGAGAATAGTGAATGATGTTCGTAGAAAGGGAAACCGGTCAGGCACTTTCTTTAATTGATTGGTCAGTTGCACAGAAGCTACCCTGGATTTCAATACCATGTAATAATATGGGAACCAAGGAGGATGGGTGTTAACGTCTCTAAAGCATGGGATTACCATATTTGGATTACTAGACTATGAGGGCATTGTCCGGTATTAAACTACAAGGTATATCGCTGTCATTTGTACTAGCTGACGACTTCAATAGGGTAGGCCATGGAAAGTATAAAAAAACCGAAACGAAATACAGATATGTATTTTAATCAGATTGTAATGTTATGTTATGATCTTTCTAGGTGAACCTATTTATAGCCAAGCTGCAGGAATCTTCAGTGGGTATAACAGCCATGGATATTCTGTTGGTCAAAAAAGGAACTTTGCTCACGGTAAGAAAACAGTTTCCTTACTTTATCACAGTTAATGACAGGGCGTTAAGTGGGGGGGGGGGGCTTTAATGTCCACTCGACACAAACTAGGTCATTTCGGGTGTAGCATGGTTCAGTTTTATTTCCATAATTCGCTTGTGCGTGTTGGACTACAGCTGTTGGAAGACCCGGAGAAAACCCACGAAGTTGGACAGGTGACCCTACTAATCGTAATGGGGCTGCCGCACTGAGTTAAAAGAATATTCTTGTAGAATTGTATCACTGATTTGATTACTAGGAAGACTATCTTTAGGGGGTAGTGGTGTCCACGTTGGAGTTGGTGGGGGTGTTCGGGCTATCTGGTTGTGTTTGGGAGAGTTATCTCCCGGTGCGGCAAAAATATTTTAAGAATTCGCTGTGGCAGTGGTGATCTCTGACTCAAAATCTTTACTATTAAAACGGTGTATGCTTCATGATAATACAATATATATGCTTTATATTTTTCAGCTGTTCGGTGTTTTCTTAACATATTTGTTTGTTGTCATCCAATTTTCTCTCTGAGTGTGAATGAAGCCCGATCGACTGGAACAGGAAAGCGCTGTGACTGACACCAGCACATTCTACTGTTTTTAAAGAACTCTTAAAACTATTCTTCATTTTCTTTTTTTTTGGGGGGGGGGGGGGGGAGGGGATTTTACGACTATCTGATATTCACAAAGCATTCTCGGTCTTCAGTTAAGAATATACTCAACTTTCAATTACTGTATGAGAAATATCTTTGATCCAGAAACACAAAACTTTGCACATAGTTTCTTATTGATGTATTTGATACATTAAAACAGCAACAAGTTTATGAAGGGCTATATTTTAGTTACAATAAGATGACCAATGTTGGGTAAATTCTTAACTTAAGCCTCAAAATGCTTTGTCAACACGGGACTGGGGTATTTGTTGGCACCAGATTCGATATTGTGCGCATGTGACCGGAAGTTATAGGCCAGTAACACATGATTGAAATACCTGCTCAAAACCAGTTCTTAGAGCCATCCACTACTGTGGCTTGAGGCACGACGTGTGACATCAGTAATGGAAACATTTCTAGGGACAGTGGCTCGCCGTCTTAGAACATGTGCCCAGTTCTCGATGGTTGCTGTGGACTGGATGGTCAAGACTAATGAAAAGAGGCGTGTCGAAAGGGCATTGCTTTCCAAGGATGGAAAGTTTTACACGTATCTAATGCCCCCGTCAGACCGGGGTGATCACCTTACTGCGCTCTGAACCCGAACGGCGGCCAGGAAATGCACAAGGTCGCCGGCAAGCGTGAACACAACGCGGAAAAATGTCCCCAAATTACAAACTTAAAAAAGTCGCGTTCTTACTGCCACCAGTGCGATTATATCCCATTCTCACGACGGGCTCGTCACGATCTTTAAACCATAGCTATGATGTCATCCTTTGTTCTTTTAATCCATTATAATGAGGAATGGATTGTTGTCTAAAACTTACAGTCCATTATTAATGAAAACAATCCATTATTAATGGAAACAATCCATTATTAATGGAAACAATCCATTATTAATTAAAACAGTCCATTATTTTAAGACATTGTCCATTATTAATGAAAAATACATTAATAATAAAGTGTTGTCATTATATATTAAGCAACTGAAAATAAATCAAAACACTTTATCCATTTATTACTAATTTCCCTTTCAACATTTACAAAAATTGATATTTCCGAAGATTGGATGTTAATTTCCCTGGAATCACCGGGCACTTTTGAATTATTTTGTTTTGGACTTTGTAGTTGACACAATTTTGGACACTTTTCAGCTACTAAAATGTTACATAAGTCTGATACTTCATTGTCACTTGTCCTTTTATATGCACAAGGTCCAGTTTTTTCCACGTTGAACTGTTCGTGTACTCCTGCAGCAAACAAACGTGTATCTGCGTTGCGTTTTATTGTCTGCTGTAATAAATGAATTCGAATAGGCGAGTCACCATACCATATAGATTAGAATCTGGTAAAAAATAACACCAGTCGGTCTGAAAATAGAAATAATCTCGTTTTTAACATGATTTTCTAAATCATCACCAGTCAGATTGAAAGAATGGGTTGTTTTGTTTCTGTTGTTTAACATGCAATACAATCTGTTTAATTTATTTTATGAAGAGTTGATTTTATGACCCATTTAATCATTGGCCAAACAAATTGATTCTGAATTTAGAATAATTGTAATGTGTACATATTCATCAAATGACTTTAGACTGGGTAAGAAATAGAGAAATAAAAAAACATATAGTAGTAGCCTACCATACACTCATAAATGTTTTCCTAAACATATATGGATTTTGCAGGTTTTGATACGCTCTAGTGACCTTAGGTTGTGTTCTGCGTTGGTTAAAGCCACCCCCATCGGTTTTTGACACATCTTCACAGTTGTATGTATTTCCTCCCCTTTATATATTCCACTTTAGAGTCAGGGTTTGTATCCACATCCGATATATGAGAATAAATATTTTACCCTATATTAAATTTTGGATGATCAATCCTTGGATTTGCATTGTCCTCCATATCCAACATGTCACTCCATACATTGTCAGTACGCCATTATTCTTGTCATAAATAGGAATAATTTTGGACTGGGTAATATATATATCCTCTCCACTGGAAGACATGACTGTATTGATATCCTTGTTTGTATTAATTAATTGTTAACAAAACAGTCACGTGACCTGTGGTGTCGGTTTAAGTAACTGTCCAATATTTTGGGGGTGTTACAAGACACTATTGTTTTAAGATGTCTATTATTTAAGACAAAGAGTGACTATGGTTTAAGTTAGATAATAGCCTCAGACTGTCCATTATGTAAATAGAAAGAAAAAGTTGTTCTTTCTATTTACATAAAGGACAGTCTACGGCCATTATCCATTACATAAGCTTGGCAACGGCGGTCATCGCGAACCCGCGGCGCTCTATCCACACGTCTTCAACGTGTACCTTGACTGCACGTGCGTTTCCACCACGTGATCACGGCGACTATATAAGCTGGTTAGATTTTTTTTTAGAAATTTCAAGATGACCATTGAATCGCCCGTTCTAAAAGCAAGTCGAACATGAAAAGCATCGTCGCCATAGGCGAGTACTGCAAGCTTGGTCACCGCGCCATGATCGCCATCACAACGCCATAAGAACTCCAAATGCTTGGTGGGATTGCGGCCGACACGCGAGGGTTGTGGTGAAGATGTTGCAAATGTTACAATTTTCGCAATGAGAGGGAGAGAGAGATGTGGTTTAACGTCCACTGGGTCATTTCAGGACTAACATATGGTTTCAATTTTATTTCAATGATTCGCTTGCGCGTAGGGGTCTTTAAAAGTGGGAGGAAACCGGAGTGCCCGGAGGATACCCACGAGGTTGAGAAGGCGCCCCATCTCCATGCCACATACGCTCACACCAGGGCTCGAAACCACAGCCGCAAGCCAGAGGTGACCGGCCAGCTAGAGGTCGAAGCGCGGCACTCCAGACCACTAGGCCATCCCATCCCCCACATTATATTACAGATTTTACCGCAAGCTGATATGGTATTAAAATAGTATATACTTCAACGCATCACATATGCTTGGGGTTCGAGTTCAAAGAATTTAAACCATTATTTATTTCTTGGCCGTTTCGGGTGTTGTCTGGCGGCGGTAACGATGGCTCTGTGAGTACGACGCTGGCTCGCTAACAGTGGATTCTATTGTGGCGTTGACCGAGTCAGTTTCTCGCGATGATTCAGTCCGTTTTGGACCGGAAGTGAAAAGGTCAAGGTCAAATGAAAAATGCTGTTTATAAATGCCTTCACAACGCGAGCGAGATAGAGACAGGAGTGGGGGGGGACATAACGTCCACTCAACACAAACTAGATCATGTTCAAACTGACACATGGTATAATTATATTATAATTCCCATGCGCATCGGGCCCACGGAAGAAGCTGAATTAAACATTCATAAGATCCTTGCATTCAATCAAAATGTGCTTAACTGACGAAGAGCACGACTATCGCTTTAAGATGGAAACGTGAGTTAAAATGGCATGACTAATACAAAGGTGTGGTTGGGTTAAACACACTGGAATGACAAAAATTGTCAACAAGGCAACAATGATGTTGATAGGTTGACAATGTACCCCATCGAAATCCCAACATAAAGAGATAACACATTTATAATTTTCCCAGGTATCCAGCGATAAATTAAAGAAATAACACATTTATTGTTCTCAAAAGTATCGAACGATACCACAGTAACAAGCTTACTGCACGCAGCAATCTGTCTACACCATACCTCGAGAATACATCACTGCCCTAAATGCCGTCCATTTAAAACGCCCACGTTATCGTTTTTGGATGGGACTGGTACTATGCTCCCTATACCCGAAGCACATGGTTTATGTAACCACATATGTCAAGTTAGCAAACCCCGATAAAAGCGATATATAATATGTGATAGTGGGAAATATTGCAATACAGTCTTTCTCATTGTAAACTGCCTTTAGAGTTTCAATTTGTTTATCTTTCAAAACAAAGCTAGATACGCCATATTGAATAATTAGTAGAATATTTCGAAATTCGGCTCTGATCCGTTTTACATTTTTCATAAACACAACGGCTAAGTGAAAATTGATTTTTCAATGAAGACGAAAATAGAAGATAAATAAATACTTCTAAAAATTTCTAAAAGCATACTCAGTGTTTTTCACCAGAAACGTCGATTTAGAAAGTGTCGGTTAATTGGGTTAGGGCCTGTTCTCGGGCTGGAGCTAGCTGAAGACAGACAGCCTAAGTTGGGATGAGTAACAAGTCTGCATTTCCAAATTTTATTTCACCACTGTGGAGAACGGAATAAGTATGCTCTCGCCCTTGTGTTTCACATTAAAGATACGTCCCCGTGTACATACAGGGTGATTTTAGGATGTATTTGGACTAAAATCATATTCAAACTAATTAATCTATCAAAATTTTGCTTCAAATCCTTCTCAAAACAAAGGTTTACGTGAGGGAATACCCCTGTTATAAAAAAACGTATTAAAAAGGGGTCGTGTTTGTGTCACGTGACATAGCTGAAGAGCTACCTAGCAACGGTTGCGAAGTCGGAGGAGAATTCATTGCACACACAAGACGATGTTGTCGCTATCCATTTATCGCAAATATTGAATCCTATTTAAATTCTCGGATTATCTACTGTCCATTTCCATGATTTTTATCTCAGAAAGTGTTATAAGTCTAACTTTTCATAAAGTCTATCTAGCGCCTAATCTCCACGCGCAACCTTTGACGTCACCCAAGCAACCATTCCTAATCGTCGGGCTGCCGATTAGGGAAACCCTTACATTTTTGTCATGTATGCGTTCCATGTATGTTTTATAGGAATCCAGTATTTTTGTAGTAAGATTGGATGTTTCGTTCTTCAATATATACCGAAAATGCCCTACTTTTATTGCAAATAACCACCCGATAAATACTTTTCTAGGAACTTATCTTTAACGGTGTAGGTTTCGTCCACATACGCCTATACAGTTGGACGGATCTGATCACACGGAGAATTGGATAACAACGAAGAAGTAAGTTAAGTAAACTCCAAACAGCTGAAAAAGAAGCAAAATTTCGTTAAACAGGAGTTATCCTTATTCAAAATAAATTTTAAACCGTAGAGAACAATTATTGGTAGTTATTCTGAGAACAATTGGAAAACATTCCGTTCTTTCTTGAGTTGCTTCCCTTATTGTTCGTTTTTATTTCATTTTGATTGAAGTCTGTATATCCACAGATCCGGGACTGTACAGTGCAGAGGATGCTTACGGCTAGCCCCCGATTCATCTACTTGCTCTGACATATGCGTTTGTTGTTAGTGACCTCTGTATATTGTGTCTTGTCCATAGATTTGTCTTGGGTAATTGTTTTCACGGGTGCTGTCATTACTGTCACGTGACGATTTGACGCTATGCGTGCTAAACTCGACTATAATATCTGACTGTGTGTCATAAATTCTTAGTTCGGTTGTAACTAGTTCGCAGCACACAAAAAAAGTTCTTTGCTACAAAGGAAATAGACGCCCGTTATTACTGAAACACAGCAAAAGTGGTTATGGCAACAACCTAGGCCTGTAACTGTTATACAGAATAGTAGGCCTTTAACTCCGAATTCAGCAGAACTTTTCATAAAATAACGTGTAAACTTAAAACCTTGAACTGAATGAATTACAGTAGAATCTGCATTAAGCAGCCACCCATGGGAATTTTTACAATTGGCCGCTTAACGGGAGTGGCCTCTTAATAAAATTTCGTGTTTTTTTTGTGCTGATATCAATTAGTATTACGCTTGGGTGCACTTGCATCGGTAAATTTGGCCGTCGCTGAATCTCGGACATAACTTCCGTAAACTTGTCATTTTGTCCCAACCTTCAATACTACGATTTATAATTGTGATGCATTCGATAATATTTATCCATTTTTGTAAAATCTCAGGGGTTTTTTTGCTGACATCAATTAATATTACGCTTGAATGCATTGAAAGCAAACACCAATACTTCACTTGCATCGGTAAATTTGTCCGTCGCTGAATCTCGGACATAACTTATGTAAACTTGTCATTTTGTACCAACCTTCAATACTACTGTCTATCATTGTGATGCATTCGATAATATTTATCCATTTTTGTGAAGAAAATCGATGAATTAATTTTATTTTATCAAATAAGCACATGAACCAAAAAACATCGCTGATTTTGCTACCGATTTACAGGGGGTGTAACTCTGTAATATTATAGGTGGCGCTAAAAACGTCTATTTAACAACATAGCGGCTTTTAGTTGGTACTTTCAGTTTATTCAATAGGTATCAAATAATGTTCCGTTACGTGTGAAAACAATGATCAGGTTAGTCGTTTAATAAAACAAAAGATTAATTAACAGATAATCCCGGGTTAATTGTTATTTTCACATTTCTTTTTACCTGATCAGTGGGAGTCCAGTTAATTGATTACTACTCACGGGATCAGCGGGGGTGTTACGAAGAACGACAAGATGGTATCATTCAACAATGGCCGTTGAATGGGCGATGTTTTGTTAAATTTATTAGCAAAATAGTGACCGCTGGCCGCGTTAGAGGAGTGGCCGTTGAATAAAGAGATGAAACAATAGAATTTTTACGGGGGGAATTTATTGTGACCGCTTACAAGGAGATGTCGCTGAATAGGAGTGGCTGCTCATACGGATTCTACTGTATACTCAATTCGAAAGGCTAATTCATACCTCGATTAACGAAAAAAAGAGTGGGAGAGAGAGAGGTGGGGGGAGGAAGATGAGGTTTAACGTCCACTCGACACAAACTAGGTCATTTGCGACTAACATGATACAATTTTATTACAATAATTCGCTGACATTCACACAACAGATAAACCTATAATGGCACATCGACATCCTTCAGGACCGCGCTGATTTTTGAAATTTTCAACATATTCATTTTTCATGATCTATTTCTGAACTAGTTTGTCAAAAACGGACCAAGGTTGTTCTATTTGAATTTTACATAATACATCTTCAATTAATCTAAAGAATGTTAAATATTACCTTATTTTTTTTTTTTAACTTTCTTTATTATTTAATTATTTTTTTTTTTTTTTTTTTTTTGCAGTCTTATTGTATTACATCGTAATTACCCGAACCTTTCAAATGTAATATATGTGTTTTCAATTATTCATTCGGGTTAAAAATATAAAAGTTTTCATACCGTGAGTATGGTGCCTTTCTTAATTACCAGAATATCCATGGCTGTTATACCCACTGATGATTCCTGAAGCTTGGCTATAAATAGGTTTACCTGGGATGAAAAATAACAGTGGATAGGACCATGGACAAACGTGGCAACTATCCAAGAAATTTAGTTTGCACACAAAATTTAGACCATATATAAAGTGAAATGAATTTAAATTTAAATAATTGAGCGGATTTAAAGCCAACTTCAAATTAAAGATACATTAAGGAGATAAGATAAAGAATTGACAGTTCTCACTATAATAGTGAAAAACTAGATAGTGTAAAGGTAATTTGCTGTAAATTTCAGTCAAATTGATCCACTATGAGCTGATGAAATTTCCGCGTAGCTTCGTAGCGTCGGTCATCATTACTAACATCATGAAAATAAACAGCCTAGTCCACTTTTTCTTATTTAATTTCAATGGCCGTTCAGCGGCATATAGGAATCTAATCCAGCTAACATCGGATGCTAGCTTGACGTCGATAGTTTATTATGGTCTGGATAAGTTAATTAATGTCTAATTGATAATTTAGATAATGTTTAATAGCACGTCAGTACCAGCCGGGCTATATTGGGCCAATCTTTTGATAAAATAGTTTAATGATATCTCAAAAGGTTCTATTTTTATGCTTAAATATAAAACCAAAAGTCACAGTTTTTAAGTTTAACAAGAAGAAATATCACGAATTTAAAGCATACGAATATTACGAATAAATAGACGATAGAGGATATAAATACAATTTAAGCTTTGAAACACAATCTGATTAAAATACAGATCTATATTTCGTTTCGTTTTTATTATACTTTCGATGGCTCACTACATGCAGATCTGACCAGTTGTACACAGACGTCGCGTCAGTGGTCATGCGAGAGACCTTTGACCCTATGACGTTGGACATTGATTAATCAGCGTTGAGGTTTCTATGGTTTTACCCGCAGTTCCATGCAGAGCATGCCAAGAACTCGCCGTAACGTACCGTTTCATTGGCCAATTCTCCACATCAACTAGAACGCCTGTTCGAGATCCTAGTGTTGTGAAGACAAGTACTGTGCTGTGAAGGCAAGTATATAAAACGAAATTTTGAATTATAAAAAACGAAACAAAATGAGAAACCGGTCTATTTGGACCTAAACCCGGTTAGGCGAACAAGTGAAGTAATAATTTATCTGGTGCCCCTAAAGACAATTCCATGGGGCTCTTGCTTCTTAATGTAAATATGACATTGCATAGTATGATCAGGGAGCGATGCAAAACAACTTCATCTCTCTTATTGTTTCTTTTTGAACAGCCTCCTAAGAGAGGGTTGCTGTAATAATGGAGCATCTAAAGCCGACTCTCAACTAAGTCAGCTCGTTCGGTCGTTTCTGGGGTTTAACGTCCACTTCCACCTAGAGTGATATCGTAGACAAATTGTTTCTTAAGAAACTAGCCTGTACCAGGGCTGGGTTGGCTTTTTGGGTAAGACATAGTATCTTTACAGGTTAACAGCCATAATTGGTCTCATCCGGGGGAGAGTCTCTGTTTTTTTAGACAAGGAAATCTAAGACTGACATGCGGACGCAGTCTGGTCCACTTTGCCATACCAAGTTAGCTTGATCATTCCCCTTAAGTATCAACATGGCTGACGGGCAGCAAACGACGCTTAAACTCGAGTAATATTAGCACACAGTGCACACAGTACATGTGGTTGAAAGGAATGCATGGACCTTCCTGTTTACCAATAGTTTATTATTAGGCACACCAAGAGAATATATTATCTTATGAAATTAAGTAAAAGAATCGTTACCTCCAGCATGTCTTTTATCGTGGCCTGATCACCTCTAATTCTATATAAATAGGGTAATGGTTTATGAACCTGAATTTAAAAAAAACCAAGCGGTTATCATGTAAGCCGATGTTGTGCTACAAGCTACAAACACGGTTTTGAGTACAACCAGGTGCCATAATCCAATAAGTGCCAATCCTACATGTGCGAATATCCAAAGGAATCAAGATCTTTGTGATATAAACGTAATATCTGCTAAGTTTCATCACAATTAGATAAGTTTCGATGTCTAAACTGCCCACATTTTTCGTTTAACCAGGGGCCGTAATCCACGAAGTTACGCCCCGATAAGTTGTTTAAGTGGCATTAAGTAACTGGATGAGGATAACACATGACACTGACACAATTATAGCGAATACAAGTTACTTAAAGAATTTATTTCAGCGACGTTTCGTGCTGTGGTTGTCATTTTTTGCTGAAATAAATTCTTTAAGTAACTTGTATTCCATATAATTGTGTCATGTGTTACGCCCCGATACATACGAATATAGGATATTAACTTATATTTCAAGTTTCGTCTTAGTTTCGTCTAATTCGGATAAAACCTGTAGCATGTAGAGTGCCCACTTACAAAATGTGAAGGGACGGCGACGGCAGTATATGTTCACATAAAAATGTGGTCGTATAAAAAAATAGAGGTTATGCCTGGCAACGGTCACATCATGGAGGAGCCTCCATAAAACCAAAAACATCTTATCAATTGACTCATATATTCATAATAGCTGGTTTACCATTCGGACAAATTGCCCGGATGGTAGCAAAATACAGATTATCAGTTCACATAAAATAATAACAAGCCAACAGTGAGGCTGATGTCACCCGTCGAAATTCCAAAATAAATAGATGACACGTATTAATTAATCGAACATTTATTTTTTTTTCAAAAGTATGAAGCAATCAAATTATGCACTAAGTTTCATCACTCTCGGTCAGATAGAATCAAAGCATCGACCAATGAAATTGATCAGCTCGGCTTAGCTTCAGTTCGAATTGTTAATCATTGAAATCAGTCAAGACATTCACCTAATGAACATCTACACCAAGTTTAAACATTCTACCTCAATTAAAAGCAGAGTTGTTGTGTTCCAAAGTCTTGACAGATCAAATTGTACATCGCTCCTAAGCCTAAGCAGAAAATTCGCACTATCAAACTTTGTCAAGTTAATGATATAATAAATCTATATTATGAGTTTCATCACTCTCACTTCATTATAACCAAAGCATCAACCAATCAAATTGCTGATCTTTATTTACTGTAAGCAGAAACTGATCAATATCGAACTCCATTAAGGCATTCACCTAAAGAATGCCTAAACCAAGTATAAACATTCTAGCTCAGTTTGATGGAGAGTTTTTGAGTTCCAAAGTTTCAGCCAATCAAATTGCTTATCGCTCTGATTACCCTGAGCAGAAAATGCTCATTATCGAACTTAACCAAGGCATTGATGTAATGAAACTATACAAGTTTCATCAATCTCACTGAATTTAAACTAAAGTTATCGTGCCCCAAAGCATCAACCAATCAAATTGCATATCTCGGCTTACCCTAAAAAATGCTCATCTTCGAACTCAATCAAGGTATCGACCTAATAAACACCTACACCAAGTTTGAACATTCTAGCTCAATTAGGAGAAGAGTTATTGTGTCCCAAAAAGTGTGACGGACAAACAGACTGACAGACGAACCCATTTTAATAGTCCACCACTTTCTTCGAAAGAACAAAAATAAAATAAAAATAATACAATATGGTGATTTCAGCTTAGGGTGATTCTGTGTGTATTTTATGACCTCTAATAGTAAGTGCAGGAGGACCGCACTACATGCAAAACAAAAATGTACACGATAAACTTACGGACAAGACGTAAAATAGACATTGCAAAAAATAAACAAATTAGGTTGGCTATTGAATCATATTGGAGACCCCTGTAAGAGCGAACAAAAACTATGCTGGCCACCCTGACTCATGGGAAGGGATTGGGAAATTCACGATAGTAGTCACCATTCCATATTACACTGCCTATGCCGCATCTGTTGTTCATGTGAGGGGGACAATGTTGGTGTAAATTATACCCAAGGTTGGGGGCCAATGAATCCATTAAAATCAACTTCAAATTACCTGTTCGTGAAGATTAGCAGCAATTACGGACAAGGCTACTAGCCTGTGAATACTCAGTATAGCAATGATTGAAATCATAGTTATCAGATAGACATCCACAACTGCTGTCTTGGTTACAGAATATCCTATGCACAAGAGTACTATAATACTCAATAAGTATGAAGTTGCCACGACGTATTTGAAGTCTTGATTGAGCAGATCAACCATGTCACACAGGTCCATGTGAAGTCGCCTGTATATGTGAATTTTGACAGGAAATCTTGTCGAGGTAGTTACAAGTTCTTTTATCTTCTCACTCAGTGAACCATATTGAAAAGCTAAACATTTTGTGACGATGGCAAAGAATGGTGCCAAGGACACCCACACCCCTGCATTATAACACCACAGAGTAGCAGTTAGGCCGACTGATAGTGGCGAATCACCAAACGGCCCAACTGTTGCTTGGACGAGTTCATTTCTATTCTGTACACTGACAAGAAAACCAGCTGATGTTCCGATGTGTACTAAACACAGCACAACGATCACTACACGATGTGTCCTTTTGAGTCTGTATAATAATTTTTCCTGGTTGGACCCCAGGGAAGCAGCTTGCTTGGAAATTTCAATCCATTGCGTTAGAAATGAATGGAACCTATCCTTGTATTTAAACATTCTGAACAGGACGGTGCCATCAACCGCAGTTTGTAGTGCGAAACACAAGATTGACATCCTATATAGCAATGATTTAGATATGAAAGGTTTCACTATGAACAGATCCACGATGTATCGTCCCACTTGAAACCACAACAACGTCAAACATATAACTTGGTACATAGTATAGATGCTTCGTTTTAATCGAAGCTTGTTTTCCACTGATGTTGAATCCACTGTGAGATCCACTACTCTCGTTCGTTCCTCTGGACATCTGTAAATTCCAAGAAATGTCATGATTCGAAAATACGGTCTGAGTGGAACTCTTATATCACAATGATTATGGTTGATATTATTGTTAACGGTAAACATTTTTTGGGGGTCGGTTCAACTCAAAATTCTGAAATTTAATGAAATGGGGTTTTAATGTCCGATAATCCGCACAAACCGGGTTAACGAAGGCGGAGATTCGATTCCACTTCACAATAACATTGTAGATTACAATCTTTTTTATGGTTCAAAATGTCATTTTACTTGTATTTACTAGTTGTAACCCGCCTTCTGGATGATGTGATGGATTATCCGATGGAACAGTCTTTTACGGTGAGTTTTTGGCGTGAGGTGTACGGAACTATGATTAACCAACTAGGAACATCAATGCTGATTGGTTAATCAAATGTGGGACGTCATAGGGTCAAAAGCCTCTGACGCGATCTTCCACTACAGCCGTTCAGATCTTCAGGCAGTGTTCGTTAAAGACTTAACGAAGTATAGACCTCTATACCAATCAGATTATATTCATCTGAGTTTAAATCGGAGTGTATGTACAATCCAACCGGAAGCGCTACAACCGAAACCCACCGTTTAATTAGACAATCATTCTTATACTTTACAACAATTTCAACTCACTAAATGTTCCAAACAATACGCCTTTTTTTATAAATAAGCTAGATTTGTCATATTCTGTCGTACATTTATGTATAAAAAAATGTAAATAGAACACAGATAAAACTTGTCAAACAGATTGCTATTCGATAATGCTTCGAAACAATTTAACTTACTAAATTATGCGAGCAATTCGCCTTTTTAAATAAGATGGATTTGTCACATCCCGCGGTAACAAACTGCATTTCTGTAAAGATAAAATCCAAACCGATTGATCGGTAAATCACAGATATATTTGGTGAAGCGTCGAAGCAATTTAACTAAGTGTCCTAAACAATTCACCTATTTATATATAGGCAACATCAGTCACATCATGCTGTAACGAACTATACTTGTAGCATAACGCACATGAATCATACACAACCGTGAAATCTGAAAATTATGTAAAATTGATAATGCTTGGAAGCAATTCAACTAAGTGAATTCTCTAAACAATTAACCTATTACTAAATAAATTGGAGTTGTCACACGAACTACATTTGTGTTTATTTGACAATAATGGGTATTTAAATATTGGCATATTTAGATAATCTGTGGATAACACCTAGCAACGCGATTAATGATCATTATCTCATTTGATATGTAGTGTTGTATTCATATTTAAAATTATTGGGTAGACGATCGATAATTGATTCGCCAGGCGGTGTTTACACGATAAAACTAACAATGGCATCCGACAAATAGTTGGAGAGAAAGAGAGAAATGGGGTCTAACGTCCATTTGACACAAACTAGGTCATTTCGGGACAAACATATTGTTTAATTTTATTTCAATAATTCGCTTGCGCGTAGGGGTCCCGGCGAAAACCCACGAGTTTGGACAGGCAACGCTAGGCACAACCGGGGATTTTCGGCAGTTGACTCAATGCACAATTAATGGTTGGATGGATAGGACCGAGTATCTAATAACTCTGTATAGGAAACATGAACTTCAGTGCAACCCGTTGCACCAAAACATAATGAAAACGGGGATAAGAACTGTGTCAAAAAAATGTATTGCTGCGAGTTTTAGGAAATGGATACGGGTATTAATAATATTTCAATTAGTTAATTTGTGCAGTGCACACATACTTCAGCTGCGGTAACTGTTTAATAGCGTTGATTTTTACAATAACTTTTATGCAAGTGAGATCGTGATCTTATCTTGTCTTGGCCGATGTGACGCAACGCAACTCTTGAGTTATTTCACTCGGCAAAACTCGTCAGATTTCGTAACCTCCGGAACCTACATCTAACCTCGGCTGTATGACGAATTCCGCCATATTGGAACTACTCTAATGGTCCCGGATGAAACATGGCTGCGCCCATACCGAACACAAATTGACGACCTATTTGGCTTGCGACCTATTCGACCGATCCAGCTGTAAGATAATGACGAAATTACTTCTATCCTGAGCTAAAGGAATAGATAAAAATAATATATTCTACTTTTGTAGAAGTTTTCCTGTAAAAGTAAACCGGTAGCCGCATCGCAAATGTAGGCGTAGGTACATTTCACTTACTGTCATACAGCCGAGACTAGATGTAGGTTCCGAAATCTGTCGAGATTTGCCGAGTGGAGTTATTTGTCTCACATTGTTACCTAATAATAATAAGAGGTTTTTAACACATAATGTTTCCAAGAGATAATGATGATTATGCTTCTTGAGTTTCTGGTTTATATCTTAATTTTGTTTACCAGAGATTTGATTAGCGTGCATTCTAAAATATTTAATCCGTTTCTAATGGAGAGGATTATAACCCAGACCATAACATGTTTTAATAACCCACGTTTTAACTGGACACGAGGGATTATCAATTTAAAAGCAATCTAATGGCTTAAATTGGAATTAAATTAAATAATTGTTAGTGTACAACACGTATATTTTTGTTGCACACTATAACACAAATGAAATGGGTTTTAACGCCCTGCTGTTCTGCTCGTAACCTGGGCTAATGAAGACGGGCATACGCCATACAGTATGCTATGAGGGAAATTCTACCCGGGCACGGCGCTACGGCCAACTCTTATATCGAATTCAAACTGCAAGGGATGTTTTACGTGCACGTCGATGTGTACACAGGATCTCGGTTTTTCGTTCCATCCGAAGGACTAGGCAGCTGCCATTGTCAAGCCCTCCGTCCTGCATCACTGACAAGGGGAAACCATGCTAAATATAATATAATAGCCCGTAGTGTATTAGATCTAACATTATCAATAAGCATGTGGTTCGTCTGTTTAAATATATTTCTGCATGTGGTCGAGAGCGAGGCATACGCAATGTCGTAAGCTCGCTCGACGCCATGATTATCTATATACAGTAGAATGCATGTTAAAGTCACCTTTGCTCATCCATTTGGGCTATGCCCACAAGTAACTGCAAAAGTTTCATTGAAAACGTATTCTACATCAACCCACTGATGTGTTTTTAGGTTTTTTCTTTTCTTTGGTTTGTTTTAGGGTTTTTTTTTTGTTGTTTTTCCTCTTATCCTAAATAGCATTATGTTTTATATCTATAGGTCTATGGTATTTAGTACATTTGTCATATATTTACGGTTACAGAGTGTGTATTTTTTTAATTCTTTACTTTTGTTTCGTGTTCATGTATGTATACTTTTAACTGTACAATATAACTTTTTTTTATTATTGATATTGAATGTAAAACGTAAAAGTTTGCAATGTCGATTTCCCTGGGTTTTTGAAACATAAACGATCTTTCTTCTAAGGTAAATGATCCCAAACTTTGCTCTGACCTGTATAATTTCATCAAACATTTAGACATTATTTGCTTCCCAGAATCCTGGACAACTGTAGAGCAAGAATAAGGCGATCACTTAAAAGATTTATTTGAAGGTTTAAAGTTTTTATATTTAGTCGAAAGAGTGACAATGTCTCTCAAACATGGTTTTCTCGTGTTGGATGTGCTATAAATATTTAATCCAAACTATGCGATAGTGTCCCCAATATAGGACAAAAGACAATATGATCCTCTTTGGTGAATTGGAGCCAAGGTAGAATTATTTTAGGTGGTGATTTCAATTCCAGAAGGCATGTTTAAAGTGATGTTTATTTTCCTGATTCTGATAATTGTAACATAAATATTGCATATCCACAGTAGCTTAACGACATACCTGATGATGAATTTTTAAGTTAGGAACAGCCAAGACCTGAAAGTTAATACCTGAGGTAGAGAACTTATTCAGATTTGTAACAACACAGACGTCTGTATTCTTAATGGCAGGTGTATTGGAGATATTCTTGGTTCGTACACTTGTATAAACTACAATGGTCAGAGTACTGTGGACTACATTCTTATCAGCCTCTCTCTCTCTCTATTTGATGATGTCCAATTATTTAAAGTGTCCCCGTTAAGCTACATGACGAACCACTGCTTAATTGGGTGCAATATTGTTGGTACATGTACTCCATATCATAATACATGTAAGATCCCCCCAGAGCCCTAAACCGCCCTTAGCCCAATCTCATCTTATCGCTTATAAAACCGATAATACTACTAGAAATAAACTTAAACTAAGGTACTTCATTTACAAAACAGATTCGGATATCTCTTTTCTAAAAGAACTACAAAAACTCTCAACAAAAGCTAAGCTAAATGATTTTCTAATGACCCTTTATACCAATCTGTTTCACAGAGATTATGCGACGGGCGTCTTTTATCTCTGTCCAAGATGACTGACCTTTAATAGTAAGTGCAGGTCAGACCACTATAGTTCTACAGGTGACGTCACATCATAATTGACAGTGACACAGGCGTTGTTAGGGCGATGCTAATTGTAGGGAGGCAATGGCCCGAGAAATCCCTCTCTGGCCATTACTGGAATAGCGTCTGTTTCTTGAACTTATGCGGGAGTGTGTCTATTCTTTCAATGAAAGCTATCACTTAAGTACAGCAACATGACAGTCCTTCGTTTAATCTGGGTCTTCCCTAAAACTTTGGACAGTGATTTAAGGTATTAAAAACGGTGAAAGTATGTTCGTTTCCAAACAGTATTGTTTACATTTCATTCGACTTGATAGCCTCGTTTGCCACACAATTAGTTTTACTGCTGTATTCTGCTATGCACGGGTTAATTAGGCATAATAAAATCGTGAGCCATGACGTAACGTTATGTAAACATATTTGGTCCAATATTGGCACTCGTTTTAAATGTAAAGCTTTTGTAGGGCAGCTAGTGATTGATTGGTAGACGGACTACTGACCAATCAAAATTTAAAACAACAATATCCACTCATAATAGCAGTGTGTAGTAGGATTACCTCTAATCAAACGCAACACTGCGCGGCGTATGAGGGAGGTTAGACCTAATATTCCCCAAAATTCTCATTTATAGAAAGTGGCCATTTTGGTCTCCGGAAACATCCGAACCTCTCCAACCGGACTACAATTAGCATGTCCCGCATTGTTTACATCAAACGTAGTAATATGAACTGGTACGGGCGGAATTATATTTTTTACCCATTTTACACCTCCGCGTACTTCTGTACCTATTTATGCTAAATATGGAATACTTTTTTATCCAGA
Source organism: Patella ulyssiponensis (assembly GCA_963678685.1). Taxonomy (NCBI): domain Eukaryota; kingdom Metazoa; phylum Mollusca; class Gastropoda; family Patellidae; genus Patella; species Patella ulyssiponensis. The sequence goes on along the minus strand of OY783232.1, from coordinate 55,399,681 downwards.
TATATTTCAAATACATTTATTTATTTTTCTTATACTTCAAAATCATGTTCTAGAATTTAATTGTCAGAGTAAAAAAGTTAATATGCCTGACTCCTTAAGTCTCGTCGATGTCATCCACATCAGTGATTGTAGCGACCAAGCGAATATTAACTGCTGACCAGTGTGCAAAATAGTATCCAGGAAGCGACTACAGACTTATCCAATATCTTAATAGATAATACTAGAGCCTGTGCTAGATTTGTGGTGGTTAAGAAAAAGAAACATAAGTGGTTTGATAAGGATTGTCGGAAGTTCAAAAGAGAAATCATAGAAGCCCATCATAAGTTTAATCATAATGTAAACAATAGGCATTTCAGGGAAATTTATTTTAACAGAAAGAAATTATCTTACTGCGTTCGTATTTAAAGAAGATCTCATCATAACTATAAATGTAAACCAGAACTAAACTATGCAAGGCATGTCGACTTGGCTTCCCTGCATTATTCTCAGTTAATACAATTTTGAAAAGAACTATGATAATGAAATCCAAGCATTATTTCTTTAAGCGATACATTCGCAGATTTAAAACAGCACCAATGTTTGCAATCATTCTATTCCTGTGGAAGCTTATTTTGAAATTGATGATAAGACTCTTTGGAGATTCTCTATGTCTTCAACACTTAAACAGTTATTTCCTTTGTTAGCTTCAATTTTGAATGTTTACATTTTACGTGTGATTTGTCACATGGTGGTTTATCCTTGGAACCAATAGAGGTCAGAAGTAAGACCGTCCATGTCGAAAACAAGTAGATGCCGTTTGTCGAGACAAGTTCGTGAAAGTTGAACTAGTTGCTTTGGGTTGTAAGAAACGCTCAGGACGACCATTTTCAGTTGCCGATGAGCCAGTTGGCGACACGCTTGTTGCTCCCAGTCGTTAAAGCGTCGGTGTTTCCTGTTGAAACGTCAGGTACTCCCAGTTGTATAAGGTCGATATAAGCACCGCTTTAATTGCACCCGGTTTCCGAAACGCCGTGTGACCTTAGTCATGAGGTTTATATACACACCAATTCACTGGTTCTCAGTTGTAATTAGGTCGATATTAAAAATCACGTTAGTTGATCTTAGTGTTATTGTCGATATAAGAACCCCCTTATGCTGGGGAATGAAAGACTGGAGAAAATAACCCAAGAAAAACAAAAACCGATTCCCGGAGGCCGAGGTTTTTTCCGTCGAGGACGCTACCTTGCTTATAAGCCGTCTATGTTTACATATGCGCAAAATTCGAATATCCCAGAATTCCCGTGACGAAACCGTATATCATGTTTTGTTATGGAAAATAACCCTACCTTCAACGAATAACCCTTTACAAGATTAAAGAAAAGCTTTCAGAAGAATAACTCCAAATTCCCATGTATATATCCAACACCGCTCCCGACGTTCAGACCCCAAGTTATTCAGGGCATAGAATATGGCCCAACGATCAAAGAGATTTACCGTTACCGGTTTATAAGCTCATAATAATAACCACTTTAATTGCTGTATAATATGGGATGTGGGTTTAACTAGTAATATCTCGGGATGAATGATAATGGCCAGCACACCGGTGAAAATATATATACATAGAACATCAATGTCTACATCCATCAATATTTCATACAACTAAACCACTTTAGACCAACAACTGAAATTGTCGATATCATTGAATATCTTTTGTTGGTTCGTGTAGGCCCGTATTCGATTCCGGTGCTGGTATGGTTCTCCTCTGGCCAGAATATCTTACTTCGAATCCCAACTTCCATTAGTTTTTTTATGGTTTATGTGTACGTAAATGTGTAAATTGGACCTCGTTTCTTTAAACCCTCCGACCGACTAGACGCCGTTCATTTCTCACCATGCTCTCGCGGTTAGCAGTCAGACCGGGATATACCAGACGTAAGTCGCTTTTTCGCCACGCCTATTGAGACTGCGCCATGTTCACCCCGGCCTCGTTCACTTTCAACGCAGAGAACAACCAAACTTTAAGCGAGACTGGAGATTATGGACGAGGCGCAGCACCTTCCTTGTATAAACAAAAAGGTCGTAACAGCGTAGCAAGCATTCGAGCTCGACGGCAACTTGGTTAAAGGTGTTGGGGACGTGGCTGTGAATGTAATACTTGCTAAGAAGCCCTCGTGGCATAGATTATGTTATGGTATCAACTGACTTCCAAGCTGAATGTGGAAAGCTGTCGCGTTAAAAACATAAAGTATGTCACCACTTACTCAACGATGTGGCCACCAGTTCTTTCAATGGTGATGGCATTGATGTCTTAGATGACGGGTCAAGTAAATAATTTATCAGTTGCAAGTCTCACATTTTTAACCATCGTTAATTTTGTATCTTATAACTGACCCCACCAAGTCTTAAAATTAGACTAATCGACCAAGTAAATGGGCTATTTTCCTGGGAAAATCGATGTTAGTCCAGTGGTCATGCCATTAGACCGAGTGAGTAGGCGTTTCAGTCCCATGAAAATCAATATTTGCTCAGTGGTCAACTCGGATGAGAAATTTTCATCGTTGGATAATATACTACTCAAAAGAAGTTTAGGATCAAACCTTTTTTTCTACCAGGTAATTGTCTATGCACATATCAGGTATTATTTTTCAAATTATTGGCGGAAATCGTGTCAAAATTTATTCACAATATCCTGACGACAACACCTGTATACAGGGCATTTTTCAGTTTCAAACAAAACGATTTTGACAGTATCCTTTGTAACGATAAACTGCAGCTCAAGACAAGGCTCCTGTAAACTGTTTACATCGCCCAAACGCAGTAGGGTACGACTTTTCGGAGTTGATTATGTCCTTGCACGTGCACTATGCATTTTCCATGAACAGTTTTGGCATAAAAAAAATCTTCCATGACCGTGCTGCTCTCAGTTGAAATTTCAACATTGTCAGACGTCAGCTGAGTGAACTTGACAGAGGAAGAGCCATTGTGTGGCTTCAACAGGGTTTTACACAGAGGAATGTGGCACAGAGAATCGGTTGTAGTCAGAGTGTGATTCGGAGACTATGGCAGCGTTTCCAGGCAACCAATTCAATTCAGAATCGCCCACGGTCTGGTATAGGTCAAGATTAACGTCGCAACGTCAAGACCGACATGTCATTCAAATGGCCTTACATCAGCGCGTTGTTACAGCGAGATGTCTGAGAGATGAACTGCGAAATGCCTGTGGTGTTCAGGTATCGGATCAGACCATAAGAAATCGTCTGCGAGCCCACAACATTCGATTTCGACGACAAGCGGTTCGACCATCTCTTCTTCAACGTCATACGGCAGCACGTCGTGACTGATGCACACGTCATAGAGATTGGAGACGTCGACAATGGGGGTGGGTATTCTTCACTGCTGAGTCCCGATTTGCATGGGATGAGTTGGGCAGACGTTTGAGAGACAATCATAGACAACCTGATAATCGTCAAGAATTGGTGCAATTCCTTCAGGCAGTGACAGGCCATTCCCCAGATGTTTTTTCGACGTCTGATCGACAGCATGCCTCGTTGTGTAGACCGCATACGAGCACGTGATGGTTTCACTCGTTATTAACAAAGTTATCGAATTTTAGACAGTTTTGTTGGACCTCACTGTGCTCAAAATGGTGAATTTTCATCAAATCCTCAGAATAGTTGTGTATAAAATGTGCATATGCTATTCTTTGCATAACAGACTCAACATTGACACATATTGAACTCATTCTGCTTAAAAGTTTTGATTTACATGTTCCCTGTGTCTAATAAAATGTCAAACAAAAATAATTTGTTGACCCTTAACTTCTTTTGAGTAGTATAGGTGAAACACGTCACTGACTTCCAGGAACGTACTACAATCCTATACAAAACAGAATTGGAATCACAAACCTTTTCTTTATTATGTTCAGAAAGCCGTCTGGTCGGCCACAAACGATAACCATCATGGAAATATGCTGAATGAATGGACACACCATCATTTCATGCAATTTTAAATGGCAGAAATCGAATCTGCATTCCGAAAACACATATTTGACACGACTACTTAATCAAAATCAGCACATCGTTCCACTATACTGCTACAAATAGCAGTAATAATAGAGACATGTGATCATACAAGTATATACATTTACACCAAAGACGATTAAGTAATACCGTCCCATAATCAAATAGATTGCCAAATCATAGCTGATATATCGATAACATTATAAATAAGGTAAAAATAAAAAATAGTTGGAATATTGCAAATAATGGCCTCCCATACTATGAAGACCTACTGTCAACATTTTTTCCTGTCATTAGAAAGCATAACCTTCAAAATAAAGCTTATTCGAAATACGATTCAGCAAACAATGAAAACGGTCATACGCCAGACAGTGGCGTGCAGGGTACTGGCAACCATATCAAATGTACGAGGCAAAACATACAGCTAAATCTGCCTATTGCAGGTCTTTCTTCGGGCCTGAAATGTTATCTAAATTATTAATAAAACATTAATTAACTGAACCAGGCCATAATCAACAATTGATTAGAACGCGTCAACCATATATTGATTTAATTAAAATGGAGGAGTGGTTGAAATTATTGCACACGTCTTGTAAAACGTTAAAAGGCTTATATCTTCGCTCGTAATAGAGTAATCTAAATGAAATTTTCAATTTATTCATTTTACATTATTTATTTTCGAATTTTCATAGCACGAGTGTCTAGTTCTTGATCTAAGTCTTACATAATGTATCTCTAAGTAAGGGTTTTTTTTTAATTTTGAAATTTGCACAGGCCGTCATATTTAATTTGTATAAGACGTGTTTTTCTTCATTGTTGATCTGTTATTTCTCATATTTTTAGGTTCAAGAGCCGTTGGTGCATAAAATCAGGAGAATAACTTCGGGCATCTCCGAATCTCTGCCAAACAAATTGATCAAAATTACTTTACACTTTCAATTTTTCACAAATGAATTTTTTCTGGTATGCGCAATCCTGATCATTAAAGTGCAGGTAACGTAGTTCAATACAGTCTTCTTTACCTCCGCTGTTACTGGGATTGTCTGGTGTCCAATAATGAGGATCGAGTAGAATGCTAGACCCATCATTCCACCTCCAATCACCTTCTGTAGCCTTATCATTACCACCCAACCAATATCGTCTATCTGAAATTTCTGAATAAGAGACAAAAACATTTCATTAGCCGTGTTTCGATTGTCCGAAACATCGATATAAAGGTTTCATTATCGGTCTTTCATTTGCCATGCACTTAATAAAGTCTGTTTATTATGGAAGCCTATTGCGGCCATTTCAGAATCTCGCCGCGAGAAGTCGAGGGCGAGAACACGAGAAGTCGAGGGCGAGAAGACGAGAAGTCGAGGGAGCGAGAAGTCGAGGGCGAGGGAGCGAGAGAGCGAGAAGACGAGGAAACAGGGCGAGAATACGAGGATCTCGCCCCGAGAACACGAGATTACTTTCACCTCGTGTTCTCGCCCCTCGACTTCTCGCTCCCTCGTGTTCTCGCCTTTGAAAAACCTCGTGTTCTCGCTCACTCGCCCTCGACTTCTCGCTCCCTCGACTTCTCGCCCTCGACTTCTCGTGTTCTCGTGTTCTCGCCTTTGAAAAACCTCGACTTCTCGCTCCCTCGCTCCCTCGCCTTTGAGTCAATCTCGTCTTCTCGTGTTCTCGCTCCCTCGCTTCGTCACAATCTCGTCTTCTCGTGTTCTCGCTCCCTCGCCTCGGAAGTGCAGTTATGACGCATGTCCACTGACTACCGTATTTGCATTTGTATTTTGACATGGATTATAATAAACGAAAATGTTTGAAGTTCTAGAAAATGTAATAGTCCTAAACAAGCTTAATCTCTTCTTGCACAGATAGTATTGTATTCTGTAATTGATTTTAAGTCTTCAGTCAAATCTTTCTTTGCTCTCTAAAAATATTCATCGGGTGTTTTCACTTGATGCGTGGTTTTGTCAGTGCTGCAGGATGTAGAGCCTGACAAGGGACAATGTATAGTTGTTCGAATGGGATTTTAAAAAACGATGTCCTGTGTCTGGAATCGCAAGGAAGTTGGTTCTACGGGGGCTCACTGGGTAGGACGTTTGCTCTGTAACTTCTTCAAAGTTCCTCGTGATTTTTGGCGATGTTCACTATTGTCAGTGGTGTAGGACGGAGAACTTAGCAATAGACAAAGTATAATAGTTCGGATGGCATAAAAATAACCGAAGTCCTGTAGAACGGAGAGCTTAGCAAGAGACAAAGTATAATCATTCGGAATGAATAAAAATAACCGAGGCCTCGTGTCCGGAATCTAATTGAAGTGGGAACTACGGTGGGTCAGTGAGTGGGACGTTTGCTCTCTTACTTCAGTGGTGTAGGAGGAAAGAATTGACAGGGGACCACGTATAGTCGTTCGGGTGGCATAGAAAAACAATGTCCCGTGTTCGGAATCAAAATGGAGTGGGAGCTACGGTGGCTCAGTGAGTAGGACGTAAATGTTTGGAGCCACGGCAGCTAAGTGGGTAAGACGCTGGCTCACTAAACTGAAGGTCACGTGTTCGATCCTTGCATTGGACAAGAAAGTTTATCGGGTTTTCCGATGTGGTTTCCCCATGTCATTGCATTGGTGCAGGACGGAGGGTTTGGCAAGGACAGTTGTCTATTTGTTCGGATGGGATGAAAATCCTTATCTGTAAATTGACGTACACGTAAAAGATCCCTTGGCAGCCTGGATGCGATATAAGAGGAGACCTAAGTGCCGCTTTCCGAGCACAATTTCCTTTATAGCACAGTCGGAGCAGAACAGTAGGACGTCAAACCATATTTCATTTCATTTCATCAAAGTTCATCGGAAATATTCTAGCGGGTTTTTTCCATATCAGTGGAGAAGGAAGGGTTGGGTTAAAAGAGCGAGGTCATGTGTCCAGATTCGAAATAAGTTGGAGCTGCGGTGGCTCAATGCGTAGTCTAGCCTTTCTTGCGAGGTACCCTCTTATCAGTGTAGGACGGAAGGCCTGAGGACAGCATGTCGTTCGGATGACATGGAACAGCGAGGTCTCGTATAGGCTACACATTGGCGTGCGTGTGTGTGTGTGTGTGTGGGGGGGGGGCTCGGTTTCGATACCCGCTTCTTTCTATGATGCTAATATTATCAAATAAACTACTCGTAGTTTACCCGCCTATACACGGGCCCAAATTCGCCCGGGGTCCAAGTTCGCCCATGGCCCAAATTTGCTAGGGGCCCATATTCGCCCAGTGCTCAAATTCCCACGGGACCTAAATTCGCCCGAGGTTTTATTCGTTCGTGGCCCAAATTTGCCTGTAGGACAGATTCGATGGCCTAAAATACATGTACGTGGTCGTTCTTTTCAATTTGATACGAGATATGTGGGGGTTAATCGCGGCGACGAAGCGTAATTCGCCTTGGGCCCGAATTCACTGACCTAAAACATTCCTGTTGTGATGCTGGTTAATTTAATAACACATAATAATGTGTAGGTGGAGTATACAAACATACATAAACACACCCATACACACTTAGATTTTATTTATAATATATATATATTAAAGTAGATAAAGTAGGCTACAAGTACTTCTTTGTTTACGGTAGACAATGTATAAAAAAATAGAAAAAATACGTCCAGGCAAAAAATTCTCCACTTTAGGCCTACATATATATGCCGTGGTGAGAAATTTCTAGCTAGCCTGCTTCTGTTTTCCGTCCTAGCAAGTTTCGGGTAAAAAAAGGTACATCATCTAATTCTTCTAGTATTACTTCATTGTCACGCGACTTTTCTGTTATCCATTCTTTGACGTTTGACAGAAGCCGTAAAATAAATACAGACTTACTTAATGTGCGATGGTATTTGAATTCCGCGGTGATTTGGTTTTAACAAATCACGTGACATAGCTCGCCAATCAGACACACATAATGGAAGGTCGAGTAGAGTCAAAGGTTACCGTTCTGTGTTGATAGTAAATATGGCGGAAGGAAAGCGAAAACTGAATACTTGTGAATATTTTGTTAAAAACACTAAGCTAAAACCGTTCAATGCGACAAGCTGGGAACAATTTTAGGTATTGGCTAACCATTGGATCGAATTAGATGGAAATGGCAGGTTTGTGCCGGAGACAAATGCTGATTTGTAAGACAAAGAACTCCAGGAATGTGCAGACAAAGTTCTCAATCATTGGGGTATACTAATAATACAGAGTTCTCACATTTCAACTTAAAAAAAAAACCAACTATGTATGAAACATTATCACGGTTCCAAAATTGTTGACGAAAGTTTGAAAGTGATGTTAGAAGCAAGCAGCTAAAATTTTACCAACAAAAAAAGAATAATTGGTCTGGTTAATTTGTTAAGGGGATCATTTAACAAGTTGATTGATAAAGATAGATATTCTTATATTCCTAAATGCATGACAACTATTGACAACGCGCAGTCACCGAGGAGTAAGGACTACTCGAATCAAGACCACTCAGACCAATAAGGACTAATATGGTGAAGACTGTCACCATTGAGGTGAAACACCATGCACAGTACTTTAAGAAATATACCCAAGATGTTATGGAGAAAAAGAGAACCAAAATAGATGAGTTGGTACAAGAGCACATGTTAGGCCCTATTTATGAAAAAAATATGTGTGAATTAATTCCACACCAGATTGACTTTGCATGTGTCCCCTGGATGAAAATGTTGCTTTGTCCCTTGCACCACCAATCAAAACGGGGGCCTATTCTGGCGCATTCCCCCCGGGTTGCCTTACTGTAGCTGCAAAATTTTTTCCCCCTTTTGTTAAACACTACTGTTTAAAGGGACAATAACATTCTTGCTGGCTTGGTAGCTCCAGAAAATAAATAATACCCTTATTCTAAGTACTAGATGTTTAAGTGTCCTACCTGTTGTGTAAATTATCCATTACAACCTATTTTACTTGTCCAGAGGGTTCAAAAATATTTTAAAATCCCAGTCACATTTGAAAAGGTTTACGTTAGACTTTTCAAATCAATTGGTTGAATTTTTCCAATTTTTTAAAATAGGTGTGTTAAGGTGAAATTTATATCATAATTTAATTGGAATATTCCAAAATAATACAATTTGTTGACTAGGATGAAGATTGGGACATATTATTCAGTTACAGCAAGAGTGTTATTGGGGCTTTAAAATGACAGGGTTAGGGTAACTAGAGATCAAGCACCAAATAAAATTTTCACTGTGGATACAAATCAGGCTGCATTACAGATAGATGTACTTATTACAAGTGAAAACTTTCTTGTATGGATTTGTGTAAATTGTTCGACAGTGACATTGATTTTAATACTGATGATGATATCTATGAAATTATGTGATTTTTTATGAGTAGGCTTAAACCTGTATTCATGTACATGTATTTTTTAAGCAGTTTTTAAATACATTTAATACATATTTTAAAAAATGTTTTAATTAAATGTACTGTATATGACAATAAATTTTCATGTTATATTTTGTCACTATGCTGATTAATATTGTATGGTTTTGTTTTATTTTTATTCTATTTCATTTCCGAGGTGGTTTATCTTGTCAGTGGTGCAGGCCGTGGGGAGGGGGTGACTGACGAGGTACAAGGACAGCTGTCTAGTCGTTCTGATGTGATGAGAGTAGGCCGTAGCGCCGCTGCCCTGGTAAAATTTCCATGATAGCACACTGTATAGCATATGCCCATCTTCATTAGTCAAGCTTAGGAACACAGCAGGAGGACGTTAAACAGCATTTTATTTTTTTATTCTGTTTCATTTCCGACGTGGTTTCTCCTTGTCAGTGGTGCAAAAGGAGGGTCTAACAAGGTACAAGGACAGCTGTCGAGTTGTTCGGATGTCACGTAAAACCGAGATCCCTTGTATTCATTGGTGTGCATGTAAAAAGGTACGATGACAGCCATCTAGTTGTTTGGATGTGACGAAAAACCGAGGTCCCTTGTATACATTGGTGTGCACGTAAAAAGACCCCTTGGCAGTTGGAATTCGATAGCACACTGTATAGCATATGCCCATCTTCATTAGTCTAGCTTAGGAACAGAGCAGTAGGACGTTAAACCCCATTTTATTTTTTTATTCTGTTTCATTTCTGACGTGGTTTCTCCTTGTCAGTGGTGCAAAAGGAGGGTCTAACAAGGTACAAGGACAGCTGTCTAGTCGTTCGGAGAGAGAGAGAGAAATGGGGTTTAACGTCCACTCGACACAAACTAGGTCATTTCGGGAATAACATGGTTCAATTTTATTTCAATGATTCGCTTGCGCCTCGGGGTCTTTAGCAGTGGGAGGAAACCGGAGGAAACCCACGAGGTTGAGAAGGCGCCCCTATCTCCATGCCACATACGCTTACACCAGGGATCGAAACCACAGCCGCAAGCCAGAGGTGACCAGCCAGCTAGAGGCCGAAGCGCGGCACTCTAGACCACTAGGCCATCCCAACCCCCCTAGTCGTTCGGATGTTACGTAAAACTGAGGTCCCTTGTATTCATTGGTGTGCCTGTAAAAAGGTACAAGGACAGCCGTCTTGTTGATTGGATGTACCGAAAAACCGAGGTCCCTTGTATACATTGGTGTGCACGTAAAAAGACCCCTTGGCAGTTGGAATTCGATAGCACACTATATAGCATATGCCCATCTTCATTAGTGTAGCTTAGGAACAGAGCAGTAGGACGTTAAACCCCATTTTATTTTTTTATTCTGTTTCATTTCCGACGTGGTTTCTCCTTGTCAGTGGTGCAAAAGGAGGGTCTAACAAGGTACAAGGACAGCTGTCTAGTCGTTTGGATGTGACGAAAAACTGCGGTCTCTTGTATACATTGGTGTGCATGTAAAAAGGTACAATTACAGCTGTCTAGTCGTCCGGATGTGATGAAAAACCGAGGTCCTTTGTTTACATTGGTGTGCACATAAAAAGATCCCTTGGCAGTTGGAATTCGAAAGAAGAGTAGGGAATAGTGCAATACCCGGCCAAATTTCCCTCATAGCACACTGTATGGTGTATGCCTGTTTTCATTAGCCCAGTACATGTATAGGAACAAAACAGTAGGACGTTAAACTTCATTTCATTTCTAATTCATTTTACTGGAATCATTAAGATAACTATTTGTTTTTCTCTTATATCTATTTTTATTTACTGGTATATATCTTGTACAGTGTAAATGGGCACAAGACCTGATCTGTGTGTATTCTGTGAATATAACAATCTGAACAGCAGATTAGAAACCGTTCTCCAGAACAATGATATTATTATAATTATTATATACATTTTTCATCAATACTTGTGGTGTGTTAGATCCCTGCATTGGCCAAGAAAGTTCATCTCAATTTACCGGTGTGGTTTCCCCTTGTCAATGATGCAGAACTGAGGGGCCTGACAAGGACAGCTGTCTAGTCGTTAAGATGGTATGGGAAACCGTGGTCCAGTGTACACATTGGCGTGCACGTAAAAGATCCCTTGGCAGTTGGAATTCAATATATGTGTAGGCTGTAGCGGTGCTGCCCGGGCAAAATTTCCTCATAGCACACTGTATAGCATATGCTTGTCTTCCATTAACCCAGGTTAGGTGCAGAAGAGTAGGACGTTAAAACCCATTTCATTTCATTTACTAGTAGTGGAGGGGTTGGGATGGCCTAGTGGTTTAGAGTGCCACGCTTCAACCTCTAGCTGGCCGGTCACCTCTGGCTTGCGGCTGTGGTTTCGATCCCTGTGTGAGCGTATGTGGCATGGAGATAGGTTGCCTTCTCAACCTTGTGGGTTTTCCTCCGGGCACTCCAGTTTCCTCCCACTGCTAAAGACCCATACGCGCAAGCGAATTATTGAAATAAAATTAAACCATATGTTAGTCCGGAAATGACCAAATTTGTGTCGAGTGGACGTTAAACCTCATTTCTCTTACTAGTAGTGTATGGTATTGTTGTGTATGAGGAAATTTATATTATTGCGTTTGTTTATTTTTGCCAAAATCGTTTTCATGTGTATTAAGTATGTATTTCTCTTGGATATTGTTTTACTGAAATAGTTTTTTATAAAAAATACTTGTTTCCAGTAAATAACAGATTCTTTCAATCATTGGTGCTATTTCTCTACTGTTGACCATATTTATTCCACAGACCTGGGATTAGTCGTTTTCATCGTGTCACTGCAACATTTAATATGTGGTATTATACAGTAATCCCGGCATATTTTCCACAGGTACATTGGGACAGGAATGCCCTTATTAGACTATGGCACACCTGATCTATACATCAGATGGTATTTTTTTTTAAATATGAATTACATGTTTGATAGTAAATATTATATTATTTAGCATCAAATATGGATAAAATAAGATCAAAAATTTAAAATATGTTCAGAAAATAACAGAAACTCAAAAACTTTGAAAAATCACATAGACTCTATTAGTATTATTATATTATAGGTCTGGTGTGCCTTAGTCTAATAAGGGCGTTCCTGTCTCCATGTACCTGTGATATTTTCAGAAAAATTCTCTCTGACAAATGGAAACAAACCAATGTGTTCCGTCTCGTAAAAGGTATTCCATGGTCTAATTATGGCTATTGACCCGTGACCCTATGACGTTGATTTTTGGTTTCTGATATTGTCTTAGAATTTGATTTTTTCACCCCAGTATGGTTACACTTGACAAATGTAGTTCGAGACGTAATTCTAGTGCTGACGTATTGTGCAATGCATCGGAAAAGAAATGTATGCGACAGTGGGAGAAACCGGAAAAACCCCACACGACGAATCGAAACCGAACGACTACACGTTATCCCTTGCCAGGCCCTCCGTCCTCCATCCTACACAACTGACATGGGAGGACATCTCCAGAAATTTAGCCCGATGCGCTTCGATGAAGCGAGAGAGCAAACGTCCTACACACTGAGCCATTGTAGCCACCACTTCATTACGATTTCGGACAAAGAACCTCGTATTTTATATATAATACCGTTCAAACGACTATACGTTGTCCCTTGCCAGGTCTTCAATCCTATACCACTGACAAGCAGGAACCCGACCGAAAAATCCTGAAAAACTTTGATAAAGTAAAAGAGCAAACGTCGATCCTACTCACTGAGCCATCGTAGCTCCATTTGTATTCCGGCCACGGGATCTCGGTTATTTGTATTCCATCCGAACAACTATTCTTTGTCCCTTCTCAGGCCCCCGTCCTACACCACTTACACCACTTGGTATTCGATCCCTGCATTGGAAGAGAAAGTTCATCCAGATTTTATTTCGGGCGTGATTTCTCCTTGTCAGTGATGCAAAACGTAGGGCCTGTCAAGGACACCTATTGGCGTGCACATAAAAGATCACTTGGAAGTTTAAATTCGATATAAGAGTAGGCCTTAGCGCCACTGCCCGGGCAAAATTTCCTTGATAGCACACTGTATTATTGTATCGTATGCCCGTCGTCATTAGCCCAATTTAGGAACAGAACAGTAGGACGTTAGACCCCATTTTATTTCATTTCATTTCATTTAGATTCCGGACACGTCACCTCGGTTATTTTTATTTCATCCGAACGATTATACGTTGTCTCTTGCTAGGCTCTCTGTTCTACACCAGTGACAAGGGTGGACATAGGCAGAAAAATCGCGATGAACTTCGATTAAGTTAGAGAGAAAACCTCCTACGCAGTGAGCCACCGTAGAACCAACTTCATTTCGATTCCGGACCTGGTTTTTCAAAATCCCATTCGAACAACTATACATTTTCCCTTGTCAGGCTCTCCATCCTGCAGCACTGACAAAACCACGCATCAAGTGAAAACTCCCGATGAATATTTTTAGAGAGCAAAGAAAGATTTGACTGAAGACTTAAAATCAATTACAGAATACAATACTATCTGTGCAAGAAGAGATTAAACTTGTTTAGGACTATTACATTTTCTAGAACTTCAAACATTTTCGTTTATTATAATCCATGTCAAAATACAAATGCCGATACGGTAGTCAGTGGACATGCGTAATAACTGCACTTCCGAGGCGAGGGAGCGAGAACACGAGAAGACGAGATTGTGACGAAGCGAGGGAGCGAGAAGACGAGATTGACTCAAAGGCGAGGGAGCGAGGGAGCGAGAAGTCGAGGTTTTTCAAAGGCGAGAACACGAGAAGTCGAGGGCGAGAAGTCGAGGGCGAGAAGTCGAGGGAGCGAGAAGTCGAGGGCGAGGGAGCGAGAACACGAGGTTTTTCAAAGGCGAGAACACGAGGGAGCGAGAAGTCGAGGGACGAGAACACGAGAAGTCGAGGTGAAAGTAATCTCGTGTTCTCGGGGCGAGATCCTCGTATTCTCGCCCTGTTTCCTCGTCTTCTCGCTCTCTCGCTCCCTCGCCCTCGACTTCTCGCTCCCTCGACTTCTCGTCTTCTCGTGTTCTCGCCCTCGACTTCTCGTGTTCTCGCCCTCGACTTCTCGCGGCGAGAAGACGAGATTCTGAAATGGCCGCAATAGGCTTCCATAGTTTATTCCTTTTTCCTTTGCGGTAACGTGGAATTTGAGGTTTTATGATCAATCCGCATGGAAACTGACACGGGACTAGGATACACGTTTGTTTGTTAGGTTTTCCATGCCGAATTAGTGGAGATCTATTTATTAACGGAGAACGCTAGATCGGAGACGTTCCTACGCATTTTATGACGTCACATGTGGATTGTGGGTTAAGGTAAGGGTTAGGCTTGGCCCAGGGTTAGGGTTAGGGCTAGCCCTGTTTTCATCTCGAGAGTTTGACGAAATCTACAGGTCCTAGCCCTTACCCTAACCCACAATCTATACATGACGTCATATGTGCTAAAATGCGTAGGACCGTCTTCGATCTAGCGTTCTCCTTTATTAACATCTATCTGCACCTGTTCCGTTAAACCATACACTGTCCTGCGCGGGAAAGTGCGCATAGAGAAATACAGGAGGTTAACGTCCACTTGACACAAACTAGGTCATTTGGGACTAACATATACATACATTTTTATTACAATTCGCTTGCGAGCTGGGATTTATGAGCAGTGGGTGGCAACCCATGAAGATAGAGTATAAGCACGTCCGATTCCATATAGAACAATAACGTCGTTTCCTTGGAGCTTTGACAAGTTGCCGTCATGACCGAGAACCGCAACTGGATCCCGTGCACATTGTTGCTCCTGTAAGCTTTCAAAACAAACTGGTACCAAGGACTGGAAACTCACTCATGGCCATATGTAGAACTATTGAAACCTCGTGTCCTGCATATCATCACAGGATGGAAGAACAAGACGATGATTAAAAGCAGGTCGCAGATGCCTCCGCCCCCTCGTGAGATATGAGCTACAGACGAACGATTCGCAGACACACAACCAGGCCCGTATCTAGACACCATTAAGCAGGGGGGCATTACCTTTCGGTAGGGGGGCGAACATTTTGAGGAAATTTTCGGAAAGGTCATTCTCATACGACACACCTGTGCTTGCCTACTCCATGATCAAACACGATAGCAGATGGCTTCCATCTTGTTTACTGACGGTACTACTTATTTTAAGACAGACTCGGCTTTCCAATTTATAATATCTACGTCATTGGGGATTTCCAATTTATACTCACTGGTTGCTATGACCCGCTATGGCGTTGTCTAGAAACGCGCGTGCTCGCGTTAGTTTAAAATTTTTGCTATACGTTTAACATGGACTATTTGATGTAATTTGCCTGATTTGATTTGGCCCCATTTCCATAAATTTAGGTTGTTTTTTAGAAATTTTTAGCAAATGTTAATCTTAGGTGTTTTTTAATTCTAGCCGAAGTAAATTTTTTTACAATTTATAGCGAGTTAAGTTATCGTCTCTAAGAGGCGGGCGTAGTATTTTAAATGGCGGCCATTTGCCATCATGTGTAATCGTATGGGTCATTCTAACAGACTGTTGTAATCATCATGCTATGTAGTTACCTAGGCGTCTAATAAGCATTTTAAAATAAGTATTCAAACAAAAACAAAATAGCTTTTTTAGGTTAATATAAGGTACTGTGTATACTTTAATAATTGTTAGCAATTTCTGAGCGGGGGGGCGAGCATTTCACGCGGGGGGGCCATGCCCCCCCCCCGCGCCCCCCTGTAGATACGGGCCCGCACACAACACCTCACACGAGATGTCCTACCGAAGAACGACTCACCGACACCCACTTTGTCACAAGGAATAAGCAACCGATGGACAGTCAGGCGACCTGGGTCCTGTTTCACGAAATTTTAACTAAGATAAAATCAAATTTTAGTAATTTGATTGGACAATATTAGATTAATTTTAGTTCTTAGCAAATCAAAATTGAAGTATATACTAAAATTTGGATTTTATCTTTAGTTAAAATTTTGTGAAATAGGCCCCTGACAGCGATAAAAATACGCATTACGGTACAAACGATGAACAAAGTTAAGTTTGTAATTTCTACATTTCTCCCTTTCAGAATGCGAAATCACGACTTGTACATTCTGGGTGATATTTGAAATGAAATGAAATGGGGTTTAACGTCCTACTCTTCTGCACCTAAACTGGACTAATGGAAGACGGGCATACGCCATACCTTGTGCTATGAGGGAAATTTTACCCGGGCAGTGGCGCTACGGCCTACTCTTATATCGAATTCAAACTGCCAAGGGATCTTTTACGTGCACTCCAATCAGTACACGGGACCTCGGTTTTTCGTCCCATCCGACCAGGTAGCTGTCCTTGTCAGACCCTCCGTTCTGCATCACATACAAGGGGAAACCACGCCGGAAAATCGAGATGAACTGTCTCGGCCAATGCAGGGACCTCCAGGCTAGCGAGCCAGTGCCTTAGCCACGTGATCCCCGAGTGATATTTGAAGGGGCCAAAAGCATAAATCACGAATGGTAGTTAAAGGTTCCCATAGAAATGGGATCGGTTGGGTTTTAGGCTTCCATGGAAATTGGATCGGTTGTGTTTTAGGCTATAATAGAAAGGGGATTGGCTATTTTTAGGCTCCCATAGAAAGGGGGTCGGTTTTGTTTTAGGCACCCTTGTTTTGATAGATTAAATAAACTAACCTGGAATTATCCTTTTCAATACCTCTTGCTTCAAAAAGAAATCATCCGACTTCATTGTGAGAAGTTGGCCGCCATTTTGTGAACATGTGTTTTTTGCAGTAGCCCAGTTCTGCTGATCATCGAATGTTTTAATACAAAACTGTCCACCGAAAAGGGGATAATCTGTCACATTACAGCTTTCTATTAAAAAAATAAAAAAATCTCTTCAGCACTGGTTGAACGTATAAGTTGTCATTTTTCTTGAAAATAATCGGCATCCACACAAAAACCTTTCAGAAACTCCGTGCTACAAGAGCGGGGGCATTAACGAAGCGATTAGTCATCGTAAAGAAACTAACATCACTTCCTTTCGACACGACAAGGTCTGACTGAATGGTGAGCTAGCTTGATGAGGAGATCACGGTGGGTTAGACACGCACGTGCTAGCCTGGTGATCGGGTGTTCGATCCTTGCACTAACCGGGAAAGTTCATCCAGATTTTGGTCACTTTTATGAGTCTTCTACCCCCGCGCATGATGTATGTATGTATGTAAAAATAGGAATAAAATCCACCCAGGCATACTCAATTGGCGAGAGGTGAAGAGAATGGGTTTGGTAATGTGTGGATTTCACGAGGTGTTAGTAATGAACATCAATTTATAAACGAATTAACACAACGTCTTAAAGATTGTAACATTCAAACTGTACAAGCGCTATATGTATGTCCACTAGATGTAACCTCTATCACTGTCTACAAAATAATTATGAACTACAATATTACCTTTGTAAAAATGTTACATATAAAACATTGATATGCAAATACAGAATCAGTGCTCGCAATTTACAAATAGAGAAAGGAAGGTATAGCAATATTCAGAGAAGTAATAGAATATGTAAATTCCGTAACTGTGATGAAATTGAAGACGAGTTTCATGCTCTGCTAGTTTGTCCATCTTATAAGTATATCAGAGAAAAGTATATCGAAAAATTCTATTGGTTAAAACCATCAATGTATAAACTGGAATTGCTATTAAAAAGTACCAATATCAAAACTCTAAATAATTTAGGTCGATATTTATATTTAATGTTACAAAAGAAAAACAAGTTATTGTAATTATGGCAATTATCTTTCTTTTAATTATTATTATTTTTTTTTATAATAAATGAATTAAATAATATATGTCCATCCTCCATCACCTTATTGAATCTATGTAATACACATATTGTGAATGCTCATGAACTATATGTTTACGGCAATAAAACAATACAATACAACACCCACTAGTCATGAACCTAGTGATTGGGAGAGGTTGGGGTTTAACGTCCACTAGTCATTAACCTAGTGATTGGGAGAGGTTAGGTTTAGCGCCCACTAGTCATTAACCTAGTGATTGGAAGAGGTTAGGTTTAGCGCCCACTAGTCATGAACCTAGTGATTGAGAGAGGTGAAGTTTAACGCTCACTAGGTACAAACCTAGTGATTGGAAGAGGTGAGGTTTAGCGCCCACTAGTCATGAACCTAGTGATTGGAAGAGGTTAGGTTTAGCGCCCACTAGTCATGAACCTAGTGATTGAGAGAGGTGAGGTTTAGTGCCCACTAGTCATGAACCTAGTGATTGGAAGAGGTGAGGTTTAGCGCCCACTAGTCATGAACCTAGTGATTGAGAGAGGTGAGGTTTAGCGCCCACTAGTCATGAACCTAGTGATTGGAAGAGGTGAGGTTTAGCGCCCACTAGTCATGAACCTAGTGATTGAGAGAGGTGAGGTTTAGCGCCCACTAGTCATGAACCTAGTGATTGGAAGAGGTTAGGTTTAGCGCCCACTAGTCATGAACCTAGTGATTGAGAGAGGTGAGGTTTAACGCTCACTAGGTACAAACCTAGTGATTGAGAGGTGAGGTTTAACGCCCATTAGTCATTAACCTAGTGATTGAGAGAGGTGAAGTTTAACACCCACTAGTCATTCTAGTGATTGAGAGAGGTGGTGTTTAACGCTCACTAGTTATAAACCTAGTGATTGATATGAGAGAGGTGAGGTTTAACACCCACTAGTCATTAAGCTAGTGATTGACAGGCGCGAGTTAACACCCACTAGTCATTAAGCTAGTGATTGACAGGCGTGGTTTAACACCCACTAGTCATTAACCTAGTGATTGAGGGAGGTGGGATTTAACGCTCGTTGGTTATAAATCTAGTGATCGAGAGGGATGGGGTTTAACTCTCACTAGTTATAAACCTATTGATTGAGAGAGGCGAGGTTTAACGCCGACTAGTCATTGACCTATTGATTGAGAGAGGCGAGGTTTAACGCCGACTAGTCATTGACCTATTGATTGAGAGAGGCGAGGTTTAACGCCGACTAGTCATTGACCTAGTGATTGAGAGAGGTGAAGTTAACACCCATTAGTCATGAACTTAGTGATTGAGAGAGGTGAGGTTTAACGCCGAGTAGTCATTAATCTAGTGATTGAGAGAGGTGGTGTTTAACGCTCACTAGTCATTAACCTAGTCATTTTGGGACTTGCATGGCATATTTGTATTTTAGTAATTCATGTAATACAGCGTTAGCTAGCGATATCACGGGGGTGTTGCCATGCAACTTAACAGCTTATCAGCTACAAAACGGTATCGACGCCATTACTTGCATAGATAGCACGTGATACCAGTCGTCTTCATATCAGTGAATGCTGTAAAATGTCTTAGTCGTCTACTTGGGGTTCCGAGAAAGTTCCTCGGAATTAGTCGACGTTCGGTCTTGGATTTCGCGAACAATGTTCGCTCGTTAGGCCGAGACAAAAAAAAAGAGGTCGGCTGTCCTTGTTGGCATGCACTAACAATAAACCTTGTCCTGTCAGAATTTGCAAGGGATATGTCCGTCCTCATTACCTTGGTTGGTGCAAGAAAGATGCACTTGAAACCCCATTTAATTGCCTTTTTGCAGTGGTATCCAACCCTAGCAATTCTCCTCGGATTTATTCCGGATTTAAAGATACATTCCCGGGTACAAACTTTGTTTTCAGTCCAAATATATCATCAAATCACAAAGTTTATATCAATCAGGGAATGTGTCTTTAAGTCCGGAATAAATCTTAAACGAATAGCAAGTATCACTGTAAAACGGCGGATAAAGTTTACTTCGCCTGGTTCATAAAATTCCTTACCTCTCCAGTTCTCTAACCCAAACATCGTTGTTATATTGATGGAGCCTGTAGCTGGTGAATTTAGAATGTGACAATTACTAGATTCATAGTGAAACAAGTTACATCCACGTATAGACATACACAATCGCCCACATTCCGTAACAACAACACCCGTTACTGAGACGGAATACTCCATGATGACTGGCCCGTCAAAATTCACTCGATTGTACATGACTTCCTTGCCCTCAACGCCAACAAGTATGCAAAGTAGAACAGAAAACTGCAACATTTTTAACACGATTCAAATCGAGACGAAAATGAAAATGAATCGTAACTGATTGCGGCTATCTGTTTCTAGAACAGTGATGCTGTACAAACTGGTTAAAATTAGAATGGACAATAACTTGAATCGTCTAGATTTATTTCTCTTATTTCAGATTAAACAAATAATTGACGCTGTACAAACCCGAGAAAATTTTAGAATGGACAAAGACTTATTTCTAGACTTATTTCTGTTATTTCAGTGGTGTTCGTAACGATTTTTGGTTGTCTTCCAAAAGCCGAGAGTTTCAATGACTCTTCATAAATAGGCCATTATTGATATTACTAAAAAAATATTGCGTTGTCTTACATATGTAACAAGTCATAATTAAGCCATTATTGACATTACTTAAAGAATATTTTGTCACTTATATGTGTAAATATGACTTTGTTTACTGTGATCTTTAAAATATTATTATATGTTCTTATATATATATTATGTACATCAGTTGATATTAAAAAAAAACCATACCTTTGTTTCTCAAACTTTTATGTTACTAATGGTCCGGTTTCAGGATTTTGTCGAGGGGCGGGGGCATACATTGGAGAAAAGGGTAATACGTCGCAATCTTAAATTGCTTGGGCGGAGACAATGCGAAAATCATGTTTATATCATCTATTAAAGGGCAGATATGTGAACTACAACAGTAACAAAGGAAACGAAAATGAAAATCAACTATGTCACTGGGGGTGGGGGTGGTATATTGTCGTCGCCTCTGTCCGGCGTCCACATTGTTTGTGGGCGCTCTTGAGGCCAGAGTTAATATATCCGATTGACATTAAATTTATACACAGTGTTTAAGGTCATGAGACGAAGAAGCGTGTGAATTTCAACAATTTCCGTTAATTACTGCCAGCGGTATGGCCCTTGATCACTTCAAATATTCTTCTTGACACTCTAGAGGCCAACGTTAATATCCGATTGACTTTAAATTTATACAAAGTGTTAAAGGTCAAGAGTCGAAGAATTTCCGATAACAACTGCCAAAGTTATGGCCCTTGATCACTTTGAAAAACCTTGTGGACGGTCAGGGGCCAAATTTATCATCCGATTGACTTCGGATTGAGGTCTTGAGACGAACAAGTATATTGATTTTCAATGAATTTTGTTAACTGAACAGCTAAATCCATGATATTAAATGTTTCGTATACTAAACGTTAGCATGGGGCAGAGCTTTATAAAAACCAAACAAGTTTTAATGATTTTCTGGTAACTACTTAATGAATTGTTACTTGTAATCAGATTTTAGTGTATTATAAATGTTTCATTACCGAAAAAAGTAAAAATATGCGACAACTCTTGTCGTTCGTTCGTTACTGGGAGTTTAACGTCCACTTCCACCTAAGACAACTCTTGTCGAGTGCCTGGACGATTTAGCTGTTGTGGGCGTATCTTTCGTTGCCTGGCAACCTATCTTTATTAAAACATGTCATGTAACCTGTTTAATATTATCCGACGCCAAAATTTTTATCAGCCGGGTCACTTGATTTGCTCTGATACGGTAACCTGACCGGCGTACGCCTTGTAAAAACCGACTCGCCTATCGGCGGACAAATCAAGCAGCCCCATCCTGTTATTGTGAGAGGATCTCCTTTAAGAAGCTTTTGGAACAACAATTTTTGGTCAATGCCATGGATCCCGGATGTGCTATCACAACCATTGAACCACTGAACGTGTGAAAAATCAGGGCTTGGAAACCTACTCTGGAAGTGCGAAGTTTCTCGAGACAAATGGGCAGAGTTATGCCAATTCATATATGTGAGTTCCCGGTCATAGGTTTCTACGGTAGGGTTGGCCCCGCAAACGGCACAAGGGGGCATTGGAAATATATGAAAATCATTCATGGCATTGTCAATTACATTTGTTTCACTTAAAAATTGACTACTTTATGCTAGTCTGAACTCTTCCCCTTTACAGGAAAATAATTCAAAGGATTTAGCATTTATCCTCAACTTTTGCTACTTTCCGGTACTCAGATGTTGGTAAACTTCCATGGTGGGATTCAGTACACCGAACACCACCCGAAACCACCAAAAAAACTTTTCTTGCAATTGTTTGGGGATTGGCCTCCCTTTTTTTCATAAATTTACTAAAAAGGGCTAACAATTTATCTCAAAATTAGGTACTTTCCGGAAGTCCCGTTTTGGTAAACGTTTAGGATGTCATTTAGTACACCCGACACTACCAACAACCATGAAAAACCTTATCTTGCAATTTGTTGGGTAGACCCCTTTTTTCGTAAACTGGTTGGATTAACATGCCTACAGCTCGGCGTAACAGATCGTTTCATTGGCTAATCCCTCATACCATCTAGATAACAATTCTTCCGGATCCTAGTGTAGTAAAGAAAAGTAAAACGAAATTTTGTACTATAACAAGCGAAACGAAATAGGATCCGTGTTTTAATCAGATTGTGTATTTCATAGAATTGTGTGGTATGTATTTCCACCTCAGTGCAAAAAATAACAGCAATTGGTGATCTGCGTGATTCCAGTTCAATTACTGATTATCAATGCTAGAGACTGAATGTTGAACATTGATTATCCAGTCGGCAAGTATGTTATAGTACAATTTATGCGCCTGGATGATATTTCTTTTATTGTTAGAAACGATATGGCTGCTGAACAGGAAAATTCTGCACCGATTTCGACAGCAAACGACATCCTATCGTCAAAAAGAACACTTCGTCAGTGGTATGGAGTCATTTTGGCCTTACAAATGTCAATGATAAAGACGTCGCACCCTGCAACCTTTGCTCTCGAGACATCAGAATCCAGTGGGTAACTCTTCGAATCTATGGCATCACTTACGAGATAATCACCCGCAAGCTTATTCAGAACCCAACGAAACGAAAACTTCAAAACAGGTATCAAACTTACAAATTTGAATAAATTTTCAAACCCAATCCGGTATTGTTGGAGCATTTGAAACAGTAAACAAAATGGGACATTAATTCTAACTCTGTAATAATTTCACCACAGATATGTGGACATCGATTACTATGGAGCCTTACACGAGCTCTTTTTATAGATCGGGATTGGGAATTAAAGTCCGTTATCTTAGGTCCTATTCCGTTCCGTGATGATCACATTGGGATGCACATGGCCAACGGAATAAAAGTGACCCTGGCGAAGTGGAATTTGAAGTTGGATGATGTGTTAAGTGGAACAGACAATGCCTCCAATAATTCTACAATGCTTCCCATCCTAAAGAAACATCAACTGCCCTGTTTTGGTCACAATATGGATCTTGGTGTTAATGAAAGTTTAAAGCTTGACACTGTCAGTAGAGCTGTAAGTCTTGTCAGAGTACCTGTGGATACATTTACCAGAAGCTGGAAGAAGAGTCGAAACCTAATGGTGAAACAGAAAGAACTGAGTTTTCTAGAACACAAACTCATCCATGACGTGACCACACGATGGGGTTCAACTGCGTCGATTTTTACAGCAACAAAAACCAGTGAAGTCAGTACTTTTTATTGACAGAAAGTACTGGCATGTTATGATACAGCTATCCTAAGATGTTTTGAACAAATTGATAACATTTTGTATCGGTTGTCTAAACTTACCGACACTTTTAGTGATGGTCAATATGTTACTGTAAGTGCTCTGGTACGTGTCGTAGAATATTTCAGTGAGACATTATTAAAGATAAAAAAGGGGATGACAGTTCACTAGAAATTAATTTAAAGAAACGAAATGAAATGGGGTTTAACGTCCTACTGTTCTGGGCTACATAATGAAGACGGGCATACGCCATACAATGTGCTATGGGGAAATTTGCCCGGGCAGCGGCGAAACGATCTACTCTTATATCGATTCCCTCATAGCACACTGTATGGCGTATGCCCGTCTTCATTATGTAGCCCAGAACAGTAGGACGTTAAACCCCATTTTATTTCATTTATTTTTGTGGAATGCCGGAATAAACATCAAATCGTCATCTATTCTTATTTCAATTTAAAAATCTGCACTGCTCATAATTTCCCGTCATTATAAGATAGCATTAGATATAATCAACATAATTTTGTCACACTAGCTTGAGTTCATTTAATATAATCTGTAACATCTGTCAAATCACTGATGTCACCAATTATTTCATTGACCAAACAATTATTTAATCGATGGTTTTCAAATTCACCTTTATATCAAATAACCAGACACGCATTTTAAAATTCCACCTCTTTCTAATTCGGAGACCGATCAGGATGTTGGATGCAGTTGGGAATGTGTTTTTGTTCCCTAGCGTAACTTGGGCACTCTTGACAGTTCTCGTATCCTTACTATGGTGGCGTTCAACACGTCCGTTGTCGGATGTACCGCCAGGACCCCGACCTATGATACCGATTTTAGGCAACATTTTACAATTAGAGGCTGATCCCCGTAAACTGTTTGCTAAATTTCGTCGACGATATGGTGATTTATTTAGTTTATACATCGGGAATAAACATATCATTGTATTAAATGGATTTGAAACATTAAAGGACCTGCTTGTCAAGAGTGGTGATAAGTTGAGCAATCGCCCAGAAGCGAGGACGCTGGAAATAGTGTGCAAATACAACGGTAAATTGTTAACAAGGCCAACAAACAAGTCTGTGTTGTTTTTAATGTATTTTTCTCTGGGATTTGTGGGTTTGTTTTTCTCTGGGGTCTACTGTAATTGCTGCGAAAGCTTCGCGAAAATAACACCGAAATTACAGGGTTGGAATTTGGCTACACAAAATCACTTTCAAGAGTTAAATGATTAAGGAGCTGAAGCTGTGCTGTTTTGATCGTCAAATTCCCTAAAGACAATTATATGAAAAAACGATCACTGGTATTTATATTTGCCGAAACGTCGTACTGTGTTTGTACACCAGCGATTGTTGTGTTCATGTGAATAGTGTTGTGGTTTTTTTTATGTTCAATCGCTAAATGATCGCTAAATGTCACTTAAGGATTATAGTGCACAGATGTTGCATATAGACATCTTTAGAAAACTTAATGCACTTGTAAGGATTTTACTGTCTCGAATGTACCCCCCCCCCCCACCTTTATTGCTCATGCTGAAAATAGGGTCTAATGAAGACAGGCCCACGCCATACAATGTCTTATGAGGGACATTTTGCCTGGATAGCAGCGCTATAACGGCATACTATTTTATCGAAATCCATTTTGTTCTTACGTGCACGCTAAATGACAATATTTTGTCCACTGTCGTGTCGTTCGTCCTGCAACACTGTCAAGGAAGAATTGCACCGGAAATCTATCTCAGCGCAGTGGACGCTTACGGCTAGCCCCCGGATCCATTCACTCTTTTTGATTTGTTTATGTTTGTGGTCTCTGAGTATGATGTCTTGTCCATATATTTGTTTTTGTGTAGAATTGTGTGTGGTGCAGCCCTCCTGCACTTACTATTAGGTTGAACACGGGGCCGCCAGGTTAACGACCAAACGTCGTATTCACTGAGCCACCGGGGCTGTCTGTCGTTGCTCGAAAGCCTCGTATATGCATTAGGTAAACAAGATATCGACGAAATATATCCAAATTTGATTCTTCTTAAAATACAGATGTGACGTCACCTTTTGATGTTGGCGTACC
Source organism: Patella ulyssiponensis (assembly GCA_963678685.1). NCBI lineage: Eukaryota > Metazoa > Mollusca > Gastropoda > Patellidae > Patella > Patella ulyssiponensis. The sequence goes on along the minus strand of OY783232.1, from coordinate 55,373,641 downwards.
ATTTTATCAAATAATCGTACGCGCAACTTGCCAATCGTTCATTATCTATACTAAATGCAATATTGGACTAGTGTGGCGAATTTCACGTGCGGAGTGTATGTATTATAAGTTGTTTAGTGGTCTCGGGCTTAAGACATTGTGTAATATATTGTAAAAACATTCGGGTACTTAATGTCTTGCTCTCGACCATTAAGCGGGGCTTATGTCGACTTTGCAACCCAAAGCATGCAGTCAGTTTCAAGAGTGCTTATGTCGATCATATCCACAACTGGGAGCAACCGAATTCGGAGCGCTTATGTCGACTCGGAACTGATAGCGATCACACTTAACACGTGACTGTTAATTTATTCATCACGTGATCAACAAAATGGCGAATAACTTAAAAGAAGCAACACAATTAAAGGCATGGTCGGTCTTACTACAATTCTATTAGAATATTATTGTCGACATCATCAACATTTGAAAAGTGGGTGTCTTCGTTCGCTCCCATTTGCTTATTTATAAAGTCACCAAACACATGTCTCTTATCACGTGATGTTATTTCCATGGAAACGAGTTGACTCCAGTTGCAAGAACGCTCATGTCGACTGCAACTAGTTGCAATGAGTTACAGAAAGTTGAACATGTGCAACTGACTATCTGACTGCAACTAGTTGTAAGAGGCGCTCAGGTCGACTTTTTTCAGTTGCTCCCAGTTGCCGAAACGCGAGTTGCTTTCAGTGGCAAGGTCGACATAAGCCCCCCCCCCCCCCGTTAAACCATACATATTACACGCTTAAAGTGACAGTGAAACGATTATATATTTTTTTCTTTTCAGGTATTGTCGCATCTTCTGGTAAATTGTGGCGAGAACAAAGAATGACTTCATTGGCTTTGCTTCGGAAACTCGACTTCGGAAAACAATCTATGGAGGGCAAGATACAAGAAGAAAGTGTTTATTTATTGGACGCTATCAGTAAAGAAAATGGAAATTCGTTTGATCCAACTGCGGTGTTAGGAAACGCGGCTTCCAACATAACATGTAACATGATATTTGCTCAAAGATACGACTATGACAATGATCATTTCCGGTTGATTCTGCGCAATATCAGCGAAACGTTAAAAGTGACTGGATCCTTCGCGGCCATGAATTATTTTCCGTTTCTTGAGTATGTTCCGGGTGACTTTTGCGGTTTGGGCAAATTGAACGGATTTGCAGAAACTTACAACGAAACCATTTTAAATCCTATGATGAAATATAATATTGATAATTATGATCCCGATAACTGTAACAGCTTTATTGCCCTGTATTTAAAAGAGATGTATGCTAGGCAGGATGCAGGTGAAGAAACTACATTGGATGGTACGTATTTACTAGGCTGTAGATAAAGGGCTGGCCGTTCTATTATAGTTCAGTAGTATGAAATATTTCTCTTTACTACTCTAAAATAATGACTAACCAATAATTAGTTTTTTTTGTTGTTTTTTTTTTCATTGATACTATTTCTTTTATTCTTTGATTCCGAAACACATATAAGAGGGGGGAGGGGACTTTTAACGGGAGTTCACAATCACTCACAAAAAACCGGGTGAAAAGTTTGTATGTGCTGAAAGGTCTCTACGTTTTATCTACGATCTTCTACGGTGTCTAACATACGCAAACGATGCGTATGTTTCACAAAAGTTTTCCCCGTAGACTGTCCGTAGAAGCACGTACGGCGGGATGTGAACTAAGCTTTATGATTTGGTAACTCGCAGACCAGGGCCCTGTTTCACGAAATTTTAACTCATAACTAAAATTCAGATCTTATCTTAGTTAAAATTTTGTGAAATAGGCCCCAGGCTTTAGATGGCATTGCGGCTCAGACTGCACACCATCCACTTTTACTTTAAACCCAATTAATTGATTGAGTCAGCTGGTGTGGTTTCGAATCTCCGGTTGTGTGTCACATGGAGTACGGTCGCCTTCCAGCGTCGTGGGTTTTCTCCGGGTCCTCCGGTTTCCTCCCACTGTTAAAGACCCCCACGCACAAGCGAATTAATGAAATAAAATTAAACCACATGTTAGTCCCAAATTCTAAAAACTAAACTTATCTTTAACAATTATTACGTATGATCATACATTCATATATTTTTATTATTCTTTTCGATAGTTGAAAATTTGAAACAGATTGTCAATGACATCCTAGGAGCAGGAACCGATACGACCACATCAACACTGCGATGGTTGTTACTCTATATGGCAACAAATCCAGAGGTGCAAGAAAAGTGTTACCAAGAACTCCAAACACACGTTGGTAATGGACGATCACCTGTCTTGACTGACCGGGAAAATTTGATATATATTCAAGCTGTCATTACTGAAACGTCACGGTTGGCTGCTGTTATACCAATGGGTGCTCCTCGTCGTGTGGCCGAAGACATGTGGTACAAAGGATATCTCTTGCCGCGTAATTCCATGATCATTACCAATTTGGATTCTGTTCTAATGGATGAAAAGATTTGGGGCGATCCAAAAGTCTTCAGACCCGAGAGATTTATTTCAGAGGATGGTAAATTAATACACAGAGAAGAACTTATTCCTTTTAGTATGGGTACGTTTGTTTGGTCCCTAATATGACACAATGGAATGATATAAGCATAATTACGATCATGCTACTCTCAACAACATCGATATGAAGCGACCTGCATCTCGGGTCCTCCCATCCCCGCCTCTTCTTCACCCTTGTGAGGCTGTTTTATTTTTAAATCTAGTGATGGCTTTAAAGGCCACGGGAGTACTGTCGATATACAACGCCCCGTCTCCTTTTCCATGCGAACGTGGTTCTGTATTACACATCTAAGTCACGGCATCTTTATCGGAGCTTTGCTTGACTATCTGTTTATTCTTGTCTTCTTTTTACTTTCAGGAAAACGAAAATGTATGGCAGAAACTACAGCCAAGATAGAGGTCTTTCTTTTCTTTTCGCATATGATTCAAAGATTTAAATTTACAACAGAACCCGGAAAGCCAACCCCTGAATTCGAACCTGTTGTTGGAGCAACCAGTGCCCCTAAGGCTTTTAAAATATGTGCTATTCCCCGATAAACACCAAATCAAATCTGAAAAGACCAAACACGTAATGGAATTCCTTTTGCACCGAAAGCGCTTTCTACCGATGATGCCATTTTTGTTTGACGCAATGCCTATTAGGATTTAAATCGGACTTACAAACAATCAAAGTTTATCAGTCTGAAATCAGTAAAAAATAATTTCCGCCTATTATCTTGGCGGTTGATTTTCAAATGATCCGACGCAGTGTTTGGTGTTAAGAGTTAATAAACGAGTTAATATGTCACAGTTTAAAACGAATGGGGAATGGTATTAAATGTAAAGTTCGTCTGGTCTAGATCATTTCCGATGGGTGGGGTGAGGCATCCAGTCGAAGAGTGAAATCTTCGCTGACTGCTTTATTTAATGTGAATAAAATGTTTATTTTAACATTACATTTTTTTACAAATTTAAAATGTCTCCCGTTCACGTGTATCTGAGGACAGGGCCCTATACTTGTGTGCACACGGTCAAGAGACTGACTGGGATGGAGATGTGTTTGTGCGCATATTACGTCATTTCGGAACTGAACCAATTATATTTCAATACATCGCTTGCGCGTAGGGGTCTTTAGCAGTGGGAGGCAACTGGAGGACCCGGATAAAACCCACAAGATGGGACAGACGATCCTACTCCTTGCCACGTTCAACTGTGGAATCGACACCACGCCAGACAGAGCTTATGATACAGCGCGCAAGTGCTAACCATTCGGCCACCCCACCCAACCAAACCCCCACAAATTAAGATGGCCAATGCTAGTATACTGAATGTCTGGAGGTTGAAATGGAATTAAAGCACGTGTTAATCCCCAAATAACGGAGAACGTCAGATCGGAGACGGTCCTACGCAAATTATGACGTCATATGTGGATTGTGGGTAAGGGTTAGGCTTTGCCAAGGGTTAGGGCTAGCCCTGTTTACATCTTGTGACTTCGACGAAATCTACACTTCCAAGGCCTTACCCTAACCCCAACCCACAATCTATATATGACGTCATATGTGCCGAATTGCGTAGGACTGTCTTCGATCTAGCGTTCTCCCAAAATAACGATAATATGTGCTCTATTTTGAAGATCCGGTGCATCCGATGAACAGAGCCCTCTTGCACCCTTAAATGAAATTTATTCATTAATATGCATATAATCTATAATTAATTTAACTATAATAAAATGATGATAGTATAATAAATTGTTGCTGTCTAATTAACTCCATTAAAAATCAGAATTTAATCAGTGCACTGAAACGGTCTGTAATCTGGTAGCGCTTCTGGTGCCCACGTGCCACTACGCCTCATTTCATTTCAATTAGTAGTCCAGGCAAGATATTATAAAAGCGGGCAGCTGCTGCAATAGGAATGCTGACCACGGTTTATAGTCGATCTAGACGTTTATATATATAGAGAGAGGAATGGGGTTTAACGTCCACTCAACACAACCAGGTCATATCGGGACTAACATACGGTTTTAATTTTATTTCAATACTTCGCTTGCGCGTAGGGGTCTTTAGCCGTGGGAGGAAACCGGAGTGCCCGGAGGAAACCCACGAGGTTGAGAAGGCGCCCCTATCTCCATACCACATATGCTCACACCAGGGCTCGAAACCACAGCCGCAAGCCAGAGATGACCGGCCAGCTAGAGGTCGAAGCGAGGCACTCTAGACCACTAGGCCATCCCAAACCCCCTAGATGTTTATATAGTCCCTGCTCGAAATCGTTGCCATAATCCAAAAAAGCCGAGGGTTTGGCTAAAATGGCCGCCGGTTTTTGCTGGTAAAGCTCAATTTCCACCAAATTATCATAATATGGTATCAAAATATACGTTTTCGGGTTTCTGCATCCATATTCATACACATTTTAGTGATTTGTGATATGACTGGGTCACGATGGTGGACAATTTGGGCGGGAAAATTGGAATTCTATTGAAGTCTTTGAAACCTCACCGAAGTTTTCACTTTAAAAAACATGTCCTATTGCACTTCCGGTGGCTGTTATAAAAGTTCTACCGAAGTGCCCATTTCATTGCCACATCTGACAGATGGTCCATATACAAATTGTTTTCATTCACACGTGTAAAGATAGTATAAATACAATGAAGCGAAATGAAATGGGGTTTAACGTCCTAATAATTCGCTTCTATACTGGGCTAATTGAAGACGGCATACGCCATACAGTGTGCTATGATTGAAAATTTGTCCGGGCAGTGGCACTTGGCCTACTTTCATATTGAATTCCAACTACCAAGGGATCTTGTATACGCCAATGTATACACAGGACCTCGGTTTTCGTCCCATCCGAACTACTAGATATAGGTGTCCAGGTAAGGCCCTCTGTCCTGCACCAACTGACATGGAGCAATCACGTCAAAAAATCCCGATCGGCCAATGCAGGGATCGAACACGCGATCTCCAAACTAGCGTGCCAGCGTCTTAGCCACGTGGCTACCCGTCAAAATACAACTGCATTTCATTCATATTTCTGACAGAATATTTTTAAAAAATGATCATTTCATTAACACTTCTGGGGGGACCATTTCTATGTCACCCCTACATGTCTTTAACACTTAGCATTTCAACGACATTAACTACCCGGACTTAAAGGAGGGGGATGATTTAGAATAAAAGTAGCAAGCCCCAAACCCCCACTAGATTCCCGAACTTGAAGGAGGGTATCATGTATCAAGCCTCAACCCCCTACTGGATTCTTATGACATTCGCTTGTATATTGCATATAAGTTCACAATATTACCCTTGTTTTACGGTGGCTGCGATTCTTCTAAAACCGCGAACGCAGAAAATGAAATGAAATGGGTTTAACGTCCTACTGTTTTGCTCGTAACCTGGGCATACCATATACAATGTGCTATGATCGAACACCCGACCTCTATGCCAGCGAACAAGTGTCTTACCCACATAGCCACGTGACCCCCCCCCCCAAACGCAGAAAAATAAATAGGGAAAATGCGACGTCATATCGGGATTCCTTTATATCCCGCGTATTTTTTTTTTGGCTGTGTTTTAAAATATACGCCTTCTCGTATTATTAGCACGTGGCATTTATTCGTTTCGTTGTGAATTCCAGCTAGTTATGATTTTACGGCAGCATACAAAATAATAATGATCGTCACGTTGCACAAGCTCTATTTTCGGCGTTCGCCGTTTTAGGAGTATAACATACAATTTGCTTTATTTTTTTAGTGCATTTTTACAACATCTGGACGTTGCTATATCACCTCACAATTCTCGAACTGCTACTTATCTAGCGTCCAATCAGTGGTTGTGACATAGTGACCTCCACAGAAACCTTGACATTTTTGCTTGCAAGTGCAAGACTTGGTATTTGCAACGACCGAAGAATAGGCTCACAAGTTGGTCTTGTATCCAATCGAAATTAGTGCCTAAATATGCATGTGTTTTACGCGAAGGGCTTGATAAGATGTACGTAGTCAAAGCGAGATCAAGCCTTCTATTGAAGATGTTGAAGGAGAAAAATGTGGTTCAACGTCCACTCGACACAAACTAGGTCATTTTGGGACTAACATGGTTTCAATTTTTTTCAATAATTCGCTTGCGCGTAGGGGGGTCTTTAGCAGTGGGAGGAAACTGGAGTGCCTGGAGGAAACCCAGGAGGTTGAGAAGGCGCTACTATCTCCATGACACATACGCTCACACCAGGGATCAAAACCACAGCCGCAAGCCAGAGGTGACCGGTCAGCTAGAGGTCGAAGCGCGGCACTCTAGACCACTAGGCCATCCCAACCCCCTTACACAATCAACTCTATGAAAGTGTCGAAATGAAAGTACTTTGAGGCCTTGTTCTGCTCCTAAACTGAGCTAATGGAGACGATTATGTGCCTTACAGTGTGCCGAGGGAAATTTTGCCCGGGCAGCGGCGCTACGACTTACTATGATATCGAATTCCAACTGCAGGGGGATTTTTTACGTGCACGCCAATGTGTACACGGGACCCTGTACCACGAAATCTTAAAGGACTTTGACCCTTACAACTTAATCCATAAACATGAGTCTTTTTAAGGTCATATTTCATTGAGCCTAAAAGTAAAATCATGAAAATTATATTTATTTTGGTATTTGGCGTTATATGGTCGTAACATTTGAAGACCCGGGCGTTTAGATACATTTTAAAAATCTTCTTGCGATAGATGAGTTGAATTTAGCTTTGGTTATTAGGCGTTTCAGATTAGTTGATTGTTTCTGCGATTTAATGAATTAAACATGAACTAGACCAATAAACGTTTCAATACACGCATTTCTACAACAAGAAATTGATATTACAAATAGTCTAGACAAGATAGCATGCCGTCCACGGTTTATGGTCGGCCTGGACGTATATTATCACCAAAAAAGAGTCCCAGTCCGAAATCCGTGTCTAAATGTGTCAAATTGGCCAAATTCCAAAACGAACACCAGTTCTGGCTTGTAAATTCCGATTATCACCCAATTGTTAAAAAATGATCGAGTTTGGAATCAATATGCACGTTTTCGGGGTAACTGAATCAATTTCAATACAGATTTTTGTAATAAGTGTTACCGCTGAGTCAATTTTAGGGGTTATTCAAGATGGCAGTCAGTTTTGGCGGGAATTCGAATTTTACAGAAGTTTCAAGTTGGTATCAAAATATACGTTTTCGAGGTAGCTGAATCCATTTTTATATGTTTAAGTGATACCCTGTCCAAATTAGCGATTTAGATTTCCGACTGGGGATTGGCGATTAATGATATACCTACCTTAGACTTAATACAATGAAATTCATCCATCATCAACTAAATTCCATTTGGAGTGTCTCCCAGCTCACTGCCGTAGCAGCGTAGGGTATGTCGACTGGGGCCACTCCCAGGACCATTTGATAATGAACTGCCCACCGTTATTCTTCAATGTATTAAGGCTATTGAATTGGAGAAGCCTGTATCGGGTTCAAGAGGGCCCGCAGTGCCAAAATTCATCTTTGGGGACCGTTGTCTTTTACATGGTATTTAGGAAAGACTAACAGACGGTCCATTACAACATATACAATCAGTGACAGTAAACCGTGGAACTCGCAATACCTGTTTTTTGGACATGCCAAGACAGGACAAATGACGCCTGGACATCCATCTAGTTGTATTTAACATATCAACAATGACGCTGGTATCCCTAAATAGATGACTCATCGACTCATCACCCTAACTTCTTTATGAAACATCTAGCATTGAAATTGTTTTTCACTCTGTGTAACCTAAGCAGCAAAAAATCTCATTGCAGAGGCATGCTGGGCAGGTAGTCAACCGCCAACCCTGCCCTCATAAATGCGAAAACTGAAAATGGTTAATAACGCTTGAATCCGATGAGTGTTACTAACGGGGTATGGGGGGAGCGGTGGTGGCTATGTGCCCTCTCTTCCGAAAAATATGCCCTCGCAGTTCGACAGAGGTACCCTAAATGAAAACATTGTGCCCCCTTTTTCTGCTGCCATACCACAAACCAATCGCACTCAATATCCGTTCTTCAGTGATGATGTAAGGGTTCCATACAAGCTCAATCAGACCCCGATTTCCATGGATGACTTCCAGAATATAATTCAAAGCCGTATTAATGTTTCCATAATATTTCTAAATGAATTTAGGAAAATTGCAACACGGGCGACGGGAACGTTTTTGCTGGTTAACATACTAAGGGCCAATGTTATGTCATAACTAACATAGACGCCAAATCGCTTCTACCATATGCCACGGAACTTAAATTCTCCCGATCCTACCTCCACCTCCTAAAGTGCCCTAAGTTTGGTCGGTCAATCCTCCGAGACTTTACACCAAGTTTTATTCTGCCCTAACTTCTCTACCATTGCAATTGGTATCTCTGCTCATTATTGAACTTTAAGGATAATATTTATGTCAGCTATTATCACATATGTGATAGAACTGGTTAAACAAATTCCAAATATAATTTTAACACAGAGATCATTGCTACGATAGATGCGTAATAAAGGTTTCAAGAATCGGAAGTGACGAAAACACGAGTTATCCCTCTATATATCTGACTGAAGTGACGGTGATAACAGATACACGGCCGAATTTCTGCTCACTAATAATTCCTTCGGATTTTTAGACCAAATGTTTTTTTATAGGACTGCTGGAGGATAAATGACGATTCACTAAAGTAATTGAGAACACGAGAAATACAGAAATAGTCCGTACATTCCCTTGTTTTTATTCCTTCTAAAACTTATAAAAACATGGTAATGCGCGGACTTTTTCTGTTTTTCTTTCGTGTTCTCCTGTCTAGTGGCAGTCAATTCCTTTTATGAATTGTCAGATATCCTCTCGCAGTCATTTTGGCTCAATTTTCGAGGTTGGTGATCGAAATCGGACACGCCCACGACGATGCAACCACCGTGGGCTGAGAGTGGCCCCTTTCGGCATGCCTGTTACGCTGCTTCCGTAATAATCTGTCTAAATGCAATCGTATTAGATCTGAGGCAGACTCGACTACCCTTAACCCCCAAAACTCCAATGGGATTACCACATATTTTGACTCAGGGGATCTAGTTAATTACCAAATGAAAAAATGTGTCGACAATGGAATCAGCTACTTCCAAAACGTATATTTTGACACCAATATTTAATGTGGTCATTTTGTAATATTCTAATTTTCCGACCAAAACTGACGGCCATCTGGAATTATTTCTCAATATTGACTCCCGCAGTAATCACATAAATGTTTAGGAGATAACACTTCCTGTTTCGCATTTAGAGGGGTGTTATTGTCCAATAGACATGTCCTGAGATCATTAGGACCCGAGACGCGTAGCGTCGAGGGTTCTAATGTAAAATCTCAGGACATGTCTATTGGACAATAACACCCCTCTAAATGCGAAACAGGGAGTGTTTATCGACATTGTAACATGCCTTTTTAGGATTTTAAAAGACATTGCTAAAACAGAAGGGTGTTATTGTCCAATAGACGGTGTCTAATTGACCAATCAAAACGCAGGGTTTACACTGAAGCATGTTACAATTATATCTAAATCACTTCAGCTACCCCTAAAGGATATAGTTATGACACCAAACTCGATCATATTATGATAAGTGGATAAAAACTGGCATTTTCCAGTCAAAACAAGCGTCCATTTTGGATTTTTGCCAATTTGACCTATTTGGACACGTATTTCGGACTGGTACTTTTTTGGTGGTAATATACGTCTAGACCGACCATGGTTGGCTTTTCTATAGCAGCAACTGCCCGGAATGGTGTAAACTTGAATTAAAATTACGTACAAACCGAATTAATTTCGTGAAACAGAATTTTCATTGAGCTGTTCTAAATTTTAGTCAAATACCTTAAAAGTGAATCTAAAATAGAGTTCCTTCGTTAAAGAAACTTTCGTTGACTGTGTCCGAAATAGGGAGCCACAGATACTTTGGCTGTTGTAATTCGATATACGAGTAGGCTGCAGTACCCTTGTCCGGGCAAAGTTTCCCTCTGGAATATGTATGGAATATGCCAGTCTTCATTGGCTCAGTCGGAACAGAACAGTAGGACGTTAAACTCCATTTCACTATAAGATATAATCAACATAATTCAGTCACGCCAGTTTGAGTTCAATTACCAAAACCAGTAACATCTGCAAATTCACTGATGTCACCAATTATTTAATCGATGGTTTTCAAATTCACATATATATTAAATAACTAGACACAGATTTTAAAATACCATCTCTTTCTAATTCGAAGACCGATCAGGATGCTGGATGCAGTTGGGGATGTTTTTTTGTGCTCTAACGTAACATGGGCACTCTTGGCAGTTCTCGTATCCTTACTATGGTGGCGTTCAACACGTCCGTTGTCGGATGTACCACCAGGACCCCGACCTATGATACCGATTTTAGGCAACATTTTACAATTAGAGACTGATCCCCGTAAACAATTTGCTAAATTTCGTCGAAGATATGGTGACTTATTTAGTTTATACATCGGGAATAAACATATCATTGTATTAAATGGATTTGAAACATTACAGGACCTACTCGTGAAAAGTGGTGACAAATTGAGTAACCGTCCTGACACCAAGACGATGGAAATGGTGGGAGGATACAAAGGTAATTTGTTCACAAGGCCAGCAAAGAGAGAGAGAAAAATGGGGTTTAACGTCCACTCGATACAAACTTGGTCATTTCGGGACTAACATATGGTTTAATTCTATTTCAATAATTCGCTTGCTCGTTGGGATCTTTAGCAGTGGGGGGAAACCGGAGTACCCGGAGAAAACCCGCTAGGCTGGACAGGCGACCCTAAACCTGGTCACGTACAACCAGGGATTAGAAACCACGCCAATTGACTCACTGACAGTCTTTATGATACAGCACGCACGTGCTAACCAATCAGCCATCCAACCCCCCGGTCTGCTGTAGATATCGATGAATTTTATTCGAATGTGATTATTCATATTGCACACACGTAGAAAGTGCTTGTGAAACGATTATATTTTCTTTTCTTTTAAGGTATTATCTCAACATCTGGCAAAGTATGGAGAGAACAACGAATGACTTCATTGGCTTTGCTTCGGAAACTCGACTTCGGAAAACAATCAATGGAAGACAAGATACAAGAAGAAAGTGTTTATTTATTGGACGCCATCGCCAAAGAAAATGGAAATGCCTTTGATCCAAATCCGGTGATAGGAAACGCGGTTTCCAATATAACATGTAACATGATATTTGCTCAAAGATACGACTATGACAACGACCATTTCCAGCTGGTTCTGCACATGATCAACGAAACGTTACACATGGTTGGAGCTTTCTCGGCCATGACTTTTTTCCCGTTTCTGGATTACATTCCGGGTGATGTTTTCGGCGTTGGAAAAGTAAAAGCCAATTTAGAAAAATTCAGCGAAATCATTTTAAATCCAATGATAAAACATAATATTGATCATTATGATCCCGATAACTGTAACAGCTTTATTGCGCTGTATTTAAAAGAGATGTATGCTAGGAAGACTTCCGGTAAAGAAACTGCATTGGATGGTACGTATTTAGTAGGCTGTATTTGAAAATACATCATGTAAGATTTAGATAAAGAGCTGACTGTTCTTGCTATAATAATTTAAAACATTTAAATAATATGGTGATCCTGAAAATTTCAGTCAAGTAACATTATTCTGAGCGGGGGAATCACGGTGACTAAGTGGGTAAGGCGCTGGCTCGCTAGCCTGGAGGAATGGGTGTTCGATCCCTGCATTGGCCGAAAAAGTTCATCTCGATTTTCCGGCGTGGTTTCCCCTTGTCAGTGAGGCAGAACGCAGGGCCTGACAAGGACAGCTGTCTAGTCGTTCGGATGGGACGAAAAACCGAGGTCCCGTGTAGACATTGGCGTGCACGTCAAAGATCCCTTGGCAGATGGAATTCGATATAAGAATAGGCCGTAGCGCCGCTGCCCGGTCAAAATTTCCCGCATAGCACACTGTATGGCGTATGCCCAGGGTTAGGTGCAGAAGAGTTGGACATTAAACCCATTTCATTTCATTTATTCTGAGCGTGGTATTTCAAATTTGCCAACATACCGGGAATCCTCGTATTTAAGTCCTGTCGTTATCAAGCCATGGGCTCTATAACGAGTTTAAATTCCCAATTTAAAATCTGTTTAAGAGTGGTCTCCTTTTTCGATTTTCAAACCACTGTTTGTCGGATATTTTGTACACGGTGAGCAGTCCATTTGCGGATTACACTATTTTTTAGGACTTCGAATTTTGACTAGTGGTTTGGATTGTTCGTACTTGGTTTTATTTTATTGGCATTAATTATCCATTTCAATGTTTACTCATTAAATGGCACTGGGTTTTCTAATTCATTTAACAGCTTTTGGCCACCGAAGACCTGGTGGGATGGTTAGGGGCTTGTAAGGGGAATGCATGTCTAAATTATACCTTATATCTATCTTACATAATTCATCTTTACATTTATCAGCGCTTCATTACAAATCATTTACCTTCTCTTTGTAAATACCATTTGTACGCTGGTAGCTTAGATGGCAATTGCAGTTCAGACTTCACATGCACACAATCAAGCTAGACTATTTGTACCCAGGGGCTGATCGTTGCTTTGTAAGTACCATCAAGCTAGACTATTTGTACCCAGGGGCTGATCGTTTGGACGAATTCTTGACATGGTTTATTTGGCGCTGTAACTCACAAGGCACGTGTGTGTCGTAATAAGGAAATGGGGTCGATAAAATTTCGTAATAGCTCATTTATCTCCATCCCTACGCTTGAAGAGCCTATCACCTCGACAACAACAACTGTCCAATGCCACTTGGGTGTATATTTGTTTATCGCAGAATTTGAGACAAAATAAATGTACTGCTGCGGGAACGATTTTGTTTTAAGGACCAGCATGCATAGTGGTCAGTATCGTTGAAGAGGCGAAGTTGATCTTTCAAGAGGAAGCACCTGATCCGACCTCGGTGTTGGCCGAGACGTTAAACCTGATCCTACCCGAGACGTTAAACCCAATGTTATTTAGCATTTATGATCATCATGCATTCATATTTTTATTTAATATTTCCTATAGTTAAACATCTGGAACAAGTCGTCTCCGACTTATTAGCCGCAGGAACCGAGACGACCACCTCAACACTACGATGGTTGTTACTCTTCATGGCAACAAACCCAGAGGTGCAAGAAAAGTGTTACCAAGACGTCCAGACACACGTTGGTAATGGACGAAAACCCGTCTTGACTGACCGGGATAATTTGATATACGTTCAAGCCGTCATTACGGAAACTTCACGATTGGCCGCTGTCATACCAATGGGAGCTCCTCGTAGTGTGACTGAGGACATGTGGTACAAAGGATATCTCGTGCCGCGTAATTCCATGATCATTACCAATTTGGATTCTGTTCTAATGGATGAAAAGATTTGGGGCGATCCAAAAGTCTTCAGACCCGAGAGATTTATTTCAGAGGATGGTAAATTAATACACAGAGAAGAACTCATTCCTTTTAGTATGGGTACGTTTGTTTAGTCCCTTTCAAATAATATCACAAAATTGAATTAAAGAATATAAACATGATCAAATTAACTGTAGAGCGTTAGGGTCAAACGCTCTTGGAACATAATAGACTATTTTAACTTCAAACGCTGATGCGGAGCTTTAGGGCCATGCGAGTACTGTCAATATCTAACGTCCCAGCCCAATTTATATGTGAACGCGCTACTACTACTCCTACCTGGTGCTTTAACGTCTGCTTCCACAGAGGTGATATCGCAGACTGCAGCTGTAAATATGATGAGATCAGGCCCTAAGTTCACAAAACATTCTCAGACTTAAGTTGAGCATTTACTCAAAATTGCTCGCCGTATTTTATCTTAAACATATAGCTTTCTGTAGAATTTTTGATGTTTTAGTGTATCAAATACACCAATAGAAACTATGTGTAGAGTTTTGTGTTTCTGGGTCAGATATATATTCTCAGAAACAGTGAATGAAAGTTGAGTAAATTCTTAACTTAAGTTGAAGAATGTTTTGTGAACTTCGGACACAGATTTCATGAAGGCACATGCCAACCTTAACCTCTGTATTCAACATCTAAGATTGAAGTGGCTTTCTCTTATTACAATTTTTCTTTTATTTACTTTCAGGGAAACGGAAATGCATGGCAGAGACTACAGCCAAGATAGAGCTCTTTCTTTTCTTTTCTCATATGATTCAAAAATTTAGATTTATAACCGAACCCGGAAAGCCAGCCCCTGGATTCGAACCCGCCTTTGGAGTAACCAGTGCCCCTAGGGCTTTCAAAATATGTGCTATTTCCCGGTAAACGCCAAATCAGATCTGAGGAGACCAAGCATGTGATGGAATTAAATTTGTGCTAAAAGCGCTTTCTACGTCATATTTTAACGTAACACCTGATGGGATTTAAGGTGCTTTTTACGGATAATATCACATTTTGACGCCATGTCTGATGGGATTTAAAATGGACAAATAAACACACATACAAGTTGTTAATCAGCCAGAAACCGGTAAAAAACGATTCCCTCCGATAAAATGCCCGACCAGTTTTTTAAAGTCACGCACTGTCACAACACCATGAAAGAAAGGTGTATAGAAGAAGATGTTTTTTGAGGCTGATTTTCAAACGACTCATCATAGTATTCGGTATTAAGAGCGTTTTGATTGGTCAATTAGACACTGTCTATTGGACAATAACACCCTTCTGTTTTAGTAATGTCTTTTAAAATCCTAAAAAAGCATGTTACAATCTCGATAAACACTTCCTGTTTCGCATTTAGAGGGGTGTTATTGTCCAATAGACATGTCCTGAGATTTTACATTAGAATAATCTCAGGACATGTCTATTGGACAATAACACCCCTCTAAATGCGAAACAGGAAGTGTTTATCTCCTAAATAAAACACTGTCTTGTATGTATCACGATGTGAATAAAAAGTTTATATCATCTTTGTAATAGATATTTAAAATGTTTGCCTTTCACATATTTCTGAATACAGTGGCCTATACCTGAATCAAGAGATAAGTCCGAGAGAGGGTGAGGGGTGGGGGGGGCGAACACCACACTCGTAACGACACTGTTAGAAAACCTAATGCTGAAGATGAGTGGTGGCATGTGTGAATCAATAGCGCTATATTGATTCAATTGATTCATAGAAAATACAGGCTGTTACAATGTATTAATTAAATTCTGATTTTTGATTGAGTTAATTAGAAAGCAACAATTTATTATACCATTATTATCCTCATAATTTTATTATAATTGTATAAATGAAATAGTTAAATTAACTACAGATTATATGAATAAGGGAAGACGACACTGCTAAAGAGTCCAATCTATAATATATTGTGTACCCCATGCTGACAAAGTGGTATAGACACGTGAATTCACAAGAGCTTACCATGAATAAAAAAATATGAAATATGAATTGACTTTGCGAAGTTTTCGTGCGTTATCAAAATTTTGACGTGCTGTTGAAGACCCCTTAGCATTGAAATGTTAGTCCCGATATGAACTGGTTTGTGTTGCTCGGTGTCTAGTCCTTCGGATGCGTCAACAGCTGCGCTTCTGTGTAAACGTACACGTCAGAAAAGCTCTGACTTTAAATTCCATTTGCTTGTGTGACATGAGTTCAATAGGGACTAACCATTATTTTCCTGTGTATGCTTGTAACCCTGTTTAGTTCATTTCCTTTACGGACTAAATAGCGGTATATAGGGGCGTGTCGTGAATTTTAGAGAGGGCGGGAGCGATTGGGACAACGTCAAGTATTTCTGATCATTGATATGGCGGTTACAGAGAGAGAGAGGGAGATGGAGTTTGACGTCCACTCGACACAAACTAGGTCATTTCAGGACTAACATATGGGTTAATTTTATTTCAATAATTCGCTTGCGCGTAGGGGTCTTTAGCAGTGGGAGGAAACTGAAGGACCCGCAGGAACCGAGACGACCACCTCAACACTACGATGGTTGTTACTCTATATGGCAACAAACCCAGAGGTGCAAGCGAAGTGTTATCAAGACGTCCAAACACACGTTGGTAATGGACGAAAACCTGTCTTGACTGACCGTGATAATTTGATATACGTTCAAGCCGTCATTACTGAAACTTCACGGTTGGCCGCTGTCATACCACTGGGTGCTCCTCGTAGTGTGACTGAGGACATGTGGTACAACGGATATCGATTGCCGCGTAATTCCATGATCATTACCAATTTGGATTCTGTTTTAATGGATGAGGGGATTTGGGGTGATCCAAAAATCTTCAGAACCGAGAGATTTATTTCAGAGGATGGTAAATTAATACACAGAGAAGAACTCATTCCTTTTAGTATGGGTACGTTTGTTTAGTCTCTGTCAAATATTATCACAAAATTAAATTAAAGAATATAAACATGATCAAATTAACTGTAGAGCGTTGGGATCAACGATATGTAGCGAACTAACCCCCCTTCCGTCTCCAAACGCTCTTGGAAACATAATAGACTATTTTAACTTTCAAAGCTGATGCGGAGCTTTAGGGCCATGTGAGTACTGTCAATATCTAACGTCCCTGCCCAATTTCTATGTGAACGCGCTACTACTACTCCTACCTGGTGTTTTAACGTCTGCTTCCACAGAGGTGATATCGCAGACTGCAGCTGTAAATACCAGGCCCTAAGTTCACAAAACATTCTCAGACATGTGTAGAGTTTTGTGTTTCTGGATCAAATATATTTCTAAGAAACAGTGATTGAAAGTTGAGTAAATTCTCATCTTAAGACACAGATTTCATGAAGGCAAAAGGCAACCTTATCCTCTGTTTTCAGCATCTACGATTGAAGTGGGTATCTCTTTATTACAATTTTTCTTTTATTTACTTTCAGGGAAACGGAAATGCATGGCAGAGACTACAGCCAAGATAGAGCTCTTTCTTTTCTTTTCTCATATGATTCAAAAATTTAGATTTATAACCGAACCCGGAAAGCCAGCCCCTGGATTCGAACCCGCCTTTGGAGTAACCAGTGCCCCTAGGGCTTTCAAAATGTGTGCTATTTCCCGGTAAACGCCAAATCAGATCTGAGGAGACCAAGCATGTGATGGAATTAAATTTGTGCTAAAAGCGCTTTCTACGTCATATTTTAACGTAACACCTGATGGGATTTAAGGTGCTTTCTACGGATAATATCACATTTTGACGCCATGTCTGATGGGATTTAAAATGGACAAATAAACACACATACAAGTTGTTAATCAGCCAGAAACCGGTAAAAAACAATTCCCTCCGATAAAATGCCCGACCAGTTTTTTCAAGTCACGCCCAGTCACAACACCATGAAAGAAAGGTGTATAGAAGAAGATGTTTTTTGAGGCTGATTTTCAAACGACTCATCATAGTATTCTGTGTTAAGAGCGTTTTGATTGGTCAATTAGACACTGTCTATTGGACAATAACACCCTTCTGTTTTAGTAATGTCTTTTAAAATCCTAAAAAAGCATGTTACAATGTCGATAAACACTTCCTGTTTCGCATTTAGATGGGTGTTATTGTCCAATAGACATGTCCTGATATTTTACATTAGAATGATCTCAGGACATGTCTATTGGACAATAACACCCCTCTAAATGCGAAACAGGAAGTGTTTATCTCCTAAATAAAACACTGTCTTGTATGTATCACGATGTGAATAAAACGTTTATATCATCTTTGTAATAGATATTTAAAATTTTGCCTTTCACATATTTCTGAATACAATGGCCTATACCTGAATCAAGAGATTAGCCCGAAGGCGGGTGAGGGGTAGGGGGAGGAGCGATCGCCACACTGGTAACGCCACTGTTAGAAAACCTAATGCTGAAGACGAGTGGTGGCATGTGAGCATCAGTAGCGCCATATGGATTCAATTGATTCACAGAAAATACAGGCTGTTACAATGTAGTAATTAAATTCTGATTTTTAATTGAGTTAATTAGAAAGCGATAATTTATTAAGGCCATTATCCCCATCATCTTATTGTAATTGTATAACTGAAATAGTTAAATTAACTACAGATTATATGAATAATAAATAAATGTCCCCGGGGAAGGGCCATCGACAAGCTCGGGACCCCATGCTGTGAATTCACAATACACTACGATGAAAAAAAAAACATGAAATATGAATTGACTTTGCGAAGTTTTCGTGCGTTATCAAAAATGACCGGTAGTGAAAATATTGAGGTGGAAACCCTGTTGAAGACCCCTTATCTTTGAAATGTTAGTCCCGATATGAACTGGTTTGTGTTGCTCAGTGCCTAGTCCTTCGGATGCGAGGGAGAGAGAGAGAGAAATGGGGTTTAACGTCCACTCGACACAAACTAGGCCATTTTGGGACTAACATATGGTTTCAACCTTATTTCAATAATGCACCTGTGCGTAGTGGTCTTTAGCAGAGGGAGGAAACCGGAGTGCCCGGAGGAAACCCACGAGGTTGAGAAGGCGCCCCTATCTCCATGCCACATACGCTCACGCCAGGGCTCGAAAACACAGCCGCAAGCCAGGTGACCGGCCAGCTAGAGGTCGAAACGCGGCACACTAGACCACTAGGCCATCCCGGAGGAAACCCACGAGTTTGAGAAGGCGCCCCTATCTCCATGCCACATAAACTCACACCAGGGCTCGAAACCACGGCCGCAAGCCAGAAGTGATCGGCCAGCTAGACTTCGGAGCGCGCCACTCTAGACCACTAGGCCATCCCAACCCCCCGTATGATAGTAGATATCCCTGTTCATCTGTAAGGAGGGTACGTTGGCTAAAATTGATAAATAATTGGGAATGTGTTCGTTCTGAGAATTAGAGTTTTAGCTGGTTGATCTTCATATTTTCTAAGAAAGTTAAAGCATAATTATTTCTATGTCTTTTGCTCAATAGGTTGTCACGTCACTATTATACGACCATAGACATTATTTCCCACTCTTAGAAATCTTTCACACTGGAAATAATAACACAATTACCTCCCTTGTTTTTCTACCCCCCCCATACAAAAGCTATCTTCAAACGTTTGAATTTGAAGTTGAAAATATATATTTGCCAATTTCTCAACTGGCAATAGTGAATTATAGGATTAATATGATTATTCTTTAACAAGGTAGGACTATTTGTAGATACCACCTATTATAAGGCTTTATTTTAATATATTTTAAAAATGTAACTTAAAAATATGAAATTGTAGCTTTAATTTCATGTTTCATCATAAGGATGAATAGCTTGGCACTAGTTTCAATCTTTTACTCAAAGGGTTTTATGTATCAGAAGGTGGAGGCAACCTGGGGAAGTTGAACTTCAGATAATTCGAACATACACTGTTTTAATGTCTTGATATGGTCAAACAAAAACCCTCGTCGAAACCCCGTCAGATATAAAGATCTTAGTAACCATCTTCCACAGAGTTGTGCCGTGTGTTAAAATAGCTAGGTTCATGGTAATTCAAGAATTAAAATATAGTTTGAAAAACTCGTGTACGACCTCTTCTGGGTCAGAATTAGATTCCGTTCTCTTGGGTTTATCATCACAATCACCAAGTTCATCAAGCGATGCAGTGCCAATATCATACCCGTGCTCTAGATATAGAGTTGCAATGAGCGCGGTTAGACAATAATTGTCGGGAACGTCCGAATTTACAGTTTGCACGCTCCTCATTGCAGGAGTACCTCACCACTGAATATGCTTGGGTGCGGCCATTAACGATTCGCTGGGATTTGTTGAGGGTTTTCAGATAAATTTTCTACGCTAGTCATGTGTTTATAATGCACATTAGCTTTTGGGGTAAAGCAATTGGGTGTACGACGGGGGTACTAAACCTCTGGAATTGGCTGGGGATGGTCATTCTTATGAAAACGTTAATATTATGCTCAACATTACGCTAATACAACCATGCGTTAGTAAATGAGCTAGTGTGACAACGTGCTACAAAACACTTCATAAGCACGTGGCTTAGTGGGTAAGACGCTGGCTCGCTAGCCTGGAGGTCGTGTGTTCAATCCCTGCATTGGCCGAGAAAGTTCCTCGGGATTTTCCGAAGTGGTTCTAGTGTGACAATGTGCTATAAACGTCACTCGGCAAACCTCGAAGGATTCCGGCACCTACATCTAGTCTCGGCTGTCGAGGTTTGCCGAGTGCTATAAACCTCGTCATTCTTGGGGATATAGTTACAGAACTAAGAGGAAATGAAATGAAATGGGGTTTAACGTCCTACTGTTCTACTCCAACTGGGCTAATGAAGAAAGGCAATTTTACCCAGACATCACTTAGAAGAGGGGAACCCCGCCGAAAAGTCTGGATGAACGTTCTCGGCCAATGCAGGGGTCGAAAACCCAGCCTCCAGGCTAGCGAGCCGGCGTCTTATCCCACTATGTTATTGACAATGCAGATATGACATGTGTACATTAATACCAGTCTACTAAATTCATGTTTTTATGTTGTTGTTTGAATTTCAAATCCCCGGTTGTACGTGACAAGGCGTAGTGTTGCCTGTGCAATCTCGTGGGTTTTCTCCGTGTCCTCCGGTTTCCTCCCACTGCTTAAGACCCCTACGCGCAACCGAATTATTGAAATAAAATTAAACCATATGTTAGTCCCGAAATGACTTAGTTTTTGTCGAATGGACGTTAAACCCTATTTCGCTCTCTCTCTCTCTTGTCACAAAGTGATCTATACATTAAATTGAACCTTACATATACATGTACATAGAACTCCGCTAGATTTGATATTATATTATATGTGACGTTTTCAACTCTATATAACCCTTTGTTAAGGCACGATCCCACTAAACATCTTATTTATTCAATATGTTTTTTTTATAAGCTACACATGACTTCAAAGGAAATATGCAGTGCAGTTACAGATACTATAAGGTCATAAATAAACAATACCAAATATGATGATCGCTCTTGTACCATTTTTCCTAATTGTTGTATGCTTTATAAGCCGGAGTTTACTGACAGTAAGTCAGACTTGGAATAGAGCTCCTTCCGATCTATGTCTATTCCATGTTCTCAATAAAGGTCTATCAACTATGCTGATATTCTGTTATCTGTAGTCTTGTTTGGATTACGTTACTGTGCATTTATTTATGTCCCTGGTCCCGATTTAAAAAAAAAAATCTACATTAACTAAACAGATCTAGTGTTATAGACTTATGGCGTTACAGTTAGCTTGTGGGCCATTGGGCAATTAGGGGTGTGTGACCGGGGTGCTTCGCCAATAAAAATGTCTCTGCTCAACTTCCACATTGTATGTCAGTATGTTAATCTATTTTAGCGTTTGGGGCGTCTTGACAATTAGAATTCCCTAACATGGTAATTTACGCAAATCTGATAAATTTAATGATTTTGTCGATGATCTAATAGCGGAAAAACATATATTCGCAACCTGTCGAAATATTTGACGAAAAAGTGATAAAAATTGAATTTTATACGTCGGACGTTTACCTCAACCAGAAACGCCTGTAACGGTTTTTCCCAATGCCCATTTCCGTAGATTTTCCTCTTGAATTTGTACTTATCTACTTGTGAGCCTATCTTTGCTTTTGGATGTAGAAAAGCCATGTACCCTTCTCTATTGGTTTGATTAGATACGGCTTTTTTAGTATTATATTTTGTTAATATTATTGCGTGGTTCACAAAATACACTTTTCATAAAAAGCAAGAGAGGGGGAGAGAAAGAAAGAAATTGGGTTAACATGCCATCATCGCGAACTGGGTCATTTCGGGACTAACATATGCTTCCATTTTATTTTAATAATTCGCATGTGCGTAGGGTTTTTAGGGTGGGAGGAAACCGGAGGACCAGGTAAGACCCACGATGTTTAACAGGCGACCCCGCGCCTTGTCACGTACGACCAGAGAATCGAAACGACGCCAGTCGACTCAAGTCAATGACAGATTCGGCCATCCTACCCACCATAGTTGGTGCTCGAAGGACATTTATTCATTAATATTCATGGGAAATGCTGATTGTAGACGGGTTGGGAGGTTCCGAGGACCGAAATGGCCGCTTTATAAAAATGAGAATTTCCTTTTTAGAAGACTGAACGTGGATCCAGTTTACCTTTACCCCCCCCCCTTAAAAGGATTGGGGTTAATATCCGCCCAAATACTCATTTATATAAAGCGGCCATGTTGGACCCACGAAATACCCGAACCTCCCCAATTTAGCATCTCCCAATATTCATATAATCTGTAGTTAATTTAACTATTTCATTTATACAATTATAATAAAATTATGAGGATAATAATGGTATAATAAATTGTTGCTTTCTAATTAACTCAATCAAAAATCAGAATTTAATTAATACATTGTAACAGCCTGTATTTTCTATGAATCAATTGAATCAATATAGCGCTATTGATTCACACATGCCACCACTCGTCTTCAGCATTAGGTTTTCTAACAGTCACGTTAGGAGTGTGGGGATCGCTCCCCCACGCTCATCCTCCTTGGGACTAATCTCTTGACTGTATGCTGACAAGATTCAAGTATTGGTTCTTGTATTTAGAAATATGTGAAAGTCAACCATTTTAAATATTTAATAACTAGATGATATAAATTTTTTATTCACATTAAATAAGGCACCGTGATATATACACGACAGTGCTTATTAGCTCTAACACTGAATATTGTGCTGGATCTTTTGAACATCAACCGGAAGGAACATCGTCTAAAAATATAGCGTCCGAAAAGAAACACACTTTCACTTTACATTCATGGTGTTGTGACTTGGGGTGACTTTATCAAACCGGCCCTGGGGTTTGCTGGTATGTGGGTGGGGTGTTTCTTACCGCTTTCTGGATTTCTGCTTGATTAAACAGGCGTTTGTCTTTGTACGATTTAAATCAGATTTAAATTTAGGTGTTGCGTAGAAACAGTCTTGGTCTCCTCATATCTGATTTGGTGTTGACCTTGGAATAGCACATATTTTGAAAGCCTTAGGAGCATTTGTAGCTCCGAAGACGGATTCGAATCCAGGGGCTGGCTTTCCGGGTTCGGTTATAAATCTAAATTTTTGAATCATATGCGAAAAGAAAAGAAAGACCTCTATCTTGGCTGTAGTCTCCGCCATGCATTTTCGTTTTCCTGAAAGTTAATAAAAGACAACTTGTAATAAAGAGATAGCCACTTAAAGCGGTGCAATAATCCCACACTGATAAATGGCTCGACGAGAGATAGCCCCAAACAGCAATCTAATTGAAATTCAGATCTATATTTCGTTTCGGTTTTTGATAATTTCGGTGACCTACACTACATGTAAATCTAACAGGTTATAGCGGGAGGTCACGTTCAGCCAGTTCAGATGTCACGCACGCGACATTTGAACCTATTCGATTAACCAATCAGAATCGTTGTTGCTTTGTTTTGATTTCTATCGCCGATGATGCCTACCCACAATTCCGCGCAAAAAAGGTCAAACCCTCGATTCGACAGACAATTTGATTGGCTGACCCCACATTTCAAGCAGAACACGAGTTAAATAACAAGTGTTTCAGATCCTGATGTAGTAAAGGCAAGTAAAACGAAATTTTGAACTATAAAATCGAAACGAAATAGGATCTGTATTTTAATCAGATTGACCCAAACAGAAGCTTATCGAAAGGGAAAACTTGGATGTCGAATACATGTGATAAGGATGTCATGTGCCTTCAGGAATTTTGATCTGATCGTGCTTACAACTGTGGGGGGTTGGGATGGCCTAGTGGTCTAGAGTGCCGCGCTTCGACATCTAGCTGGCCGGTCACCTCTGGCTTGCGGCTGTGGTTTCGAGCCCTGGTGTGAGCGTATGTGGCATGGAGATAGGGGCGCCTTCTCAACCTCGTGGGTATCCTCCGGGCACTCCGGTTTCCTCCCACGGCTAAAGACCCCTACGCGCAAGCGAACTATTGAAATAAAATTAAAACCGTATGTTAGTCCCGAAATGACCTGGTTGTGTTGAGTGGACGTTAAACCCCATTTCTCTCTCTCTCTCTCTCTCTCTCTCTCTCTCTCTCTCTCTCTCGTTTACAGCTGTAGCCCCTAGTGTGTTCACATGGAAAAGAAGACACGACGTTACGTATCGATAGTACTCGCGCACCCAATTTGAAAATAAAATGGCCTCTATAGATTGACAAGAGTTTTGGGGTTGGGGGATTCCCGAAATGTAGGAAATGAAATGAAATCGGGTTTGACGCCCACTGTTTTGCTCCGACTGGGCTAATGAAGACGGGCATACGCCATACAGTGTGTTATGATGGAAATTTTGCCCAGACAGTCGTATTTATGGCCTACTCTTATATCGAATTCCAACTGCTAAGGCCAAAATGTAGGTTGCTTAATATCGATGGGTAGGTATTGGCATGGCCCTAATGCTCAAAAGGTAATTTAAACAACATGATACTCAAAGTTGTGATATTATTTGATATGGACAAAATAAACGTACCAATACTAAAATGAATGAGTTCTTCTCTGTGTATTAATTTACCATCCTCTGAAATAAATCTCTCGGGTCTGAAGACTTTTGGATCGCCCCAAATCTTTTCATCCATTAACACAGAATCCAAATTGGTAATGATCATGGAATTACGCGGCAAGCGATATCCGTTGTACCAGATGTCCTCGGTCACACTACGAGGAGCACCCAGTGGTATGACAGCGGCCAATCGTAAAGTTTCCGTAATGACGGCTTGAACGTATATCAAATTATCACGGTCAATCAAGACAGGTTTTCGTCCATTACCAACGTGTGTCTGGACGTCTTGGTAACACTTTTCTTGCACCTCTGGGTTTGTTGCCATAAAGAGTAACAACCATCGCAATGTTGATGTGGTCGCCTCGGTTCCTGCGGCTAATATTTCAGTGACTATGTGTTCTAGATTTTCAACTAAAGAAAAGAATATAAAGATATGAATGCAGGATCATAAATGCTACATCACATTACCAAATAAAATGGAGTTGAATGTCTCGGACAACACCGGGGTCGAACCTTGTACTTCCTTTCGAAAGATCAATTTCGCCACTTGAACGATACTGGCCACCATGCCTGCTGTCACTAAAACAAAATCCGTCCGTCAGTCGTCAACAATACGCCCATTTTGTCACAAATATTGTGATAAACAAAATTATTCGTGGGTGATAAGCTCTTCAAACCTAGGTTGGAGATGGTGGGGGGGGGGTAAACGTCCGCTCGACACAAACTATGTCATTTCAGGACTAGCATATGTTTCAGTTTTATTTCAATAATTCGCCTGTTCGTAGGCCTCTTTAGCAGTGGGATGAAACCGGAGGACCCGGAGAAAACCCACGTAGTTGAACAGGCGACCTAACTCCTTGTTTCGTACAACCGGTGACTCGAAACCACGCCAGTTGACTCAATGACAGGCTTTATGATACAGCGCGCACTTGCTAACCATTCGGCCATCCAAATCCCCATTTTAAAGTCCAGCCTTCTAAATACGTACCACCCAATGTACTTTCTTCACCTGCAACCTGCCTAGCATACATTTCTTTTAAATACAAAGCAATAAGGCTGTTACAGTTATCGGGATTATAATTATCAATATTATGTTTTATCACAGGATCAACAATGATTTCGTTAAACTTTTTAACATTTGCTTTCACTTTTCCGACTCCGAAAACATCACCCGGTAAGTACTCAAGAAACGGGAAATAATTCATGGCCGTGGAAATTCCTACTGTTTTTAAGGTTTTACTGATAATACATAGAACCAACTGAAAGTGATCGTTATCATAGTCGTATCTTTGACCAAATAGCATGTTACATGTTATGTTGGAAACCGCGTTTCGCAACAACAAGTTTGGATCAAAAGCCACTCCATTTTCTTTAGCGATGACATCCAATAAATAAACACTCTCTTCTTGTATCTTGTCCTCCGTTGATTGTTTTTCGGAGTCGAGTTTCTGAAGTAAAGCCAATGAAACCATTCTTTGTTCTCGCCATAATTTGCCAGACGTCGAGATAATACCTTAAAAAGAAAATAAACTATTCCGATAATCGTTACCACTTGCAACAACCATAATATCTCGCAGAATAAAGTATTTGAATGAAATTTTCAGCATATTATTGTTCATTATCTATTTATGAATTATGAGAGTAATTAGGGTCATCTGTTTATCTAAATCTCGTATAATGCATCTTTAATCATAAGTAATTAGGGGGTTGGGATGGCCTAGTGGTCTAGAGTGTCGCGCTTCGACCTCTAGCTGGCCGGTCACCTCTGGCTGTGAGGACAGCAATATTTTTCCCAAAAGTTCTTTTACAATCAAACCAAGATGTACACCAGACCATTTTGTCCCAGGGGGGGGGGTGGCCTAGTGGTCTAGAGTGTCGCGCTTCGACCTCTAGCTGGCCGGTCACCTCTGGCTTGCGGCTGTGGTTTCGATCCCTGGTGTGAGCGTATGTGGCATGGAGATAGGGGCGCCTTCTCAACCGCGTGGGTTTCCTCCGGGCACTCCGGTTTCCTCCCACTGCTAAAGACCCCTACGCGCAAGCGAATTATTGAAATAAAATTGAAACCATCTGTTAGTCACAAAATGACATAGTTTGTGTCGAGTGGACGTTAAACCCCATTTCTCTCTCTCCCCTAAGTAATTACATGTCTTGATGGTTCACATGCTATATGCTAAATGATAAATCTGCTGAACGATTAATTTGCTGACCACAGTTCTCTACACCATTAATTTGCTGAACACAGTTCTCTACACCACGAAACTGGCCTACTTGATTAAGGTATTAATTATAATCTGATAATCATTAACTGCTCGGGGATTAAAAACTGGCATAGTAGGTGGACCCCAGTGGGTGGACCCCGTCTTGATAACGAATCTATTGAATACGATACTTAAAGAAAACAATTTTTATAATTATTATCAGTAACAAAAAATACCTATGTTTAGGATTACCGGGTCGGTCTTATTTCTTTAAGTCAAAATGGCCGACACAAAATATTTTTCACGTCATTCTCCTCCCTTTCCACTCGGTCTTGGGAGTTATTTTTTGTGGACAAATTCCAGCATTGAAATTTCGGTATTATTTTCAGGAATTTTAGTCAGTAATTCAACGGGAAATGCTAGAAAATACAAACACCGTGAACCAGAAAATAATAAAACACAGGCTTGTTTGTTGGCCTTATGAACAATTTACCTTTGTATCCGCCTAACATTTCCATCGAGTTAGTTTCTGGACGGTTACTCAATTTGTCAGCACGCCTCACGAGTAGGTCCTGTAATGTTTCAAATCCATTTAATACAATGATATGTTTATTCCCGATGTATAAACTAAATAAGTCACCATATCTTTTACGAAATTTAGCAAATTGTTTACGGGGGTCGATCTCTAGTTGTAGAAAATTGCCTAAAATGGGAATCATAGGCCTGGGTCCTGGCGGTACGCGAGACGGCACACCCGACCAAGGATATGCTGAACGCCACCATAGCAAGGATACGAGTACAATCTGGAGTGCCCAAGTTACGCTAGAGCAGACAAACACATCCCCAACTGCATCCAACATCCTAGTTGTATTTCTAGTTATTTATTATACAGGTGAATTTGAAAACCATCGATTAAATAATTGTTTGGTCAGTGAAATAATTGGTGACATCAGTGATTTGACAGATGTTACAGGTTATATTAAATGAACTCAAGCTAGTGTGACTAAATTATGTTGATTATATCTAATAATCAAAGAACCAAGTTAGATTTCATAATAATCAAAGAATGAAATGGCGCGTCAGGTAAAAGTGGACCATATAGCGCTGTCTCTTGTCAATCCCTCTGTCCTGTACAGGCGCGGATACCCTGGACCCCCCCCCCCCCCCCTGCTCAGACTTGAAAAAATTTTATGCGATTTTATTGGCGATTTTTAGACCTGTAATATTGGAATTTACCTTCCGGAAATACATCAGAATGCACCAAATTGAATCTAATTTACCAAATTTTTCTGGGGGAGGTCCCCCAAACCTCCCGTTAATTGGTTAAGCGCTGGCGGCGGTGGGCTACGCCAACGCAATTATCAAACCTAGACCCCCCCCCCTGCAAAAAAATCCTGGATCCGCGCCTGCTGTACGACTGACAAGGAGGAACCACGTGGTCGCGACCCGCAAAATCCCGAAGAACTCTCTCGGCTAACGCAGTGATCGAAGACTGGTTCCCCATGGCTTCCCATATAAATGCTGTAACATGCGTAGGTGTGCATTTTTCTTTCAAGCGTCGATAAATACTTGGTTAGACACCTCAGCATTTTACATGAATCTCCGTTTTCACATATTTTAGTTAACACAAGTAAGGCAAATATTTAAAATTAGATCAAGTTATGAATTTCTACCATGTTCGTTATATCTAGTTATTGAGTTAATCATGCACTTGTTGTAGGCAGGGCTGTATTTAGCGGAGGTGCAGGGGAGGGGGGGGGGGGTACAGGCAACCCGAGAAATGGCTCCCCTATAGGATTACTTGCTAGCGACTTTGATTGCGGTTGTCCCCGCGGTCAGTAACTTGGCCACGATATTGGCGCCCCGCCACTCTGCTGCACCCCCACTTTTAAAATCCTATATATGGCACTGGCTGTAGATTGAAAAAGTTGACTGCTTCATGGATAAAAGAATCCGTTATTTGATTTAAAGGGACAGTTCCGATTTGAACAAAGTCTAAAAAAATAATAGTCCGAGTACGTATGACATCTAAGCGCCAAAATATTGAGGAATGGTGTATTTACCTTGTCTCAAAATTTTAGGTCAAAATGTTGAGTCGTTTGGACGTGAAGGTTAAAAATGCTTATCCGGACACGTAACCCTTTTAAGATTTCGGGTCAATTTTTGGTTGGGTGCCCTAATAATCGATTTTCGTTTCTTTGGGGTCCATACAGTAATGACCCATCTGCTGTACTTGATAACGAAAGGTAAATGTCACCTACACATTATTTTTTATGAAATAAACTTCGCCAACACATTATTTGTATGAAATAAAAGTCTGGTTTTATCTAGTCACCGCACTATACAGCTGGGGGGGGGGCGATTGGTTAGCGTGCGCGCACTCTATCATACGGCCCGCCATTGAGTCAACTGGCGTGGTTTTCGAATCCCCAGTTGTACGTGGCAAGGAGTAGGGTCGCCTGTCCAACCTCGAGGGTTTTCTCAGGGTACTCCAGTTTCCTCCCACTGCTACAGACCCATACGCGCAAGCGAATTATTGAAATAAAACTAAACCATATGTTACTCCCGATATGATCTAGTTTGTGTCGAGTGGACGTTAAACCCCATTTCTCTCTATCTCTCTCTCTATCTCTCTCTCTCTCCCTCTCTCTCTCTCTCTCTCTCTAATACAGCTGGGAGCACCGGAGTCCATTTCCAGATGAAGACTGGCGGGTTTAAGTTGTTTGAGTTAGTTGCTCGACCCTTAGGTAGAAGATTTTAAGCCTTTTAAACACAAATTTAAGCATTTCTATTCTCCAAAATATTATCGGGATTGGAACTTTAATAGTAGTTCTGTTGTGTCTTATCCGCGGGTTTGTCCTCTGACTCTCTGTGTGTGGTGCGGTTTTCCTGGAACTCGAATAATTATATTGAAAGAAAGATAACTCGATGAGTACTGATTTCAGACCACCAATTACTTATCGTTCAAGGTATCAATCAAAATGTTTCGTTTATTTTGTAGCATATTAATACCGGTAGTTGTTTTCCAAAGGATGGGGGCGAATGGTTAGCGCGTGCGCGTTGCATCATAAGGTCTGCCATGCAGTCAAATGACGAGGTTTCGATTCCCCGGGTCTGTACGTGACAAACTGTAAGGTCGCCTGTCCAACCTCGTATGTTTTCTCAGAGTGCTTCGGTTTCCCCCCCCCCCTATTATTTTAATTACTGAACCATGTTTATAGTACCGAAATGACCTAGTTTGTTTATAGTGGACGTTAAACCCCATCTCTCTCCCTCTCTCTGTCTCTCACTCACTCTCTCTCACCCTACCCTGGTAAATATATCCGCCAGCACGCGTAATAGTATTCCATGATTGCTAAATGTGATCTTAATGGATGAGTTTGACACATGAAGCACGGAGACCACCTCACTGATTCATCTCCCAAACTCATTTAGTTCACATTCGTCAAGTTCCTGTTTACGGAGAGGCATCGCATGTTAAAGGGATACTGTTCCATGATGTCGGGGAACATCGCATACCGAAGGAATACTGTAGAAAACATGTATCTCGCTGTCTGCCGTCTGCTATACTATGACGTGTATAACACATGTCTACAGCAGACGGCTAAATAACAACAAACGTTCTACTGAGAACTTGAGCGCGTGAGAGAAGTAAAAATATGCCGCTAGTCAACAGACGGATATTTATAGAATACGAAGAAAAACTTTGGCAATTTAAGCAAAAACAGAGCAGTTGGTTGATTGTAGGAGAGGAATAGCGTCGCTTAAAGGCACGACTTACAGACACTGAGTGGTGTCGCTAATTTACCGAAGACAACCTGTCGGAGCCGATGATCAAATTACGGCCACGTAGGAATGACACTGCGTTAATTTGTGTTGTGAGTTCCCTGTGAATGTGTTCTGAGTAACATTACATGTTGCAATTGGCTTCAAGTAGCGAAATGATGCCGTTAAACAGTCAGAAGTGAGGCTACGCGGTGCTGCGTTGTATACAACTAGCGAAAGAATGTTCACGAGAACCCGATTCTATAGCTAACGTGTATACGAACCTGCTGACGTAACAAATATGGGTTATAGGTCCAGCCGGTATTTCGTGTGATTGGATATCGAAGGTGTGGTGCTGATCAATCGCCATGGTAACGAGTAGGCCTCGAGCCCACTCGGCTTCTTCTATTAAATTAACGTTGATCAATTCTCGGGATAACTCCGCGGCCCGTAGTACCCCCGAACTTAGGTCCATGTTGACTGGCCTTGAAACAACGGTGCCCCAGAATTTGTCACCAGACGATTTCTCGACGACACATCGACCTCGTCGCGTGAAGAGGAAAGCCGTCGAAATGACTTCAGCAGACGATGGGTGCTGTGTTTGCTGCAAACGGTGTTGTGGGTGTTGTCGGTGCTGCCGTTGTCATATTCTTCTGGTGATATTACAGCTGTTATTAGGATCTGGAATAACAGCGTTGACATTCTATGTTCATCTGTATTACCCAGTGATAGGAATGAGAGAAACGCCTTACTGGGCTGGTGTTCCGGTATGTATGTTGATATGTTTCAATTATAGTATACAGCTTGGGGAAATTTCAGTTTTACATGTAAATGAAATGAAATGAGGGTTTGCGCCCTACTGTTCTGTTCAGATTGGGTTAATGAGGGTGAGAGAGGGAGAAATGGGGTTTAACGTCCACTCGACACAAACTAGGTCATTTTGGGACTAACATATGGTTTAATTTTATTTCAATAAATTCGCTTGCGCGTAGGGGTCTTTAGCAGCGGAGGAAACCGGGGTGCCCGGCGGAAACCCACGAGGTCGAGAAGGCGCCCCTATAATCTCCATGTCACATACGCTCACACCAGGGATGGAAACCACAGCCGCAAGTCAGAGGTGACCGGCCAGCTAAAGGTCGAAGCGTAGCATTCTAGACCACTAGGCCATCCCAACCCCCCTGGTTAATGAAGACGGACTACAAGGAGAATTCTGCCCCGACAGCGGCATTTTCGCCTATTCCTCATCGAATTCCGACAGCCATGGACTCTTTTACGTGTACGCCCACCTGGTATTTCGTACAGTCCGTTCAAGTTGTTCCTCGTCCGACCCCCGACCCCCGACCCTTCGTCCTACAACACTGACAAGGAGAAACCATGTAGGAAACTCTCCAGGAATTTCCTCGGCGAACACCTGGGTTGCACCCGAGACCTCCTGCCCAGGACATAAGCTGGTGCGTACATCACCGAGCCTCCTTTACTCTCAAATTTAAGATTTTTTAAAAAAAATATGATTGAACCTCGTTGATGTGGGTCCAATATTGAGTTGCCGCAATCCCCTTCGGCATCAGCTATTGTCCATTGGGTTTTTTTTCTACCCAAACACATGTCAATCATTCGTTATATTACTTCCGATTTTTAGATGATGAATAAAATGAGGTATAACGTCCTACTTTTTTGAACCAAAGACGGATATAATTGAAATATTGTCTGAGTAATTTTAACCGGACAACAATTGAATTCCAACTGTCAAGGGTAAATGTTACGTGCACGTACGGCAACTGCCAAGCGTTAATGTTACGTGCATGCCGACGTGTACACGGCCCCTCGTCCCATTCGAACGACAAGACGTTTTCCCGTGCCAGACACCCTGTCCCTGCATCACTGAAAAGGGGAAACCACCGTCGATAATTCCGGGGACCTTTTCGGACATCACCCGGGTCGATTCTTGGACCTCCTGGTTAGTTTCGTATCATTTTTAGTCTCTATCTTGCTTTTCCCGCTTTCACATGGAGATCTTTGTTGACTCTATCGTGTAGAATCAAAGAAAAACGGTTTGAATATAGATTTATTTTCTCCAAGGTTTTGTTGAATATTCATGATTTTGTTGAATATTCATGATTTTGGTGAATATGCATTCATGATTTTGATGAATATGCATTCATGATTTTTTGTGAATATTCATGACTTTGAGTCGGGGGGGGGGGGGGTATATGAGAGTTTAGAGGTTGATTAGGTTAAAATTTAGGGCGAAAAATTGCACGTTTAATTGTCTCACCGGTTTGTGTATGTTAAAGTTTCCATGGCAAACCTCATACATGCTTTTAATCAAGGGGCTGCTCATCTGTGGCAGAAAGCGTTCTACCCAACAATAAATTAGGAAAAAGGTTGGAGCCGGTCTAAGAGACGAGAATTAACATTATTAAAGTCAATGGGGAAATCATTGGTGATCTCTGTCCATTCACATAATTCACATAACTAATGTAATCTCATGTTGGTTTCCGGTGTGCTTCGAGTATCAAACCGCGAATAATAGAAACAATACGGAAAGATAGAACGGTATTTATGATATCAAGACTTTCACTGAATTACTAGCGGGGAATAAATATACACCACTGTTTGTTTTCTATGAGGCACAGAAACACGTGGAGATAAACTATCGGGAGAAATTGATATCCCGTGACCTTTAACCCTGTATATTGTAATAGTAAGAAGATCTATGTACATGTATTAATGGCCTGGGTAGGAGTGGGATAGGATTGATGTAGTGTAAGGTGGTAGTACTTAGCTGGTATGAGTGAGATATGATTGGTGTGGGGCGTGGTGGTATTACAAAACTGGTATGAGAGTGGGATATGATTGGAGTGGGCAAGGTGGCACTGCCGTGTTCAGTGTTGTTATAATCCGTGTTGTAGTAATAACCAATGCCGAATTTATCTATATGGTTGGCGGACTGAAACTTTGGGCCTCGGGATCTAGGTGCATGATATTATTGATACGGCATAAGCCTTTCTTACACTCACCCATCATCATTATCGACCTTTCACAATTACGTTTAAAATAAACTTTCGTTTTCCTCTAGCCATGATGGTTTGGGCGAGGGGGGGGGGCAATGGTATATCTTGGGGCCTTTTATTATCTAGAACCGACGCTAGTTGTATTTGTCTTCCTCAAACCATGATGCTTTGGGCGACGGGTAAGAGAGGCAAGGGTATAGCCCAGGGCCTTATATTCTGTAGAACCGACACTAGTGGTATTTCTGTGTTCAGTGTTGATATAAACTTGATCCTGCTCAGTGATACCTACATACTGATGAACAGCATACTGTGTCACACCCACGTGACCGGCAAAACATTTCCCTTGAGCATTTCCTATCTATATTAACCCAACTGTTTGACCCGACTGGGCTCGTGAAGACGGGCATACAACATACAATGTAGTACAGGCTTCCCTTATCTTGAATTCCAACTCTCAAGGGATCGTTTACGTACTGACAACGGCGGCCGGGGAGGGAGGGGGGGGGCTGCACGCCGGAAAATCTCGATGAACTTTCTGGAAAATATTAAAAATCACCTCAGCGTATCACAGAATTTCTCACAAACCATGATATCAAAAACACGCACTGGCGCCGGTCATGTGTATTTATTTATTTATTACAGGAAATATAATTCTGTGTTTTATGATTTAGTAGATAGGAAGTTGATGTGTATTATTTATATAAACACCATGAATTATAGCTGATTATGATGATGACGTAGTATATTAACACACTTGATGTTGATGAATTACAATATTTCCATAAAAAATGAAAACTTGTGAAAGTGGTGATGAATGGGTCTTTGTTATATAATGTGGGCGTGGGTGTGTTTGTGACAGAGAGATAGAGAGAGAGAGAGCACAAAAAGAAAGAGAGGCGGGGTATCGTCCGCCTGACATAAACTAGGTCATTTCGGGACTAACATATGGTTCAATTTTATTCAATAATTCGCTTGCGCGTGGTTGGAAGGCGTGTGTCCATTTTAGTATATAAATAAACATTTTTCTGAGGTTTTTTTTATTTGATATGTCGTAGAATTTAGATTAAATACCTTGCGATACATAATACAAATTAGAATTGTAATACTGTCCTACGTTGTGAGATTTCTCCGGGTCCTCCGTTTTCCTCCCAATGCTAAAGACCCCGACGCTCAAGCGAATGATTGAAATAGAATTAAACCATATGTTAGTTCCGAAATGACATAGTTTCTACTTTGTGTCGAATGGACGTTAAACCCCGTTTCTCCCTCTCCCCGTTTCTCTCTTTCTCTCTCCCCATTGTAATGCCAAATGCCAGGGGTGGATCGAGGGGTTTGTGTGGGGCTCCAACCCTCCCCGTGTTCAGCTACATATTATTTGTAAAACAACATGTTTTATGAGAAAAGTGTAACGATGTAACGATCGTGTGCTTTAATATCCTTTATCGTCAGATGGGTGGATGGTATGGGCATTGAAAGCGCGAGACAATGATATAGGAACATGTGATATCACAATTAATGTTTTGCATCATTGAATAGAATCACAATGTGATCGTATTAATTCATACTAAAAATTGACGTCAAGCGGGATGTTGGATTACCTCTTTAAAAAGTTCAGTGTTTATGTATGTACAGGTACCGGGCGAACTCCCTCCAACAAAAAGTCCTGGAACCGCACCCCGAATATATGATAAAGTTAAGAATAATTCGCTAATAAAATGCATACATTATTTTAATTTAAAAATTTAGATAATAATTCACAAACGTCAAACAATTCACAAACTAAATTCCTAACAAAATACAATATAATATTTAGACTAAGTTCCTAACAAAATGCATACATTATAAGTTTTAGACTAATTTACAAACAAAATACATTATAAAGTTCAGACTAATTTCCTAATAAAATGCATACGAAATAAAGTTTAGAATATGCATACAATATACAGTTTAGAATATTTTCCTAACAAAATGAATACATTATAAAGTTTGGAATAGTTTCCAAACCATCCATGCTGAAGTTTAGGCTACCCGCCGAAGATCAAAGAAAATTGCTGTCTTATATACGAAAACAAATCGTAGATAAACTGAATAAGGCTAAGAATAGCCTAAAAGAATGTCTACGCTTTGTCTTTCTACAGTTTGTAACCAGAGAGAGAAATTCCTGAAATCGCAAAATAAAAAAAGCTTCACGGTTTCAAATACTAATTTACCTCGATTTTATTTGCCTACATTGAATCAGTCAATGGATACTTATCATTATTAGCTTATTAAGTACTACATAATCGGTTATTTAGAGACTATGAATGTGTGAAACTGATTTAAGGCTTGGTATATATATAAATATTGTGGCGTAATTGTCGAGATATTTGGAGATAATTATTTATGGTGGGTCACCCTATATGGCCAAGTACTTAGATATATATGACAAATGAAGACATTTTAAATGTGTCGAAACCATCTGTTCAAATTCAGTAGGACAACTTGTATAACGAAGTTAAGAACGATAATTTAAAAATAAACACCTTCATTTTAATTTCAATTTTTGATAGGGTGCCCTCCTGTAATGGATGCCCGGGGGCCGTCAGCTCCCACCCAGCCCCTCCTCTTTCTTCTATCTCTGCACCGCCCTCTACGCGTGTATCTGTTGAACAGCCGGTCGGTGTTCTGAAATAAGGTTTACTTAGCCCTAGGTTTAAACTCGGTGGAATTTATCTTGAAATTAGTTTCATTCTGTAAAAACAGCCGGAGAACGTGGACCAAACGTCAATATGGCGCGTGTTTGTTGGTACACATGTTTTAAATTGTTGTACAGGAAGGGTTGAACTTAAGCCGTAAACAAGGTGGTTTTTATTGAAACGTTTAAAAATAGCTACCTTAATGGCGTACCTATTCAACTCGTGTGTAAATAATTCGACAAATTAGCATATAGATTGATAGTTTATAATAAATTAAAGGTTTATGGTCATATTATTAATGGTATTTTATGGTCTTGATTATCATTGCATCATTTAAAGTTTGATGGTTATAATATTAATGCTATTTTATAGTCATGATTATCATCGCATCATTTAAAGCGGTTGATCGTATAATATTAATGATTTTATAGTCTTGATTATCATCGCATCATTTATAGGTTGATGGTTATATTATTAATGATATTTTATAGTCTTGATTATCACCACATCATTTGAACCTGTTGATTATTAGACACGTTTATCAGGCGCGGATCAAGAGGGGGGCGCACCCGGCGCACGCCCCCTCTATTTTTTGAGGTGGCGAACAATTTTTAGCTCCATATATTCTCGCGAGAAAGGAGAACAAAAATAGTTTAGGTTGGAAATCCTAATTTACAGTATTAGTATGAAATTAGTGGGCATTTTTTCCACTCAAAAATCACTGTTCCGGGCTTCGCACTCCCAAGTGGGTGCGGCACGCCCCCTCTTTCTGAAAATCCTGGATCCGCCTCTGTTTATTTAAATCAGACAAACTGAAAATCAGAGAGAGAAAACGAGAGGGGTGACAGAGAGAGGGAGATTGAGTTTAACATTCAGTCCAGGAGAGAAAGAGAGGGAGAGAGGTAGAGAGACTTTAACATCAAGTCAAAGAGAGAGAGAGAGAGAGAGGGAGAGAGAGAGAGAGAGAGTGAGAGAGGGGGGGGCGCTTCCGTCCGGAGTGAGGTGATTCAATGTTTATTTCAATATAATGTATGCTTGCGCGTCGGTGTCTTTATCTGTGTGAGGAAAACGGAGATGATCGGTTACACAGGGGACCATACTTGATGATACCTGATTCAATAAGAGACCTGGGGATTTTAAGCGTATCTACGCGTTAAACTCAAACCATTGCACCTACCCCCATTCCCATGAGATAAGGTGATTCTTAATCGTCGTTCTAGACAGTGTCGTGCAGAGGTTTGGTAATACCCATGTACATTTCCTTGATTACTTAAAATTATTGAAATAAAATTGAACCAAATTGTAGTCCCGAAATGACCTAATTAGTATCAACGACCTAGTTATATGTTGAGTACCCCTCTCCCTAGCTCTCTCTCTCCCCCTCTCTCTCTCTCTTTCACCCTCTCTCTCTCTCTCACACACACAATCTAAGCGAGGGTCGCTATTTTTATTTAATAAACCTTTGAACATTTTGGCGTTTTATAACATGGACAAGCAGACTAAATGACCCGTAAAACCTACGCATTTTTATTTCTACCAAGAAAATAGTGCCAATATTTATTGGATGTATTTTACTTTTAATCTTATTTGTCGATTTAACCTTTGAAATGAAACACCAGAAACCATGTCAGGTTATAGGGCTGTAATACCTTTCTAACCGTTTCCTCTTGTTGGCTATTAGAACAATATGAAGCGTATTTATATACAGATTTAATGGCTGCCATATTTACGAAACAATGGCTGATGTAGTAACTACTGGTAACGTTATATCATGATTCATACGCGTTATTTGTTAATTATTTAAATGTGACAGACGTGAGAGAGAGGGAGGGGGGGGGGGGGTGACTAACGTCCACTCGACACAAAGTAGGTCATTTAGGGATTAGCGTATGGTTCAGGTGTATTTCAATAATTCGCTAATAGGACCCGGAGAGAAAACCCTCGAGATTGGACAGACGACCCTACCTAGGCACACGCAAGCTGGAAATCTTCTGATCTATAAGACCATTTATCACTTTATATGTATAATGTTTTTTTATACAGTTAAAGTAGCTAAGTCTCTAACTCAATATCATTCAATGTTTTCGACATTGAAAACACGAATTATGTGTCAATTGATATCAGCATTGATGTTGTGATCTTACCCGGAAAAGATGGACTTCTGATATCCAATATTTAAGACAAAATAAACATTTTACAATTTGGGTACCGTAATGAGTTTAGGCGCCATTTGTAACAGAGGACTCGAAGAAGGGCCTAGGCATATTCCACGAGTCACGTCAAACGGTGACTTCATATTCTTAGCTGGAGAGCATGCGCAATAAATACTATCGGTATCGACTGGAATAACCAGACGCTAGAGATTAACATTCTTTATTGGGACTGATTAGAAGTTACAGTAAAAATAGAAACGATTGAATGTAAATCAGTTTATATACATTCATATTACAGTATTATATGCGTTTTTACCCATTAGTGTCTATATCTAGGTCCCAAATGTTAGCGATTTACCTACTTTAAAATTGTTAGTAATCATGCACTAGTTATGTAGTAGGTATTTTGTCACTGAAAGTGTTAAAACTGTGACTATTGAATGAGAGCAACACTATTGGTTAGGTTTGTGTATTCAATAGTGATGGGTATTCGAATAGTCACGTTTTAACTGCTGCAACCTTAGCTCGATCCTTCGTCCTGTCCAGAATAGACTATTGTAATTCAGTACTAACTGGTATTACGAACGAAAAGATTTCAAAACTCCAAAGATTACAAAACCGTGCTGCTTACATTGTCACAAAAACTAAATCAAGATCACACATCAGCCCAGTCTTGAACAAATTACATTGGCTCCGTGTTCGAGAAAGGATCAACTTTAAAGTCTTATCGTTAACATATCAATCGATAAATAAATCCGCGCCAGGTTACCTTCAAAATCTAGTATCACTGTATCAACCTAAACGATCATTAAGATCAGAAGGGAAACTATTATTAGATGTACCTGCCTATAAATTTAAATCTTTTGGATCTAGAACTTTTCGATACAGTGCGTCAATTGTTTGGAATACACTTCTAGAAAATATCCGACAGTGTGAATCTCTGTCGGTTTTTAAATCCAAAGTGAAAACTTGGTTATTTAGTCACTATCATTAACACTCCAAAGTGAGAACATTTTCTAGCGCCTAGTGCATTCCCTGGTGGATTGAATAGTTGCGCGATAAAAATATCATTATTATTATTAACACTAAAAGTGGCTAGTGGCACGCCTGTGTTAATTTTCAACCACTTTCTGTACATATGAAACATAAGTTTAGAGCATGGTCGTATGTAAGATTTAAAAAGTGGGGGTGCAGCAAAGTGGTGAGACGCCACTGCTTCCGCGTAAGTGATATAAGAAAGTTTGGAACAGGGCAAATGAACCCATTGGCGTATGGTCGCCCTTAAAACCGACCGACTGATCAGTATAAAGATTGTCAATTTTTTGGTTTGTTTGTAGGTGGTGGGGGGGGGATTATTTTTCTTGAGGTGCAATGTACCACCTGCACCCGAGCTATGTACTTCCCTGATTTAGAGTAATGCCCCTTGTTTGATTCATTGATACAAATGTTCATTAGTTAAAGGCCTAGGTTCATACGTCAACGCTGTCAGTTAAACCATGATAAATAACCCACCAAATGTAACTGATATCTGATTATAATTATATTCATGGCGATCTGTCTTGGTTTGTTCAGAGATATCATTACACATACATAATGATACATATAAATACTCTCAAAGATGCCTTACACATCTCTTAACGGTTAATACATTCAAACTTATGTGTCCTACTGTTCCGCTCTAACTGGGCGAAAGAACACGGGTATACGCCATGTAGTGTAATATAAGGGAGATTTTTGCTCAGGCAGTGGGGCTAGAGCCTACTCTTCTATCGCATTCCAACTGCCAAGGGTTCTTTTACGTGTACACGAGTCCACGGTTCCTGTCCCGTCATACGACTATTCTTTGCCCCTTGCCAGAACTTTTACCACGTCAGAAAATCGCCTACGTTAAACCCCATTTCATATTTACGTTAAAGAGAGAGAGAGAGAGAGAGAGAGAGAGAGAGAGAGAGAGAGAGAGAGAGAGAGATGGGGTTTAACGTCTAACTAGGTCATTTCGGGACTAACATATGGTTCAATTTTATTTCAATAATTCGCTTGCGTTTGGGCCATTGGGGGTCTTTAGCAGTGGGAAGAAACCCGGAAATGTAGTAAAAAGTCAAGTCGGCATATGTAGCAGTCAAAAAATAGAGATCAAAACATTATAAGTATTGGCTTTACTAGTATTGCCTTAATTGTGCCTTGATGCTCCTATCATCCTATCTTTTAATAATGTTCTACTTTCAATTTCAGTTGACATTAGCTGGACTTGTTGGTATTTATTTTTGTTGTGCTAAATTATCGTCCATAGCAGAATCGTCTAAATCATGTGTTATTCAGGTGAGTTGACTCATTACAAAAAATACCAACAAAACAACTTCAGCTTTGTTAGTAAATTATAGCATTTATTTGACAATTATCACGATTTTCCTCTGGCCCTAAATCGAGTTTTTACAAACATTTTGCTTAGAACTCTGTGAATTCGTTTTCCTCGGTTTTTAGCTTTTCATAATTTTTTAGTTTTTTTAATTTCAAAGTTCAAGATGCGGAATTGGTTTTCCAAGCACGCTAGTAATTCTAGCTAAAGACCTAATAAATATGCTTTAACAGATATAGACGATGTTTAGAAGTCCACGCCATTTATTCTCTTGTCACATGTTTACTTAGAAGTTATGTCAGAGTACAACCGTTTGGTTTCCTGTTGGGAAGAAACAAATTTTCTCTTTCATATATATAAAAATTCTGCTATATTTTTTTATATTTTTATTTTTCAGGCTCTGTGTTTCATTTTCTCCATTGTTGCCATATTTGTAAACGTCATAGCCAGTGTGTTTCCCGCCATTCAGCTCTATCGTATTTACACGTACATTACATGTCGTCTGAACGTGACTCGGTGTGAATGTTTTAATTCAGACTCCCGGGTGTTTCTCTATCCAAACGTGTATGGCTGTGGGTTTGTGTACCTTGAGATTAAATACTATATGTTTATTATCGGAGGCCTGTGTCTGCTGGGCGCCATTGTTTCTCTGTGGTTTGTTATATTACTCTGGAAGGAAAGGTACGGACGATTCTATTCTGGAGCTGATGGTGACACCCCGGTTCTGAGACGACGACGTGTGAGACTGGATATAGCGAGGCTACCACCGGAGGCGTGACTGTATAGGATGTTTCCAATGCAAAATAGACGAAGACCAAAATAGCATGTGACAGATCAGAATCCGAATTCAATGATGGTGGCGATATCATAATCTTGAATCCGTCCGCGTCCGTTATTTTTTTAGTCTGGTGATGAATTGGGAAGTCGATTTAATATCTTGCCGGAAACCCACTTATACATTGGCAACGTCATCACGTCAAATAGACAATCATATCAAATTTCACGTCACTCTTACTTCATTTGGCGTAGCCCCCCAAGAACACCAAGAAGAGTAGCCTGTGTCGGTATTGTTGGGTTAAAATGTCGTGATGATACTACCATAGTAGACCTTTAAATGATAATTATGAAATACACATACGGCTTGATGGAATCCAATAGAATGGTCCAGAACATGCCATGGAACTTTTAACGGTTGAACGAACCGGATACTGTCTGTTGATAAAACCCTAGAGTATGGGCCCGATGCCGACATTATGGAGTGATACACCCGACAAAATGTCATTCTGTTGTATAAGAATATTTAATCACATGTGTTGTTTGATATAACCATCCTTATCACAAAAGCTAAAACTCGCCGTTCCTTTCTCCTCCCTCAAAGCGCTCATGACGTCGTTAGACTTCGATGACGTGATTCACACCGGATGACTTGAATTGTCCGTTTCTGATTCTAGTGGATTAGTTGGATTTATTTGTTTGAAATATACAAGGTTTTAATAAATACTTAGTCATGTGATGCTGGACTTGAAATAATCTGGATTCTGACACCTTTAATCATAAAGAGAAATATAACCAAATCCGATAGAACTTAATCAGGATAATCGATGCCGCTTGCGGTTGGGGTGGGGACACTTGTTTGGCTTTTAACTTTAAATATAATCTTAAGCCGTCTGTTTTTCAAATTTCAAGTGTCAAGTTGGCTCTTAACAAACAGTACGGCATTGTGTACAATATAAGATAAATAAAAAAATGTCTGTGAATGAAGAATACGTGCAAACTTGTGATGTTGAGACATATCTTATCTTATGCATGTTTTATCATCCCGATTCGTCGTTTTACAGAAATCTTCAATTCCTATAGAAATGTATTTCTTGCTCTATTCCATGCTTTTGTTTCTCAGGATGTAAATTACTGTTTATGTTCATGAAGCCAACTAATTATACATTATACCTTATCAGAATGTTGTCATGTTTGAACAATGCTATAATTTATTTTATGATCAGTAGTAGAATACCGCGTTTTATCAGTGAAATAAAAGTGTTATTCCACTGGCTAGCAGTGAAATAAAACTTGTAGTCCATGTTGTTTTACCTAAAATGATTTGTCGTGAATAACATATTTTATTTCATCTCTAAGCAAGGAAGCGTTTATATTTTCACTCATGCTACGCATTCGTGAAAATATAAGTTTTCTTGCTTCTCGATGAAATAAAATATGTTATTCACTCTAAAACGACCAATATCCTCTATTTATAGACACATCCAATATTCATTTTCGCATCCACTGAAAAATATAATTGCCCAAATCCGAGGAGATTGAGTGGGGACGGAAAGCGGAATCATCACCGTGATGCAGTCCCAAGGAAACAAGTTAGTAGAGTGCCAGGGTTACCCTGTTCGTCGGTGACATGGAATAACCACTTAAGTCTACTTAATATTGAATAATAATTTTATTTGGAATTCATATTATATTAATTTACCATCTGTCATGCAATTGTCTCGGTTTTATCGTGTACAGCTTGCGAGATTTACTATGATCACTTCAGTATGAAATAAATTCCTTGTGGTTTAGTTATTTATAATTATGCAGGATAAACACATAAATCAGCATTTAACGTCCATATTTTGAAATTGGAACCCTGCTGTGTCTCCATGTTACCCACGAAATACTGTTTGAACCACAATACATATTATATCAAAGCACTTTTCACACGTGACGAAGATATGTATATATAAAGCAATAAATAAAAATGTATGACATGAATAATAAATTTATATGAAA
This sequence comes from Patella ulyssiponensis, assembly GCA_963678685.1. Lineage (NCBI taxonomy): Eukaryota > Metazoa > Mollusca > Gastropoda > Patellidae > Patella > Patella ulyssiponensis. Next base: position 55,329,671 of record OY783232.1, on the reverse strand, counting down.
TGTTCCACTTTGACTTATGTATTCGTCTATTTTGATTGATCGTTGAGATGCAGAATGGAGGGCCTGGGTCTGGCAAGGATGGGACGAAATCCGAGAACCCGTGTACACATTGGCAGTTGGAATTCGATGTAAGACTAGACCGTAGTGGCGACTCTATCCGGGCAAATTTTCCCTCACAGCACACTGTATGGTGTATGCCCGTCTTCATTAGTCCAGTCATACTATATGCGTATACGAGTGTTGTTTTTCTATAGATTGATATAAATGAAATGAAATGGAGTCTAACGTCCCCCTGTTCTGCCCCGACTGAGATATGAAGGCGGGTAGATTGATAAAAATTGTCCAACGATTGGGACAACTGAGCGCCATAGAAAACGCATACTTAGTTTTTCGTATAACAAAATGATCCTGTAAACATATCTTATTTACATGTATTTTGCTTCTTATTGTGAACAATATTCAAATGGGAACACATCAATAACAACACATTTGTACACTTATGGATGTTTAATCTGTTATCAACGGTACGAAGTCAGAGGGGTCAAAACCAAAAGTACGACACAGATGTCAGTAGTGCGTGTGTCCTCCACTGGCTCCCCGGAGGGAATCTCGTGGGTTTCCTCCGGGCACTCCGGTTTCCTCCCACTGCTAAAGACCCCTACGCGCAAGCGTATTATTGAAATAAAATTGAAACCATATGTTAGTCCCAAAATGACCTAGTTTGTGTCGAGTGGACGTTAAACCCAATTTTTTTCTCTGTCTCTCTTACGCACGCTGTGCAGCGACATAGCATGGAATTAACCACCTGTGTCGTACTTTTGGTTAAGGGTTAAGGGTCAAAGTTAAGTTAAGGGTGAAACCTTTTTTTCTACCAGGTAATTGTCTATGCACATATCAGATATATATATATAAAATTATTGTCGGAAATCGTGTCAAAATTGGTTCACGATATCCTGACGACAAAACCTGTGTACAAGGCATATGTCATTTTCAAACAAAGCGATTTTGACAGTCTCTTTAGAAACCATAAATTGAAACTTAAAACAAGGCTCCACAAAACTGTTTGCATTGCCCAAACGCAGTAGAGTACGACTTGCATTTTCCATGAACAGTTTTGGCATAAAAAAAACCTTCCATGATCGTGCTGCTCTCAGTTGAAATTTCAACATGGTCAGACGTCAGCTGCGTGTACTTGACAGCGGAAGAGCCATTGCGTGGCTTCAACAGGGTTTTACACAATGGAATGTGGCACAGAGAATCGGTTGTAGCCAGAGTGGGATTGGGAGCCTATGGCAGCGTTTCCACGCAACCAATTCAATTCAGAATCGCCCACGGTCTGGTAGGCCAAGGTCAACGCCGCAACGTCAAGACCGGCATGTCATTCAAATGACCTTACGTCAGCGAGATGTCTGAGAGATGAACTGCGAAATGCAAGTGGTGTTCAGGTATCGGACCAGACCATAAGAAATCGTCTGCGAGCCCACAGCATTCCAATCTGATTAAAACACAGATCCAATTCGTTTCGTTTTTTATAGTTCAAAATTTCATTTTTACTTGTCTTTACTACTCTTGGATCTGGAGGACTTGTTATTTAATCCGTGTTCTGACTGAAATGAGGGGTCAGCCAATCAAATGGTCTGTCGAATCGACCGTTTGACCTTTTCATGCGTGGAACTGTGGGTAGATATTACCAGTCAACGACATCTATACTATAAACACCAGCCGATAGAAATCATAACAAAACAAACATAGATTTTGAAAAACATGGCGGTCGCTGATTGGTTAATCGAATGACTGACGTTATCGGGTCAAATGTCCCGTGCTTGATAGCTGACGTCATAGAACGTGAGCTTCCACTATAACTAGTTAGATCTACATGAGTGTAGGCCATCGAAAGTATAAAAAAAACGAAACGAAATATAGATCTATATTTTAATTAGATTGACAGCATTCTATCTCGACGACAAGCGGTGCGACCACCTCTTCTTCAACGTCATAGGGTAGCACGCCGTGACTGGTGTTTCTGTTTCTGCCTGGTAATGGCCACAATCAACTAGATGATTATTCTGCCATGTGTTAGGGTGCGCATGATTAAGAACAGGTTAAAAAACGGATAAAAACAGTTCAATCATTTAGTGGAGGAGTGACACCTGTGCCTTGAAGGCGTCAGATGTTTCCAGTGTCACTATGTCTGGTGGTAATGAGTTCCATTCCCTGATGGTGCGAGGGAAGAATGAGAATTTTCTATAATCTGAGGAACATGATGTAATTTGGAAGGAATGTTGCTGTGTGTGACGTGTTCGTCTCGATGGTGTTATGAGTCTTCCTGATTTTTCAATGCAAACTTTGTCATTTACGATCTTGTAAAGTAGAGTAAGTCTGGCGTCTTTCCGTCGTTGTTCTAAGGACCTCCAATTCAAATGGTTTAACATGTTGTCCACACTCGATCTATTACCAAACCTGTTGCTGACATATCTGGCTGCTCTGCGTTGAATCATTTCAAGTCTGTATATATCTTTTTGTTGGTATGGGTCCCATACGGATGACGCATATTCCACTAATGGTCTTACTAGTGATTTATAGGCATTTTCTTTGACTTTTATCGAACTGATGTTGAGATTGCGTCGTAGGAAGCCCAGTGTCTTATTGGCTTTCCCACAGATAGTTGAGATATGGTCGTTCCATCTCATATCGGATGTTAAAAGGCAGCCTAGGTATTTTGCACGTGTTACTGCTTCTAAGATGTGCCCATGTAGGGTATACTGATGACGTAGTGGATTTTGTTTTCGGCTGATGGTGAGGACATTACATTTGTTGGGGTGGAATTCCATGTTCCATCTCTTCTCCCAGATGCCAAGCATGTCGAGATCTGTCTGAAGTCTCCCAGTATCAGTGTCTGATGTAACAGTGAGGTATACTATCGTATCGTCTGCGAATAGTCTAACGGTTGCTGTCAAGCCCTCCGGCATATCATTTATATAGTATAAGAATAAGGCGGGGCCAAGGACCGATCCCTGGGGGACTCCAGACTCAACACTAACATAGTCTGATGTTTCGCCTTCAACTACAACAGTCTGGGATCTGTCTGTTAGAAAGCTGTTAATCCAACAATTTACTTTTCCTCTAATTCCATAGTGGTTTAGTTTATGGACTAGGAGACTATGGCTGACTTTGTCAAAAGCTTTTGAGAAGTCCATAATCAATACATCTGTTTGTTTCCCAGACGTCATATTTGTTGTTACATCATCGATGAATTCGATAAGCTGTGTCTCGCATGATCGGTTGCTGCGAAATCCGTGTTGTAGAGGATAGAGTATGTTGTTTTCGTCAGCATGGGTCATGATGTGACTTGTTACGATGTGTTCCATAATCTTACAACATATACAGGTAAGGGATATGGGTCGATAGTTTTCAGCACAGTATCGATCGCCTTTCTTGTAGATTGGACTAACATGAGCTCGTCTCCATTCTGACGGAACTTCACTGCTGTCCAGAGATTTCCTGAATATAATGGTGAGAATCGGGGCAATGACATCTGATAGTTCCTTCAGTACTCTGGGTTTGATGCCATCAGGTCCAGCTGCTTTATATGGGTTAAGTTTTTGGAGCAGCTTATTGATCCCATTCTCAGTAATGTTCAGCTCCGGAGCCTGTCTATAGGTGTGTTTCATCTTACACTGGTCGGTGAATTCCGATGCTGTGATGTTTGTTTTTTTGGAGAATGCTGATTGGAATTGTCTGTTTAGGATTGTTGCTTGGTCTGTTGGGTTAGTATGGATGAGACCATCAATACGTAGGGGTGATATTCCATTTGTGTCAGTTTTCTTATGTTTGATGTACGTCCAAAAACGCTTTAAACCACTATACTGATCGTCGTTTTCTTTCGGTGAAACTATTCCTTCTATGTAGTTCCAATATGCCCTCCTCAGGTCGCGTTGAACATTTCTCTTTACATCTTTATAGTTATGGATGTCTCTGTTATCTCCTGATTTTTTCTGTTTTTTGTAGAGTCTATCCCTTTTGTGTATAAGTTTCTTGAGGGTTGATGTTATCCACGGAAGGCCATCCTTTGTCTTACTTAGTTTGTGAGGTATGTGTGTGTTTATTGAAGTATCAAGGCTTGCTTTGAAGTAGGACCACATTTCGTCTACATTGTGATGGTTATCTCTCATAGTTATGATGTTATTATGTACCAATTTCATTTCTTGCTTCATGGTGTTCCAGTTTGCTTTCTTATAAAGTGGGATGTTTCTTGGTTTTTGAATTTTCTTTAGAGCCGATATGTCGATTTCAGCAAACACAATATCATGGTCAGATATACCAGGTATAATTTCAATTCTATTGAATTTTGATGGATTGTTTGTTACAATTAAGTCCAGAATGTTATTACCTCGTGTTGGTTCTTCCACTAATTGAGCTAACCCATTATCACCTAGGATGTCAGAGAATTTATAGTGATTACCAGCATATGTGGTATTGCTTTTTAGGGTTTTTGTTTTCCATTCCCATCCAGGAAGATTAAAGTCACCAGCAACTATGATACTGGCATTCTTGATCTGGCTCACTCTGTCAAGGCTCATATTTAGTTCGTCAAGAGGCTCGTCATTGGATGTTTTTGGGTTATAGAATGCGGCAATGTAGAGATCTTTCCGTCCGACAAGACTGATTTTTGCCCATATGATCTCACAATTAGTTTGTAACTCAGGAACTGGGGAACTGAGGTGGTCCGATTTAATCGCGATTAATACTCCGCCTCCTTATAATGTTGCACGATCCTTACGGTATAATTTGTAATTAGATGGAAAAATTTGGGTGTCAGTGATTGTTGGATCTACCCATGTTTCTGTGCAAAATACAATATCTGGTTTCGTACTTTCAACAAGGTTCTTTATTCTACACTGTTTAGATTTGATGGACTGACAGTTCACATTTAGTATTTTAAATGGTGCAGATTTAGATTTTGGGTATTGTTTCCGATCAGGTGTTGATGCATGCATTGGTGTTAAATGCCTACCTGGTGTTGGACTGGTTATTGAGGTTTCCGAGAGAATGCTGAAATGATTCGATGTTGACACGACTTGGCTAAAGCATATCGTACTATAATTGGGGCAATCACAAATAATGCAGTCCCATGCTATGGCACTATCATTTGCCAGTTCATTATATGTTCTACTGTGTACAGATTGACAGTTTGCATGGTACCATTGGTTACAGGTGTCGCACATGATACCTTTATCATCCCATGTGACAGGTTGGTTACAAGTACCGCAGGGATATATTGATTGATCAGGTCCTGGGTTTGGATTGACATCGTTGGAAAGTGTCACAAGGAGCATGGTTAAGTATGGAAGGGTTGTACTTCTATGTGTGTTAGGTCGGAAAAGCATGCCCCACTTGGAGCGATTTACGTTAAACAGAACAATTATGTGAGGTTTACTTGATCTCAGATGTGGTGAGATTGGGTTTTCGGGTCCGGTGTTGAGCAAATTGGCCAGTGTTACTAATGTAAACAATATCGTAAATGGCGCCATCTTGAATGTTTCCGATGATCGTGGACTGGACAAAATCGCAGGTTATCACATAATTAATAGTGCAATATACACTCAAAATACATACAATGAATTATGATGACTATTTCCTGTGAATCATTCACTTTCCGATCACAGAACAGTTTAGGATCTTTTAGAATTACGATATATCACGGGGAGTCCAAAGATAAACAACCTACTACTCGCGCATGCGCACCCATTCACACGTCATAGAGACAGGAGACGGCGACAATGGAGGTGGGTACTCTTCACTGATAAGTCCAGGAGAAAGATTTGCTGATGTTAACGTCAGACAACGCCATCGCTTTGGAGGTGGTACGGTAATGGTGTGGGCTGGAATTTCGGTACATCACAGGACTCCTCTTTTCGTCGTCCAAGGAAATTTGACGAATATCAGGTACAGAGACGAAATTTTACAGCCTTTTGTCATCCCAAGACTTCGTCAAATTGGAGCAGGTTCTGTTCTTCAAGATGACCATGCTAGACCGCATAGAGCACGAGTTGTTAATGATTTTCTCACCCAAACTGGTATTGAACGAATGGATTGGCCTACATACTCTCCTGACTTGGCACCATAGGCGTAGGAGCTCAAAGTAATTCAGGGGGGGGGGGGCATAAGAGAAAATTGCCCGAAATCAATATAATATAATCAATATAGTATATATGTTAGGCGCAATCTTCACCCCTCGCGCAGATTGCAATCTGCGCTGTCGTTGTGCGCAGATTGCACTCCGCGCGCGCAGATTGCACCTCGCGCGCGCAGATTACAATCTGCGCTGATGAAGCTGGAGCGCAGATTGCCCATGTTGCGCTGATTACCCCTCGATGTTTTTCGAGATGTTAGTTGTCTGTCAGACGTATATATATTTGCCCACGTTGCGCTAATTACTCTTCGATGTTTTTCGAGATGTTAGTTGTCTGTCAGACGTAAATATATGATCTGCCCCCTATCGGCTTTGTAGTGAATAATTTTTAAAATCACAACATAATTAGCGTGTGTGCATAGAAAATAAGATTTAATTTGAAATTCTGTCAGCAGTATCTCATAATCGGTGCTGACCACGTAACTGAATGTAAAAAATATTTGCTGTTGTTTGACGTAACTACATATGGTTACAATTTATGTTTTCACAATTAATAGAAAAAAGAGATTTTGAAAATATTCATTGATTCAACTTGGTCATCGTTTTATTATTTCTATTATTCATATTCCACCAAGAGGAAATTTATTTTATAAAAATGGCTGACTAAATTACTACGTGCACCAAACAACGATAATTTTTCATTGGTTAGGGCCGTCTAAACGCGTGTAAATTTAGAGTAGCTATTGGCTAACAACACGCATAAACAACCTTATTTGCATATTGCATACATAATAGTTATTGTGTTTTGTGTAGGATGGCATGCAGCCCTAAAGAAGACGATAACCTCGCACGTACTATTAATATATAACATCCGCTTGGTCGTAAATTGCGTAATAAACTTGACCAAAAAAAAAATCTAGTTCGGGTCATGAGCACGGATCACCCATCCACATGTTTTCCTCAAATGCATACGGCCAATTACTGGTCTGGTAATAAACTTGCCGTATCTTTCTTATATGATACTATATCGAGAATATACTATATCGAAGTGTTTGTAAGTGTCGATTTCTGGCATCGGTCGGTAAACCTTACTGTTCTTACACGTACATAAAATGGCTTTCGATTCTATTTTATGTAAAAGAAACTTACTGTACGACGGTATTTTCACAAAAAAAAACCCCAAAACACACAATGGCCTATGATTGGTTCCAGTCTACGAATAAGGCCGCAGTCGCTTGGAATATACAGTAATAAATGTCCGTCATTTAGATTATATTCTTTGAATGACTACCACCATATTACAGACGTGTAATTACACCACCGTCGCATGGAATATACAACAGTCATAAATGCCTGTCGATAGATTCTTTGAATGACCGCTATACCTATTGTTTAATTAATCCCCTTATCCAGACACATGTCTGGGTTTCATCCGAAACAACACCGTCCAGGTTAATATGACAAGGTAGTAAATGAAATGATTAGTCACTTATGTGGAAGCGGACATTAAACCACCAGATTAAGTAATAAATGAAATGATCTGATTGTCTACGATATTACCCTTGGTGGAAGTGGACGTTAATCTTCGATTTCTGTTAGACTATACACCCTTGGTGGAAGTGGACGTTAATCTTCGATTTCTGTTAGACTATACGTACGCTATAGTATTATCATTGTGCACATAATATGGATTAATCTAGCTGGAAATACACCTGTGGACCACAGATAATGTAAGACAATTTTTCACGAATATAATTATTTTAGACTTGTGTACTATGTATTATTACAATTCTGTGCTACCCTACTGATCGACACTATGCAAAACACGGTAAGTTGGTCCTTCATATTCCAACCAATAATAATATTAAATAGTATGCAATATGCAAATAAGGTTGTTTATGCGTGCTGTTAGCCAATAACTACTGTAAATTTCCCCGCATTTTTACGACTCTAACCAATGAAAAATTATCGCTGTTTGGTGCACGCCATTTTTATTTAAAAAATTCCTCTTGTTGGAATATGAATAACAGAAAGAATAAAACGATGACCAAGTTGAATAAGTAAATATTTTTTCAAAATCATTTTTCTATAAATTGTAATTATAACCATATATCGTAACCACATAGACGGCTCTCGGGTCGGTAAAGTGGTAATTTGGCGTTAAATCTGAACAACTTGTGTTATAAAACACTCGGTTCATTTCTCGCAAATTTAATTAAAATGACTTATAATACTAAGGCAGTGATCCATGGTGATTACCGATTAAGATTAAGCGAATTATTATCATCGCAGTAACTCATTAAATTGCCCGGACAAAGTTCACTTCGCGCGCGCAGATTGCTCATCGAAAATTAGACGGAGATTCACGCATGCGCAGGGGTAATCTGCGCAAGGAGGGCAATCTGCGCCTAACATATATATCGAAATCAATATGCTCAATATATAGTATATTATATTGATTATATATAATCAATATAATATAATTTTTCGGGCATATCTATCATAAAAGAGCTTCGGGCATATTTTCGGACATGCAGTGGACAAGAAAAAGACGCGAAAATACTTTTCGGGCAGTGTGGATCTCATAGAAATAAGTTAGTTATATTTTTTCTCTAAATGTTAATAGAAAAAAAAGGTCGTCGAATTTTTCATTGTCTCCCTGCCCCCCCCACCCCCGGCTCCTACGCCTATGCTTGGCACCAATTGAGCATGCATGGGATGAGTTGGGCAGACGTGTGAGAGACAATCATAGGCAACCTGATAATCTTCAAGAATTGGTGCAATTCCTTCAGGCAGGGTGGCAGGCCATTCCCCAGATGTTTTTTCGACGTCTGATCGACAGCATGCCTCGTCGTTGTGTCGACTGCTTATGAGCACGTGGTGGTTTCACTCGTTATTAACAAACTTATCGATTTTGAGACCCTTTTGTTGGACCTCATTATGCTCAAAATGGCGAATTTTCATCAGATCCACAGAATAGTTGTGTATAAAAAGTGCATATGCTATGCTTTGCATAACAGACTCAACATTGAGACATATTGAACTCATTTTGACCAAAAGTGTGCTTAAAAGTTTTGATTTACATGTTGACTGTGTCTAATAAAATGTCAACAGGAGCGGATCTAGGAATTTTGAAAAGGGGGGCGCCACAAAATGAGGGCACTGCACTTACTGCGGAGACGGGGCACGCCGCTGCGAGGGGGGTGAGGCGCTGTCCCCAAGACAATTATCCGTCATTTCCTTGCATCTGTAGACATTCCAAGAGCTATTTGGCTGATATTTTCGTCGAAGTAAACGTTTGGAGAGGACATATTTGGGTCTGAAAAAGGCACTTACAGCAGTAAAAAAAGACACTTTCAGCAGTAAAAAAGGGCACTGTCGAAAATTAGGGGGGGGGGGGGGCGCCCACCCCCCACTGGATCCGCCTGTGGTCAAACAAAAATAATTGGTTGACCCTTAACTTCCTTTGAGTAGTATAAAAAGAAATGAAACTCGGATAATCAAGATAGGCCATGGGGGGGGGGGGGTTTCTCAGGCCATCTTATTTCCAGTCAAAGGTTCTACTTTTTAGAGCACGCCAACTTGTACAGTTGTCGTGTTTTACATACCATCCCAACAACTAGACCCTGTTCTTTGCCATCCCAGCTCCCTTGCATTACCGACAAAGGGGAAACCAATATGTCAATTTCTAGTTAATCCCGGAACCTTGGCGATACGTTTTTGTAAAATGTCACTTTATATGTTAACATGGGTAGTACTCAATTCGACTCCTGTTATAACTGTTTGCTGGTCATCAGAATTCTGCAAAATCCCCCCCCCCCCCACGAAATGGCACTTCAGGAACCTTACATTCAAAAATTTCTCCTGGGGAGCATTATCCCAACCCTCTAAAAAGCTTGAACATGCAATGCTCGGCTCAATGCTGGGTCACTCGTGTTAGGGGCCTGTGTATCAGTCGGTCACATTTTTGCTAAACATCCCTCCAAAAAACGATATGTACACCAATGCCCCTATTGCACACCGTATGGCTTGAGCTGTCTTTGCTTGCCCATTCAGTGAAGAAAAGGGTTAATCTGCACTGAGTGCAGGTTAGTTAAGCCGCATATTTCTCTCTCACTCTCCCTCAAAAGTAAAGTAGACAAAGAAATTCAAAATAAAAGTAGCCATGTCTCTCTCAAACTCATCCTCTCTAAAATAAATTAAAATGAAAACAATATTTGTTTCAATGTCCTTCTGATCTGCTCCGACTGAACTTAATGAAGTGTGCCATGAAGGGTATTTTACCGGACAGCAGCACTACGGCCTACTCTTAAATCAAATTCCTACTACGAAAGGATCTTTTACATACACAGTGTACACGGAACCTCTCTGCACGAGAAATAATCTCTCTCCCACCTCCCCTCCTTCAAGACACAATAATTTAGAAGTATAAAATGGACTTTAATCAAGATAACTTTATAAAATGTATAATTAATGTCAAGATAAATTATTTAACAGCTAAAATTAACAACACTTATTTATAATCAATTAATCATTTAACATACAATTACAATTAACAGCTTGATGATCAGCATAATTTATATTAGCATACTGCTTGATCAGCATAACTTATATTAGCATCCTGCCTGATCAGCAAAACTTATATTAACAGATACAGTCTGGTCGGCATAACTTGTATTACTTAGCATACAGCCTAATCGGCCTCACTTATACTAATTAATATAACATACAGCCTAATCAGAAAAACTTATATTAGCACACAGTCTGATTGGCAAAACTTATCTTTATTAATATAAAGCTTAATCAGCATAATCTATATTAGCTAACAGTCTGACCAGCATAACTTGTATTAATTAATTTGTTGGAAAGATCTTTTGTATATTGATTAGGCCATGATTAGACAAAGAAAAGATGATATATATTCAATAAAATAACTTTGTTTGGTAGGCCTATATTATATGTAACAACCTGGGGCCTGTTTCACAAAATTTTAACTAAGACAAAATTGAAGTTTTAGTAATTTGATTGGATAATATTATATTGACTGTAGTGCTCAGCCAATCAAAATTGAAGTATCTACTAAAATTTAGATTTTATCTTTAGTTAAGAGTTCAAGAAACAGAGCCCTATGCAGTATAAATACACAGAAAAAGCTGGGCGAATACAAGAAATATACCTTATTGAAGTAAGGGGCATTACTTTGGTAAAATAGACTTGGTAGTAGATGGAGGTGGGGGAGGCTTAATAATGATGCACATGAATAAACAAATATTGGATCAATTTCAAGAAAACTAATCCTAAAATTTAACATAAATAAAACTTTTAAATATTAACATCTAATATAATAATAAGAAGAAGAATAACTAGAGTACAAAATATCTATAGTCTACTATTTCATCTTTTGATACAAATCGAAAATGACTGGTGGTATTAGGAACGACTAACCAGTGTGATATATCTGCAATATGTTGGTAGGATGATTAACCAGTTAGATATATCTACAATATGGCTGTAGAACGATTAACCAGTCAGATATATTTACAATATGTTGGTAGAATGTGGTTAACCCCTGGTTATCTTATCACAGAGTGAAATTAAAACCGAGTTATTAGAAATTTGAAATCATTGATGTTAACTTTGCTATACAGGCTGTCTTATTTAATTTGAACAAAATGTTTATTTCATGTTTACACAGGGGTTGTGCCAGTGTGGGGGCATTAAATAAAGGGGTTTTCACCAAAACCTCTACATGCCTCTATACTCTATCTACATGTTTTCACTGTAATGAATAAGATGAGAACAAGGGGGCATTATAAAAAAGAGAGAGAGAGAGGGAGAGAGAGAGAGAGAGAGAGAGTTTAAGGTCCACTCGACACAAACTAGGTCATTTTGGGACTAACATAATGGTTTTTAATTTCATTTCAATAATTTGCTTGTGTGCAGGGGTCTTTAGCAGTGGGAGGAAATCGGAGGACCCGGAGAGTACCCATGAGGTTTGACAGGTGACCCTACTCCTTGTCACGTACAACTGGGAATTGGACACCATGCCAGTTGATTCAATGACAGGCTTTATGATGCAAAGTGCACCCCCGTGTATATTACAATAAATGGAAAACAATTTTTCTGACCAACAAATTGTGTATAAGTACATAACTGACCATATTATGAAACAAAATATTATAACTAATTGATGTCTCAAGGTATAAGATGTTGATCTATATAATTAAAAGATAAATACTGCCATAAGCATACTGCCATTAACTTGGCCTTAATTTGTATCAAAACAAATATAATAGGGGCCTAATTTGTGACCTGTGATAGCAAATGAGCAGGAGGTCGCAAGTCTTTGATGATTTCTACAATAACATATAATCTAAAATATCTTTTCTTTTTTTTTTACCGGGTATAAAAATATTTATTCAGAAATTGAGGGGATTAGGGAACAGGCATAACCTACGTAAACCCCTTTTAAACGATATAACACAACAGATGAAAATTTAAATTTGACAAATAAAGCAAACTTTTTATATCGGAAACAATAACTTGCGACTTTGACTCATTTTGCAACTGCAGGTCACATTTGATACTTCATGGTACAGAATATATTCATCATTTTCATAAAAATGTAAATTCTTTATACACAATGAAAATAATCTGAAAAGATGGACCAATATTACACTATTATAAGTACCGGAATTTGTTGTCCTTTCTAGGAGATAAATATAACAATTTGATGTCTCAGTACGCACAGGCAGTGAAGTTTCCAGTGTTGGTGGGGGGGGGGGGGCAAGGCTACAGTAGGTATTTTAGAGCTATGGCCAGCAACTTTTTTTTTTGGGGGGGGGGGGGATGCAGGGAAATCTATTACTCTAAGAATGTATATATATCTATCTATATATTGTATTTGCAATATTTTGTATACATTATTAATATATATGATTTAATGTATGTCAGAATGAAGTCAAGCGGAGGATTTTTTTACCTGGAGGTATTTTTTATTTATTTATATATATATATATATATACATGTATATAAATAAGATGAAATGAATTACAGTTTTACATCCTAATTTTAAGATGTAAACCTAACACTCACTAGGAAAACGCTACATCAAAGACGGTCCTACGCATTTTAGCACATATAACCCTTACCCTAACCCACACATGTTGTCATGACTGTCTCCGATCTAGGTTCTCCCACTCATTATGAAAACATCCTAACTAACAGTATGTGTTTTCGATGAAGATTAACAAATAATATGATCAACACACAATCTTCACATTGTTATGATATATAGCACCTATCAATTCAAACGGCAGTTTTTCTAATCAAATTAACAATATTAAATAAAAATGTGGTTTAAGTTTTACTTTTCTACATGAAACCTGACAAATGAGAGAGACAGACAGACAGAGGGAGAGAGAGAGATACAGAGGGAGAGAGAGAGACAGAAAGAGAAATAGGGTTTAACCTCCACTTAACTAGGTCATTTCGGGACTAACATATGGTTTAATTTTATTTCAATAATTTGCTTGTGCGTAGGGGTCTTTAGCAGTGATAGGAATAATAATAATGATTGTGAAGTGGAGATTTTGATTAAGTCAGATTCATTATATATTTAAAGATATGTAAATACATTAAATAATATATACATTAAGGTTATAATTTCAACAGTTTTCCAGCTCGTTCAGGTATATGCCAGACAATTTTTGAAATTATTTGCATCGTTTCCAATTGATGAATCAACAATTAGGAGTATTTTTAGACATAACCAATCCTCATTAATTTACTGGGGTTTTATTTAAAGGTCTTGTTTATCACTACAGGCCCAGTGAGAGCTTATAGCTAGACCCTGGATCTATTCAATTAATAGATTTAAAGGTTTTGCTTTTCACTACAGGCCCAGGACTGTACATGTCAGTGGTGGACTCTGGATCCGTTCAAGTGATTTGATAGTTCTGTGTGTCCCATTGTCCGCCGAGTTTTGTTAATATGTGGTGTGGTCCTCCTGTAGTCTCGACAGATGAATCACACCAAAACAATACCCAGATATCTACACATATACTGTACATATCTAAAAAGTATATTAACAATTATCCATATTGTGTTGTTCGGTGGGGCAACAGACACCAAAGGATTATTTGCTCAATCCAACTTTTACATAATTTTGGTCATTTCTGACATATTTCATCAACACAGTCCAAACTTTGTTAAAGCTTTAGTAGAGGTAGGGTGGGTTACAAATTTGCGTACAAAAGTCACACTGTTAACACGTACACTCGCCAACTGTTTCCTGGTTTCAATATAATAAATACAAATATTTCTGGCACTGGATCGAACAAGCTATCACATTCTAACAGTGGCAGCAGCAAGGGGGGGAGGGGTGGCACAGGGTTCTTGGATGGGGCTTAAAATAATTCAAAAGTTAAATTTCCGTGAACCAATTTTCCCTCTTTCTGCTCGATTCTATGATTCCATCATTTCTCAATTTTGTTCTGCATTCCATCCCTCAGTTCCGGAAAATCCTGGCGCCATCCACTGATATAATCAGAAAAGCCTACAAGGTAATTTTATTTATAAACTCTGATGGTTCATGGGAAACGTCGGATTCTGTAACAATCCCATTCTCTGTTTCTGTTTTCGTTGTTCTGTCATCTACGTAAAATAAAAATATATAAAATGAATGTAGGAAAAAACGATTAATATTCTACAATCAATATGATTTATTTCGTTTTGTTTTTATAGTTCAAAATTTCGTTTTACTTGTTTTTACTGCACTAGGATCTTTAAAAGTTGTTTTATAACCCACGTTTTGTTTTTTTTACCACCAAGGTGGTTTCAAAACACTTCTTTATTCTAGAATTAAACAAACCAACAGTGAGGCTGATGTCCCCCGCCGAAATCCCAAAATAAATAGATGACACATATTAATTAATCGCACATTTATTTTTTTCAAACGTATCGACCAATCAAACTGAACACGAAGTGTCATCCAAAAATTGCTTATCTCTGCCTACCGTAAGAAGAAAATGCTCATCTTCGAACTCCATCAAGGCATTGACCTAATAAACATATACACCAAGTTTGAACATTTTAACTCAATTAGAAGGAGAGTTATTGTGTTCCAAATTCTCGACCAATCAAATTGCGTATAGCTCTGCTTACCCTGAGCAGAAAATGCTCATTATCGAACTTAGTCAAGGTATTACTATAATGAAACTATACACCAAGTTTCATCAATCTCACTTAATTAGAACTAAAGTTATCGTGTCCCAAAGCATCAACCAATCAAATTGCTTATCTCTGCTTACCCTAATCGGAAAATGCTCATCTTCGAACTCCATCAAGGCATTGACCTAATAAACACATACACCAAGTTTGAACATTCTAGCTCAATTAGGAAGAGAGTTATTGTGTCCCAAAAAGTGTGACGGACAGACAGACAGACAGACAGACAGACGGACGGACGAACCCATTTTCATAGTCCCCCAACTTTCTTCGAAAGGCGGGGGACAATAAATTGAACTGCCAGGCTAAAGTTACCTCAGTCCCAACTACAACTTGCTTTACCTTAATCATAAAGGTACGGTAATGATCCACAAACAATAAATAACATGCAACAAAAGTAAAACCAACGTATTGATTTACCTGATCTTTTAGATCATTGAGCTGAGAAGATAAATTCTGTATTAATTTATTGGTACCATCTAACTGGGCCTGTAAATTACGTAATTCATTTGTTTCCCCTTCACTTTCTTCTGCCGTCAGCGACATGGCACACATTCGAGGGAACCATTCTAACTTTTTCTCCTGCAACAAATTAATTCAGCTAAAAGAATTACCAATATTTTATTCATAAATGGGATTAGAGAACAGACTGGGCCTATTTAAGGCTTCTGCAATGATTTCAGAAGCCGGTTTCCAGAAAAAGTATGAGAGTAGGTATTGCTAGTTGTGATAGAACTCTGGGATATGATGACCACTGAATCACATCCAGTAATAACACAAAAACCCAATATTTATATCATTGGTTGAGGGGTGTGGGGTGTGTCACTTGAAGACATTTTGAGGCACCAAATCTCTAATATCACCACATGCATTTTTTTTTTTCATTTGATAAGGGGCACTTGACGAGGAGTAGGGTCGCCTGCCCAACCTCGAATTATTTAAATAAAGTTGAGCCATACGTTAATCCCAAAATGACCAGTGTAGGTTAAACTCTCTCTTCCTCACACACTCTCTCTCACTCCAAGACCCTTATGGAATTACGAACCTTTATCATGGAATAAACCCTTATGGAGAGAGAGAGAAATGGGGTTTAATGTCCACTCAACACAAACTAGGTCATTTTGGGACTAACATGGTTTCAATTTTATTTCAATAATTCGCTTGCGCGTACGGGTCTTTAAAAGTGGGAGGAAACCGGAGTGCTCGGAGGAAACCCACGAGGTTGAGAAGGTGCCCCTATATCCATGCCACATACGCTCACACCAGGGATCATACCACAGCCGCAAGCCAGAGGTGACCGGCCAGCTAGAGGTCGAAGCGCGGCACTCTAGACCACTAGGCCATCCCAACCCCCCAAACCCTTATGGAATTACAAACCTTTATCATGGAATAAACATAGCTCTCTGGTCCGGTAAACTCCGTTGGATCTTTTACATTAACTAATACAATAAAATATAAATAATGCCACATATTGTGTTCCGATTGAACATGTTCTTCAAATGATACGGTACGATTGTCGAACGCCGATCGCTCCAAACCTGTAAAATACAAAAAAAACAGGCATCGAAAATACAATTTACACAGCCTTTACTTTATCCAGAAACAAATAAATGATACACATCCATTATAGTTAACTTGAGTAACCAGGAGCGATCGTAAAAGAACTGTTGGGAAAAATATTGCTGTCTGCACAAAATTTCCATCATAAAACACTGCATGGCATTTGTTAATCTACATTAGCCCAGTCGTAGCAGAACAGTCAGAGGTTGAACCCCATTGTGATTATGTTTAAGTCAATCAAATTGACAAGAATATGGCTGTTGAGAGCCATTTCATATTTTTAAAAGGCTGTTAGGTGCCATTTCATATTTTCATAATGCTGTTTGGAGCCATTTCATATTTTCATAAGGCTGTTTGGAGCCATTTCATATTTTCTTTATGCTATTGGGAGCCATTTCATAATTCCATAAAGCTGTTAGTGTTAGGCCAATTAGGGGCCATTTTATATTTTTATGAGGCTGTTCGGAGCAATTTGATATTTTCAAGAAACGGTTTGGATCCATTTGATATTTCCATGAGCCATTACTATTGGTTATATAAAATCAATCTAATTTAAACGAATAAAAAGTTCATCTGACCACAAATAAAACATGAATTCTTCAATATTTCTTCTTTCTGTTGTTTTTCACTCCTGAGATCAGCAAACGTGTCAATGATGACACCAAAGATGAGGTTAAGTACAATAATGATGATAATGAAGAAGAATAACAGATCATAAACAACCCTCATCACAAACAATGGCTCCTGAAATAAACAAAGGTTGCCAGGCAATGAAATATATATATAGGCTATACAGTGCCAGATTAAGATGGTCAGATGTTTAAGATTACCTTGTACTTATGAGAGAGATAAATGGGGTTTAATGTCCACTAGACACTAACTAGCAATAATTATATTCCTTAGCATCATGTCCTTATGTATTTCACAATATGGTATTGTCAATCAGCGATAAAAATTGACATACCTTGCTGCTTGGTTTGCGTAAGACATCCCCGATACCTCCTCCATTACGTAAACCCTGATTTAATGATGTTAAAATACACATGATAAGAGAATCACAAGCTCGTTGTTTATCTTCTTCATCTGGTTGTGCAATTCCAGTCTCTATAATAATGAACAGTCTTTAAAATAATAAACAGTCTCTATAATAATAGGCTCTATAATAATAAACTGTCTCTGTAACAATAAACAATAAATAGTCTCTATAATAATAAACAGTCTCTACAACAATAATAGGCTCTATAACAATATACATTCTCTATAATAATAGGCTCTATAACAATATACATTCTCTAAAATAATAAACAGTCGCTACAATAAAAAAACAAATCAGAAGAAATGTACTTTAACATCCTCCTGTTCTGCTCCCACTGTGCTAATGAAAATGGGCATATGCCATACCGTGCGCTATGAGGGAAATTTTGCCTGAGCAGCAATTATGAATTCTATTTGTCAAGGTTTCTTCAATGTGCCGGGACTGAGGTGGTACAGCCTACTCTTATATTGAATTCCAACTGTCAAGGGATCTTTGACATGCACACCAATGTGTACAAAACAATAATAAAGAGTCTGTACAATAATAAAATTACCTTGTTCCATGTGAAGAAATTGACTGACTATAGACTGTGTGTTTGAACAATTACCATCAGCAGAACAGGATCCAGTTGTATCATCTGAAACATGTGATATATAATCTGTAACTAAACACATCTCAACATCTATTATTTAGTAAGGAACATTCAAAAACAATCTGTCTGTCTTGAAATGAAATAGGGTTTAATGTCCTCTCACCGACTCATATAATAACTTTTCATCGGCAACAGAATTATTAGTGAAACGAAATTGGATCGTGTGTCTGTTATCGCTCGCTCGTTCAGTCAGTTATATAGAAAGACAACTCGTGTTTGTCATGTTTGACGTCACTTCCTGTTCATTCCAGTGTTTGTTACATGTCTCCCGTAGCAATGATCTCTGTGTTAAAATTATATTTGGAATGTATTTAACCAGTTTTATCATATATATGTAATAATGACTAGCACCAATATTGTGAGAGAGAGAGAGAGAGAAATGGGGTTTAACGTCCACTTGACAAAAACTGGGTCATTTTGGGACTAACATGGTTCAATTTTATTTCAATAATTCTCTTGCACGTAGGTGGTATTTAGCAGTGGGAATAAAACGGGAAGACCCGGAGAAAGCCAACGAGGTTGGACAGAGAAACCACCCTCGAAAATTATGGTGAAATTTCTAAACCAGCACTGGGTTCGGACTTGCTCAACCAACACGGGGAACGAACCCTGCACCCTCGGCACTTTACTCATTGTGCCATCGTGACTCACTGCCTGATTCAAAATGATAATATGATACTTACTTGCAATTTGTTGAATGTCAAGAGATTCCACCTCCATGAGAAAGTCATCTTGGAAGAAGATAAAGCCTATGATCGAGAAGAGATAGATGAGAATAACAGCCAGGACAGCTGTCATGATGATAGATCGGCCATTTCTCGTCACAGAACGAATCACATTAACCAATGTTTCTTCTCTATAAACGACATCCAACAGCTGCACGAAAAAACAAGATTCATAGCATTCAAAATCATAGGATTCAAAATTAACAATTACAACCTGTTCAAGGCTACAAAAATGATCCAAACTTACGAACGATTCAAGATTACAAATGATTCAAGAATACTAATGATGACTACAGATTCAAGATAACAAATGATTCAAGTTTACAAACGATAGACTATGGATTCAAGATTACAAATCATATACGAATGATTCAAGATTACAAATGGTCAAGATTACAACCTGTTCAAGGCCATAAAGAGGGTTTAAAAGTACAAATGATTAAAGTTTACAAATGATAGACGAAGGGTTCAAGATTTCAAATGATTCAAGATTACAAATGAAATATGAATGATTCAAGGTTGCACAAATTATTCAAGATTGCACAAAGATTCAAGATTACACAATTCATTCAAGATTATAAATTACAATTGATGCATGATTACAACTGATACACGATGATTTAAGATTAGAAAGGATGTAAATTCTGCTGGATAGTAATTTAATTCCATCTGTCAAGGGTCCTGAATCTGATCCACCCAAATGACTAGGTGCTTTCAATACAAGGATCTGACAAAGGCAAACCACCCTAAAAATACTGGAGAACTAGACGCTGTCCTTGTCAGGCGCGCCATCATGCACCTGGAAAATACTAGGGATCTATCTTGGCCAACGTCAGGATCGGCACTACTAACAAAGGTAAACCACACTAGGAAATACCCGAGCACTTTCTCGGCCAAGGTCAGGATTGAACCAAATACCTCACGGACTGAGCAATCTGAGCTCTCAAATATATAAACCAAATATAAAATAACATACCAGTAAACTGTAGAAGAATTCATGAACACATAATCCCAGCATACACAACGTTAAATATAAACTATCATACATGAACTCAAAGTCGGTGATGATGTGTCGAATTGGTTTCGTGAACGTACCCCGATTACCCATCAAACTTGTTAAAAATATCGCCTTGTTAATAACCTGAAATATTTAAAAAAATCTACAAATATCTATAACCGTATTGTGGTACTATTATTAAGTGTTTTTTTTATGCTAAGTGAAATGAAATAGAGTTTAACATCCTACTGTTCTGCTCCGAACTGGGCACATGTCATACAGTGTGCTGTAAGAGAAATTTTGCCCGGACAGCAGCACTATGCCCTACTCTTATAACAAATTCCAACTGCAAAGGGATCTTTTGCGTGCATGCCAATGTGTACACTGGCCCTTAGTTTTTCATACCATTCGAACGACTAGACAGCTGTTCTTGTCAGACCCTCTGTCTCACAGCTTTACGATGAACAAATGGTAAAAACAAGAGTGCATGAAATAAAAAGATTATGTTGAAAATAAAAATATCACAAATGTTGAAAATAAAAATATCACAAATGTTGAAATTAAAAGTAAAATATAAGTTGAAACCTGAAATATATTTCGATAACCTATAAATCTCTATGGACACTATAAGGCTCAATATTCTAGAATAAATGGCAGATTTATACATTCAAATCATTAAAGGTCAAAAATCAGTAGCACTTTGTAAATAAGACAATTTGAGTACAATTTAGCAAGAGAGACAGAGAGAGAGAGAGAGAAATGGGGTTTAAAGTCCATGACACAAACTAGGTCATTTCCTGACTAACATATGGTTTAATATTTTTTCAATAATTTGCTTGCGGATAGGCAGAGGGAGGAAACCAGAAAACCCGGAGAAAACCCATGAGGTTGGACATGCGACCCTACTCGTTGTCACATAGAAATAAGGATTCGAAACGAGGCCAGTTGACTTTTTGACAGGCCTTATGATACAGCGCACACAAGCTAACCATTCGGCCATCTAACTCACCCGCGATAAAAGATGGCAGCGTCTTGTTACGATTAGATCAATGAAATTTTAATTCCACATATTGGTGTAAATATTGTAGTTCACAAGTGATTCCCTTTGCTTAAAGTGGCGCACCAGTAATCTCATATAAAGAATCTGTTATTTAGTAACATCTTTAGCTACGTAACTTATATGTAAAAAATCTCCAGTAGTCACAAAGTCGGTTCAGACTCAATCTAAAATATCAAACGACGATGGGTTTAAACAATATACATAACTTACATTTAATACGCCAAGAAGCCACAACGTTGGTTCAAGACCAACAGAAAATATTAAACGTAAAATAGTTGACA
Source organism: Patella ulyssiponensis (assembly GCA_963678685.1). NCBI lineage: Eukaryota > Metazoa > Mollusca > Gastropoda > Patellidae > Patella > Patella ulyssiponensis. The sequence continues at coordinate 55,307,999 of OY783232.1, read as the reverse complement.
ATATCAGCACTCTGATAACACCAGGACTTGGTAACGTTATCACTATCGCCAAGGAAACCAACATGGCCGTCCACACTAACGTCGAAAGTCGAGGATCCAATTCTGGAAATAAAAATAAAAAAATATAGTGTTTCTTCATGTACTGGCGATACGTACTGGCATAGTGTTATCAAACAAAAGTGTCTTTTTTTCACGAGAAATGACATTTACTATACATAAAAATACCTTAAGTCTAACATTGACCAAAATATTAGGGATCTGTACGTTTGTATTGTCATTGTGTTATCCAACAAGTGTCTTTTTTCACAAGAAATGACATGAACTAGGGTTTAATGTTTTACTTTTATGCATCAAACAAGAAGACGAAAATATACCATGCATCGTGCTGTGGGGGAAAATATGCTCGGACAGAGGCGCTATGGCCTGGACTACTTGTTTATCACTTTCCTTCTTCAACATTAACTCTACACAAACTAACACTAGGACAAATCTATGTTTCAGTTTTATTTCAATAATTTGCTTGTGTGTTGGGTTGTTTAGCAGTGGGAGGAAACCAGGGGACCCAGAGAAAACCAATGAGGTGGTACAGGGGACCCTCTTCCTAGTCAAGCCACATACGCTCACACCAGGGCTCGAAACCACAGCCGCAAGCCAGAGGTGACCGGGCACCTAGAGGTCGAAGCGCGGCACTCTAGACCACTAGGCCATCCCAACCCCCCTATTCATAGATACACAAACACTCTTAAATTGTTTTGGTCGTTATTTTGATCTACATCAATATCATGATATTTGACAGTTTTAGTCGGTAGAACTCAAAATATTAATTATTCATTTATCCTGTTGTTATCCAATCTGATTAAAACACAGATCCAATTTCGTTTCGTTTTTTATAGTTCAAAATTTCGTTTTTACTTTTCTTTACTACTCTTGGATCTGGAGGACTTGTTATTTAACTGGTGTTCTGCCTGAAACGAGGGGTCAGCCAATCAAATGGTCTGTCGAATCGACGGTTTGACCTTTTCATGCGTGGAACTGTGGGTAGATATTACCAGCCAATGACGTCTATACTAACACCAGCGGATAGAAATCAAACCAAAACAAAAGTAGATTTTAAAAAGCATGGCTGTCGCTAATTGGTTAATGGAATGACTGACGTCATCGGGTCAAATGTCCCGTGCTTGATACCTGACGTCATAGAACGTGAGCTCCCACTATAACTTGTTAGATCTACATGAGTGTAGGCCATCGAAAGTATAAAAAACGAAACGAAATATAGATCTATATTTTAATTAGATTGGTTGTTTTCTTGGTAAATATTGACTACTTTCAACACATGACGTCTCAGTACGCGACCTCAATCATTGGCTCAACAGTGTGTGTACATTGTTTACATAAGACATAATGGTGTCTTTTACTCATTTTAATACACATTTCAGAAGGAGGGCCTGACAAGGACAGCTGCCTAGTCGTTCGGATGGGATGAAAAACCGAGGTCCCGTGTACACATTGGAGTGCACGTAAAAGATCCCTTGGCAGTTGGAATTCAATATGAGAGTAGGCCGTAGAGCCGCTGCGCGGGCAAAATTTCCCTCATAGCACACTGTATGGCGTATGCCCGTCTTCCATTAGCCCAGGTCAGGTGCAGAAGAGTAGGATGTTAAACCCCATTTCCTTTCATTTCATTTAATACACAGTTACACTAAATAAAAAATAATTTTTATCTACAAATACATGTATGTCAAACGTCTTTATTTATTTTCTTAATACATAAAAAAAAATGTTTTAGAATTTAATTTGTCAGAGGAGAAAATTTCATATTTGTGGCAATCTAATTAAAATATAGATCTATATTTCGTTTCGTTTTTTATACTTTCGATGGCCTACACTCATGTAGATCTAACTAGTTATAGTGGAAGCTCACGTTCTATGACGTCAGGTATCAAGCACGGGACATTTGACCCGATAACGTCAGTCATTCGATTAACCAATTAGCGACCGCCACGCTTTTCAAAATCCACTTTTGTTTTGTTATGATTTCTATCCGCTGGTGTTTATAGTATAGACGTCGTTGGCTGGTAATATCTACCCACAGTTCCACGCATAAAAAGGTCAAACGGTCGATTCGACAGACCATTTGATTGGCTGACCCCTCATTTCAGCCAGAACACCAGTTAAATAACAAGTCCTCCAGATCCAAGAGTAGTGAAGACAAGTAAAAATGAAATTTTGAACTATAAAAAACGAAACGAAATTGGATCTGTGTTTTAATCAGATTGTATTTGTGGCTAATTAAGTCACATCATCGATGTCATCCTTATCAGTGAATGTAGCGACCTACCAGACTGATTAAATTTGTCGGAGGAAAATAGTTAATATTTTTAGCTGCCTACCTGAAAGATTAAATTTGTCAGAGGAAAATAGCTAATATTTTTGATTAAGTCATGCTTATCAGTGATTGCATTGATTGTAGCGGCCTAGCGAATATTCACTGCTGATCAGTGTGGACAATACCCAGCACTACCAGAAAGACTTGTAATTATCTAACTCACCTTTTTTCGAATCATCGAAAGGATAAAACAAGGCCACTAATAGATTTATTATCACAGTAAAATTAAACGACATGCTACCCCACAGTAACATGTGACTACTGAACCAAAATAACAACGGATTTGCTGAAAATAAAAAAGTATGACTATTAACTATTTACATTTCTGATCAATTAAAGTAAAACAAGAGAGAGACAAGCTAGGGCATTGTTTTTTCAATAATTTGCTTGCGCTTAGAGGTCTTTGGCAGTTGAAGGAAACCGGGAGGGAACCCGGAGAAAACCCACGAGGTTAGACAGGCGACCCTACTCCTTGTGACGCACAACCGGGGAATTGAAAGCATGCCTGTTGACTCAATGACAGACCTTATGATATAAATTAAATGAAATGGGAGAGAGAGAGAGAAATGGGGTTTAACGTTCACTCGACACAACTAGGTCATTGCGGGACTAACATATGGTTTTTAATTTCATTTCAATAATTCGCTTGCGCGTAGGGGTTTTTAGCAGTGGGAGGAAACCAACGAGGTTGAGAAGGCGCCCCTATCTCCATGCCACATACGCTCACACCAGGGATCGAAACCACAGCCGCAAGCCAGAGGTGACCGGTCAGCTAGAGGTCGAAGCGCGGCACTCTAGACCACTAGGCCATCCCAACCCCCCTGAAATGAAATGGGGTTTAACGTCCTAATGTTCTGCATCAACTCGGCTACTTACAGTGTGCTATAGGGAAATTTTGACCGGTCTACTCTCATTTCAAAATCTACTTGTTAAGGGTTCTTTTACACATACGCTAATGAGTACATGGGACTTTGTTTTTTCATCCCATCTGAACGACTATACACTGTCCCTTGCCAGATCCAAAACTAGCCTCGTAATTTTTTCATCCCATCCGAACAACTATACATTGTCCCTTTCCAGATCCAAAACTACTAACCTCGTAATTTTTTCTGCCACTGCATCTCTCTAAGTATATCTTCATGACGATCAAAGAAATCGGCCACCTTACTCCCCTGTTCATCTCTTTCAGCTGATTGGTAGACTTTCACCATCGTCTCCTCCGTTACATATTCACAGATTTCAGGAATAGGGAAGACAATTCTCTCCATCGTACGATCCAAACGGGCAATCTATAATATATCCAATTATACAAATTTGACAACATATACAGTAGAATCTGTATGAGCAGCCACTCCTATTCAGCGACATTTCCTTGTAAGCGGTCACAATAAATTCCCCTTGTAAAAAATTCTATTGTTTCATCTCTTTATTCAACGGTCACCCCTCTAACGCAGCCAGCGATCACTATTTTGCTACTAAATTTAACAAAACATCGCCCAACCCGTGAGTATTAATTAATTAACTGGACCCCCACTAATCAAGTAAAACGAAACGTGAAAATAACAATTAACCCGTCATTATCTGTTAATTAAACTTTTGTTTTATTAAACGACTAACCTAATCAATGTTTCCACACGTAACAGAACATTATTTGATACTGATTGAATAAACTGAAAGTACCGACGAAAAGCTGAGTTTTGTCACGATCATCAAGCATATCTTTTCCATTGCCACTTTGTTGTTAAATATTACATACAGAGTTACATCCCCTGTGTATCGGTGACAATATCAGCAATGTTTTTTTGTTCCTGTGCTTTCTTGATAAAATAGTATTAATTCATCGATTTTCTTCACAAATATGGATAAATATTATCGAATATATCACACTGATAGACTGTAGTATTGAAAGTTGGTACAAAATGACAAGTTTACAGAAGTTATGTCCGAGATTCAGCGGCGGCCAGATTTACAGATTTAAGTATGGGCGTTTGCTTCCAATGCATTCAAGCGTAATATTAATTGATGTCAGCACAAAAAACACAAGATTTTATTAAGAGGCCACTCCCGAGATTCAGCGACGGCCAAATTTACAGATGCAAGTATTATGGTATGGGGTGTTTGCTTCCAATGCATTTAAACGTAACATTAATTGATGTCAGCACAAAAAACATGAGATTTTATTAAGAGGCCACTCCCGTTAAGCGGTCAAATTCCCTTGGCCGGCTGCTTCATTCAGATTCTACTGTATTCACTATCATTACTGGTTCAAAGGATAATGGCCATAAACTGAAAATACCAATATTCAGAGAGAGAGAAGATTTAATGTCCACTGAACACAAACAAGGTCATTTTGGGACTAACATATGGTTCAATTTTATCTCAATAATTTGTTTGAAATGGGCTATAGAAACCAACTGAAATCTTTACCACTCACTTCAATCTGTGCTGTGTGTTTGGCGTAAAATTCTAAAGCTTGGTCTCCATACAAGTCGGTTCCACTTGGTTTTAGAAGTTCGGAAAGTTCTTTATTATGTTGAGAAAGTTGATGAGCCAGGATAAATATATTGTGACCAACAGCCTTCGGGGATGCTTCACGCTCTTCATCGTCTTCTTCGTCATCTTCCACAGCATCTTCAGAATGGAATGCTTGCTTTGCTACATCAACCTGTGTTACACAATAAATAGAAACTATATAAAATGGGGTTTAGAGAGAGAGAGAGAGAGAGAAATGGGGTTTAACGTCCACTCGATACAAACTAGGTCATTTCAGGACTAATATATGGTTCAATTTTATTTCAATAATTCGCTTACGCGTAGGTAGGTGTCTTTAGCAGTGGGAGGAAACTGGAGTACCCAGAGAAGACCCACGAGTTTGGACAGGCGACCTTTCTCCTGGTCATGTACAACCAGGATTCAAAACCATGCCAGTTGAGTCAATGACAGGCTTTATGATACAGCGTATGTGCACGTTCTAACCACTCAGCCATCCACCCCCCCACCCTTATTTTGAGAAAATAAAGGAAAACGTAATGAATGAATATTAAATCCAAGCTTATCCATTGATTTTACTATTGAGTTTCTAGGTTTTTCCGTGGCATACTATAGGCAAATGCAGGAAGTTGCTAGGTTGTGTAATGGGTGAAACAGCTTACAAAATCAAAAACGGGAATCACATACCCAAAAAATAACTACAAATTTGGTCCTGACTCAATTTTGATAAAAAAAAAAGTGAGTTACTAGGTTTTGACTTATGATGGGAGTATATATTGAGTAAAATCTTTTGATCATCCTATTTCTAATCCAATTTAATCCAATCTGGAAAGTAATATATTGTTGATGTCATGTTACCGCTTTCTTAAAATAGCATTATGCAAGTGCAAAATCTGCTTATTACAGGTCTTTCTTTAGGCCTGAAATGTTATCTAAATAATCAATTAGACATTAATTAACATATCTAGGCCTTAATAAACTCTTTATGTCAAGGCTAGCCTTCGATGTTGGCGGATTAAAATCCTACATGCCGCTTAATGGCTGTTGATAATTAAATCAATCAAGTGGATAATAGAGACTATTCTGTTTATATTAATGATTTGAGTAAGGATGAACGAGGCTATGTGAATATTTTAAACATGTTTTTCTCGGCTAATAGTGGATCAATTTGACTGAAATTTTCAGCAAATTACCTTTACACTATCTAGTTTTTAACTATTATAGTGAGAACTGCCATCTCTTTATCTTATCTCCCATAATGTAACTTTAATTAACGTTTCAGTAACAAGACTGCACAGAACCACCTAGATTAGCGCACTTCAGAATTACCCACACAGCCCTGTCATGAGCACAGCTGTGGTACATGCAAACTGGTCCGATAATATGGAAATCTATTCAGATATCCACGGCAATTCTAACCAGTTATGGAACAAACATTTCAAATTGTTTTACAAAATTAATTTTATCTAATTTTTTTTTGAGGATCTGAGCTCGGATATATTTACAGGGTTAAACGATAAATAATCAAATTTAATAGACTTTAGAGTGGATTAAATGAAATGGGCCTTAACGTCCTACTTTTCTGCGCCAACTGGGTTAATGGCGACGGGCAAACATTCACCATACAGTGTGATACGATGAAAATATTGCTCAGACACTGGCGCTACAGCTCACTCCTATTTCAATTTTCAACTGTCAAGGGTTCTTTTATGAGTACACAAGAATTTCGTTCCATCTGAACAACAATACATTGTTCCCCTGTCAGGCCCTCCGTCTTACACCTTGGACCAAGAGGAAGCAAACCGGAAAATTAAGACAAACTCAGTGGATTAACATTTTATAATATTGAACGAACGATTGTTAATGGCACAACACACTAAATCATTCAAATATGCTTGTTGAAAAGTCAATAATATGCATTATTTTAACATCCAGACTGTTTCTATTATGTTAACGAGTACATCCCAGTATAAAAACTGTCATGCAGAATTAGCTGAAGGTGGAATAAAATAAATTAAAACCAATCTAAAGTTCAAATGAGTGATACAAGTAATCTTTGGACCAATTTGGGTTTTTTTTATTTGACTGTCTCAACTAGTATATCAAAACAAATGAAATGAAATGGAATGGGGTTTAACGTCCTACTGTTCAGACAGGCATATGCCATACAGTGTGCTATGAGGAGAATCTTGTCCAGACAGTGGCAATAGGCCTACTTTTATATCAAGTTCCAACTACCAAGGGATCTTTCATGTGCATGGCAAATGACTAGACAGCTGTCTTTATCAGGCCCTCCTTTCTGCCCCACCGATTAGGGGAATCCATGCAGGAAAATTGTCTTGGAGCCTATATTTAATCTTTATTCTGAAATGTTTGGGCTATAAATTAACAGAGATTGATCTGATTGGACTTTTGAATACCTCTATTCAACTCCAATCCATTCAACTTAGTCTGGTGGTATTCAATATCATCTCAAACCATGCACAATAATCACAGAAAACATACTAACAATCAACCATAATTGTTAAATTTTTATCCACTATTTTTACACTACCCCAGGGCTTTCACTTCAGAATTTTGTCAAACAGTCAATTTCTGACAATTTTTGTTTTCCCCGAATTAGCAAGATGTTTCTCTTAGCATAACTCTTAATATTTTGAAATATATTTTCTAAAGATGCATGATCGTACATTGATACCGTTCTTGTTATAACAGTTCCAAAATAGATAATTCAAAATTAATATATTCAAAATTTCATTCAAATTACTTTATTCTGACTGATGTTATCACTGTTTGAAGTTATGGTATAGATTGTTTATTATCGTAGGAATGTCACTGGTTAATCGAGACTTAGCATTTATCTCATCAAGCAGTTTATAGTAACGCAGGATTATCATTTATCAAGTAGTAATAGTGTTTCTTGTACGTTTTGCTCATATATTTCGAGCGATTTTGGTAAATTTGTATGATAATCGGCAAAATTCTAATTATCACAACAAATCCAATTTTACCGATAATCGTACAAATTTACCCAAACCACTAGAAATATATGAGCAAAACGTACAAGAAACACTATTACTACTTCTCAGTGTAAAGAAATTGTTTCAATTGTTGTCTTCGGATCCTTGTGGGTTCTACTTATTCTTACAATGAACAATGCCATAATCACAGTCTGTAAATCAATGCACAATTGTCCAAAAGAACTGCATGCTACGTGTCCTGTCTATAGTGCTCGATCATAAGCACCAGCCCCCGAACAAGGGTACAAAGTATATGCATCCAGTTACGGATTCAAAAACATAAATATATCCACACTGCTATCAGATTTTTTCTCTTTGCAATATATTCCAATACGCTTGCGCTTAGCTGTATGGCAATGTATTTCAAAACAATTTTTCACCTAGAATACACAGCCCTGACCTATCATTATAAACACGCATTCATTATAAAATGGGGTTTAACGTCCTACTGCATTCATTATTAAATTCAAGACAAAAACAAAACATCTAGATAACAACCAGGAAATAGAAACCTTTAACGAGTAGAATATATCGCCCTCTAATATTTCTTGTTTAAAAACTCGTTTAATCGAGTCCACCTGAAACAATATCATCATATCATTACTGGACAACTTGGAACTCAAATAATTTTAAGAGAGCAGTCTTTTCATTGGCTAAGAGCTGAAACAGATCTATTTGTCATGGTAAATCGTGCACAAGTCTTCTGTACATCGAGAGAGAGATGTGGTTTAACATCCAGTTGACACAAACTGGGTCATTTCGGGACTAACACAGGGTTCAATTTCATTTTAATAATTCACTTGCTTGGAGGGGTCTTTTAGCAGTGGGAGGAATCCGGAGTACCTGGAGAAAACCCATGAGGTTGGACAGCCGACCCTATTCCTTGTCACGTACAACCAGGGAATCGAAACCACGCCACTTGACTCAACGCCAGGATGTATGATACAGCGTGCGCACGCTAACCATTCGGCCACCCAAACTCCCAAAGACCCAGAAGAATCTGGTTACTAATTAAATACTTACTAATTGTTTTGGACTCATGTTGTAGAGGATTCTTTCAGCATTTTCACTATCATGCCGACTTTCCATGATGGCTAATAACAGCTTCGAGGCATTATTCTATAAATCAAACAACATTTTATAATGCATAAATCAATAAGGTAAAATCCAACAAATACAAATATATCTTTTCAAATTAATTTCATAAAATAGTTAAAAATGTTTTTCATTAAACGTACATTATGCAAGCGCTAAATCTGCCAATAGCAGGATTTTCTTTAGGCCTGAAATGTTTTCTAAATTATTAATTAGGCATTAATTAACTGATCTAGGCCACAATCAACACTTGATGTCACAGCTAGTCTGCTATATTATGATTATGATCCGATTTGCTGTTCAACTTTCATTTTTGATTTATTCATGAAATGGATAATCTAGACTATGATTTTTATTGTACTGACTTTAGTAATGATGATCGAGACTAGGCTGAAATTTCAATCACTTGTGGTGGATCAATTTGACTGAAATTTTCAGCAAATTGCCTTTACATTATATAGCTTTTAACTATTAATAAGAGAACAGTCAGCTCTTTATCTAATCTCCCATACTACACTAACCTTTAATTCTAGTACCAGGTCCATTCGTTGTTTACCCAATGGGTTAATATCATTTAATAACAATGCTATAATTATATCTATACCATTACTCTCATGCATGGCGATAGCATTCTGTAATATAGAATAACAAATAGAATTATTTATAGATCCACAAGCGGGTCATTCCAGGTCAGATCAACACAGAAATCTGAAATTTTTAACCCGACCCCCTTCGATTTTGATGAAATTTTGTACACATGATGTCTATGACGAGAAAAGCCCAAATCTGAAATTTTAGCCATCAAAATCCAAGGGGGTCGGGTTAACACCGTGTGTTGATCTGAGCTGGAATGACCCAAGAAACAAACAAGAGAAAAAGCGAGAAAGAGAGATATTAAGGTCCACTCAACTCAAACTAGGTCATTTTGGGGCTAACATACGGTTAAATTTGATTTCAATAACTCGCTTGCGCATACGGAAGTTTAACAGTGGGAGGAAACCGGAGAACCCAGAGAAAACCCATAAGGATAGACAGGCAACCCTACTCCTTGTCACGTACAACCGGGGAATCGAAACGACACCAGTTGAGACAATGACAGCCTTATGATACAGCGCACACATGCTAACCAATCGACCATCCAACCCTCCAGGAATTAATGTATTCAATTAAAATCCAACCATCATAGGTACTTTTGCATACTCAGCCATGGGAAAACTGGCTGGACAATTGTTAAGAACTTTCTTCGACAATGCCCGGGTTGAACCCCTGATTTTCTGGTTAGTGAACTGGAGCAGATTGTGGTGTTTCTGCCTAAATTTGTTTAAATTCCAACTGCCAAGGGCTCTTTTACGTCCACTCCAAAGTGTAAATGAGGCCTCTGCCTTTTGTACCATCTAAACAACTCGACGCTGTCCCTTGTCAGGCCCTTAATCCTGCACCACCACTAACAAGGGGAACCACGCTGAAAGATCACGAAACAACAGACTTTCTGTTTAGCGAGCCAGCATCCTATTCACTAAGCCACCGTGGCTTCCCGGGCTAAAAAAAAAAGAAAAAGAAAATTGTCCAGAACATTACCTGATTTATATGACAGGGTCCCTGACAGTATTCTGTTAAACTTGTCAGGGCTTGATTAATCAAGCCTACATTATTAACATTGATATAAAGACCTAGTAGACCCAGTCCTCCAGTCGTACTGCCACAAATACAATCGAGGAACTGCAGAGTTTCACACACAAGATTGTAGCTGGTCTTGTTATCCTGCTGTCGTAAATTGTTCTACAAATATAAAATAACATAAATATGTATAAGACTTGGAGAGAGAGAGAGAGAGAGAGAGAGAGAGAGAGAGAGAGAATGGGGTTTTTACGTCCACTCGACACAAACTAGGTCATTTTGGGACCAACATAAATAATTCGCTTGCGCGTAGGGGTCTTTAGCAATGGGAGAAAACCAGAGTAACCCCACGAAGCAACCCTACTCCTTGCCACATATAATGGGATTTGAAACCACGCCAGTTGACTCAATGGCAATCCGTATGATACAGCGCACGAATGCTGACCATTCGGCCACGCAACCTTCCCTATAAGAGTTGGTGTGCAGAATGATAACCAAGCGCAGTTGCCATACTCCCCCACTTTGCAAGAGATGGACAGAGAACAAGCTAAAAAAATTGATTTTTCTAGGCCCCCTGTCCTGCAACACTGACAAGGGGGGACCACGACCGAAACTACTGATGAACTACCTCAATCAACTTAGGGATCGAACACAAAAGTAGAGGTTAGCTAGCCAACGTCCTACAAACTGAGCCATTGTGGTTCACTTTTAATAAAGAGCTGAACTATGATAGTTCAAGATACAGGTACAGATACATTATGTAAGTTTTAGTTAAACAGCTGGCCTTTCTACAGACTTGTATTTGGAACTGAAATGAAACGGGGGTTTACTGTCCTACATTTCAGCTCGAAACTCGGCTAATGAAGACGGTCATACGCTATACAGTGTGCTGTGACGGAAATTTTGTATAGACAGCGGCACTACAGCCTACTCTTATATATCAAATTCCAACTGTCAAGGGATGTTTCACGTGCATCATCAATGTGCATCGTCAATCAAGGGATGTTTTACGTGTATCGTCGTTTTTTTCGTCACTCCGAACAGGTCCACCTGTGTACATCCTTGTCTACATCACTGACAAGGGGGGAAAATGCCCCAAAATATGGATGAACTTTCTTGACCAATCTAGGGATCGAACACCCAACCTCCAGGCTAGCGAGCCAGCATCTTACCCACTTTGCCACCATGACCCCTGACTTGTACTAGGCATGTCGTGGATTTCTTACGAATGTGCAATACCTGTAAATCTCTATTGTGGTTTTCACATAAAAGTTGTAAAAATCGTAAAATTGGTTGCATCATGGATATTTGTGCTGTTAACTTCTTCTCATCTTTATCTCGGGTTGGTCTGTGATCGGCCGCATCATCATGCACTATGTGATTTCGTCCATCCTCTCCGTCATCTACGTGGCCCTGCGTTTGGCGTAACTGACCCATGGTTCGACTCGTAATGCTGGTTGATTCGTCAAACTGGGCACGCAATTCGTCCGTTATCATTCCATCACCTTTTATTGCTGAAATCGAAAGTGAAATAATGCAGGATACGCCACATTTTCAAGTGATGGATAGAGAACAAGCTAAACAGAAAGCGATTTTCGGAACAATCAAGGGCCATAATTCAGGAAGTTACAATCTGATATGCGCAAATATCGAAAGGAACAATTAAATGATCTTTGGGTTATAAACATGCATTTCAAGTTTCAACAAAATCAGATTAAAATTGTTACCTCTAACACAACCTTGATATATCATATTTTACACTATTCGCGTACAGGCGGTGGCCATTTTGTCCGTCAATTTTTGTCAGATTTTTACGAAATTCGACCTCAACCTTTACTGCAGTGTAACGGTTATATATTCAAAGGATATTTTAAATCGGATTATAATTGTGACCTCTAGAGGAACCACAAGCTAAAAAAAAGTTGATTTTTCGTACAATCTGGGGCCATAATTCAGGAAGTTAGGATCTGATAAGCGCAAATATCAAAAGGAACCAAGATCTTTGGGTTATTTACATGCATATCAAGTTTCATCAAAATTGGCTTAAAATTGTTACCTCTACACACTAGGAAACTGGAATCGTTTAATTTGGGGTTTTTTGACTTTAAAAAATGCTATAGAGTTTAATTTCAAAACATCGTTTGATAATTGATTATAATCGTTTGAAAATTACAAAAATGGTTTAATTAGTACTATGGTTTAATTTAATGATACAGCGTTTGATTTCTCCGAGAGGGGTTTAGAAATGGACGGACCCTTTAATTATGTCAAGCGTCTAATTACTAGCCGAGTACTTTAATTTCCCGAGATGCATTTATAAATTAAATATTAGACGAAACTTTTAATTTCCCGCGAGTCGTTTAACCGATCGGCTCATTTTGTTTACAATTATTTAAATGTGAAGTACGAATAAAAAATATGAATATAGAAAAATAATGCGCATCAAATAATTGCTAATCTTTTAATTTCCCGCGAGTCGTTTAACCGATCGGCTCTTTTTGATTACGATTATTTAAATGTGAAGAACGAATAAAAAATATGAATATAAAAAAATAATGCGCATCAAATAATTGCTAATCTTTTAATTTCCCGCGAGTCGTTTAACCGATCTGCTCATTTTGATTACGATTATTTAAATGTGAAGTACGAATAAAAAATATGAATATAAAAAAATAATGCGCACCAAATAATTGCTAATCTTTTAATTTCCCGCGAGTCGTTTAACCGATCGGCTCATTTTGATTACGATTATTTAAATGTGAAGTACGAATAAAAAATATGAATATAAAAAAATAATGGGCATCAAATAATTGCTAATCTTTTAATTTCCCGCGAGTCGTTTAACCGATCGGCTCATTTTGATTACGATTATTTAAATGTGAAGTACAAATAAAAAATATGAATATAAAAAAATACTGCGCACCAAATAATTGCTCATCTTACCTTGGTCGTAGTATTTTTATCCATTATCGATTAAAGAATGATTCCACCATTGACAAACATCAAAAATCGGTAAATCACGCCCAATGTTATTATACAATCGGGAATCGGTAAAGCACATCCCAAAAAATGAACATAGCCTTCCACCTGTACGCGTCGCTATTTGTTGGAAATCAGTAAAGCACATCCCAGGTAATGTATTTTCTTTAAATCACAAATGAATGAAAATAGTTTTCCACCTGCATGCGCCGCTAGAAGACATCACAATGTACGTTATCATGGAAGAGTGATAATCTCGCGAGACTTTTACGTTGGCGCCAAAAAGAAGCTATTACTGTTTGTCGATCTCTATAGACAAGCTGTCGATCATTTTTAGACAGGACTATAGAATGGCTTCAAACAGTATCAATGACTGATCACAGCCTTGATGTTACGTAATCACTTGGGACAATAAAATGTTGACTGCAGAAGAACGATATCAAACGATATTGCTAAATCAACATTTACTCCCTCAATATATAAAAAATAATGTGTGTTGGCGAGGTATCGGTGTTTTTTTTGTACTATTCAAAATCCACGTTAGATCTTTCATCCCACGACCGTTTCGCCACCCTAAATTACACAGCTCGTTTCATCCCACAAATTAAAAAGACAATTATTACGTATTTTAAATATTTTATTGATACATTAATAACTAGTGATGGTCCGATATGGCACCTATCGGTTTTACCGAATATATCGGTTTTACCGATATCAGATATTGACAGCAAAACATATCGGCCGACACGGATAAATTACCGATAGTGGTGGATATAAAACTATTACACATTAAAATGTCTCGAATGACGTGATGATCTATGTAGATATTTGTCTTTATTAGTCGAGGAACGCATAATACTATTTTACTGCGTGAATCAAATACGAACCCTGTGTTTTCGAAGTAATAATTGGGCCACGCTTCCTACGCAATCAAAAATATACACCATCCAATATGAACTTAATTAAATGCTGTACCATCAATGGTCGAGATTATCATATTTTAAGTGTTGAATACAATATAATTCCTAACAGTAACAGCACGTCTATACGTGCATTAGTTCATGCGGTAATAAAATGATACATCAAAGCGATAACTTCCTGACCTGTTTGTCAACAGTGGCTATCACGTGACATTTTCCCGACATTTCTAGAACTATTGTTTAAAATAAAACATCTAATGGGAACCTATTTGTTTATAATATTATTAATTAATAAAGTATGATTTGTATTATGAGTTTTTATTTGACAACACAATAGTCAAGAATAACAATATAAATCGCTAAATTATTTCTAAATTTATATCGGCTTCTAGAAGCCGGCACTATATTCTACCACACGCAAAACACGTGATATTTTCCCACCTTTTCCAAATCTTCTGGCAGACAATATAGTGAACTAGATAAAACAAAGGAAAAAAATATTTACTTGACGCGTCATGTTTCCAGCACCCAGAATCAAATTTAGCGATATTTTTCTGCAGGCGAATACCGAAATTTCCATTCGACAATTATTCGAAAATTGTATTTCATGGGCTTTATTTGCAGTTTGGGGGTTCGTTTTTTGACAAATATGTAAAATATGACGAGCACTTTTATCCTCGAGGAAGAGCAATAAAAAGCTCTCATATTTTGAGGCGAAGCACTGATATCATCTTGTTATTAATGTATCAATAAAAGATTAAAAATACGTATTAATTGGGTTTTTTTTTTAATTTGTGGGATGAAACGACCCGCGTAATTTTGGGGGGTGAAACATTCGTGGGATAAAGATCTAATGTAGATTTTGTTTTGAATAGTACAAAAAAAAACACCGATACCTCACCAACACACATTATTTTTTATATATTGAGGGAGTAAATGTTGATTTAGCAATATCGTTTGACATCGTTCTTCTGCAGTCAACATTTTATTGTCCCAAGTGATTACGTAACATCAAGGCTGTGATCAGTCATTGATACTGTTTGAAGCCATTCTATAGTCCTGTCTAAAAATGATCGACAGCTTGTCTATAGAGATCGACAAATAGTAATAGCTTCTTTTTGGCGCCAACGTAAAAGTCTCGCGAGATTATCACTCTTCCATGATAACGTACATTGTGATGTCTTCTAGCGGCGCATGCAGGTGGAAAACTATTTTCATTCATTTGTGATTTAAAGAAAATACATTACCTGGGATGTGCTTTACCGATTTCCAACAAATAGCGACGCGTACAGGTGGAAGGCTATGTTCATTTTTTGGGATGTGCTTTACCGATTCCCGATTGTATAATAACATTGGGCGTGATTTACCGATTTTTGATGTTTGTCAATGGTTGAATCATTCTTTAATCGATAATGGATAAAAATACTACGACCAAGGTAAGATGAGCAATTATTTGGTGCGCAGTATTTTTTTATATTCATATTTTTTATTCGTACTTCACATTTAAATAATCGTAATCAAAATGAGCCGATCGGTTAAACGACTCGCGGGAAATTAAAAGATTAGCAATTATTTGGTGCGCATTATTTTTTTATATTCATATTTTTTATTCGTACTTCACATTTAAATAATCGTAATCAAAATGAGCAGATCGGTTAAACGACTCGCGGGAAATTAAAAGATTAGCAATTATTTGCTGCGCATTATTTTTTTATATTCATATTTTTTATTCGTACTTCACATTTAAATAATCGTAATCAAAAAGAGCCGATCGGTTAAACGACTCGCGGGAAATTAAAAGATTAGCAATTATTTGATGCGCATTATTTTTCTATATTCATATTTTTTATTCGTACTTCACATTTAAATAATCGTAAACAAAATGAGCCGATCGGTTAAACGACTCGCGGGAAATTAAAAGTTTCGTCTAATATTTAATTTATAAATGCATCTCGGGAAATTAAAGTACTCGGCTAGTAATTAGACGCTTGACATAATTAAAGGGTCCGTCCATTTCTAAACCCCTCTCGGAGAAATCAAACGCTGTATCATTAAATTAAACCATAGTACTAATTAAACCATTTTTGTAATTTTCAAACGATTATAATCAATTATCCAACGATGTTTTGAAATTAAACTCTATAGCATTTTTTAAAGTCAAAAACCCCCAAATTAAACGATTCCAGTTTCCTAGTGACAGGGACCACAATCTTGTTATACCATATTTTTACACTATACACATACAAATGGAGACCATTTTGTCCGGCAATTTTGGTCCAATTTTCTGGAATTTCGAACTCAACCTTTATTATGGTGTAACGGTGATATAATCAGACGTTTTTTTAAATCGGATAATAATTGTGACCTCCAGAGGGACCATAAGCTAAAATAGGTGATTTTTTGTACAATCAGGGGCAATAATTCCGGAAATTACGATCCAATATGCGCAAATATCGATAGGAACCAAGATCTTTGGGTTATAAACATGCATTTGAAGTTCCATCAAATTCGGTTCAAAATTGTGACCTCTCCAGCGTTCACAAGCTAAAAACGTCAAGTTACAGTCCAATACATCCCAATATAGAAAGGAACCGCGTCATAGGGTGATTAACCTTTATTTTCAAGTTTCATTGAAATTGGATAAAATTTATAACCTGTAGACTGTTCACAAACAATTGTGGACGGACGGATGGACGAACAGGGGCGACGACAATATACGTCCACATGAAAATGTAGGCGTATAAAAATACAGGATTCCCTGAAAAATGCCCATACGGCAGATAATGGTATTTATATGCAATTGATTGTGTCCTGCACATTGATAATATATCATTTCCCATGATACGATTCACTCTTAAACAAATATTTAAGGTACAGTAGAATCTGCATTAAGCAGCCACCCATGGGAATTTTTACGATTGACCGCTTAACGGGAGTGGCCTCTTAATAAAATCTCGTGTTTTTTTTGGCTGACATCAATTAGTATTACGCTTGGGTACACTTGCATCGGTAAATTTGGCCGTCGCTGAATCTCGGACATAACTTCCGTAAACTTGTCATTTTGTCCCAACCTTCAATACTACTGTCTATCATTGTGATGCATTCGATAATATTTATCCATTTTTGTAAAATCTCATGCCTTTTTTGTGCTGACATCAATTAATATACGCTTGAATGCATTGGAAGCAAACACCAATACTTCACTTGAAGCGGTAAATTTGGCCGTCGCTGGATCTCGGACATAACTTCTGTAAACTTATCATTTTGTACCAACCTTCAATACTACTGTCTATTATTGTGATGCATTCGATAATATTTATCCATTTTTGTGAAGAAAATCGATGAATTAATTTTATGTTATCAAAAATAAGCACATGAACCAAAAAACATCGCTGACTTTGCTACCGAATCACAGGGCGTGTAACTCTGTGTGTAATATTATAGGTGGCGCTAAAAACGTTAATTTAACAACATAGCGGTTTTTAGTCGGTACTTTCAGTTTATTCAATCAGTATCAAATAATGTTCCGTTAAGCTTGAAAACAATGATCAGGTTAGTCGTTTAATAAAACAAAAGATTAATTAACAGATAATCCCGGGTTAATTGTTATTTTCACATTTCTTTTTACGTGATCAGTGGGAGTCTAGTTAATTGATTACTACTCACGAGATTAGCGGGGGTGTTACGAAGAACGACAAGATGGTATCATTCAACAATGGCCGTTGAATGGGCGATGTTTTGTTAAATTTATTAGCAAAATAGTGACCGCTGGCCGCGTTAGAGGAGTGGCCGTTGAATAAGGAGATGAAACAATAGAATTTTTACGGGGGGAATTTATTGTGACCGCTTACAAGGAGATGTCGCTGAATAGGAGTGGCTGCTCATTAGGGCCGAAAGGATTCACCGGTGAACCGCGATTTTTTCCATGAAAACGATGAACGATATTTTTTTTGAGAATATCGATAATCGAGATTTTTTTTTCAATTTAAGGTTCACGATTAATTTCATACTATATCGCGATATTTGTTCAATAAATGAGACATGTAGGACCCTTAGAAATTACCTATCAGTTCAGTACGTACGTACACAAGGCCTAAATGTAAAGAAACCCTCGGTAGCTATAAATAGACTAGGAACAGCACGCCTCTTCTATAGGCCCGGGCATCCAGACTTCACAATCATTTCAAAACTGACGTGCAAAATACGACTCGGAAACTGGATAAGACAATTTTTTCCATTGGACAAAATACCGGAAGCCATGCATTTTACACCAATGAAATCGCATTTTATTTAAGTCATTTCTTCCTCGAATGGCTCTTATTCGAATGAATGAAAAGCGTGTTGAAATTTTGGTTAACAGTCTCTCCTAGTCTTTCGACTATTATGTTCACGCCCAGTACTGGTGGTAGCAGTGTTACACTTGGTGAAGTTGAAATAGAAAAGCCACCCGCCTGTTCGATCGAAGCAAACTGATCCCGCAGTTCTACAATCACTGATAAGCATGACATCGACGAGGCTTAATGAGTTCGGCATATCATGGACCTTATAATGTGTTATAAGGTCCATGGGCATATTAACTTTTTTACTCCGACAAATTAAATTCTCAAACATTTTTTTGAGGTAAAAGAAAAATAAATAAAGACGTTTGAAGTATTTGTAGTTAAAATGTGACAAAAATATTGGTTAAAAGTTAAATATAAATTTTAATTTATCTAATAATAAACAATATAAATTTAAAACATTGTGTATTTTTTCTTTATTTCAAGATTCAAGAAAACTTTAGTCAATTTCACATTAATGTCGTATGTATCGAGATGCACCCGTATCGTTGGGCTACGACATCATGCTGTATCATATCGTGACACAGCGTATCGTTTCGGCCCTACTGCTCATACAGATTCTACTGTACATTATGAAAACATTCTCTAAAGAGTAATGGCAGCTAGTCTCCCCGTTTGGATTCAATCTAATTAAAAAAGAAAAACAAAAATGATCTCATTCACAAGTTTGAGTAGTATTTTACCTTTTCTATTATTTTTACCATGATCCCGCAGTTCTACAATCACTGATAAGCATGACATCGACGAGGCTTAATGAGTTCGGCATATCATGGACCTTATAATGTGTTATAAGGTTCATGGGCATATTAACTTTTTTACTCCGACAAATTAAATTCTCAAACATTTTTTTGAGGTAAAAGAAAAATAAATAAAGACGTTTGAAGTATTTGTAGTTAAAATGTGACAAAAATATTGGTTAAAAGTTAAATATAAATTTTAATTTATCTAATAATAAACAATATAAATTTAAAACATTGTGTATTTTTTCTTTATTTCAAGATTCAAGAAAACTTTAGTCAATTTCACATTAATGTCGTGTGTATCGTGATGCACCCGTATCGTTGGGCTACGACATCATGCTGTATCATATCGTGACACAGCGTATCGTTTCGGCCCTACTGCTCATACAGATTCTACTGTACATTATGAAAACATTCTCTAAAGAGTAATGGCAGCTAGTCTCCCCGTTTGGATTCAATCTAATTAAAAAAGAAAAACAAAAATGATCTCATTCACAAGTTTGAGTAGTATTTTACCTTTTCTATTATTTTTACCATGACTACCACCGTGGGTATCCTCAGAGGATTTCTTACTACTTAATGTATCACTTGTGTTAACAGTGATAGTATTCTTTATCTCTAACTCAGCCTCTTTCATCCGATCATAAAATGTTCGATAAAAGGTCTCAGAACTTTTATCATGTGACAAACGATTGTAGAGAGATGTCTGAAAAAATAAACAACATATTTGAGTGAAACTTGTATTGCTACAGGACCAGGCCTGTACAGCGCAGTACACATTGACGATGCACGTAAAGGATCCCTTGACAGTTGGAACTCGATATAAGAGTAGGCTGCTGTCCGGACAAAATTTCCCTGATAGCACACAATATAGCGTATGTCCGTCTTCATTAGCCCAGGTTAGGAGCAGAACAGTAGAAGGTTAAAGCCACTTTTCATTTTATTTTATTTTCAAATACAAGTCAGTAGAAAGGCCAGCTGTTTAATTAAAACTTAAATACATTCATTTGTTTGTGTGGTTACTTTTGCAACTGTCCTTTAGCTAACGATATTCGCTGACAGTTGCTATCCGGCCTTCTATAGCTGCAGTATGAAAATACGGTAAAATACCGCTATTCCCCACCCCTATTCTCAGGCTGTTTTAGAACCTTTGCCGTGTATTTTTCACAACAATTCTATATTTTCCACCTAAAGGAATCCCTTCTCACTATAATTGACCCAAATTTATAATAATTCAACTCGATTTTCAAGTAGAATTTAGCGATGAAATAAACATACGGTTTGCGCATGTCCGGGTCTCGTTATCACTCTTCAGTTTAAACGTATTTGGTGAATGTTTTTAATCACAGAATTCTACTTGAAAATAGTGTTGAATCTTTATAAATATGTGTCAGCTGTGGCATGAAATGATTCCTTTGGCGAATACAGTAGAATCAAGGTGGAAAATAGTAGGTAAGGATTCCAAAATAGCCTTAGAACAGAGGTGGGGAAGAACGGTATTTTCATACTGCAGCTATAGAAGGCCGGATAGCAACTGTCAGCGAATATCGTTCGCTGAAGGACAGTTGCAAAAGTAACTATTGTTTGTGATTTCTGAGTATTGTCGTATCCGTGGATTAGTATTTTGTGTAAATTATGCATGGTGCAGTCCCCCTGCACTTACTATTAAAGATGTATTATATAAGGGAAAGAAATAAAATGAAATGGAGTCTTTAACATCCTACTGTTTTGCTCTGACTGGGCTAATGAAGACGGGCATATACCATGCCATGTGCTATGGGGGAAATTTTCCTCGGACAGCTGTGCTACAGCCTACTTTTATACCGAATTCCAATTGCCAAGGGATCTTTTACATGCACACCAATATGTACACAGGACCTTTTTTTCGGACCATCCAAATGACTAGACAGCTGTCCTTGTCAGGCCCTCCGTTATGCACACCGACAAGGGGAATCTGCAACATAAATCAGGATGAACTTTCTTTGTCAATACAGGGATCGAACAAGCGATCTCCAGGCCAGCAAGCCAGTGACTAACTCACTTAGCCACAGTCGTTCCCTGAAATATGTAAGATTTAGATATAGAGCCGACAGTTGTCTCTGTAATAGTTTAAAAAAATAGATGATGAAAAAAAATAACTTCCCTATTTTTCTGATAAGAGACAGTTACCTCCCCCTGACAGTAGTAAACATTTACCTGTATTACTGAGTTACCTCCCTCTAACAGTGCTATACCAAGTTCTACTGTTTCCAGAAAGATACGATTGCTGGTATTTCTAATGATTAAATCTACTACTAAGTCGGATGCACCTTCTCGATCCAAATGGCACTGAAATAAACAAAACAATAGGTTTACCCCTGGCAAAAAGTATCAAAATTGAGAATAGATTTTAAAGAAACAGGATAGAATTTAACTTCCAACTTTTCTGCATGAAGTTGACTAATGATCATTCGCTTACACGATGCCATGTGCTATGGGAGAAATTTTGCCTGGATAGCTACTCATTTCCAAATTCTGACAGCCAAGGGATCTTTCATGTACATGCAGAAGTGTTTTGGGAAATCAGGTTTTTTCTTTATCATCCCAACCGAAACAACTAGACGTTGTCTTTGCTAGGCGCTCATTCATGCAAAACTTAACTAGGGAAAAGCACACTCTAAAATCCAGGAGAACCATCACAGCCAACATTAAGATCGAACCCGGTCCTCCTGGTTAATTATATCCAGCGAGCACCTTACACACTATGTCGCCGCAGCTCACAATTAGTGCATACTCAATGAGCCACCGTAGCCCACAGTCGAGAGAGAGAGTTCTAAATTACTTCTACTTCTGAGAGGGAGAGAGAAAAAAGGGGTTTAACTCCACTGACACAAACTAGGTCAATTCCGTACATATAGGGGTGCACATAACAGAACTCCTCTGAGAGAGAGAGAGAGAGAGAGAGAGAGAGAGAGCAACCTGTTACTGTGTACAGTGTACACATTGGGGTGCACATAACAGAACCCCTCTGAGAGAGAGAGAGAGAGAGAGAGAGAGAGAGAGAGAGAGAGAGAGACCAACCTGTTACTGTGTACAGTGTACACATAGGGGTGCACATAACAGAACCCCTCTGAGAGAGAGAGAGAGAGAGAGAGAGAGAGAGAGAGACCAACCTGTACATCATGAAGAGTCATCTCAGCTCGACTTAAAACCACAGAACCCGGACCGGAACCAATTCCTCTACCATTGGAGGTACCAATCGAACTTTCACGACGATTCCGAGGATGAGATCTACCATAATACCTTGTCAACAAGCTCTGCCGTAACGCCTCACCCTGGAAAATAATCAAACATGATGCGAGCACACAAAATCAACTCTCAAACATTTGATGAATTAAATTCAAATTTCTATGTTTAGAATATTAATGGAAATGAAACAAAATTTTATGAGTATGATACAGACATCTGTTCATTCTTTTTCGACCTGCAACTCCGTGAAATGAAATGAAAAGTCAGTGAGCAGATGAAATGTAAGAATACTTTTACTTTCATTTGTAGAAGAAACAATGTTATATTCCAGACATGAGACACAAAATAATTGAAAAAATTTATGACATGCTTTTTCAAAAACCAAATCAATCAAAAACTCAAAAAAACATAAAAACAAATTCTACTACAATGTTCTATAGTTTAAATTGAAGACAGCTATATACAAAGGATTAATAAGATTAAAACAAAATATAGATAATCTAATTCCCACTGTTACGATAGGATCGTTATGATTGAGTCCACGATCTCCTACATACAGGTTAGTTGAGATACGTTTTAATATATTTAACACTCCTAAATCATCAGAAACTCGCTAATCAAGAGCCATTTCCCCTGTACTTTTGTCATGGCCCTGCCTTGAGCTAGCCGATAATGTCATTCAATCATTGTCAGTAACTTGTTTTGAACGATAGACATTGAAACGAAACTTAAAATCAACTAGAATTCAAAATATTGTGGGTTTCTTTCTCTGTTTTATTTCTTGCTTTGTCAATTTAAAGTAGGCTATCTGAAGGAAATAAAGCCTTTGAATTAAACCTTCTTATGATATTATCTAGTAAAGAGAAAGAGAGAGAAATGGGGTTTAACGTCCACTCAACACAAACAAGGTCATTTGGGGACTAACATATGGTTTAATTTTATTTCAATAATTCGCTTGCACGTAGGGGTCTTTAGCAGTGGTAGGAAACCCACGAGGTTGAGAAGATTATCTAGTAAATATGTACATGCAAAAGCTTGGGACTAAAGTTTTTAAAAAAACATGTAGACAAAGGATCAAGAAAATATTCAAATAAAACTAATTCTTGAAAAAAATAAATAAAAGAAAATCTCCTGAACAGATAGTCACTGGTACAAATGAAATGAGGTTTCACATGTCCTTTTTTTTTTGCACTAAACGGTCAAATGAAGACAACACATGTCATGCTGTGTGCTATCAACGAAATTTTGTCGGGAGGATGTCATTTCCTCTTAATCTTTATCAAATTCCAACTACAAAGGGTTCTTTTACATGTGCACCAACGTGTCAAAGGACCTTGCTTTTTCATCCCATCCATACAACTAGACATTATTCCTTGTCAGGCCCTCATGCTTGTACCACTGACAAAAGTAAACCACTATGATAATCATGAGACACCATCTTGGCTAACACAAGGATCAAATCTGTGACTCTCTTGACAGTGGAGCTACCATGCCTCCTCGTGTCTGATACATATCAAAGACTGGACTATATTATGTATTGATCACTATGCTACTTTCATTTTGTTGTACCTGGATGTGCATGTCTACATCCTGTCATGCGTATGTAAATAAATATGGATGAACATTATAAACATCTTCAGAACGAGCAGAAAATGACTACATAATATAATTTTACCAAGTTCTAAAAAAAAATTCAAAGGAAATTTGTCACAAAAAATTGAGATGAAATGAGCATGTTTTTATGGATTGTTTGACACAACAGCTACAACTGCAGGATCACTGTCCCATACACTAAAGCTAATGTCGAATAAAAAAAAATATATAAACATTCAAAGCAAAAATTTACAATTAGCAATGATATACAAAAAAAATTAAATTTATAAAGCAAAAAGAAATAAAAGACTGGACAACATTTATCTATTAATCTTACCCTGCGATGATCATCTATTTCACATTTAGACATGTTCTTCCAGTCCATCTTATATTATTAATTTATATATGTAAGTTATTTGTTAATTATATAAACATGTACATTACAATTAAACCCTTCAATGATGTCCCGCATGATGTGTGGATAGGGATCTTACAAACTCCCACAAACACACTATTGAAAAAGAGAGAAATGAGGTTTAACATCCACTTGACACAAACTAGGTCAATTCAGGACTAACATATTATGCTTCAATTCTATTTCAATAATTTGTTAGTGTGTAGGGTCATCATTAACAGCTGGAGGAAACCGGAGGGGGAGGGAGAGAGAGAGAGAGAGAGAGAGAGAGAGAGAGAGAGAGAGAGAGAGAGAAATGGGATTTAAGGTCCTTTCAGGACTAACATGTGCTTCAATTTTTTTCAATAATTCGCTTGTAAGGGTCTTTAGCAGTGGGTTTTCTCTCTCTCGGGACATCATAAAACATGACTTGCAGTGTACATGTAGTTTTAACTCATCACAGAAACACAAGTGTATTTTACGTTGACTTAACAATCAACATGAACAAATTCTATCTGGGTAAAATGATGTAAAGGAATCTTAAATGGGAAATTTCAATTAATGTGAGCTGATTATTTCTGAACAGATATCAAAAAGTCAAAATTCAATCATTAAAAATTTCATTAATGAAATGAGGTTTAACGTCGTACAGCTCCGACTGTGTAGGAAGTTTTGCCCAGGCAGCGGCAGTATGGCCTACTCTGACATCAAATTCCAACTGTCATGGGATCTTTTTTCTCACATACGAACGACTAGACAGTTGTAGCTTAGTGCATATTTAATGAATAGTTGATGTTAATATATTAAGTCAACATATATACAAACTGTTCACATGTAACACAAATATTAAAATACAGTAACAGTGATTAGTGAACAGCAAATTATACTGTGAAATATTTTATATTTATTGGTGATTGTCCCAGTGCTGTTATTATATAAGATGCTATATAGACATTAAAATTTACAGATAATCAATCATAGCTATTACCAGTATTAAATATGTCTTAAAGAGAGGAAGAGAGAGAGAGAGAGAGAGGGGGGGAGAGAGAGGGGAGGGGTGAATCAGGAAATAACTGATAGACCTGGTTAAACCTGTTCTAAATATAATTCTAACACACATGGATCATTGCTACGGTCTATTCTTAACAATGATTTGAAGAATCAGGAAATAACACAAAACAGGTGAGAGAGAGAAAGAAATACGGGTCTAACCTCCACTCGACCCAAACTATGTCATTTTGGGACTAACTTTGGGTTCAATTTTATTCCATAATTGCTTGCGTGTAGGGGTCCTTAGCAGTGGGAGGAAACTGGAGACCTCTGAGAAATCCCACGAGGTTGGACAGACGACCATACTCCTCGATACTGTCTGTGTCATACTCACAGGCGTTACCTCTGAACAGTGGGAAGGGACAAAATAAAACGCCATACAATCAATATTCTGATTCCATGATAAAAACCTTCCTCCCTTATCACATTTTTACTGAGGATTTTCTCAGATCTAGAATATTTCTTTTGTGGCCTAAAATGTGCTGCAGTAAGTGCATTTGTTTTACTGAAATTATCTTATAATTATCACTAACCATTCAATCAGAACAATGCCGTTTTCTAGGGAAGTTATTAACTTAACACTAACAATTCAATCAGAACAATGCCGTTTTCTTGGTAAGTTATAAATTTGACACTAAAAATTCAATCAGAACAATGCTGTTTTTCAGGGAAGTTATCAACTTAACACTAACAATTTGTTAAGAAAAGTGCCTTTTTATTTATTAAATTATCAGTACATACCTTATCTCCAAACTCAATATCTATAGTCATCATCTCTTTCAGTGTCTGTAAAACTTTTATACACAGTTTCTCTTCTTTCTCTTCTAGCAGAGTCTTTGTATGTTTTATTAACCTGTAACATCAACCGTCATACAACTCAGGCATACATTTGAGGGGTGTATCGAATCAAAGAGCGGGGGTATCAAATCATAGAGAGAGAGAGAGATGGGGTTTAACATAATCCACGTCATTTTGGGACTAAGATACGGTTCAATTTTATTTCTATATTTCGCTTGCACATAGGGGTCATTCGCAGTGTGAGGAAATGAAATGAAATGGGGTTTAACGTCCTACTCTTCTGCTCCTAAACTGGGCTAATGGAAGACGGGCATACGCCATACAGTGTGCTATGAGGGAAATTTTGCCTGGGCAGCGGCGCTACGGCCTACTCTTATATCGAATTCCAACTGCCAAGGGATCTTTTACGTGCACTCCAATGTGTACACAGGACCTTGGTTTTTCGTCCCACCCGAACGACTAGGCAGCTATCCTTGTCAGGCCCTCTGTTCTGCATCACTGACAAGGGGAAACCACGCTGGAAAATCGAGATGAACTTTCTCGGCCAATGCAGGGATTGAACACTCGACCTCCAGGCTAGCGAGCTAGCGCCTTACCCACTTAGCCACTTGATCCCCAGCAGTGGGAGGAAACACGATAAAACCTAAAAGGTTGGACATGCGACCCTAATCATAGACACAAACAACCGGGGAATCGAAACCACGCAAGTTGACTCAATGACAGCCTTAATGATACGACGAACATAAGCTAACCATTCAGCCACCCAACACCACACAAATCAAACCTTTTCATGCCACTGCTACATATAATATTGCTTTTTATCATATCTTTCCCATGTAAGATTTATTATTTGGTTAAAGTCAATGATTTTCATTTGAGGGATTTTGAATCCTACTATGCTCTCCAATAAAAGGAATATCAAAGCAAGAAATGGTTCATGTCTATTCAGCTACAAAGATTTGAAGAACTGAAAATTTTGCAGGATTCAGCATCTTTGGCTGATGACATAAACAAATCAGTCTCTGACATAGAAATATTGCTGACTAAACCTGAATTGGTGCTTAGCAGTGACAGATGGCATGATGAAATAAAGACAGTTGCCAGGCAACACACACTAGGGACCGGGTATCATTCAGATTTGATGAAAAAAGGTAAGAAACTGAGCTTACCATCTAGAATCTAATACACATATTCAGTTAATAAATTGCCATCCAGAAAGTGTTAAATACCATCAAGATTCATCAAAAAACGCCCAGTTTGTGCTACCATTTAGTTTAAGAAATACCGTTTAGTTTTGACATCCATCATCTAGTTTATGACCATTTAGCTTAATTTTGATATTGGTCATCCAGTTTATAACCCTTTAGTTTCATAAACTAGACAAATGATGTCAAACTAAATGGTAGCACAAACTGGGCGTTTTTTGATGAATCTTGATGGTATTTAACCCTTTTCTGGATGGCAATCTATTAAATGAATATGTGTATTAGATTCTAGATGGTAAGCTCAGTTTCTTACCTTTTTTCATCAAATCTGAATGATACCCGGGCCCTAGTGACAACATATGTTTAAACAAGAAATATGGGGGTATAAAAACAGACATTATTTCTCACCTTGATATGAAACCTCCACTTTCACATTTCTTTCGAGCATCTGTTCCTGGTGGAAACAGTAACTCCGGGCGATGTAACACATCCACAAGGACAGATAACTCAGCTTGTACAAGCGGTCGTAATTGATCTTCAAGAGTTGATACAATGTCCTTCAAATATATATATATATCCAAGATAATCAACTTAAATGATATATGACTTGGTTACAGACAAATGGAAAGTCAGTAGACTGTTCAGAGTTTTTGAGGAAAACAGAAATTAAATGTCAAAATATCAATATTATGTTCAAGCGTCTGTGTAAATAATAAGGATTAAATTATTTTGAATTCATAATCTTTGCATGGGAATTAGTGATTGGAAAACATATTAACTGAACACAGTTTGTATGGGATATAATCACTAGTTTTATTCTAAAAGTTTCGACAAGTATCCTCTTATCATCATGAAGTTAATAACAATAAGAGGATACTTGTCGAAACGTTGCGCTTTTAGAGTTGCACTACAAATCGTTTCCCATAAACACTGTGTTCTCTTAATGTATTTCTAAGTCAGGTGGTTGGGGTTTCGATTCCCCGCTTGCACATGGCAAGTAGTAGAGGCGCCTGTTCAATCCACACAAGCCAATTACTGAAATGACCTGGTTTGTGTCCAGGATTGTGTCCCTCTCTCTCACTCTCTCTCTTTCTAGTTGACCCTCTCTTTCTCTCTCTCTCTCTCTCTCTCAAGAAAGCTTGAGAGAGAGAGAGAGCGAAATGGGGTTTAACGTCCACACACAAACTAGGTCATTTCAGAACCAACATATGATTTTAATTTTATTTCAATAATTCGCTTGCGCGTAAGGGTCTTTAGCAGTGGGAGGAAACTGGAGTGCCCGGAGGAAACCCACGAGGCTGAGAAGGCGACCCTATCTCCATGCCACATAAGCCCACACCAGGGATGGAAACCACAGCCGCAAGCCAGAGGTGACCGGCCAGCTAGAGGTCGAAGCGCGGCACTCTAACCACTAGGCCATCCCAACCCCCCAAGCTTGAGAGAAGTAAGATCAACTCACCTGTAGCCCTTCTATTATATTCCTATAATCTCTTTGACTGGTAGAAGTTGAGTCGTGACGATTCTGACGAACATTCAACCATTTATTCGTTGTCTTTAAAACTATCTGAGATTTCTCAAACAGACTGTTCACTTGACTGTCCAAGTCTACCGGTATGGCAATGCCTCGGGTTTTCGCTATTAGAAAAATAAAAAAGTTTAAAAAGATTTCAATACAAATTGAAATTGAAAAGCCATTTTCAAATAAAGGTGTCACACCTACAAATCTTTAAAGGAGCTAAATCGCTAATATTTGGGACCTAGAAAGTTTCAAATGACAGAAACAATTTTTTTTAAATTTTTTTTGAAAACATACATAAAAAGCTACCCAATTTTTTTATTTCATCAAAATATTCCAATTAGATCCAAAATCATGGAATTTTAAAATCCGAGATCGACGTCAAAAATGTAATCATAACTATCCGTAGTGTCCGTATGCCGTACGGTATGTCGTATAATATTCTGTGCGAAAATCTTCAATTTTATGTTGGGTTGAGTCGGCGCCGTGAACATAAAGTACGAATACATTTGTGGTATTCTTTAGATAATTGTTTAAAATGTATCAGAGACTCGATTACGATTTAAATATTATCTTTAGTGGCAAAAGAACTTTTAATCGTTCAATGATGATAAAAACAATAGTGTCGGGAGGCCATTTTGTTCAAGGGAAATAACTCGCGCTGAAAACTTATATCGTACCGTTGCACGAAATCGGTCCGTAATAAATTTATTTGTCTTCTTTTAAATACCAATCGAATAGATCCTATCCACCTGTTTGAAATATAGGTTCACTTGTTTTTGTCCATTGGCGAGCCGTTAATAATTAGAACAAAAGTTGTGAGCTTCATAGCTTTTCGGAATGTGCATTATCTATACGAAACCTGTAGTCTCGTTTTTCACGTCAGTTAGCAATCTCGCGTCAAAAGTATGGCAGACCTTAATAAACGTTCGCTGTACCCGCTTATTCCGATCGGTAAATGCCGATTCAAAGAACGATGACATTAATATTCATTTATAGCAACAAATAATATATATATTTTCACGAATCCGGTATTCTGAACGGTCGCTTGGTGAACAAAAATTTTTTTTATTTCTCTTGACACTAAAAAAAAATTTGAGTCGGCCGGTTTTGTAATGGGTCGGTCGGGTTACCGGAAACATAACATTTTTTTTTTTGGCATAGGGCGTTCAACCCCTCTCATCTCATTATACCCGTCTCCATTAGCCCCGCCGGAGCAGAACAGTAGGGCATTAAACCCCATTTCATGTTCTGTTTACTGTAATGTATGACTTTCCATTACCAGTGATGGTACAGAAGCTTCTAGAACTGGCATATTTTTTTATTCTTTGACTGTGACAGACAAACAAACAAACTTATTCAAGGAAACAAAGTATCTTATTTATATTTCTGAATTTACCTGTATCAGAAAGTAATTTTAAGTGAGAATTTCATATTTTCGAAGAAAATCAAAACATAATTATTTCTATGTCTTTTGCTTAATAGCACTGCAAGGTGCATAGTGTGTAGAAATGTCGTCAGAGCTTTTAGTATTGGGCTTCTGCGTTAGAAAATCCTCTGAGCAAGTAGTAAAGCTTAATTATGGTTACTATTAATGAAAACTAGTGAGAAATATACGTGTTGTCAGTTGTCGCTTAAACCCGTCAGTACTTGTACCGTACGTCAGTATTTCTGTTAATGGTCAGTAATAATCATACGGTGAGTATGTGAGTTAATTGGTTAGTATTCCTTACTTCTGTCAGTATGTAAAAAATACGTGAGTAATTAAATAAACGTGAGTTTATCCAAACATATCACTATTGAGGCACGTGCGGGAGAAATTGACGAAAGCGTGACTAATTAAGAAAACGTCACTATTTGAGCTACCGCTCACTATCCGAGTATAACCGCCAGTTACCTTTGATGTGCGTCGGTAATCGGACCTGACGTCAGTAGAGCGTGAAATCATTAACTATTTAAAATACTGGCGAGTATTGTTACTGTAAGTGATCATAATATTTTTATTACTAACCTGAATATCTCCTCCGATTCGAGAATATTAATTATTTATTAATATTCTCGAATCGGAGGGGATTTTTTAAACCATAATTGGTGGCAATGAGTAAAGGGACTATTTGTCGGCAATTTCGCTTACCGCCGTAGTTTGCAAAAAAAAAACGCCAAAGATAGATAGATCGATCTCTAAATACAGTGATCAGAGTTCGGATGAGACAGAGTCCACCTCATATATAAATATGAATTTAAATGCTCAGTGGCGAGGTTTGATTCGTCACATTATCTGTACACGTTCACGTTCTTACAACGGGGTTCCCATGCAGAATACGGCGCAATATATATTACGATTTATATGTATTCTCGTTACATGCGGTCTGGCACATATTTTGGGGTAGGTGGCGCGGTAAGGATTAGTAAATTTGGAATCAGAACTAATGGTTTAAGAAGATCATCAACACAAATCTGTTTTCGGTAATTTTATTGAAACAGATTATGATAGCAGATATTATTGAACTTCATACACATATATACACGCTGAAATTCTGAACACCGAAGAATCGTGTGATTATCTATTTACTTTTGAGAAATAATAGTATTAAACAATATATATATAGCAATGAAACAATATAAATAACGATGAAAATAATAATAGCATATAATAAGGTACGATACACAATGTTAAAATACAATATGATCGTACGTAACAGAAAAATAATAAATTTCATTCAAGTAATTCGAAATTATGAGCACAGAAGATTCTATAAATAATTTAGAAATTGTTTTATTTAGCACACGATAAATATAATTGATACATTGCATGCAACGGTGTAATAGTAAAACCATGCCCGACGTTCGATCTTGGGATATTTTTCATGTAGATATCCTGTGCGATTAATTCTTTATTAAAACAAAAGGCTGATAGAAATACTTCTAAAGAAACATTGAAAATCATCCCCTAAAAAAACACATTTATAACTACACTATATTACATATTCAAAACTGAGACAATTCTAAACACGGGAAATTTCAAGAAATTGAAATAGCAAAACTTTTGTTAAAGATTTCCAACAAATTTATAGAGCATTTTTATTTCTTAAAATTTGTCACTTACATATCCGAAATTGTCGTTTGAGTTTTTGTACAATAGTCACACCGGTAACAAATTGTCTTTTAATGATACAGTTTATTAATAAACATAACAGAAATTTATATAGTTAATGATTTCACGCTCTATTGAGGTGATAAACCTAGCCAATCAACATTCTTAATCTCTTGAGCACTATAACACAAAGGTGCTAATTAAGTGGTGAGATTAACAGAATTTAATCACATAAAAGATTTAATATACAAGACCTATATTACTAATGTACGGACTATTCTCTTTGGTTCTAAATTCTAACACCGAGCAAAATATTAAACAAACATTAACAAATATATGACATGGTTGTTACGTGATTTAGTGTTAAAATCTAACGATAACTTTAACTTGCTTTTTCTCGAAAATGTCGCAAAATCATTAGTTTATCCGACCAGGGGAAAGTGTGACGCTGAAATTCTGAACACCGAAGAATCGTGTGATTATCTATTTACTTTTGAGAAATAATAGTATTAAACAATATATATAGCAATGAAACAATATAAATAACGATGAAAATAATAATAGCATATAATAAGGTACGATACACAATGTTAAAATACAATATAATCGTACGTAACAGAAAAATAATAAATTTCATTCAAGTAATTCGAAATTATGAGCACAGAAGATTCTATAAATAATTTAGAAATTGTTTTATTTAGCACACGATAAATATAATTGATACATTGCATGCAACGGTGTAATAGTAAAACCATGCCCGACGTTCGATCATGGGATATTTTTCATGTAGATATCCTGTGCGATTAATTCTTTATTAAAACAAAAGGCTGATAGAAATACTTCTTAAGGAACATTGAAAATCATCCCCTAAAAAAACACATTTATAACTACACTATATTACATATTCAAAACTGAGACAATTCTAAACACGGGAAATTTCAAGAAATTTAAAACACAATAGCAAAACTTTTGTTAAAGATTTCCAACAAATTTATAGAGCATTTTTATTTCTTAAAATTTGTCACTTACATATCCGAAATTGTCGTTTGAGTTTTTGTACAATAGTCACACCGGTAACAAATTGTCTTTTAATGATACAGTTTATCAATAAACATAACAGAAATTTATATAGTTAATGATTTCACGCTCTATTGAGGTGATAAACCTAGCCAATCAACATTCTTAATCTCTTGAGCACTATAACACAAAGGTGCTAATTAAGTGGTGAGATTAACAGAATTTAATCCCATAAAAGATTTAATATACAAGACCTATATTACTAATGTACGGACTATTCTCTTTGGTTCTAAATTCTAACACCGAGCAAAATATTAAACAAACATTAACAAATATATGACATGGTTGTTACGTGATTTAGTGTTAAAATCTAACGATAACTTTAACTTGCTTTTTCTCGAAAATGTCGCAAAATCACTAGTTTATCCGACCAGAGGAAAGTGTCAAACGGGCGGGGTGAGTGACTCAATGTGAATGAATATATTCAGCAAAATATTTTGTGAAATAAACTGTCGGAAATGCAGCCAGGCAGCATTCCAGACACTGGTTGTCGAGATAAATTGAGCTGGTCAGATACTGTTCGTCGCCAAATCAGCAGCTTATCCTAACAAAGAGGGAGGTGTCAAATGAACGGAGTGAGTGTATCAAGTGAATGTATATTCTCGTCGCGTTGGACCTATAATATTACTAATGTATGGACTATTCTCTTTGGTTCTAAATTCTTACACCGAGCGAAATATTAAACAAACATTAACAAATATATGACATGGTTGGGTTCAGATTCATGCCGTATTTCACTGAACGTAACTGATTTGACATTAGAGTCAAAATGGAAACAATTGAATGTAAATTAGCTCATATACAATCAGTTTACATTATTATATGCGTTGCGACCCATTTGGCTCAATTTCTAGGTCCTAAATATATTTATAGTGATGGCCCGATATGACACCTATATCAGATATTGACAGCAACATATAATATCGACTGATACATATAATTACCGATAGTGGTGGATATAAACATTGAAATGTTTCGAATGACATAATAATCCTTGTAGATGAACGTCACTGTTAGTCAGGAAACGCATGGTGCTATTTTACCTCGGTTATCAAGCACAAACGCCGCGTTTTTGAAGAAATAAAATTGTGTCACGCTTCCTACGCAATCACAAATACACTCCATCTATCTTGTCAAGCGGACGTTAATTGTTTGCTGTATCATTAATGATGTTGAAAACCATCTGTACTCGGGAAATTGTTCATCCATTCCTCTAGATACCACGAACCTTTTCCTTTTAATGTATGCGGACGACAAGGCAGTGTTCTCGGAAACTCCCGAGGGTTTACAACATTTGCTTCACTCATTATGTAAATATACTTGTAAATGGAACCTCACTGTAAATACGAACAAAACTAAAATTGTTGTTTTTAGAAATAGTGGAAAATTATCAGAAAATGAAAAATGGTTTTATAATGGTAATGAATTAGAAATTACTATAGTAACTAGTGTTGATTCCGATGTAATTCCTAAAATGATTGGCACCTGTATGTCTATAATAGGTGTCTGAACTGAAAGGTTCACGCGGCAATGAATGAAACATCAAAGCGAAGAGCAATCGCGTGACATTCTTTCGTCATTTCTAGAACTATAAACCATCTAATGGGAACTTATTTGTTTGTAATATTATTAATAAATAAAGTATGATCTATATCTTAAATTATTATTTGTTGATACATATTATGTCTAAATTCTTAAAGTAGCCTTGCATAACAAAAGAAATCACTAAATTATTTCTAAATTTTCACTGGCGTCTAGAAGCTGGAATGTCAATCTTGTGACATCAAAGGGATATCCTCCCTTTCATCTTTCATGCTACTCACACGTAAACCATGCGGTATATTTTCCCGCCTTTTCCAATATTTCTATTCATAATGATTAAGTATCCAGACAATACCAGCAGTGATCTAGATAAAACTAACGTGAAGTAGTAAGATTTGGAACTATTTCACGATAAGCGACAACCCAAGATGTATTCTGCAAACAACACATTGCCTCGTATTCTGCAAACTACACATTGCCCCGTATTCTGCAAACTACACATTGCCTCGTATTCTGCAAACTACACATTGCCCCGTATTCTGAAAACTACACATTGCCCCGTATTCTGCAAACTACACATTGCCCCGTATTCTGCAAACTACGGCGGTTATGGAAATCGCCGAAAAATACACCCGTTAATGTTTAAAAACAGTATTCTGCAAACTACGGCGGTAACCGGAAAATACCCATGTTCACTACCATCCATTATTGTTAAAAAAAATAATAAAACATTTTCTGATTCGAGAATAATAATAAATAATTAATATTTTATTCAGAAGGTAGCGACAATTTAACGGGAAGTTAAATTACCTATAGTAACAATACTCACCAGAAATGTATATAGTTAACGATTTCACGCTCTACTGGCGCCGTGTCCAATTACTAACGCACATCAAAGGTAACTGGCGGTTATACTCAGATAGTGAGCGGTAGCTCAAATAGTGACGTTTTCTTAATTAGTCACGCTTTCGTCAATTTCTCCCGCACGGGCCTCAATAGTGATATGGTTGGATAAACTCACGTTTATTTAATTACTCACGTATTTTTTACATACTAACAGAAGTAAGGAATACTAACCAATTAACTCACATACTCACCGTATGATTATTACTGACCATTAACAGAAATACTGACGTACGGTACAAGTACTGACGGGTTTAAGCGACAACTGACAACACGTATATTTCTCACTAGTTTTCATTAATAGTAACCATAATTAAGCTTTACTACTTGCTCAGAGGATTTTCTAACGCAGAAGCCCAATACTAAAAGCTCTGACGACATTTCTACACACTATGCATGTTACCGTGTAGGTTGTCAACTCACTATTATTCGACATAGGTATCATTCTCACACTTAAAAATAGCACAATTACCTCCTATGTTTTTCTATCTCCAATGTTTGAATTTGAAGTAGAAAATGATATTTTTGCTAATTTCTCAACTGGCAATAGTGAATTATAGGATTAATAGGATTATTCTTGAACAAGGTACGTAAGACTGTTTATAGATACCATAGATTTTAAGGCATTATTTTAATACATTTTAAAAATATAACTTAAAAATCTGGAATTCTCGCTTGAATACAATTCACTACCTGAATTTATCTCTATCAGAAAATGTCTAAATACAAAGTTCTACATGAATTTACCTGTATCGGAAAATATCTTAATACAATTCTCTACATGAATTTATAGTTATCAGAAAATGCCTTAATACAAAGTTCTTCATGAATTTACCTTGCTGTAGTTGTTTATTACAGATTTAACGTCCAATACATTATATATGATATTATGGACAGGTATGAATTTACCTGTATCGGAAAGTGTCTTTATACAATTTTCTACATGATATCGTTGTGTTCCTGTTAACCAATCACAATGAGAGAGACGAAAGGCACCTTGCAATAATCTCACGAACACAGGTTGATTTGTCTGAAATAACGAAAAAATTTCAAAATACCAATCTATGGTCAAACACGGGTGGATTTGTCTGAAATAAAACAAAATTAAAAATACAAATATCAAAATTAGCTAACTAACTCTGGCTTTAACATACATTATGGGAGATTAGATAAAGAGCTGGCAGCTCTCACTATAATAGTCAAAAATTAGATAATGTAAAGGGAATTTGCTGAAAATTTCAGTCAAATTGATCCACATTGAACCAAGATCATAGCCATTGAATTTTTGGCCTAGCCTCGATCATCATTACAACATAGTTGCTATTATCCATTTCATGATTAAATCATCAATGAAAGCTGAGCCGCAAATAGGATCCTAATCCAGGCAATAGGCAGATTTAGATCTTCGATAATATATGTTTAACATTTCAAAACAAACATTGAAAGGGTTAGGACGAAATTTGATGAGTTGTCATCGGAAATAAATTCTACAGATTTGGGGAGTTGCCTTGGCAAACATCAGACCCCTAACTCACAGTCACAAAGTATTCAAATTTCAATCACTATTAATGAGAAATATCTTAGATCCAGAAACACAAAACTTTGTTTTTTATTGAAGTATTTGATGCATTAAAACAACAACAGTTTGATGAAGGGCTATATTTTAGTTAAATTTTGAGTAAATTTCTTAACTTTAAGTCGGAGAATGTTTTGTTTGAGGCCAGTTAAAAAAAAAAAACCTGGCCCAGAGTGCTAAGGTCTACTTTTATTTTGAATTCCAACAGGTAAGGGTTCTTTACATG
Organism: Patella ulyssiponensis; assembly: GCA_963678685.1. Taxonomy (NCBI): domain Eukaryota; kingdom Metazoa; phylum Mollusca; class Gastropoda; family Patellidae; genus Patella; species Patella ulyssiponensis. The sequence goes on along the minus strand of OY783232.1, from coordinate 55,270,210 downwards.
CATGTTAAAGATGGTTCCCAGATAATTAGGTTTTTATCGAGTGGTTATTGCCTATAAAAGTATGACAATTTTGTTATATATGGAAAGTAAAGATATCCAATCTTACTAGAAAAATACTGAATTCCCTGAAAAACACTTATGGAGCGTATACAGGACAAAAATGTAAGAGGTTCCCTTAATAGTCAGCCTGACGAATAAAGAATATATCTGCACGCATAGATAAACTTTATGACGAGTTTGACGTACAACACTTTATGGGATAAAAATAAGGGAAAAAGAAGCTAGCAATAGATAATCCGAGAATTTAATTAGGATTCGATATTTGTAGTAAATAGTCAGGGATTACAGACATCATCGTCTTGTGTATGTAATGAATTCTCCCCTGTCTCCACCGCTGTTGCTATAGGTTACAGAGAGGGATAATCCCCTGATGCAAACATGGCTTCTTTTGATAGATTTTTATAGCAGGGTATACTCGGCAATTACAATGTTTTGAGAACGATTTGAAGCAAAATTATGATAAATTAATTAGTTTGAATATGTTTTTAGTTCTAATATATCATCAAATCACCCAGTATGCACCTGGGAATGTAACTTTAATGTGCACATGGGACTTTGGTGTTTCGTTCCATCTGAAAAACTAGCATCTTTAAAGCTACTACTACCTGAACTGATGTGCTCTGGTCGGAGAACGCAGAACTAAAATAAGTTGAGATAATATTCATAACTGTCACTGTCACGTAATTCTCCATCATTGTGTCTGCATGTTTACGATCACAGGTAGCATTACAAACCTGGAAAATATTAAGCATAGCATTACAAACCTGGAAAATATTCAACATAAAAAAGAGTTAAATGATAATGTAATGAAATGGGGTTTAACATCCTACTGTAATGCTGCGACTGGGCTAATGAAAATGGGCATACACCATACAGTGTGAAGTGAGGGGAATTGTGCCTGGACAGTGGCACCATGGTCTACTCATATATTGAATTCCAACTGTCAAGGGATCTTTTACATGCACAAACAAGGGGGAACGACGTCGGAAAATCTCGGTCAATGCAGGGATCGAAAATCCAACCTCCAGACTGGCGAGCCAGCTTCTTAATCACTTAGCCATCATGACCCCCAAATAAATTGTAAATTATCCTCAATATCTAATTGTTTATGGTTTAATCCACATTGTAGTCAAATTGATTATCTATATATCGATGATCGATAATCTCTTGTACTTGATCCAAACGGATTAAAAATAAGCCAATCAAAAGGGTTTATGGTTGGCACAGACTTGTTTAAATTTGCTGACTTGGATTCAACCAGCTTAAAACAAGACTTTGCTTATTATTGTCTACAGATGTAGCAATATAGTCGTGGTGACATTGTTTTTAAAGATTATAGACAAGGAATGAGGAGATAAGATATAGTTTTATGTTTCTAACATATTCACATAATATGTAGGTATGTACTAAAATCAATTTAGTCAATGATGGACATATTGTTATATAAAAAAGGTATAGAACCATAACAAACTGGTTATATCTTTCAACAAAATACATGTGATTCGAGATATTCCTATTGCGTCATTTCGTTGATTGCACAGGTTCATGGTCATTAACACGCATAGGTCTGCGTGATACCCTTGCGGCTATAAAGGAAACTATATTATGTCATTAAATCAGACTTCGATTAGATTCCAGAGGGTTACCATCTAAGAGACCTAGACACCGCGAGGTGTCTAGGTTGAGAAGAGTTTAGTTAGTATTGACTATAATTGTAATATGTACTATGCTTGTATGTATACCTATGCTATATAAAAGATAAAAACGAACTGTTGCATTGTTATAACTGAAGAAGACAAACGTCTTAAGAAACCAGTAAGAAGTAAACACAACGTGAAGGAGAAGAAAAGACGATCAGAGATAAATCCTAGACGATCACAAGGCTAACAGTAATATGTAGCAAAAACAATATGCATGAGTCGTATGTAAGATGTGGCAACCGGTTACCCATAGACGCTCTCCACGTCAGACAGAAGACTCATGGTGCTACACAGAGTGTGCTGAGTTTTGCAACATTTCAAATTCACACATATCTTTATAAACAGGTGGTGCACAACTCTTAAAATTTCAGGGGTTTTCCAGGATTAATTCAAAATGTTCCAGGAGTCCCTGTAGAATTCCACACCAGAATGTATCTTTTGTACGCTCGCAGAATATTGTTCGACTGACTCAAAGAAATAAAGGATCTCATCAAAATTCTGTAATTTGGGAGTTCGATCAATCACTTGCTTCGGTTAGCTCAAGAATTGTGACATTCGTTTTGAGCAGCGTGGTATTTGCCTAATGCTTTTCTTGTTTATGTTTCCATATTCTTGCTCTCGGTTCTTTTCAACATGAATACGATTCTACCTCTAGTACTTCAATGCACAGCTAGCAATCCTTACATTTGTTTGTACTGTCCGCGGGTTTGTCTTATCTTGTGTGTAGTGCGGTCCTCCTGCAATGACTACCAGAGAATCTTTAAAGATTGCAAACCTCATGGGTTTTCTCCGGATCCTCCGGTTTCCTCCCACTAGTAAAGACACCTACGCGCATGGGAATTATTGAAATAAAATTAAACCATATGTTAGTCCCAAAATGACCTAGTTTGTGTCGAGTGGACTTTAAACCCCATTTTTCTCTCTCTCTTTAAAGATTGCAAACTTCTGTCCGATTAATTAAATATCAAGAGCTTACCATAGCCATGTCAACCAGAAAATCTTCAAATAATGTCCACATATGCCTACTGTTGAATAATTCCTTCATTTCAACCTCTGTATCAACGTAGCAGTGATTGAGAAAGTTAATGTAGGCAGATTTTACCTATAAAAGATACATTATGGAAGATCAGATAAAGAGCTGGCAGTTCTCACTATAACAGTTAAAATCTAAATCATGTAAAGGGAGTTCGCCGAAAATTTCAGCCAAATTGATCCACTCTGTACAGAGAATTTAGCGTTTGAATTAAGGCCTGGCCTCGATTATCATTACTAAAGTCGGTACAATAAAAAACATAGTCTCAATTATCCATTTCATGACTTAATCATGAATGAAAGATGAGCAGCAAATAGGATCCTAACAGACATTGAGAGTTGATTATGGCCTGGATAAGTTAATTAATGTCTAATTGTACTGATACAAGTAATAATAATATAAACAAATATTTGAAATGATATTTCATGCCGGCGAATAAAAGACTAGAAATTGAAGGCAACCGGTCCTTGTTTGGATGAAGGTTAAGAGTGGAATGATGTCCCTTGCGTTAATCCTAAACCAAATAGACGACACACTTCTTGTGTTCAAAAACGTTGTGACAGACAGATAAACCCATTCTAATTCTCCATTACATTACTTTCTCTTAAAGCCGGAAAACATATCGAAAAAAATTGTTTGCTACTTTTTCCCCCCTGAGCCATAACATACCTCTGGAATTCAATCTCATGGGTTTTTCTTCAGGTCATACTGTTTCCTACCACAGCTGAAGACCCCTACGCACGAGCGAGTTATTGAAATAAAACTAAACCACATATTAGTCCCGAGATGACCTAGTTTGTGTCAAGGACTTATCCCCCCCTCTCTCTTTCTGATGGGACCTTACTGTTCATGTGATAACCTAGTTCTCCCACCCCCCCACCTACTTTTTTCCTCTAAACCATAACATACCTCTGGTATACAATCTTTATGTGTAACAACTCTCACGATATCATCCAATGGTAGCAATGAATGACACTTGATCTCCGTGTAGACGTTTTTACCCTCTGTACTTAATGCCAGTACTTGTACCAGGTTGATATGATACTTCAGTGCGCTGCGTTCGTCCGTCCTATTTCTCTCTTGGTTCATCAGATTAATCAAGGTCTCAAATGATGCTCTGTCATTATAAAATACCAGCACCTCTTCTCCAACACTGATCAACTAAAACAAACCAAATGGGGTTTAATATCCCACTGTTTTGCACTGAATAGCTTAATGAATATGGGTGTATGTTCTGCTCTGCACAATGACGGAATTCTTGATTGGACAGCTCGACCACAAGATACTTATATTTCAAAATCCAACTGCAAAGGTTTTTTTTACTTGCACACAAATGTGTAAAAGACACTGTGCTTTTCTTTTCCCATCCCAACGATAAGGCATAATAAAACAAATTACAAGAGATGATTTACGGAAGTATAACGTAACCTTAATATTTTACAATAATAAAAAAACCACTCAGTTATTAGTATATTTCTTGTAACAGAAATGCAATAAATACCTTTTTTTTCTTTTCGAAGTATCTACATCTGTATGTGTAAATGAAATTTTCATCAATTTGATGCCAATATTACTTTTTTTTTTAAACACTTTGCTGCTATTTTGGTATTTCAATAACTAGGGGTTTCCATTTGGATTATCAAATGCACCTACATTGTTTCAGAAGCTAATTTGTCTTATTTAAAATGCATGTAACAGTCAAATGCAAATAGACCATGCATAAGTATGAAACTTGACACCACTTTCCTTTATTCAAATGCTTTAAATTTGCTAACAGATTAGATTGGATTTGATATTTTCCGAAAAATATCAGTACTTTAAGAAACATCTAAATACCTCTGACATCACCATCTCTTGACATCTCCTTACATGCTGACCTTCTGCTTTCACAATAGTTTGAAGAAATTTAAGATACTGAACATGACGTCCATGCGTTTCAATACAATGTACAAAATGTTGGACAACACGCTCTGTAACCTCATTACATAGGTTGACATTGTCTTGAAAAATGGCTGAAGCAGTTTTCGCTTCTAACAACTGAAAATAATTAAATCTTTATTTTAGTACATCTTAAAGATGCATTATGTGGGCGCTAAATCTGTTTATTTCTGGTCCTGTTTTCTAGCTTCAAATGTTTATTTCAAGAATATCTCAAAATAAAGTAATTTGACTGAAAAATGCATTCAATATGGATCATTTTTCATTATCTTTTTTGAACTTTTATAGAAGGAATGACTCTTTAATAATTATCTATTTTTGAAATTATAACAGGAACGACCAACTTTTTACCTAAATCCTACATAATGCATCTTTAACAAAAACATCATGGAAAAAGACCATCTTTTGTAGTAAAGTATGTTCGTACATCTTCAACAAAATATTACTTTAATCGACGGACAAAAATAAAATGAATGGTTTAAAATAGATGGTTTCATACTTACTCCTGGATTGAGAAACAGATCAAGACTTTGGTGAAGTAAAGCTTGGTTTGGTTGATTACCTAAACAAAAGGCCTGCAGAAATTCATGGGCTAATTTCATAATTTCTTGCATTCTGACATCATCAGCCTAAAAGTAAAATAATTGATTTATTTTCCTTCTTTAAGCACTTAATTCCTTCAAAGTTTGTATGAGTAAAATGGTATTTAATATCCTACTTTTCTGCACCTTCTAGATTAATGAAGACGGACATATACATTTTAGAGTACGCCACGAGGGACATTTTGTCTGGACAGCAATGAAAGTTCTGTCATATGCACAGTACCAATATTTTCCATCATTCATTAAATCTGAACTGCTAGGCACTGTCCTTGTATCATTGACCATGGAGGAACATCCCAAGTTACTTTTGCTACGAACACTTGGATTGAATATTGGGCCTCCAGGTTAATGAGCAAGTGCTTTACTCAATCAGACACTGCAGCTTACAGCTTACTGTTTTACAAAACTTGCTCATGTTTCAATAGTTCACCTTTCTTGGTATCCCAAGTGGTATCGTTCCGTTCTACTCCACTAACGTATTGGTCCATCTACAGGATTTCACGAATTCAAATTAACTGCCCTTGATCCTAGTTTGATTCTACGAACCGATCATAAATACAGTTCACATCCAATCTTAGCGTCATTGTTTGCATTCACCACAATAATCTTAGTTGCAATAAAATGCAAGTTAAGCCAGGCTGACACTTGCACGACTTTTGCCACGATTTTGTCGTGCCCATCAGTGTCCACATTGACACGAACTGACACGACGAGTTCACGCATAGTTTGCGCATTGTTTACGCACTTCCCGCATTGGCACGACGAGTTTGCGCAAATTGGACGGTCTCGTGCCGACTCGAGTCGTGCCAATGCGTGCCACGAAATCGTGCAAGTGTCAGCCTGGCTTTACTTTCCTTCACTTACTTGATCGATCGATAAAAAGAGCAGAAGTACCAAGGCCGATAATTTGACAATGTGTCTCTCCTTTAGAAGGGGTTAGTGGAATAGACCAGGACGATACCGAGTCACTCCGTATCGAAAATGTTAGTTCAAACGCATATGAAATTTTTATTCTACTACATACCTTATCATAAGGAATCTGTAACAATTCTAGAACCACAGAATGGGCTCCCATATTCCTGAGTAACCTTTGTTCGTGACGACGAGGTTTTCTAGTTCCATCACCAGCACCAAGATCTTGAACACATAGTTTGGTTAGACGCAACAAAATCTGGAATCATGAAATGAAAAGGTAAATAATTATTCTCTACCTGTCAAATAGAATTTAAATCTGCTGAGGTCAAACCAATTTAATGTTTAGTTCCTTCAATAAAAACACACTCAATTCTTGTGACATGTGATATTCTGATTAAAGAGAGAGGGAAATGGGGTTTGACGTCCACCTGACACAAACTAAGTCATTTCGGGAATAACATATGGTTTAATTTTATTTCAATAATTTGCTTCCGCGTAGGGGTCTTTAGCAGTGGGAACAGGAGGACTCTGTGAAAAGCCACAACGTTGGACAGGCAACCCTGCTCCTGGTCATGTACAATCAGGGATTTGAAACCACGCCAGTTGACTCGATGACAGGCTTTATGATACTAACCATTCAGCCATCTATCATCCAAATTACTCTATTGCACGCAAAGATATTACCCTTTGAAAGTTTGACAAATGTGTACATTAATTGTAACCACAGCCTCACTTCTCCATTTTTAAATTAAAACAAAATACTGCTGAACCATTCTAATCTACCTAATATTGAATATATCCGATGGCATCAAGTGTTTATTATGGTCCAATTAATAATTAAGATAACATTTCAGGCCTAAAGGAAGGCCTGCAATAGGCAGATTTAGCTCGTACATAATTTATTTTTTCCTCAAGAAATTGAAGATGGAATTTCCCCTTCCCACTAAACATGGATGGTTAGATTTACGTTACTTTTACGTCATTATGGTTAGATTTTGGTTAGCGTCCAATAACGGTAAAATTTTACGGTTAAATTGACGTTACTTTTACGTCATAATGGTTATGGTTACTTTTACGTCAGAAAATGACGTAAATCTAACGTAAATTTTATGACGGTTTTCTTACCAATTTTTTTCGTAAGAATTCTTCTTGATTAAATAACCATACCAGTGTGTGCACATTCTAACAATTGATTAATAGTCGAAATTCAGACAAAATAATTATATATGCGTTATTGGTGATAATTCTAACGTTAATCTAACATAAATTTTACGTCAGGTTTCTAACCGTTAGTTTATGGTTAGTTTTCTGACGTAAATGTAACGTTAATTTTCTAACGTTAATATAACGTTATTTTTCTAACGTTAATATAACGTTAGTTGTCTAACGTTAATATAACGTTAGTTGTCTAACGTTAATGTAACATTAGTTTTCTAACGTGAATCTAACATAAACCTAATATTTGTTGTCTAACGTAAAACAAATATCAGTTTTAAAATGTCAGGATACTAACAATTAAAATACCAAATTCTAAATTTTAAACATTCTTTTGGGCAAATTGAACAAAATCTGTTTATAATTGTAACCTGTATAATATCAACTAAAAAAAGTGAGTGTGGCACCAGCCCCGGGGGTCAAGCCATGCAACAAAATTGATAGTTGTTAATATCCTTACAGCATAAGGAATAAATATACCAAGTTCCAAAATGATCCATTCAGAATTGCAGCCCGTTGACAAAAAACCCACAAAAAATAAATAGGTACAACAACCCTAAGGTGGATCATACCGAGAAGGAACAAAAACTGTTCCTAACTGCAACATGTAGACTATTTATAGACGGGGGATCACGTGGCTAAGTGGGTAAGGCGCTGGCACGCTAGTCTGGAGATTGGGTGTTCGATCCCTGCATTGGCCGAGAAAATTCATTTGGATTTTCCGGTCTGGTTTCCCCTTGTCAGTGATGCAGAACAGAAGGCCTGACAAGGGCGGTTGTCTAGTCATTCAGATTGTTACGAAAAACCGAAGTCCTGTGTACACATTGGGCTGCACGTGAAAGATCCCTTGTCAGTTGGAATTCGATATAAGAATAGGCTGTAGCGCCGCTGCCCGGACAAAATTTCCGTCATAGCACATTTAGATGGTACAAAAAATCAAGGTCCTGTGAACAATTTATGTGCATGTAAAAGATCTGTGGCAGTTGGAATTTGATATAAGAAATGAAATGAAATGGAGTTAAATGTCCTACTGTTCTGCTCTGACTGGGCTAATTAAAGGATGTACACCATACAGTGTGCTATGATGGAAAAACTGCCCGGCTTGCTGCACTACGGCCTACGTGCATGGCAAAGTGTACACAGGACCTTGGTTTTTCATCCATTCCGAACAACTAAACATTGTCACTTTTCAGGCCCTCTGTCCTGCATCACTGATGAACGATCTCCGCCAATGCAGGGATTGAACACCCAACCTCAAGTTTAGTGAGCCAATGTTTTACCCACTGATTTTCGAACGTGGTTCCCCCTTGTCAGTGATGCAGGATGGAGGTCCTGACATGGACAGCTGTCTAGTTGTTCGGATGAAGTCCCATGAAAAATTGGCGTGCAGGTATAAGATACTTTGGCAGTTGCAACCTCTTACCCACTGATTTTCTGGCATGGTTACCACATGTTAGTGAAGCTGTGTAGTCGTTTGGATGGTACAAAAAACCGAGGTCCTGTGAACAATTGACGTTCACGTAAAAGATCCCTTGGTAGTTGGAATTTGATATAAGAGTAGGCCGTAGCCCTGTTGCCTGGGCAAAATGTCCCTCATAGCACACTGTATGGCGTATGCCTGTCGTCATTAGACCAGTTTAGGAGCAGAACAGTAGGACGTTAAACCCCACTTCATTTCATTAGTCAGTCCCGCTTGAGAATAGACACTAAGCTAGTTGACGGACGTTTTAAGTCCTAAATCAACGGTTTTAGTCTAAAATTTTGAGTATTTTTTGTCTCGTTAAATTCGCCTTATGTTTGGCGCAATATAGCCCGGTTGGAGCTGATGTGCAATAAAACAACATTTCATTTCATTTTATTTGTTGAGTATTTATTCTGCTTCCATTTAATAAAACTGAAAATGTGTGTATGACAGATGTAAAACGGAGTATGGCGGGCATTTAGGGCAGAGATATATTCTCTAGGAAGGAAGTAGATGGATCTCCCTGTGCTGAATGGTTTGTTAGGTGAAGCTAATTTTAAAAATCCAGTCATAGCTAGAAGCAAACACATCAGTATATCTCAACAATTTTAGTTACGTTCACATAGGTATGTGTTGGCCGATCAAGGTTTTAGTGATTTTCATGGCTGGCTTCATCTCGGTAGTGGTGCAGAACCGCCCGGGCGTTCGGATCTGACGAAATACCGAAGTCCCGTGCATATATGCTGTGTACGTTATAATAACATTCAGCAATAAATGTTCTTAACTTGAAGCTTATTTGAATATTAAATTTACTGTCTCAATGTGTTCAACAAGATGTAGCAATTAATGCAAAAGCTTTTTTTAAATTTTTGAATCTGACTAAAATTGAATATTTACTAGTTTTTCAATTCCTCTCACATTTAAGAAACCCCAAAAATTTTGAAAATCAATAAAGAAATAAGAAAGTTATTGCACTTTTAAGGCACAAAATTGATCAATGTCCGTATACACTTTTTTAAAAAATTAGCCAAAAAGGTGACCGAAGATAATTTCTCAGCAACCTTTGAAGACATAGGCATGAAATTTTCAGGAAATACCCTTCCAACCATTTAACTATTTATTGTAATTTTCAAATTTGGGCTATATAATTTATTTCCTTTAATTGATATAGGGGTCATTCTATGAGAAAATATGTTTATTTTCAGTGACGAGCGCCGTTTTTGCCTTTTCTTGATAATTTTATTTTTTCAAAATATAAGAAATAATTAGCTCTGTTACCACAAAAATATATTTAATTAAGTGTTATATAGTATTATTAGTAGATTCTATCACACGTTTGAAAGGTGTCAAACGAATATGGTGTAGTTTGACCTAGATAAATTTAACACTGAGAAAGTAAAAATTAACAAATTCCAACAACTTAAAAGTAGAGACTTATATATTCGCAATCGAAATATTGGTTTAAAAATCGGGATTATTGAATTTGATACAACTCAATAAAACGACTGTTGTCGATCTATTTCATTAAACATCAACAAAATAACTAACTATAATAATAGCTACATCCATTCGTATGGCGTATTATTTATATCATGCACATGCTTAAAATAAGGCCTCGAAATCAAATAATAATTTCTTCAATTTTACTATTCATATACCTAAAATAGTTTAGCCTACATGTAAGGTATTGAAGTGCGTACAGTCGATTTTGTAAACTCCAGAAACGAACGAACGAACAGTTGATGGTCACATAAGAAACATACGTATATGGCGCCATTTTGGGTCAGGGGTCAAGGTCAAGATAAATTACTCTAAATTATTAAATGTAATATCTATTAACGTATTTCAATATTAGCTGGTCTATTTTTGTTGTCGTTTTCCGTATGCTGTCTACACTGATTAAACAATCATTATTAAATAATTTTTTTATTCTTTTATATCTATACGCATTTTTTCTCAACACAGCATGAACCAGGAAGCTAGGTATCCTGGGAATGCAAGATGGCGCGCGGAATGGATTTTTTTCCTAAATTGCATGATAAATGTACAATATACAGTTCTTGGATTACACAAACAGAGAACTAGAAAAGTAGAATATACCAGATAAATGAGTGATTGGATTTGAAAGTAAGTTTTTTCTTATATCCCCAACTGCTGATGTATTACTGAGCTTACAAATTCAGGGATGTGAAAAGAACTTCCACGACCACACCACAGTGACTCAGTGACCACAGCTATATATTTCTGCTGTATCCCTATTTTATATTTTTTCACCGTAATTCTTTATTATTTTTCGAAAGGAATCATTTGTCACAACATCTGACGAATTTTTTTTAACAATCCAATACTATTTTCAAGTAGAAGTTTACGATTAATCAACATAATATTTTGTTTCTATTTTTTCGACAAACTGTAAAATGAACTGATTTCTGTAAGTTGTATTTACACATTTAAGTAAGTAAAGAAGCCAGATAATCGAACAATTAAAATTAATCACTGATCTATGTATTTAGCGTAAATTAGTCGGAATGTGAGAAAGGAATTCCTTAAACCTAATTTCATTTTTTTTTTGGGGTATAAAAGTTGCTTTTATTTTGTTTTTTGTTATTTTTAGAGATCCTATATATATATGTAAGGAAAATTTGAGCATCATTGGTGGAAGTCATGTCGAGGAAGATATAAGAAGGTTGATAAGGGCTTTATATATGGAAGCTAGATGACATCACTGCTTATCATACCAACTTGGGATTGAAACCATGCATTGAACTCAATAACAGTATTAACCGTCTTCATGGTCGAAAGCACATTTATCAGAGCAGTATTAACCGTCTTCATGGTCGAAAGCACATTTATCAGAGCACTCAGCTACGAAACTGTCCAGATGTCAAAGAAATAAAGACTTTTTAATCATGTACCGAACCAATATATTATATGTACCGAACCAATATATTATATTTATCTATGGTAGCACAAAATACACCAGAATGTAGGCCAAAAGCTTTACTTTACAAGCAGTAAGCCTAAAATATTTTCCGTCTGATCTTGTGACAGTCAATTGTTTATGAATAGTTTGCCTCAAGCAGATATCCTGTCAGTCTTATATACATGTAACAGCTCTTTGGCTTAAACTGATTTGTATCAGTGAGTTGAAAATCTACTGCAGCAAATAATATTCAGCTTTTTGCAACTTTCTCGTTTAGGATTACTATATTCATTGGGGCATAAGTCTATATCCCTTTTCGCTGAAATTGGGCCTTCGTCTTGTACTCCACATCGAGTTATATATGGATGAAGGTATTTGTCGACATTTCTTAGCTTGTTTATTTCTTTATTAAAAACATATCTCTCCCGCCCCCCCTTACCGCAAAACATGTGAATACTGCTTTATAGTTTTTTTCATTTCGGAGATCACGGTGGCTGAGTGGGTAAGATGCTGGCTCGCTAGACTGGAGGTCTGGTGTAGATCCCTGCATTGGCCGAGAAAGTTCATCCAGATTTTCCGGCGTGCTTTCCCCCTTGTCAGTTATGCAGGGACTGATAAGGACAGGCTGTCTAGTCCTTCAGATGGGATGAAAAACCAAAGTCGGCATGCACGCAAAAATTCGCTTGGCATTTGGAGCAGACCGAAGCGCCGTTGCCTGTGCAAAATTTTCCCCATAGCGCACTATATGATAATGCCCGTCTTCATTAGCCCAGTTTGAAGTAGAACAATAGGACGCTAAATCCCATTTCATTTTTTCAGACGTGTTTCAATATTCAGTATTCCACAAATTTCCTTTCCAAAGTTAGTTTGAAAACCTTATGCAAAGGTGATAGGCTTTAGTTTTTCTTTTATCAAATTTGATCAATGTCACAGTTTTCCTTCCAAATATGCGACAGACTGTGGCCATATTTCCACATTTTCAAAGTGCTATACAGATCTTTTTCTCATAGAGCTGTTTCCTAAATTGTCACTAATTTGGTGCTGTGGATAAACTGTGACAATTTAAATGCCTGTTTTGTACTTTATTACATTATATATTTATCTTTTAAATAAAGTATAGATACTTGTAGCGTATTTTGTTATATAATTATGTAAAGTGTGTAGTTTTTTACGTTTGGTTACAATTACTTTTAGAGAGAAATTGGGTTTAACATCCACTCGACTCACACTAGGTCATTTAGGGGCCTTTAGCAGTGGGATAAAACTGGATGACCTGGAGAAAATCTACTCAGCAATCGAAACCATGCCACCTGATTCAATGACTGATCTTATAATGCACTGCTTAGAGAGAAAAATGGTTTTTAACGTACAATAGACAGACTTTGGGACTCACCTGCAATTCAATACAAGTTAAATAATTTGAGGAGGGAGGGGATGGCTGAATGGTTAGCACATGCATGCTGTATCATAAGGCCTGTTATTGAGACCCCTACATGCCAGCAAATAATTGAAATAAAATTAAACCATATTTTAGACCCGAAATGACCTGGTTTCTGTCGAGTGGATGTTAAACCCCATTTCTCTCTCTCTCTCAATACTTTGGTTGCGCTAGGAGTCTTTTGTAATTGGAGGACCCAGAGAAATTCCCTGTTCACGTCTAGTATCGAAACCAGTCCACTAGATATCACGGACAGACCTTATGATCTAAAGTGCATTCATTAGATCACATTACCATCCAGCCCTTCCTATGGTTAAAGAACTTTTGGTTATTGGTTGACTGAATGTCATGTTTACAAACGCAAATAATAGATTTGACGTTAGAATTGCATCCGAAAATGATGTTTATTTAATGTTAGATTTACGTTATAATGGTCGGTTAGATTTTCATCATTTTGCTCATCCTTTTAACGACAATTTAACGTCAGGAAATGACGTAAATTTAGCGTAAATTTTACATCATATTTATGTCATATTTACGTCATTTTCTGACGTAAATCTAACGTAAAGTTTACGTCATTTTCTGACGTAAATCTAACGTAAGTGACGTAAAGTTTACGCAAAATTTACGTTAGATTTACGTCAGAAAATGACGTAAACTTTACGTTAGATTTACATCAGAAAATGACGTAAAGATGACGTAAAAATGACGTAAAGTTTACGTTAGATTAACGTCATTTCCTAACGTAAATTTATCGTTAAAAAGATGAGCAAAATGATGGTAAACTGACTGACCATTTTTACGTAAACTTAACGTAAAATTAACATCATATTGTTAAGTGGGTTGCCAGGGCCACCGTCCCGCAACACTGACAAGGGGATATCAGGTGACCAAAAAGTGTGTAAGAGAGCCAGCAATTACTAACTGAGGCACCCTGGCTCCCTGTCCTACAAAAACAGAGAGAGAGAAATGGGGTTTAACATTAACTCGACAAAAAATAGGTCATTTTGGGCCTAACATATGGTTAATTTTTATTTCAATAATCCCTTCTATAACAATGGGAGGAAACCGGAGGACCCAGAGAAAACACATGAGGTTAGACAGGCAACCCTACTCCTTGTCACGCACGAAGGTGGAATCGAAACTATGACAGCTGACTCAATGACAGGCCTTATAATCATTTGGCCATCTGGGGGTTGGGATGACCTAGTGTTCTAGAGTGCCGCGCTTAGACCTCTAGCTGGCCGGTCACCTCTGGCTTGCGGCTGTGGTTTCGATTCCTGGTGTGAGCGTATGTGGCATGGAGATAGGGGCGCCTTCTCAACCTCGTGGGTTTCCTCCGGGCACTCCGGTTTCCTCCCACTGCTAAAGACCCCTACGCGCAAGCGAATTATTGAAATAAAATTAAAAACCATGTGTTAGTCCCGAAATGACCTAGTTTGTGTCGAGTGGACGTTAAACCCCATTTCTCTCTCTCTCTCTCTCTCCATTTGGCCCTCCAACCCCAACCTCCCCATAACACATAAAACACAACATCTTACCAGTTTCATTTTCTTATAGTTTTTAGCTGACACTTGATCTATAGCTGGCCCAAGATCCAGATCAATGGCAGATCCCTGGTCATCAGACATATTCTGAAAATATAAGAAAGGTTGCCAACAACAAAACACATGCCAAGAGCAACTAAATTGTTCTGGAGGTTGACGAGGGTTGTAGCATATTTATTCATTTGTATGTAATTGGGGGCATTTACAAGACAATTTCATACAGATCATGGGTCACAACGTTATGTTATGTAAACATATTGGGTGACAATTTGGAACAGAAATTTACTTCCTTTACATCAGTGTTAAATGGGATTAGGTATAATCAAACGAAACACTACAAGGAGTACGATAAAACACAACCTACCATAACTGTAGATGATGATTTTGAATCTCCAGCACCTTTCTCCTTTCCATCCTAAAAGTGGACACAATAATAAGGGTTCAGTATCCTATAATTTTAGCACAATATTTCACTGAAACAATTTACTGTATGGTTTCCCTTTGTCATGCACGTACAAGATCCCTTGACAGATGGAATTTTATATACGAGTAGATCCCTTATAGCACACATTAGAACGTTAAACTCTATTTCATTTCATTTTATCTTTTCAAACACTACTCATTCACCAAATATTTACATAACAAAAAGATACAACATCTGAAAACAAGTCGTAGCTTAAATAAATTCATCTCCCAAATACCTTTTTGTCCACACCTTCCGCTGATTTTTTCTTTTTCTTCCCAGAATCCTCTCCAGGTTTTGATTTAAAGACCCAAAGTTCTGATTTTTCTACCTTCAGTCGTAGTTCGTCCAGATCCATTTTAATCTGTCGATAATTTTCTACATCACTTGCTGTTACTAAAAGCTGAACCTGCAACAAGAAAAAAAGCCAATTTCTTTAAAGCGAGAATTTCATATTTTTAAGTTATATTTTTAAAATGTATTAAAATTAAGCCTTAAAATCAATTGTTTCTATAAACAGTCCTAACTTGTTAAAGAATAATCCTATTATTCCTATAATTCACTATTGCCAGTTGAGAAATTGGCAAAAATATCATTTTCAACTTCAAATTCAAAAGTTTGAAGATTACTATTCCATGAAGGAATAGAAAAACGTGAGAGGTAATTGTGTTATCATTTCCGGTGTTAATGAGTTTTAAGTATGAGAATGATACCTATGACCGTATAATAGTGAGTTGACAACCTATTGAGCAAAGGACATAGAAATAATTATGTTTTGACTTTCTTAGAAAATATGAAATTCTTGCTTTAACTATGGAAATCTGGCAATGGATGCACTATTATCAGAGGACAACTAGTCTCGGTCACCCAGAACCCCCTAGTCTTCAACGTACGGAGGTCTGGGACGGTTCTCAATTGTTGACGAAAATTACTGGATAATCTACCCCATAAAAAACCAAACTCCCGGTTACGCATGGGCAATGGAACCTTTTGGCTAAAGTCTCGGTAAGTGCTAGATCTTATGAAGCCGGGCCGATTTTGCTAGATTCTATAAAGCGAGTCTGCAACATTTCCCACAATTCACTTGGCACATCTATTATTAGAAACAAAATAGATACGAGGAATGAAGCGTGAATCGCGATGAAGAATTAAGAAGATTGTGAGAAGCCATACGTCTGATTCATGACGAGAGAAAATTACCATTTCAATTAAAACCTTTACAAACAAAATTTTAGAGAGTGTCATTGTTGACAAGCGAGATGTTTTGATAGAATCAGTACGTGGTAACTTAAAAGACTGGATTATCCAGACAATGACCTGCTTTCCGTCAAATTTTGAGGACCCATCCAGGCTAATATTCGTAGAATATTTGTTTGGATGATAGAGACTAGATGACAACATGCTAAGTCTTATGAATTGGCGGAGCCCGAGAATGCTGCGTCTTTAGCAGTGGGAGGAAACCGGAGTGCCCAGAGGAAACCCACGAGGTTGAGAAGGCGCCCCTATCTCCATGCCACATACGCTCACACCAGGGATCGAAACCATAGCCGCAAGCCAGAGGTGACCGGCCAGCCAGAGGTCGAAGCACGGCACTCTAGACCACTAGGTCATCCCAACCCCCCATGCAGAAACAAAGGACGGTAATTAAACTCCCATCTCAATTCATTCTATTAGGTCTGGCCTCAAGCGATACAGTCTATATTTTTATACATGATGAGGAAATCTTTCAATGGACGTACATTTACATTCATATATTTACCTGTTTAAAAGCCTGAAGAACTTCTTGTCTTTGACTAAAATGCCGGA
This sequence comes from Patella ulyssiponensis, assembly GCA_963678685.1. Classification (NCBI taxonomy): domain Eukaryota; kingdom Metazoa; phylum Mollusca; class Gastropoda; family Patellidae; genus Patella; species Patella ulyssiponensis. The sequence continues at coordinate 55,253,108 of OY783232.1, read as the reverse complement.
ATAACAACTGGAGTGCTCCAGACACAAGGGAAGGGTAGTCATGCATAACCAGGTTTAACAGGACACGCAGGAACATTTTCCCACCTTGGCCATCCAAGTCTAGCTCAGCAGTCTCCGTACTAAAAGTATAAGACAGCGAAATATACAGAGATACAAGTGTTACAGACCAGTTTTCAATAATCTTTCAATGAACCAAAGAACCCAAAGATAACCCTCGACCATGGGGAGACTAACCTTCGACTGTGGGGAGACAAAGCCTCTAAGGACCAATCTATACTGAGCGCCATAGAAAACGCATCACTTAGTTTTTCGTATACCAAAATGATCCTGTAAACATATCTTATTTATTTTGCTTCCTATTGTGAACAATATTCAAATGGGAACACATCAATAACAACTCATTTGTACATTTATGGATGTTTAATCTGTTATCAACGGTACAAAGTCAGAGGGGTCAAAACCAAAAATATGACACAGATGGTTAATTCCATGCTACATCGCTGCACAGGATGCGTAAGAGCCAGTGGAGGACACACGCGCTACTGACATCTGTGTCATACTTTTGGTTTTGATCGAAATCTTAAAAAGGTAAATTATGCGTCCAAATAAGCAGTTTTGACCTTCCCGTCCAAACAACTCGATACTTTGAGCTGGAATTTTGAAACAAGGTAAATACATTTTTTGGCACTGTTTAAATTGGGATAGTCTTTTTAACAGTGAGTAGACAACCCTACCTACCCATTGTTACATACAAGTGTCTCCTTTGTTAAAATCTACCGTAACATGTAACATATGGTACAAATTTGGGAGGGGGGGTGCAGTTCAGTCAGCCACCCACCCACCCACCCCCAGCATTAATCTCTTACACCAGTTTAAAATCACTATAACATATAGACAAACAGCAATTACCTTCCACCAAAGATGTCTTCTGCTTGAGTTGCAATACTCTCTAGATCCAAACCTATTTCATACAAAACAAACTCAACTTTAGAACTGTTAAATGTAAAGATAAATCTGTTATAAACAAAATCATAAATCTGCTGACTGATAATAATGCTTTAATTATAATGAAGTACATGTACATAAGTAAAATTCATTTTGTATTATTTTTTTAAAATTTACTCTCCTCTGTTTGAACATGGTTATGTAGAAAACAATTGAATATTTATCACTGGCATCGGCCACTAAATCTTTTTCTGTATCAAACATCCATTATGTAAGAGCTAAATCGTTGAGGGTCTTTTTTTCTTGTTTCAAACCATGGCTTCCAGGTCAGCTGTATAAGCCGGTCATGACCGCTTGATAAACAAATTGACCAAAATGTCTTGGGACCGATCTGTCAATTTTTATGCCGTAGAACTATATATTTTTCAGAACCCCATTTTCGAACATAGCTACAATCAATCCCCGCAATGTATAAAATTATCATAACAACAGCGATCGAGACTACGATATTCTTGTATTCAAATATTCATAACTTCGCTCAGAATAACGTAATACAATTTTCAATATATTGACAAGATAGTCTTGTTTCTCAAGTCTTGATTGTCTTGATTGTCAAGAACCATTGCTACGATAAGAAACAAAATCTGAATTATCCATTTTAACATTAAATCATTAAATGATGTGGTTGTTCTAGGCCACTCAATACCTAAGCCATTCAATGGTCTAGAGAGTTGATTATATAGGCTTGTCTTGTGAATAAAAAAGGTATAGAAATAATTCATAGAAAAGGGACCTGTAACACACAGAGTTCTTACATGATGCATTTTTAAAAGAGTGATACCAGTTTCTCTCCTTTTTACTAGAGAGGCATAAATAAGATTATTCCATAAACAACAAACAAAGAGAAATTTGTTAGTAACAAGCTGTATATCAATACTAGAATGTTATTTGTCCTGAGTAAAAACTGACTGATTATAGTTGTGAAGTGTCAGACAAAAGAAGAGATTATTCGTAACTAGGGTAGGATTAGCGTTTGGGTAAACCTAATAAAGGTTAGCTTGTGGTGGAGTTAGGGTATTCCTAAAACATAAATACAGTATCTACAAGGTTATCTTGATTCATAAATACAGTATTTACAAGGTTATCTTGATTCATAAGTACAGTATTAACGCGGTAATCTTTATTAATGACATAATCTTTATCCATAAATACAGTATCTACAAGGTAATCTTGATTCATAAATATTGTTTTTATGAAGTAACCTTTATTCATAAATACTGTATCTACAGGCAATATTTATTCATAAATACTGTATCTACATCTACAGACAATTTTTATTCATAAATGCAGAGGTTACGAAATAATCTTTATTCATAAATGCAATATTCATGAGGCAATTTTATTCATAAATACAGTATTTACAAGAGGGGTTTATATAGGCTTTACCCGTTTCACAATCCCCTCAGTTTCTGAATAAATGAAATGAAATGACATGGGGTTTAACGTCCTACTCTTTTGCACCTAACCTGGGCTAATGAAAGTTTCTGAATAAATACTGCATCTATGCAGCGATATTTATTTATAAATACAGTATTTACACATTAATCTTTATTCATAAATACTGTATCTATATGTTAATCTTTATTCATAAATACTGTATTCATTAGGCGAATTTCTTATTCATAATACAGTATTTACAAGAAAATCTTTATACATAATTACAGTATCTACATTCTATTCATTAAAGTTGGTTTCCCGGGTACAAACTGGGTGATTTCATGATATATTAGGACTAAAAACATATTCAAACTAATTAATTTATCATAATTTTGCTTCAAATCCTTCTCAAAACATTGTGATTGCCAAGTATATCCCGCTATGAAAATCGATCAAAAGAGGCCATGTTTGCGTTGGCGGATTACCCTTCTCCAACCCTATGGCAACCGCCGGCGGAGACGGATGAGAATTCATTGCATACACAAGAAGTTGTTGTCTGTAATCGCTGACTGTTTATTATAAATATCGAATCTTACTTAAATTCTCGGATTATCCACTGCCTGCGTCTTTTTCCGTGATTTTTATCTCAGAAAGTGTGGTACATGTAGGTCTAACTCTTTATAGAGTTTATTAACATGTACACAAAGTGCCCAATGTGCTCATGCAGCCTTCGACGTCACACGTGGGTGTAGCCCTAATCGTCAGGCTGTCGATTCGGGGAACCCTTACATTTTTGTCCTGTATATGCTCATTTAGTGTTTTTCAGGGAATCCAATATTTTTCTAGTAAGATTGGATATCTCTACTTTCCATATATACCAAAATTGCCATAATTTTATTGGCAATAACCACCCGATAAATACTTATCTGGGAACCCAACTTTAATACTGTATCTACAAGTTAAATATATACAGTATCTATGAGGTAATTTCAATTCATAAATACAGTCTCTACATATTTTTCTTTATTCATAAATACAGTATTTACATTTTTATTTTTATTCGTAAATAATGCATCTATGAGGCAATCTACAAGGCAAATTCATTTTTATCTGTAATCATTGCGGTTACGAATAAGACTGTCCTATTGAACATAGGAGAACAAACACATACACAGGCACAAAAATAACAATATTACTGTTGGGAAAAGTGAACTGGGTTAGATTACGAAAATAACTGATACAGCTAAAATCTACTTTCAAATAAAAGTTTTGTCTCTTAATAATATCAATGTGTATTAAGTTACGGAAAAGTGAGCTGGGTTAGGTTACGAAAACAACTGATACAGTTAAAATCTACTTTCAAATAAAAATATTGTTTCTAAACGAAAATGACTGTTACAGTTAAAATCAACTTTCAAATAAAAATATTGTTTCTAAACGAAAATGAGTGTTACAGTGTTTAAACATAATATAACTACACTATACATTGCTTATACACGTTACGTATCTATAAAATCATTATTCAAAATCTACAAAAAACATTTATCCAGGGTTCATACAATTTGGTCGACAGAAATCAGATGGATGACACAAATATCGCTAACATGAAATAACACATAATTATATATGTTCAGGGGGGGTTGGGTTGGCTTAGTAGTCTAGAGTGCCGCTCTTCGACCTCTAGCTGGCCGGTCACCTCTGGCTTGCAGCTGTGGTTTCGATCCCTGGTGTGAGCGTATGAGGCATGGAGATAGGGGCGCCTTCTCAACCTCGTGGGTTTCCTCCGGCCACTCCGGTTTCCTCCCACTGCTAAAGACCCCTACGCGCAAGCAAATTATTGAAATAAAATTAAACCATATGTTAGTCCCAAAATGACCTAGTTTTTGTTGAGTGGATATTAAACTCCATTTCTCTCTCTATATATATATATTCAGTGAATTGAAACTACACAACCGATGTAAATTAGGGACTCAGTATCAAATCCGAATGAATTGAAATAGGGTTCAATTCAACGTCCTAATTCTCTTGGAAATTGGGATTTAACTAATAATACAGATTGGTTGAAAAACATAAAGAGTATTTACAATCAAATCTGGAATTAAATCCCCTATCGCAGACATTGCCAGACTTTGTCATGTCATACATATCTCTCTTGGTGCCTGTCATTTTGTCATTTATCAGTTCTTAATTTTATTGGCACAAAATTAAAATTATCTTGTGCGCGAGAACAAATTGGGTTCAACGTCAAGTCGACACACAAACTAGGTCATTTCGAGACTAACACATGGTTTAACTTTATTTCAATAATTTGCTTGCTCATTAATTGTGTGAGGAATGCGGAAGACCCGTAGAAAAATTACAAGGTTTGACAGACAACCATACTCCATAAAATGTACCATCGAAACCACAGCACTTGACTGAATGACAGACCTCAGACAATGACAGGTACATCTAAGACGATTTCAAGGCATGACTATGATTTCGTTCAGTTGTGCTCTTTTAATTAGTGGGGGTTTCTTTGTTGGTTTTCCTACTGTCGCGTAGTTTAAAATGGTCCATCTATATATGTATATGGGATAATGGGTGTCCATGATGCTTTTGTTTCCATTTCTGAGCGAGTTGAAACTCACATTTACAAGATACCCCTGTTGTTATGATTTGGGTATCTGAAATTCAACATCGTGCCATTTTGTAAAACAAGCACAATTAAAACACTAACATTATGGACAATGAACATTAACATTCAGTACCTTCACGTGTGTTTATTTATGTGGCTAAATGGCAACATGATAAAGACATAAGGAGATAAACGAATACAACATACACTTCATACCTAATGGCTAAAAGACTGGATGATCTGAAACATTAGACCACTTGCTCAGGGTTTGACCACGATCAAGCTGATTAAAAGTAGATGACTATATGTACTCTCCTAAATACCAAGCCTAGAAATAAGTCACCTGTCGCTGACAATGTCAGGCACAGATTCAAGCTTTGTCCAGCACAAAACCTCTGGTGATTGTCATTTTGTCAGGCATTGATTTGTCTTTTTTATTGATATTATTAATACATGTCCGGCACAAAGTTGTCAGGTACATCTGAACCTGTTCTTTCCAGGCCAGCTAAATACAGATTTGCGCGAGTGAGGTAGGTACCGAGACATGTAATTACTTGAAATTATCTGCATGTGTAGCCATTTCTCCTGACAATTTTTAAGACTGATGAAAGGATTTAGGCACAAACTCAAGGAGCTAAAAGAACTCAACTCAAGGAGCTACAAGAACAAGATGAATAGCGCTTGAGGACCTGGCACCAAGTTCACAAAACATTCTCACACTTAAAGCTAAAGTCGATTTACAAAACTACATAAATATTAGCCTAAATTAAAAAAGTTAACACCCCAAACACTCTGGGAATGCTAAACTTTGTGAACTAGTCCAAAGTATTTCTGCATATTGGTTGTACATGAACGGAGAAACTAACACTAATGTCACAAACATAACAAACAAAAATTTCTAAGTTTCTGTGACCTGTATGAACCCTGTTTTATAAACCAAATTAAACATCAACATACTGATGTCCACGTTGGCATCGATTTCAATTTCACCGGAAAGTTGAGGAATAATTTCTTGTTTAAAGTTTGATAGAATCCAGGTGACGCGATAATCCAGCCGTATCTGAGTTAAGTACTGCAATAGATAGAGGGAGGTAACTCTTTATATAACTGAGGATATAAATATGTATTATACGGTATGGATTAATGAGTGCAAAAGATAAAGGGAGGCAACTTTTCAAATGGGGATATAAAGGTATAGAATGTGTACATATATAAATATACGCATGTGTTAATATGGTATGGAAACTATGGATTAATAAGTGAGTTCTGCAACTAATAAAGGGAGACAACTCCTCAACTGGGGATATATACATATATAGAATGTATATATATAAATATATGTGTGTGTCAATATGGTTTGAAACTATGGATTAATAAGAGAGTAGGCCTACTGAAACCAATAAAGGGAGGTAACTTCTCAAGTGAGGATATTCATCTATATGGTATTTATTATTAAGTGAGAACTACAATATACAAAGGGGGGTAACTCCTCAACTGAGGATATATAGATATGTGTGTGTGTGTGTATGTGAATATAGTATGGAAATTATATATGGATTAATAAGTGGGTACTGAAATCAATAAACGGAGGTAATTCAACTGGGTATAATATGGTATGGATTAATAAGTGAGTACTGCAATCTATCAAGGTAGGTAACTCCTCAACTGGGTATATGCATTAATAAGTGAGTAGCCTAACGCAATAGACAAAGAGAGGTAACTCCTCAAATGAGAATATCAACACAGTATGGGTTAATGAGTGCAATACATAATGCATATAAAATATGATACAGATTATTGTGTTAATCATGTGCCCAAAACACAGAAGAAATAGGGTGTGAGAAAAAGGATAGAATCTATAGAAACAGGAAGGTTGCTAGGGGATACCCATAGTAACATACTGTTGATGCATGCAAAATCTAGACCTACATTAATAAAATATACTTCCTAAATTAATTAAGTTTTTGCATTGTTTGTATGTAAATGTTTTTAAAGGGAAAGAATGATATACTATTTTTTTTTCTCTCCATTTTCTTTTAAATGTTAAACAAAATCTTGTCCCTTGCAGTATGATAATTGCTATGGAAATAAATAGATTGACCGACCTACACAAATAAAATGTAAATCAATTAACTTGTTTTTTGAAGTTTTCATATTATATATATATTCACATACTTAATGTTTCTAAAGGCAAAGACATTTTTTTCCATGAGTACCTAATCTCTTTCTTTTGACTTAATGTTAAAATCATTGCACGTTGCTTTGAACTGACGATCAAACGAACAAACAGCTAGTCCTTTAGCTGTTTAATTTTTTTATGTAGATGTTTGAGGCTTAGTAGAAAAGAATTTATAGAAAAAGCCAGAAGATAAACTTAGAGAGGTTTCGCAAATTAACAGTTATATTTACTTTTAGATCTAGATAAGTGTATAACAGAAATGGCACATTATCACATTTCTTATTTTGTCTACGTGCGCCTCTTCTTATTTTGTCTACATGAAGGAGAAGGTCTTCTCTGTGGATTTAGGTTGTGAAAACACCAATACAGAGAAAACTTATGGACTATAAAAATTAAACAAGATTTAGCCGAGTGTTGTAATCTTACAATTATGGAGGCTGCTATTCACTGGGCACACTTTCATGACGCCCACTGCATATCATCTGTCACAAAAACTGATGCTGTTAAACGGTGTAATAATAAATACATGTAACATTGCGAAACCTCTCTATTGTTAACAGTAAATAAAACCAAACTTAGTAATTATACATGCAGTCCTACATTTCAAATTTCTGCAAATTATTGAATATTTATTTCACCGCAAATAAAATTTGATACCTAATTGGCCCGTAACTTTCTTGAAACAGAGCTAATTGGCTGGCCCGTTCATGAACATAAATTTTCTTCACAAATAAAATTAGTTTTGGGAACAGAGCTACATGCCTGGCCCTTTACTTTAAAATCAGAGAACTTGACCATTAAACAACAAAAAAGTAACTTTGTATATATCTTAATATTATTAAGTCCAAATCACCATATAAGAATGTTAGTCAGTGCAATCTATCAGAACCCCAAAAATTGTTTTGTACGAATGTTAAAATTTTAGTACGACAAACAAAAATTTGCAATGTATTTAAATTAAAAGATAAAAGAAGGGACGAGAAAATAGATAGAGGTAAAGGTGTTGATTTAATGAACTAAAAATTGTTTGTACCATCGGCAACTTTAGGTGTTGTGTTGATGTCATGTTCTTGTTTGAAGATAGACAAGAGGCAGGTTATGCGGTAATCTAGTCTAACATTTAAAATAAACTGAAATAAAAACACAACATTAACAATCACAGTGGTGATAAATATATATATTACATCTACTCATATAGATCAACTAACTCGTATATATACAAGCCTGGATATAATTAAGGCATTGGTCACGTACAGACATTATCAGACACAAAATCAAGAAAGAGGAGAGGACCCTCCTTGAACATCGCCTGAAATTAATCTTTCAAGTAATTTGTATTCAATATAATTATGTCACATGTTAATCTCTGCTTAAAGGGCCAATCCCGATAACTTTTGGGGGAATAAAACTGCTTAATTTTGTGTTAAAATCCCTTAAAACCCATTACCTAAGGCCGACCAACTAACCCGATAATTGTGATACGCTTTATAAATAACTTAAACCTGACAGTCTTCATCTAAAAATGGAGACCATTGTATTATACAGTATCTGGATAAAACCAGACTTTTTTCTATAAAAATAATATGCAGGTGAATACACCATGCCTCTATATTTTGGTCCATAAATTTCATAAATACTCAGACTTTAATTTTTGAGACTCTGTTCTTATCGGGATAGTCCCTTTAAACGACATGGTACCTGTCATTCTATGGACAAAATTGTCTTTTTCTGTGATTTTATCATTAATACCTGTCTGATATTATAATGTCACGTACACGTACAATTAAAAACGTTATATCCAGGCCTACATATGTGGTGTTCCTACATCAAAATCAAAGTTGTATTTTTATCAAAAAATTAATTTCTCATTTAGGTATCCAAAAATCAATGTTCAACAGTCTTTTTTGTGGTACAAAATCAAAATACCCTGTGAGATGATCTCTCGGCTTGGATTCAATTGGTTTAAAAACAGGCCCATCAATTTGGTTCACACCAATTAATGATGGCGCAAGGCTTGTTATGTTGAGAGCAGCATTGATCTTGCAAGAGGATTCAAACAGCGATAAACTCACACTCACAGACTTTTAATATTTCAATAATATATACAACTTTAGCTGATGTAGCAACACGTTTATATGGCTCGTGAAGAAGAGAAGAGTTGAAAGAAATGGTAAAGTGTGCAAAGATATTAATTCAAGATTCGATTCCTGAATTTTTAAACATGGTTGCTAGGGGACGAAGGAAACTAACTACCAAACAGATTCGATTCCTGAATTTACAACAATGATTGCTAGGGAACAAAGGTAGGATACTACCAAACAGATTCAATTCCTGAATTTTTAACCATGGCTGCTCGACACAAACTAGGTCATTTCGGGACTAACATATAGTTCTTTTTCTTTAACATTAGGAGGAAACCAAAGGACCTGGAGAATACCCACGAGGTTGGACAGGCGACCCTATTTCTTGTCACGTACAACCAGGTAATTCGAAACCATGCCTGTTGACTTATCATCCAACACCCCACAATTTAATTGGAAATATTTTTATGGGAATTCATCTTTAAGTTAAGATCTTTGCACTCTTATTAAATAGAAAGAATGTGTTATTACGTACAGTACATACATGTAATTAGAACTGAGCTAGAAAATGTATAAACACTATAAGAAGTTGTATTAGAAATTAGAAAATGTATAAACGCTGTATGAAGAAGTTATATTAGAAATTAGAAAATAGTTTGAAATAAAGACATTTTTGTAAAGTGGACCAGTTGCCTATAAATTGAATAGACCTATATTAATGTAAATAAAATAAGAAGTGTATATAAAAAATTAAGGAGAAATAGAATTTAACGTTCACTCAATAATAAAATAGATCATTTCAGGACTAAAACACGATAAAAACGATCAAAGTACGAGAAGGGTCTTTATAAATGAGAGAGGAAACCTAGATACCGGGTTGAGCATGAGACTCGACTACTTGCAACAGACAGGCATTGGATTGTACCAAGGACATGGAGGTCTCATAACCTATAATAGCACCAACTGAACATCGAATCTAAGATTTGGAGCTAGATAACATAACAGGTCTCATGATCGAAAATGGCACTGATCGAACCTTGGACCTAACAAAATGGGCTTGTGATCGACAATGGCACCTATCGTACCTACGACATAACTAAATAGGCTTATGATCTAAAAAGGCACCGATTGAACCTAGGACCTAACGAAATGGGCTTGTGATCGACAATGCCACCAACTGTACCTTTAGTTAGATGGAAGGGCTAACGATCAACAATAGCACCAATCGAACATTGAACCTAGGATTGGGAGCTAGATGATAAGGCTTATGATCCCTCCGTCACCCAATACCCAGTATAAATAATCTCACAAGAAGTGGACCGATGGTTTATCTTGTATCAGGACCCTGTTTCTTAAAATCTCAACTAAAGGTAAAATCCAAATTCTAGTAGATACTTTAATTTTGATTGGCTAAGCACTAAAATCAATGTAGTATTATCTAATAAAATTGCTAAAATACGGGCCTATACTGTTTCTTTAGAACTTCGAATTAAGTCTAATGGTTTGGATTGATCGTACTTCATTTTATTTTATTTTAAGCTTAGTTAAAATTTCTCGTGAAATGGGCCCCAGTATTAGAAAGTTTTAAGAGACAGACAGGTAATGAGAGAAATGGATGTTGATAAACAGGTGCTTGTATATATGTAGGATAGATTTAGACTTCAGAAATTGATAATGATACATGTATATTAAGGACAGATTTGAATAACTGAAAATAAACAATTTAATGTGTATGTATAATACAGGGATATATATATATGAAGGACAGATTTAGACTTCAGAAATGGATCATAATGACATTTGAATAACTGAAAAATAAACAATTAATAACATTGTGAATGACAATTAACCTATCCCCAGCTTCAATTAATAACGTATGCCCAGCTTCAATTGTCAAGGCGCACAACTTGCATTATTTCCTCAGACTGCCTAAAATTTCAATAAACTCTCAAATCTAGCGAAAGTTCATGTTTTTTAATCCAAATTTATCTTTTTTTAAAAATGAGAAAGATGACAGTAATGTAAAAACATTCTGCCAGATGAACATGTAAATGCATTTTTAGAAGACTTGGAAGAAGTTATCACAAACCTTGTGAAACATATGTACGCTGTCGGTGGAAGATGCATCATTATGTCTTTGTTCTGGGCATAGGTTCATTGTGATAAACTATACAATAATTCAATTTTAAATGGTGAAATTCACCCCCACCCCACAAAAAAACCCTAGAGAAATCTTATGAATACATAAAACTAATATTTGAGTGGCATTTAGCGATTGAGAAACACATTGGTAACGAAATGTGAGAACGTTGTGCTTTTGGAACAAAACTAGAGACGGTTTCCAATAAAAACTGTGTTTTGTTTATATAAAACTAAGTTCAAATGTCTTATTTTGCCTGCACTTGAGACACCAAGACAACTTCTTAGAGAGAGAGAGAGAGAAATGGGGTTTAACGCCCACTCGACACAAACTAGGTCATTTCGGGACTAACATATGGTTTAATTTTATTTCCATAATTAGCTTGCGTGTAGGGGTCTTTAGCAGTGGGAGGAAACCGGAGTACCCGGGGAAAACCCACGAGATTGGACAGGCAACCCTAGCCTATTCCTTGCCACGTACAACCGGGGATTTGAAACCACGCCAGTCGACTTAATAGCAAGCACGATACATAGCACACTCGAACCATTCGTCCGTCTATCCAATCCCCCTACTTCTCAGAGAAGTTTCATAATTTAAACTAATGTAATTTACAATATAATCGAATAAGGTTTAATGTCTCATGGAAATTTACTTCAATCATGTTTAGATTAGCATATAGCCAAATAAATTTTAAAAAAAAGATTTTGATAATATTCATACCTTGAGTATTTCTATTATTTTAAGTTTTGTGTCCATGACGAGTGTATCTTCCTGATCTTCCTTCATTTTGGATTTTTGTACAAGTTCTACTGTTGCTAGCAGTAAACTAGGTTCTCCACTACCAGCATCTTCAACTTGATAAAGAGAGAGAGCAAAGAATGAAGTTTACTGTCCAATTGACAAAAGAGAGAGAGATATGGATTTATCGTCACCTCAACAAAACGTCCACTCAACACAACCCAGATCATTTCAGAAGTCAATTTAAAAAGATCAATGAACTACAGACTATTGAAGGTTACTGTAAAATATGAAATTTTGAAGGTGAATTGTAATTTATTTTTTTTTTGTAATAAAGGATATTCATTGCTAAATGACATGCCATTTGAAGCAGGCATATAACAGAACTGAAAGTTATGCATGTTGCTTTGGGGGTATGGCAGTGCTTCCACCAACTCCATCAATTACAATTGTTCTTATTTATATTGTGAACACCAATCTGTACACACAACATATTATTACTTTTTTCATTCAATTCGAATCACTGTGTGCTATGAATGAAATTTAATCCACACAGCAGCGAAGAGTTTAATTTTTCCCAGACAGCAGATCTAAAGTCAAAAATGAAATGAAATGGGGTTTAACATCCTACTGTTCTGCTCCGACTGGGCTAATGAAGACTGGTATACACCATACAGTGTGCTATGAGGGAAATTTTGCCCTTGCAGCACTATGACTTATTGTTATATCAAATTCAAACAGCCAAGGGATCTTTTATGTGCATGTCAATGTGTACACCGGACCTCAGTTTTTCGTCCCATTCAAACTCTAAGCCTAATCTACATGGGACCGAGGTTTTGCATCCCATATCAACGACTTAATGCTGTCTTTGCCAGGCCATCGGTCTTGCACATCTGACAATGGCGAACACTCTCAACCAATACAAGGATCAAACATTAGACCTACTAGGTAATTAAGTCAGCCAACCGCTTATTCACTTAGCCTCTGCAGCTTCCAGACAGGAAGTCAGTGACAGAGTACAATATCCATTGCACTGTGAAAATACCCAAACCCCTACCTTACCATCTATTGTCTTTGAAAGGCATTTAATGAACGCAATATATATAATAAACAGAAAAGTTTATGGATAACGTTCACTAGGTTTATTAACTGCAAAATTTCGATGAGGATACTCTCACCGTTAACAAACATCATCATCATTGCTTGATAATGGTGAGAGTATCCTCATTGAAATGTTTAAGTTAATAAACCTAGTGAATGTTATCCATAAACTTTTCTGTTTATTACTTACCATCTATATTTGGAAGATTGGAACTAATGGTTTCTGGAATACAATCTAAGATACTGAGTAACGTTTTTGTGAGTCGCAGCAAATCACTGAAGGTGTAGAATCCGAAATAAATCAGTTGACGAGCTAGATTCACAACCTGTAGATAAAAACAAAATTAACAGAAAGATGATAATAAGAGAGAGAGAGAGAGAGAGAGAGAGAGAGAGAGATGGGGTTTAACGTCCACTCGACACAATCTAGGTTATTTCTGAACTAAAATATGGTTCAATTTTATTTCAATAATTCATTTACACGTAGGGGTGTTTAGCAGTGGGACGAAACCGGAGTGCCAGGAGAAAATCCATGAAGTTAGACAGGCGATTCTACTCCTTGTCACGTACAACCATGTCAGTTGACTCAATAACAGACTATATGATGCAAGGCACACTGATAATAATAAGATATGCCCGAAATCCCAGGGTAGACTGTACATGGATTGGTCATACTCTAAAATAAATTGATCTTTTTTTAAATCACAAACTGTATTTAAATTTTGATTTTTTTTTAATTTAGGTCAAATTCGCCTTATTGTTAAAATCATTTATCTAAGTCAGTGATGTCATTAAATTTTGCTAAAGTAAGGGCCAGCAAATGTTGAGGGCTGGAAGCATGAAGGGTGTGGGTTTTTTCAGAAATTAGGCCTAATATAAAGCTTATGGTGCATACTGACTGAACATGTGTCCTTTGTTTTTTAATGGTTCAACATGTGGTTTTACTTGTCATCACTACAAAATAATCATCTGTAATATTTTAATCTTTCTCTACCACAAAAAATTATCATTTGTCTTACCTCAAAGGTCAGTTTATTCTGTTCTTTTTCTGCCCAGGCCTTATTAACTATATTACACAGATAATCCTCTACAAATGTAATTGTTTGTTGAAACTTGTGTTTAACCTGCTCTTTCTCAGGAATTTTACTAACATGAGCTTCGTAACTGAAAATTGTCAATCAAATACAACGTTATTTTAAATCTTGACAAGTTTACCAAACCATAAAGTAAGAAAACTTTGCTGAATAAAAATAATGTGTTGTGTAAACATAAATGCAGATCAATCTACATTCTGTCCCTGAACCATTAAACTTTAACTAAGGCAGTTAAAAGATAGATTTTATTTCAAAAGTAATCAACATATGACCGGATAGTCTATACACAGTGGACTCTTGTCAAATCCGGCATCGTAGGGGACCATTACAATGTGTCGGATTCAGAGAGTGTCGGAATGTCACACAGTGTCAGAGTCCACTGTATGTTATTGCATTAAAAAAGAGGCGATTTATATTCTTGTAACTGATTAATTCAGAAAAGTATTAGTACAATGCCTAATAAATGAGGAAGCCAACCACTGGAAGTCGCGAATGGAAGGGTGTACTCACACCATGAGTTTTCTATTTTTCAAGGAATACCAAATCAATGCCTTTATCATAATAAATAGACACAATACACACTGTAGAATATGGATTAAGCATAGCTTCTTAGCTAATTTTTTCATTACCATCCGTTAAAAAGAATAAGCAAATCATTTTGATATAATGGGAGACTCAGAATGTAGATATTTCTGATTTTTTTTTCAAGCGCTCAAAGTTTTCTTGCTTTACAGTACCTTTATATCAACACATACATTATACAAGCATCATACATACATTTATATACATATCAACAGCTTCACGATTCTTAAGGCTGACATTTAATTCTAAAAAGCATGAGAATGTTTTTTTAATGATAGCGAAAACATGATTCTTGCAATGCTTAATGAATATTATTTTGGTTTTTTTTTTATAGAAAGTCATTTACAAACCATACATTATGTTTGCCTACAAAAGCATAAAGCAATAATGAGAACAAAAAGGTTTATGGCTCATGGATAGTTTGTTTGTAATTTGTAAAGCATTCCTAAAGGAAAACCCATGCATGACAATTTGATTAAATTTGCTGTGGCCATACACTTGTGAAAGGGAATTGCACATCAACATTTATAACTGTGCCAATGAACAGTTGCCTTGACATTCCACAATGATTACGGTACCAAATGTCAAAGGAACGCAGAAATAAAAACCAATTCATAGAATTTGTAAATATATCACTTAACGTATATAGAGGTGGATTCAGACCACCAATCTTTTGTCTTGAAATTGTCAGAAATGTATGAATCCTCCATCATGCTTTTATTATCTTGGAGTTCCATTATATAAAATACTGCCAATAAATATGTTTTGAGATGCACCAGATCTTTAGTCACTTAGTAATACATGACTAAGAGAGCATGCAATACTCAAGCAGGATTCATGCAACTACAGGTATATGGAGAAGAAACGGTTTACTGTCTCATGCTAACACATATCATGCAAGAAGGGCATACACATGATTTTAAATTCAAAGTTGCAGATAAATGAAAATGAAGCCTGTAATAACTGAACATCGCCAGCTGTGGTTTTTACATTCACATGCATGTAACAGCAATTTAGCTTATAAAGTTAAAAGCAGACATCAATCCGCCATGAGTATTTTAAGATAATGGTACCAAACGTGAAAAGAATCCAGAAATGAAAAGTAATTTGCAAATTTTCTGAGGTGTCTAATGATTCCACAAACATGGTAATAATATTCATATTTTCAAAAACAAAAAGATTTAACTATAAAAATATGACCTTATACAGTTTGGGGTAAGTTCTACAACTGGTTAACCAGTGTAAAACTTTTTGCCCAAACAACGATAAGAATAAAAAAAAACATAAAATTTTACATTACAAAATAAGCTGATGGACAAATTTTTGAGCAGAATTGTGCCTTGCAATCAAATTTGTAACAGGCAATTGAAATGCTGACATGTAGTGGGGCAAAAAACTTGTGATAGTTCTCATCAAAAGATCATCTATCAAATAGGATACAATATTGATATAATGCAGTATTGGGATCTAAGGTAAATAACATATTATAATATTAATCAAATAAAACTAGCTTGGTTCTTTTAAAATTGAAAGTAGGTCGTTACACCCCATTTCATCTCATGTCTTTAATTTTGAAGGAACGATAAATGAAATAAATCATCCTTTATGCATATACATCTCTGAATATTCAAAATAACTTTTCAGTTAATAATAAAGTAGTAGTTTTTTTACTATTTTTTCAAAATGTCAAATTCTGAAATTATTAACATGCCATCAGTCAAGAACACTTCATTTAATGATAAAGTGGTATCTATTTTTTTTCAATGACCATTCCTGAAATTGCTAACATGCCAAGACCAAACAGTAGAACTGAGTTAGTTATTGAATTAATATTTCATTCTATTCTATTCATTTTAACATACTTCAAATGCTGTTGAATAGCATTATAACTGTAAAGCAAATTATAATTATATGAAATACAAATGTTTTAAAAAGCAAATAATAAAAAAGCAACACTTGACATGAAACAGCTGATTTAAAATAACAATTAAATTATACATAATATAGTTATAGTCTCACTTTTAAAGCTATAATAATTCCATGCTAATTTTAGTTTATCTCACTATGAGCTTTCCACTTAGTGGATACAAAAGAAAAAGGGCTGTGTGTTTTTCAAGACATACTACAACACATTTACTATGACTAAAAAAACTAAACATTACTTTTTTTTACAAATAACTTGACGCTATATTTTATATCTGTGCAAGTCAATTTACAAACACAAGAGAAATATGGGAATGTCTAAAAACAAACCACGAACATTTGACAATACTACACATTTTACTACTCATTTCTCGCTATTTATCTCAATAAAAATTATATTAGCACATATTTACTTACTCTTCAATTGATATTTTAGTTGGAATTTCTGACCAGAGTCGAGCATATTTTACAGGCTTCACCTGTTCCTGTGGATCACGATCTACATGCATGTGAAGCATAAGTCGACAGAACGAAGCTCTCAGATCTGCTGGTAGAGATTCATCTTCCATACATCTTAATACAATCAATATTAAAACATGTAGTTAAATATGTAAATGTAACCAAATTTAAATAGTAAGGTCATTTCGGGACTAAAATGGCTCAATTTTATTTCAATAATTCACTAGCATGTAGGGGTCTTTAGCAGTGTGAGGATACCAGATGACCAAAAAAAACTCCATGAAGTTGGATTTAATAAGAACTTGTGATACAGCGCGCACATGCTAACCATTTGACCATCCAAGCCCCCTTTCAAACAAAATAATATATGAAATTAAGTGAATGGATCTGGGAGCTAGGCTTCACTCAAAATGAAAACATACTAGTGATACGGGAAATCAATCAAGATTTAAATCTGAGACAAACATGATGAATTTCTATTTCTAAGTCTGTCCGGGAGGATAACTTTTCAGAGAAATTTACAGTCAAGTTTTTTTTTATGTGCGCGCCAATGTGTACATGAGTAGAACTTTATTAAAAACTTTGATATTTTTCTCTGGATACAAAGCTGGAACATTCTAGTTGAGAGTCCAGCGCCCTATACACAGAGCCACATATCATTTTCTACACAATAAAATTACAAAATCTATCATATGACACAGGTCACAATTTTATGGAATACAATTACTGATTACTATTAAGACTAGTAGTGTTCATTTCTAAAAAAACATCCCGAGAAACTGAACGGTCGTAAAGTAGACCATCTAGATCAAAACTAAACAGCGTCTCTAAATCTACACGGTAGCACAAACTGGGCGTTTTTTGATGAATCTTGACGGCATTTAACACATTCTAGATGGCAATCTATTGACTGGATACGTATATTAGATTCTAGATGGTAAGGGTAGTTTCTTTCCTTTTTTTGTAAAATCTGGACGATACCCGGTCCCTAGTGTAATAAACAGTACTTTTGTATTCCACAGATTTTGTTTCCTGTATATTACCAAATCAATACTAATAGCCAGTAAAACAACTGTCATCTTGTCTGTTTTCAATAATATTTTTCAAGAAAAATCGGGAAAATAAACAATATTATATAACTTACTTAAGAATAAGATCAACATCCAATTGCGGTGATAATTTGTTTATAGCCAGGTACTGACGGTCTAAACACATATGAGCAAACAGGTTTAGTTGATGCCTGGAACAAAATAAAAATGGATTCAATAGATTAGTTTATGGAGAGCTGTCTAAAGCAACAATGCATGATTTCCATTTTTCGGAAAATGTCAAGTTTCTCACTGTTTTGTTCTTGCCAATATCTACACAGATTGATTATTTACAATTTAATTAAGAAAACAATATCAAATCATCAATTATAGATAATCTTATGTCTTGGATTCAATTTGATTAAAAACAGGCTCATTAATTGAGTCCATGGCAAATAAAGATGACTGCAGGCTTGTATAGGAAGCAGCATATATCGTTAGACTGCTCATTCATCAGTATAGATTTACAGAACACTTTTAACACCATTTCCATAAAGTACGGTATATCCATGTCCATATATATACCGCTTTATCCATATCATTTCTTTATGAGATTTATGGGTAATTGATTAGAAATATTAACTTCCAGGAAAACTATAAAGCTGTATGGTTTATGGTTTGTGTTTTATATAAATTTGTTATTAGTTGCCTGTCATTCATCAGAAATTTTAACCTTCAAGAAAATCTATAAGGCAGTATATCTTTATATGTATCGTTTATTTTTGATATTGCGATCATTTGTTAGTTGCTTTTTATTCATTAGAAATGTTAAACTTTCAGAAAAATCCGTTTTGAGATGTCTCTACCTGTAATACTAGGTACCATCTTTGAATTTGGCATTGCGTTTTTAAGATGGTAAATCTAGTTTTACCTGTAATATTCCAGGTTTTCTTTATCATCTTTTATGTTATCAGCTGATGCCATGGCCAGTTCTCGGATACCTTTCTGTTGTTGATGGTCGTTGACTTGATTCCAGATTAGCACCACCTCTTCCTCTTCTTCCACTGTAATAATCGGATCTACTGGTTCCCCATCTGGTGAATCTACTTCTAGTTCCGTTTCTACCTGAGTTGTCATCAACCTATTAATAAATCACATGTACAAAGGTCTACTTTCAATTTCATTTTTGTCATCAAGCTAATAATGAATCAAAAAGCCAGTTCTACTTTCAATTTTGTCATCAACTCGTACATAAAAATCAACTTCTACTATCATATAACTGTTTTGCATAATAAATATGTTCTAACGTCCACTCCACACATATGGGGCAATTGTCTTTTGATAATGTGGGGGCTGTTAGGGGTCTTTAGCAGTGGGAGGAAACACGAGGACCCAGAGAAAACCCATGAGGTTGGACAGGTGACCCAACTCTTGTCACTTATAAGTCAGTGGCTCAGAGAGTAATATTCAGGTTAATTGAACCAGGCAATACTGGGTTAGATACCGGTGTTGGCCGAGAATGTTCTGTGGGAATTTCCCACCCTGGTTTCCCTACGTCAGTACGGACGAGCATCTAGTCTGCGAAAAGACTGGCATGAACGTAAAAGAACTACTGACAGTTTGAATTGATGAAGAGTAGAAAGAAAAGACACTGTCCCGGTGAAATTTCCCTCATAGCACACTGCATGGCATATGCCTGTCTTCACTAGCCTGGTTGGTGCTGAAGATCATTTGAATCCCTCCCAGTAATCTCAGTGCCGCTCCAGTTTTATGTTAAACAATTAAACATACCTTGTGTCTATCAAAATATCAGCATTTTCTGAGCTCAACAGACATTTACAGATCAATTCCTGAGTTCCTGGTATAGCTACCTTATTACAGACACACAGATCAGATAAATAATCTAAATACCTGCATAAAACAAACAAATACATATAAATAAATATAATAATATATCTTCAATACTTGCAAAAACAACAATATAAATAATTAAAATACATGTGATGTTGACGTACCATTATTTCCAATAATCGTACAATATCTATACTAGATGAAATGTTGATCTTGTGTGACGTATTTCATTGAAAAGCACATGAGAATAGTGTCTTTATTTTAAGTTGTTTAATGGTCTCGAGCTAAATAAAGACATTGCGTAATATATTGAAACAACACTCAACTAACGCCTCGCATAGTAGCAATACACACTTTATTATGTCTCGCTCTCGACCATTAAACCGGCCATAGAAAGGGTTATAAACCGTTGTAAATATTTAACCCTACATCACTTGATTTTTGGGACATACTTGTTTGCAGTTTTGTTACTTTTTTTACTTCACAAGAATTTTTTCAAATACACATATCTTGAAACTGTATACAATAAATTTTAAAGACACTTTCATAAATTTTGGGCAAGTTAAATAAAATATATCTTAAGACCATTAAAATTCACATACTTTGGTTCTCTTTTTTTGCGAACAAGGGTAACAAAAGTATCTATTTCAGACTCTTTAATGTGTTTTTCCAGTAATTTACGATTGTTGTGTAGTAATCCCGTAATAGTTTCTTCAGCCAGCACTTCATAGCCGATTTGTTTTTGCATAAATGGTAGTTTTTTGGCAATATATTCCTGTAATATAATGTTTTAGATATAAATTAAAACAACTTTCCATTCAACATTGACCATTTTGGTTTTAAAGGAAAATTGTTTAGAATTTAAAAAAAAATTCTTTCAAGTGCAAGAGAGAGAGAGAGAGGGGGGGGGGGGAAGAGAGAGAGGTTTCAGGACTAATATTTCATTTCAATATTAAGATTGCATGTAAGGTGTCTTTGACAATGGAGGAAACAAGAGAAAGAGAAATGAGGTTTAAAGTACACTTGACACAAACTAGGTCATTTAGGGACTAACATATGGTTCAATTTTATCTCAATGATTCGCTTGCACGTTGGGGTCTTTAGCAGTGGGAGGAAATCGGAGGACCTTGAGAAAACCCAAAAAGTTTGAAAGCCTCTTCCAGAAAGAGAAGGGATAATATCTTTGCCTGTGCTACGAATATATTTAACAGAATTATACCTGATTTTTTCGATAATTCTGTTGTGATAATTTTAAAATACGATAACACAGTCGACAAATGTGTCTAAATGGTGCATGTCTTTGGTCTGCTAGTTCTTCCATTCGAAGAAATGGACCTTGACCCCTATCTGTGAATGGTGCTTGAAGTATCTTGAAAATCTGAGAAAAAAAAAACACAAAAGAGATCAGTATAAATATAGTTAGTACAGAGGACCACAGTATGAATTTGCATGTCTTACTGTATGTTTAAATTGTCATGTATCTGGTATAAATATGACTTTATAAGTAGCTAGGAAATGAATTGAGGTTTAACGTCCTACTGTTCTGCTATGAACTGGGCTAATGACGACGGGCTATGAAGTACATTTTGCCCGGACAGCGGCACTACAGACGACTCTTATATCATATTCCGACTGTCAAGGGCTCTTTTACGTGCACACGGGACCTTGATTTTTCGTCCCATTCGAATAACTTGTCAGACTCTCCAATCTGCGCCACTGACATTGGGAAACCACGCCAGAAAATCCGGATGAACCTTAATCGGCCAATGCAGGGATCAAACACCCGACCTCCAGAGTAGCGATATTTCTTCAAAGTAAAATGCTCTCTTTTCAAATACTGATTTCTCACCTGTTCTAAAATATTTTGTTCCCTGAATAATTTTTGTCGTTCCCGGTCTTGTTTAGTTACTTGTAAATCCAGTGGTTCTACTCCTGTGTTGGACATTTCTAGATTGGCCAGAAAAAATATCAAATCTGACAAAAGTTGAGTAACGAACCTGAAATAAATAGAAACATTAAAAAATTGAGTAGTGAACCAGAAATAACCAAAACATTAAAAAGTTTCTTAAAATGTTAACTGTATTAAAATCTAAGGAACTGCAAGCTAAAGACATGATTTTTCGTACAATCAAGAGACAAAATATATACATGCCAATATTCCAACGAACCAAGATCTTTGGGATATAAACCTAAATTACAAGTTTTGCCAAAAGATGAATCCAAACACAAATATGGACAGATGGACATATAAAAAGTATTGACAAACCTTCGTTCATTTTGAGTAATGGCACCACGTTCTAACTTCGATGCAATATCTGCCAAAAGTTTACTGGCATCGTTTGCAAAATCTAAATCTCGAACTTCCGCTGGACTGACAGGAACGATGGCAAAAGCTTCTTTATCTTCTTTTATCTTGGCACAACCAACCTAAAATAAAAGAAAATGGGGTTTAACGTCTTACTTTCTTGCACAAACCCGCCTAATGAAGACGAGCATACAGTGTGCTTTGACGGAAATTTGCTGTAGGCAGTGGCATTAAGGTCCACCTTTCATTTCAAAAATCCAACTTTCTACATGCCCACCAAAGAGTACACAATGATTAGAAACTGTTACTTGTCAGGCCCTCCTCCTGCACCACTGACAAGGAAAAACCACATTGTAGAATCCCTAGGAACTTTTTTGGCCAACACCAGGAGTGAACCAGAGACCAACGGGTTAGCGAGCAAGCACTGTACTTAATTTCAACTTTCACAAATATTTGGTTCTGTACAATAACACAATATCTTTCAATATCCAAATACAAACTTCACCACATATGCCTAATTTCTAAATATGTCATGTGACACCCTACCTTATTTCTGATTGGTTTATCCTCCTCCTTATCAATCGGTATACTTGTACTGTGAACCCAAGAATCTGTACATAGGTGATGAAGGCGGACAAAAGTTTGTCTGAAAATTTGAAAACAATTAAAATAATAATTAACGAATAAAGAATTGTATTTCATAAATCGTAAATCAGCATAATCAGTTGTAATTCAATTTGTGAAGGATGAGAGAAATGGGGTTTAACGTCCACTCGACACAAACTAAGTCATTTCGGGACTAACATATGGTTTAATTTTATTTCAATAATTTGCTTGTGCGTAGGGGTCTTTAGCAGTTGGAGGAAACCGGAGTGCCCGGAGGAAACCCACGAGGTTGAGAAGACGCCCCTATCTCCTGCAACATACGCTCACACCAGGGATCGAAACCACAGCCGCAAGCCAGAGGTGACCGGCCAGCTAGAGGTCGAAGCGCAGCACTCTAGACCACTAGGCCATCCCAACCCCCCTTGTGAAGTATGAGAGAAGTGGAGTATTATATACTCTCCACTCATTTTAAAATAGTCCCCTTCCTTTTAGAAAGATGGGGAACAATTCGATTAGTGATTGGTCTGGGTAACACATTAATAAGAAATCTTTGTAACTGTAATTTCGCCCACCCTCTCAATGACAACTGATCAGAAAAATAAAAATAACTTTGAATCGGGATCTAACCGTGGCACATTGGACTGTTAAAGTAATCCTTGACATCCTTGTGATAACGAAATGAAATAAACATGCAACTCTTCTGCTTTGACTGGCCTAATAAAGACGTCCATACACCATACAGTAAGTTAGAAGGGAAATTTTGCCAGGACCGTGATGTTACGACCTACTCTTATATCAAATTCCAACTGCCAAGAGATTTTTTACATGCACTCAAATGTATGCACAGGACCTCTATATTTCGTCCCATTCGAACAACTATACGTTGTAACTTGCCAGGCCTGCAACCTTGTGGTAACAATAAAGTATAAGGCAGTAAACCTATTCATTATATTCAGTGATTTTATTATTTTGTGCATGTAATCTTAGAGATTTTATTTCAAGTCTGGATATAAGGCACCTGTCAAAGACAATGTCAGCCACAGATTCAGGCTTTGTCAGGCACAAAAACTCTGGTGACTGTCATATTATCAATACAAGTTGAAAATGTAGGTACGTACTATCATTATATATGGTGCCTGACATTTTGTCACGTACATCTAAAACTGTTATTTCCAGACCCGTTTATTATTCAAAACAGAATCAAAGGCCTCATTCAAGGTAAGCAATTTTTATCAAATCTTTGTTTATATTTGCTAACTTTATCAAGTAAGAATTCTAATTATGTCTAGAATAATTATTTTTACAGGGGGTCGATGGGTGAAGAAGAGTTGCATAGAGCATCTGAATCGGTGTAAACAAATTGATGCATGGTATGTAACAAATTGAAGCATGGTATGTAACAGATTAGACATCCCTGCATTAAATGAATTCAATTAGTTT
Organism: Patella ulyssiponensis; assembly: GCA_963678685.1. Classification (NCBI taxonomy): domain Eukaryota; kingdom Metazoa; phylum Mollusca; class Gastropoda; family Patellidae; genus Patella; species Patella ulyssiponensis. Next base: position 55,228,582 of record OY783232.1, on the reverse strand, counting down.
GCAATAGAGAATACAGTGCATTAGTGAAATCTAAATCATGTTTCTTTACCTCGGAACTAAAGAGTCTCCACGGATCATAGTAGTTGGGTCAAGTTCAAATATGGAAGCGATATCATGTCCGTGTGGTACGGAGACGAGACAGAACACCTGCCAAGCAATCTGACCTCGTAATTTATTCCTGGTTACATCAGGTGTCGGGTCGTTATCCACCTGTAACAAACAATATAGTATTAATAATATTGAAATGGGAGACCTACTTTCATCTAATGTAATCTGATTAAAACACAGATCCAATTTCGTTTCGTTTTTTATAGTTCAAAATTTTGTTTTTACTTGTCTTCACTACTCTTGGATCTGGAGGACTTGTTATTTAACTGGTGTTCTGCCTGAAATGAGGGATCAGCAAATCAAATGGTCTGTCGAATCGACCGTTTGACCTTTTCATGCGTGGAACTGTGGGTAGATATTACCAGCCAATGAAGTCTATACTAACACCAGCGGATAGAAATCAAAACAAAACAAAAGTAGATTTTAAAAAGCATGGCGGTCGCTAATTGGTTAATCGAATGACTGACGTTATCGGGTCAAATGTCCTGTGCTTGATACCTGACGTCATAGAACGTGAGCTCCCACTATAACTTGTTAGATCTACACGAGTGTAGGCCATCGAAAGTATAAAAATAAAAAACGAAATATAGATCTATATTTTAATTAGATTGCCTTAAAATGGATATAAATGAAATGGGGATTAACATCCTATTGTCCTGCTCCGACTAGGCTTATGAAGAGCCTACCCTATACAGTGTACTAAGAGAGAGAGAGAGAGAGAGAGAGAGAGAGAGAGAGAATCTAAAGAGAGAGAGAGAGAGAGAATCTAAAGTCCACTCGACACAAACTAGGTCATTTCGGGACTAACATAAGATTCAATTTTATTTCCATAATTCGCATGCCCATAGGGGTCTTAATTAGCAGTGGGAAGAAACTGGAGAAAACCCATGAGGTTGGACAGGCGACCCTACTCCTTGTCACGTACAACCAGGGAATCGAAACCGTGCCAGTTGAATCAATGACAGAATTTATGATACACCGTGCATGTGCTAAACCATACAGTGTGCGAATATACAGTAACATGGTTACGATAATAAACAATCAATGCAAACATCTTGATAAAACTACAAACAGTGATAACTTCGCTCAGAATAAATTAATTAGAATGACATTTTCAATATATTCATTTAGCATTATCTATATTTGAACTATTAAAGCAAGAACGGCCAACTCTTTATCCAAATCTTACATAATGTATCTTTAACCCTTTGAACACTGACTATACATGGGGTGTTGCACGTCCCTCACTGGATTTACAGGACGTCATATTAATTATGACGTCAACGTAATAGGAGCTTGACATGCCCCAAGCCGCAAAACCGACATTTCGGGTATATGCGATACAACGTCAAGTCGGTTTTGCGGCATTTCGGGTTCTAAGGGTTGAGACAGAATCTTTTATTTAACCCTTGACTTACTTACCTCTGCTGCCAAATATTGCCCAGTAGCTAAATGTTTAAAACGAAATAAACTGTTCCAATGACCAGCTCCACCTCGACATGCATCATGCTGCACTACCTGAAAATATTTATAATGAATGAATGAATGAATGAATGGAACAGGGTTTAACTTCCTACTGTTGGTACCAACTGTGGGGTTAGAGAGAGAGAGAGAGAAATGGGGTTTAACGTCCACTCAACACAACCAGGTCATTTCGGGACTAACATACGGTTTCAATTTTATTTCAATAATTCGCTTGCGCGTAGGGGTCTTTAGCCGTGGGAGGAAACCGGAGAGCCCGGAGGAAACCCACGAGGTTGAGAAGGCGCCCCTATCTCCATGCCACATACGCTCACACTAGGGCTCGAAACCACAACCGCAAGCCAGAGGTGACCGGCCAGCTAGAGGTCGAAGCGCGGCACTCTAGACCACTAGGCCATCCCAACCCCCCCAACTGTGGGGTTATGAAGTGTACAAGTCACAATTTTATGGAATGCAATTACTGCTTATTACTGAGTGACGTTTCCACCAGGCTTCTCTAGTTATTATCAAGCTACATGTATGATAAAATATGAAAATATAAAAGACAATGTATACATGTACGTGTACACAACAATACCTGGTTAATGCTGACAAACCAGTAATAAGCAGTAAATGTATTCCATAAAATTGTGACTTGTATACTCTCAGTTCAATTACTACATGCCATTGAAATCATTTGGCTAATGAAGTCAGGCATAAGCAATGGAGTGTAATATAAGATTTTGCTCGCACAGTTGTGCTATGGCCTACTTTTATAACAAATTACAACTGCCAAGGGATCTTTTACGTATATGCCTATGTGTGCGGGGGACCACAGTTTTTTGTCCCATCCAAATGACTAGACAGCTCTGCTTGTCAGGCCCTCTGTCCTGCACCACGGCTTAGTCTTATCAAGCTCTTTTTAATGATTTTGATGGCAAACACTATGTATTCATTCAAGTTCCATTTAATAAAATTGAAAAATGTTTGATATGGCGGTCATTTAGGACAAAGATCCTTTCTTGAAGCAGAAAGTTTTCTGTGTTGCTGACAACTGCGAATGATTTTATGGAGTAAATTCAAAACACCTTACCTCCACTTCCCATAATGCTTTAGAACTTGTAGCAGCAGTAGCGGAAGTTCTTCCAGTAGTTCGGAGGAAAACATATTGCTGATTTTTGTATTCATCACCTGTTAAAAACTTCTCCTGTTCAGCGTGGAATAATCTTACAACATCTCCCTATAAACACAACCAACAGACACTGCAAGGTGCATAGTGTGTAGAAATGTCGTCAGAGCTTTTAGTATTGGGCTTCTGCGTTAGAAAATCCTCTGAGCAAGTAGTAAAGCTTAATTATGGTTACTATTAATGAAAACTAGTGAGAAATATACGTGTCGTCAGTTGTCGCTTAAACCCGTCAGTACTTGTACCGTACGTCAGTATTTCTGTTAATGGTCAGTAATAATCATACGGTGAGTATGTGAGTTAATTGGTTAGTATTCCTTACTTCTGTCAGTATGTAAAAAATACGTGAGTAATTAAATAAACGTGAGTTTATCCAAACATATCACTATTGAGGCACGTGCGGGAGAAATTGACGAAAGCGTGACTAATTAAGAAAACGTCACTATTTGAGCTACCGCTCACTATCCGAGAAAAACCGCCAGTTACCTTTGATGTGCGTCGGTAATCGGACCTGACGTCAGTAGAGCGTGAAATCATTAACTATTTAAAATACTGGCGAGTATTGTTACTGTAAGTGATCATAATATTTTTATTACTAACCTGAATATCTCCTCCGATTCGAGAATATTAATTATTTTCATTATTTATTAATAAATATTAATAAATAATTAAAATAATTAAAATAATTAAAATTATTTATTAATATTCTCGAATCGGAGGGGATTTTTTAAACCATAATTGGTGGCAATGAGTAAAGGGACTATTTGTCGGCAATTTCGCTTACCGCCGTAGTTTGCAAAAAAAAAAAACCGCCAAAGATAGTTAGATAGATCGATCTCTAAATACAGTGATCAGAGTTCGGATGAGACAGAGTCCACCTCATATATAAATATGAATTTAAATGCTCAGTGGCGAGGTTTGATTCGTCACATTATCTGTACACGTTCACGTTCTTACAACGGGGTTCCCATGCAGAATACGGCGCAATATATATTACGATTTATATGTATTCTCGTTACATGCGGGTTGGCAAATATTTTGGGGTAGGTGGCGCGGTAAGGATTAGTAAATTTGGAATCAGAACTAATGGTTTAAGAAGATCATCAACACAAATCTGTTTTCGGTAATTTTATTGAAACAGATTATGATAGCAGATATTATTGAACTTCATACACATATATACACGCTGAAATTCTGAACACCGAAGAATCGTGTGATTATCTATTTACTTTTGAGAAATAATAGTATTAAACAATATATATAGCAATGAAACAATATAAATAACGATGAAAATAATAATAGCATATAATAAGTTACGATACACAATGTTAAAATACAATATGATCGTACGTAACAGAAAAATAATAAATTTCATTCAAGTAATTCGAAATTATGAGCACAGAAGATTCTATAAATAATTTAGAAATTGTTTTATTTAGCACACGATAAATATAATTGATACATTGCATGCAACGGTGTAATAGTAAAACCATGCCCGACGTTCGATCTTGGGATATTTTTCATGTAGATATCCTGTGCGATTAATTCTTTATTAAAACAAAAGGCTGATAGAAATACTTCTAAAGAAACATTGAAAATCATCCCCTAAAAAAACACATTTATAACTACACTATATTACATATTCAAAACTGAGACAATTCTAAACACGGGAAATTACAAGAAATTGAAAACACAATAGCAAAACTTTTGTTAAAGATTTCCAACAAATTTATAGAGCATTTTTATTTCTTAAAATTTGTCACTTACATATCCGAAATTGTCGTTTGAGTTTTTGTACAATAGTCACACCGGTAACAAATTGTCTTTTAATGATACAGTTTATCAATAAACATAACAGAAATTTATATAGTTAATGATTTCACGCTCTATTGAGGTGATAAACCTAGCCAATCAACATTCTTAATCTCTTGAGCACTATAACACAAAGGTGCTAATTAAGTGGTGAGATTAACAGAATTTAATCCCATAAAAGATTTAATATACAAGACCTATATTACTAATGTACGGACTATTCTCTTTGGTTCTAAATTCTAACACCGAGCAAAATATTAAACAAACATTAACAAATATATGACATGGTTGTTACGTGATTTAGTGTTAAAATCTAACGATAACTTTAACTTGCTTTTTCTCGAAAATGTCGCAAAATCATTAGTTTATCCGACCAGAGGAAAGTGTCACGCTGAAATTCTGAACACCGAAGAATCGTGTGATTATCTATTTACTTTTGAGAAATAATAGCTATTAAACAATATATATAGCAATGAAACAATATAAATAACGATGAAAATAATAATAGCATATAATAAGGTACGATACACAATGTTAAAATACAATATGATCGTACGTAACAGAAAAATAATAAATTTCATTCAAGTAATTCGAAATTATGAACACAGAAGATTCTATAAATAATTTAGAAATTGTTTTATTTAGCACACGATAAATATAATTGATACGTTGCATGCAACGGTGTAATAGTAAAACCATGCCCGACGTTCGATCTTGGGATATTTTTCATGTAGATATCCTGTGCGATTAATTCTTTATTAAAACAAAAGGCTGATAGAAATACTTCTTAAGGAACATTGAAAATCATCCCCTAAAAAAACACATTTATAACTACACTATATTACATATTCAAAACTGAGACAATTCTAAACACGGGAAATTTCAAGAAATTTAAAACAAAATAGCAAAACTTTTGTTAAAGATTTCCAACAAATTTATAAAGCATTTTTATTTCTTAAAATTTGTCACTTACATATCCGAAATTGTCGTTTGAGTTTTTGTACAATAGTCACACCGGTAACAAATTGTCTTTTAATGATACAGTTTATCAATAAACATAACAGAAATTTATATAGTTAATGATTTCACGCTCTATTGAGGTGATAAACCTAGCCAATCAACATTCTTAATCTCTTGAGCACTATAAAACAAAGGTGCTAATTAAGTGGTGAGATTAACAGAATTTAATCCCATAAAAGATTTAATATACAAGACCTATATTACTAATGTACGGACTATTCTCTTTGGTTCTAAATTCTAACACCGAGCAAAATATTAAACAAACATTAACAAATATATGACATGGTTGTTACGTGATTTAGTGTTAAAATCTAACGATAACTTTAACTTTCTCGAAAATGTCGCAAAATCACTAGTTTATCCGACCAGAGGAAAGTGTCAAACGGGCGGGGTGAGTGACTCAATGTGAATGAATATATTCAGCAAAATATTTTGTGAAATAAACTGTCGGAAATGCAGCCAGGCAGCATTCCAGACACTGGTTGGCGAGATAAATTGAGCTGGTCAGATACTGTTCGTCGCCAAATCAGCAGCTTATCCTAACAAATAGGGAGGTGTCAAATGAACGGAGTGAGTGTATCAAGTGAATGTATATTCTCGTCGCGTTGGACCTATAATATTAGTAATGTATGGACTATTCTCTTTGGTTCTAAATTCTTACACCGAGCCAAATATTAAACAAACATTAACAAATATATGACATGGTTGGGTTCAGATTCATGCAGTATTTCACTGAACGTAACTGATTTGACATTAAGAGTCAAAATGGAAACAATTGAATGTAAATTAGCTCATATACAATCAGTTTACATTATTATATGCGTTGCGACCCATTTGGGTCAATTTCTAGGTCCTAAATATATTTATAGTGATGGCCCGATATGACACCTATATCAGATCTTGACAGCAACATATAATATCGACTGATACATATAATTACCGATAGTGGTGGATATAAACATTGAAATGTTTCGAATGACATAATAATCCTTGTAGATGAACGTCACTGTTAGTCAGGCTATTTTACCTCGGTTATCAAGCACAAATGCCGCGTTTTTGAAGAAATAAAATTGTGTCACGCTTCCTACGCAATCACAAATACACCCCATCTATCTTGTCAAGCGGACGTTAATTGTTTGCTGTATCATTAATGATGTTGAAAACCATCTGCACTCGGAAAATTGTCCATCCATTCCTCTAGATACCACGAACCTTTTCCTTTTAATGTATGCGGACGACAAGGCAGTGTTCTCGGAAACTCCCGAGGGTTTACAACATTTGCTTCACTCATTATGTAAATATACTTGTAAATGGAACCTCACTGTAAATACGAACAAAACTAAAATTGTTGTTTTTAGAAATAGTGGAAAATTATCAGAAAATGAAAAATGGTTTTATAATGGTAATGAATTAGAAATTACTATAGTAACTAGTGTTGATTCCGATGTAATTCCTAAAATGATTGGCACCTGTATGTCTATAATAGGTGTCTGAACTGAAAGGTTCACGCGGCAATGAATGAAACATCAAAGCGAAGAGCAATCACGTGACATTCTTTCGTCATTTCTAGAACTATAAACCATCTAATGGGAACTTATTTGCTTGTAATATTATTAATAAATAAAGTATGATCTATATCATAAATTATTATTTGTTGATACATATTATTATTATTATTATTATTATTTAACGGTGTAATAGTAAAACCATGCCCGACGTTCGATCTTGGGATATTTTTCATGTAGATATCCTGTGCGATTAATTCTTTATTAAAACAAAAGGCTGATAGAAAAACAGAAGAAAGAATGCCTAAGCTTATAGCTCAATATGTAAGTAAACTGCCAACTGCTATACGGTCAAGCAAGAAGCTAAACTACACACTAAATATTAATAAATGTTTGAAGAAAAAACTAGATGCTGCCTACAGGGACTCGATGACATTGAAGCAAACCGGGGGAGGGCTACGCATTATTTGGAACAGCGGCCACTACGAAGAATTTCATCGAGTGACTAATTTATACTATGCAAGTCTGGAACAACGAGAGCTTTTGAAAGTAGACATCTCCAATCGAGTAGACAAACAGAATAGTTGCAGTTATACAGTTATGACAATTATCTCACTTGAGAGCAAAAGACCATACAAATATGTTATCAATTACTATAATACCACGTCCACTGTCCTTGTGAATGGCTCCGGAGAATCAATTTTTTTGACCGACCACTTTCCCGAAATCGTTGACCTCATAAGTAATAAAAGAGCTGAAGATTTAAGTATGATCGTGAAAGAATCACTGCATCACAGATCCAGCCTGAGCCATCAAATTGACCACTCTAGTCAAAAGTCAGAAAGTTTCCCGAGCAGTCTATATGAAAACCATGATTTAACTTTAAGTACACCAGATCTCTCTGACACTAATTCAACTATCTCCATACATGAATCAAGTTTGCAGAATATTTCTTGGGAACTCCCTTCATCTACCGAAATGAATGATATAAGTAAAGCTGAAAGTCCAGTAACAATCAAACAGAACAGAAAAAGTCGTCTGCCTGTCCCGAAAAGATTGTCAAATATAGATAGATTGAATGAAAGAGATATGACGTGTAACCGACTAGCCAATCTTCAAACAAATTTAACGGCTCTTGAATCTACAGTGGCTGACTTGAAAATGGAACTAAATAAAATCACCTCTTGCCTCAAAAACACCCAGACCGAGAATGTCTTACTTTGTGAAGAAATAAAAATTCTTGAAGAACTAAATTTGGATTTAAAGATTGAAGTTGATGACATCAAAAGTGAAAATGCAACATTAAAAGTTTCAAACATGGACCTCATGAATGATATAAACCTATTAAAAATGACCAAAGCACCAGAGCCCGACATTGAACTCCTGGAAAAACCAAAGGTAAGCCCCAGAAATGAATCAATAAGTGCTTTTAAACCTGTACCGGTACCTATTGAACGCCATGAGCGGATAAAACTGTTACATAAACACAAAAACATTGTTATTGGCTCGTCTATTTTGCAAGACATAAAACCAAGGAGGCTTGATCGTTGCGGTGACACAGCAGTACGCACTATTAGTGGTGGAAAAATAGATGATACATACAAATTCCTTGAAAAATGCCAAGTATCAGAAGACACTAATCAAATTGCTTTCCTGATTGGATCAAATAATGCTTCTCCACACACTGATTTCAACGACTGTAAGAACTCATACCTTAATCTCATTAAACTTGCAAAACAGAAGTTCCCAAAAGCAAATGTGAATTTTCTTGAGCTCTTACCAAGACTCAACAGCAGAAAGAAGGACATTAATAAGCCAATTCACACCCTAAATAATGTGCTGCAAGAAGTGTGTGCTGCTACTAAAAGCAAGTTTATAAAGACTTCAACCAGCTTCTCTCACCATAATGATCAGAATAAAATCAAACATCATCTTTATCGAAACGAGGCTCACCTTAACCTTAAAGGCGCTGGCAGACTGGCTTCAATACTCAAAGGAGCCCTCAACCTATACCAGGTGACACCTGTAAATTCACTGGCAACTGCACATTTAACTTCAGCTCAACATCATTTACCACTACCGGACACAAGATTTCCACCACCCCCTCGTGCAAGAACTTTTTCAACCAACATCAATAAAAGTAGCATATGGCCCCCAATCTCCAGGAACTAAGTATCATGTACATGCAGTGCTACAATACATCATGTGTACATACTATGTGGTACTGTCCAGTGCCATTGATGCTAACTGCAGAAGTAGTTTCCTCAGTACCTTTTGTTTATATATATATTGCAGTATAGTGCTCCAGAATATTCTGGCAAATGTGTGTGCTACATTCATAGGATGTGTTTAAAGTACTAAATGTATGCGTTCCTACGAATAAGTACGAGTTAGACTAGTTCTCTGTGTGCCAATTTCTACATTGTAGCTTGTGTTTGAAGTGCTTCAGATTTAAATATATCTTACATACATGTATAAGTACGAGTTAGACTAGTTCTCTGTGTGCCAATTTCTACATTGTAACTTGTGTTTAAAGTGCTACGGATTTATATATATACTGTAGTTTCTGGCTTTTAATATCATCTACAGTGTTGTACCTTGTGTGTGGTTCATGAAGTCTCATGTAAACATGTTAATATCTATAACTTTTTAAAAAGTGTTATCAACAAATCACAAGTGTAGTACTATTCATACCAAAAATTGTAAAATTACGCCATCCTATTTGACATTGATAAACCAGATAGGATTAAGCTGAACTGCACACTCCATGAATGAGCACATTTTTCTACCCATTCCTTGATTCAAAATATGTGTATGTCACTTTATTACTCTTGCTGCATGCACAAAATCTGTTTGTATTTGTGATTAATTTATAGGTATATTTATCGAATTCATTTTATTAAGTCGATAGTAATTGATTGTTGTGTAAATAAGCATTTTTAGTGTAAACAAGCATTTTCTTGTTACTCTTATTTTATTGCATGCAAATATTCGTATTTGTGATTGTTTTTATAGGTACGTGTAAGTGAGTTCATATATGTACATGTATTGTTTTCATCTCACCTTGGGTAATACGTAATTGATTCACGTGTAAATCCTGCACTTATTTATTTTTCCTATATATATATTTTATTACTTTATTTTTTTGTTAATATAAATTTATATATAATTATATAATTAAATTAAATCCTCGATGTATAACTTCTTAACTCAGAGGGGCCTACGCTTCTGCCACCTAAATGTATGTCACTTGTATAACAAATTAGATGAACTGAAGTTATTAATTGAAAACTATGATATAGTAGGTTTTTCAGAAACACATTTAAATCAAAACATCAGGGATGATTATCTAACTATACCCGGATTTCACCCCCCATTTCGTAAAGATGGCTGCAATGCAACCTCGTCAGGAACCATAATTTATGTAAGAGAGTCACTTAAATGTAAACAAAGAAATGATTTAGAACACAGTAATATTGAGTCAGTCTGGGTTGAAATCAATCTAAAAAACACCCAGCCTTTATTAATTTCATGTACATATAGAAACCCTGCATCGAGAGCTAAGTGGTTAATAGATTTTAAGCAAATGATGGACTATATAATAGATAAAAATTTCGAAGTCATTGTCTTTGGGGATATAAATATCGATCTGTTAAATCCTGTCAATAAATACTGGACTGATATTCTCGATAATTACCATCTCAAACAAATCATTGCAAGTCCAACACGTGTGTCAAATAAATCTTCTACATTGATTGATCATGCCATTGTTTCTTCTCCCAATAATATTATTGAATCTGTTGTCCCCACATACTCTATTTCTGATCACTTTCCAATCTGCTTTACTTGGCGGAAAAAAGGTATCAAAATCCCCAAAACAAGACACATTTATATCAGCTACAGATCATTCAAAAAATTCAACGAAGCCAACTACCAGAATGACTTAGCCTCTGCAGCCTTTGATAATATACTTCACTCTAATAATCCGGATGAGTGTCTTGACTTATGGTATAATATTTTAAACCCAATTATAAATAAGCATGCTCCTCTCAAAACTAGACGTGTAAAAACTGCCATAAAACCACCCTGGTTGACCAATGACATATTAGAAATGATGCGCAATAGGGATTATCACAAGAAGAAAGGAAATATAGCCATGTTCAAAAAATGTAGAAATAGCCTCAAATCCATGATCAGATCTTCTAAATCTGAGTATTTAAAAAGCCTTGTTTCTGACAGTCGGAACTCTAAACAAATTTGGAATGCAATTAAAACTTCTGTCAACAGTAATAATAATATGACCCAGTCTCTCCCGATTGATCCTGAACTCTTCAACAATCACTTTTCAAATATAGCTGACAAACTAATAAAGGATAATAACAACAAGTACAAATCTAATAATGACTGTCTTCTCCAAAACTTTATCAAATCAAAATTACCCCAAACTACCGAATTTGACATTCCTTTAATAAAAGTTAATGAAGTATCCAAGGCCTTAGATTCACTAGACATTACTAAGTCGGTAGGTGTTGACATGGTAAATCCCCGTTTTCTCAAGGTAGGGTCATATTATCTGTCACATAGTTTAACATATATATTTAACTTGTGCATTAAATCACATTATTTTCCAAAAGTATTTAAAAGGGCGAAGGTGTTGCCGGTTCATAAAAATGGACCAAAAACTGACCCAGATAATTATAGGCCAATATCAATACTACCAACAATTTCAAAGATACTTGAAAGACATATTCATCGTAATCTTTACGGTTATCTGAATACAAATAATCTGATGAATACCTATCAATCCGGATTCAGAAATAAACATTCTTGTCTGACTGCCCTTACCAATATGACTGAAAACTTTTATGAAGCCCTTAATAAAAATAATCTTATTGGTGTAATATTTTTCGATTTTAGAAAGGCTTTTGACCTTGTTAACCACAATATTCTCTTAGCTAAATGTAATTTGTACCATCTTTCAGTCAACACTATTAATTTCATTAGTTCTTATTTACATCAACGATGCCAGAGTACATTTGCTAATGGGAACACATCTACTTTTCAGCCCGTCATACATGGAATCCCGCAGGGGTCCATCCTAGGGCCTTTACTGTTCAACATTTTTATAAATGATCTTCCTCTCCACCTGAAGGCCTCCTGTGACCTATTTGCCGATGACACTACGGTTTATACTGCTGCTAACAACATGTCTGACCTCCAATTTAAATTACAACTAGATACCGATTCCCTACTCAAATGGTGCCAAATTAACCTTATGCTTATAAATGAGCAAAAAACTAAATGTATGGTAATTACGACTAAACGGAAAAGAAAACATATTCAGTCTAACCTTTCTATAATTATCAATAACTCAATTATAGAAAATGTCTCCAACTTCAAACTATTAGGCGTAATGATTGATAACCATCTTCAGTGGAATGACCATGCTAAATATGTTTCAAAAATTATTAACCAAAAATTATTTCAACTTCGCAAATTAAAACAACTTCTACCTATTAAATTCCGATCTATGTTCTACAAATCAAATATTCAACCCTATTTTGATTACTGTTCACCTATATGGGACAGCTCTGATAAACATTTTTCAGACTTACTTCAACACCAACAAAATTCAGCTCTTAAACTTATTCTTGATGTTCGACACACTGTCGAAATTTCGGATGCAGCCATTGACAACAATATCAATGTTTTGAATGTAGAAAACAGGCAACTATTAAATAAATACATGCTCTTGCACAAAATTATAAACAATCAATGCCCAAACTACCTCGCTGAAACACTGTCATATAATTCCACCCCTTACTGTAACATTAATAAACGACTGATTGTATTAAGACCAAATCTTAGTGTAGTCAAAAATAGTATTAAATTCAGTGGATCACGCCTATGGAATAGATTACCAAGTTTTCTCAAACATTTGAAATCCAGCAACACCTTCCGCGCCAATGTAGTTAAATATTTAAATGAAAATTAATTACTGTCTTTTACCCGATTTGATTAACCTTATATATAACCTATATATTCATTGTTACATGTATTAATTATGAGCTTGTCACAGTCATTCCTCTTCAATGCCATGTTTCACCTCTTATATGCCTAAAATGTAAATACATGATCAAATGGTTTGTTGTTTTTCTCTATTTGTTTATATTATATTTATAATATATATATGTATATATCTTTTAATGTATAAATTTCAATCTCTTTTCTATCTATTAATGTACATATGTTCTCATTGTTTGAAGGGCAAAATGTAAGAAAGGCCATTGGCCTAATTTTCAACCCTTTTGAAATAAAGTAATTATTATTATTATTATTATTATTATTATTATTATTATGTCTAAATTCTTAAAGTAGCCTTGCATAACAAAAGAAATCACTAAATTATTTCTAAATTTTCACTGGCGTCTAGAAGCTGGAATGTCAATCTTGTGACATCAAAGGGATATCCTCCCTTTCATCTTTCATGCTACTCACACGTAAACCATGCGGTATATTTTCCCGCCTTTTCCAATACTTCTATTCATAATGATTAAGTATCCAGACAATACCAGCAGTGATCTAGATAAAACTAACGTGAAGTAGTAAGATTTGGAACTATTTCACGATAAGCGACAACCCAAGATGTGCGATGCCTCATACCAGTCCGGTATGCACACGACTCTTCAGTGCTAAGAATTTCAGCTTGTATGCGTATGTTTGAAATTCATTATTTCTGTTATCTGCTATCATGTTATCTGTTTCAATAAAAATTAGTGAAAACAGATTTGTGTTGGTGATCTTTTTTAACCATTAGTTGTGATTCCAATTTAAACCATACAGATATTAAAGCGCCGCACGTCCCAAAACAAGTGCTAATCCGCATGAACGAGAATAAATATAAATTGTAAATGAAATAACACTATACACATTGCCCCGTATTCTGCAAACTACACATTGCCTCGTATTCTGCAAACTAAACATTGCCCCGTATTCTGCAAACTACACATTGCCTCGTATTCTGCAAACTACACATTGCCCCGTATTCTGAAAACTACACATTGCCCCGTATTCTGCAAACTACACATTGCCCCGTATTCTACAAACTACGGCGGTTATGGAAATCGCCGGAAAATACACCCTTTAATGTTTAAAAACAGTATTCTGCAAACTACGGCGGTAACCGGAAAATACCCATGTTCACTACCATCCATTATTGTTAAAAAAAATAAAACATTTTCTGATTCGAGAATAATAATAAATAATTAATATTTTATTAAGAAGGTAGCGACAATTTAACGGGAAGTTAAATTACCTATAGTAACAATACTCACCAGAAATGTATATAGTTAACGATTTCACGCTCTACTGGCGCCGTGTCCAATTACTAACGCACATCAAAGGTAACTGGCGGTTATACTCAGATAGTGAGCGGTAGCTCAAATAGTGACGTTTTCTTAATTAGTCACGCTTTCGTCAATTTCTCCCGCACGTGCCTCAATAGTGATATGTTTGGATAAACTCACGTATTTTTTACATACTGACAGAAGTAAGGAATACTAACCAATTAACTCACATACTCACCGTATGATTATTACTGACCACTAACAGAAATACTGACGTACGGTACAAGTACTGACGGGTTTAAGCGACAACTGACAACACGTATATTTCTCACTAGTTTTCATTAATAGTAACCATAATTAAGCTTTACTACTTGCTCAGAGGATTTTCTAACGCAGAAGCCCAATACTAAAAGCTCTGACGACATTTCTACACACTATGCATGTTACCGTGAGAAAATGAAATAAAATGGGGGTTAACCTCCAACTGTTCTGAACCGTGACTAATGAAGATTGGCATATGCCATACAGTGTGCTATGAGTGAAATTTTGCAAGAGCAGCGGCACTACATGTATGGCCTACTCGCATCCGAATGACTAGACAGAAATCAGGCCCTCCATCCTGCATCACTGACAAGCGGACACCATGTCGGAAAATCCCAATGAATTTCTCAGCCATAAGCAACCTCCAGGATAGTGAGCCAGCGGCTTACCCACCTAGCCACCGTGACTCTGTTGTTAGGGAGAGACAATGGTACTAATCTTACCCCTTTAACAATATCATCTTTATTTTCCCGGTATTCCATAAATAGAATAACTTTCCAACATGTTGTACAGTTGACCGAGTTAACTTCTTTACATCCGGGGTTATCTATCAGATCACAGTTACTAGCATGTAGAGGTTGTCCAGCATTTACAGGATTCAAAACAACTTTATCACCAACTACAACCTATAAAACACAGAGAAACAGAGGAAGGGGGTTTAACATCCACTAGACATAAGCTAAGTCTAAGATACGGTACAATTATACATAATTCGCTTGCGTGTATGTCTTTAACAGTTGGGGGATCTGGAAGAACTGGGGAGAACATGTGGGGCTTATATACTATGGTCTTAATACTGGAGTGATTAAAACAGAAGAATGGGTTTAACGTGTACGCGACACAAACTGGGTCATTTCGGGATTAACATATGGTTTAATTATATTGCAATCATTCACTTGGGTGTGGGTCTTTAAAAACGGATGGGATCAAAAGCATGTCACTCCATCCTGCATCACTATCAAGAGGAAATTGGCAAGAAATCTCAACTTACTTTCTCAACCAACACCAGGTTCGAATCTGGGACCTCCTGATTAGTGAGCTAGCGCCTTAGTCAATGAGTTATCATGTTTCCCCAACCAAATGTAAAAGTTTAACATCCACTCAAACACATCATTTACATAGTTAATCTAAAACTCGTTATTCATAAATTTGCTATTAAAAGCAGAGTTCTCAAACAGTGGAAGGAATGGGTAACCCATCAAAGATACACTTTATGGTACAAGGCAATGCATGGAATCTAGTCCTTGTCAAGCACAAGGCAATGCATGGAATCTTGTCCTTGTCAAGCACAAGGCAATGCATGGAATCTTGTCCTTGTCAAGCATAAAAATAAAATCTAACTTCTGCGGCTTGTCAAGGAGAATCTGTGGTTCGTAGCTCAATGTAAATGATAAAATGAAACTAGACCTGCATGCAGGAATGACGGGTTTCACTTTTGCCATGTTACCTTTGAACTTGAACTTGTGTCACTTTTGGTGCTACGTTACCCTTGAACATATGTCCTTTCCGGTACCAATGAAACCAATATACAGGTTTCCACATAAGCATTGCACACATCAAATAAAATGGAAACAGAATCAAACAAATCCAGCAATTTTATTTTATACATTTGTTACATGTAATTGATCCTGACAAAATAACAGTACTTCCGGTGATAATGTAAATGTTCCCTTAGTCTTATGAAATCAGAAATGGCATAAGGCATCACATGGTGAAAATTTTATGTAAATCGAATAATAATTTCCACTTTTATAGACCAAAAACCTTGAAAAGTGACGTGTAGAAAATCGTCTATTTCTCGGCAACCGTACAAGTTAGAAACCATTTTTTGGTATTTATATGACCGTATGGGTTTAATCTATTTGTTGATTGGAATCAAATATCATAATTGTATAAACATTACAAATCAGACTCATTTGAATAAAATATCGGTTTTGAAGGCTTAAAATACAGTTTTTGCCAAAATGACGCTACTTCCGGTGATAATGAAAGGTGATAATGAAAACGTTAAATTAGTTTTATAACATCGTCTATGACATTAGGCTTCAAAGGGTGAAAATTTTATGAAAATCAAATAATAATTGACACTTTTATGGGCCAAAAACCTTCAAAAGTGACTTTCAGAAAATCGCCTATATCTCGACAACCGAACAAGTTAGAAACAATTTTATGATATCTATTTGACCGTATGAGTTTTGTTAATATGTGAATTTAAACCAAAAGTTAATTTTATTATTACATGTGACATAATTCTTGGTTGAAAAAAAGATCGATTTTAAAAGTTAAAAATTGAGTTTTTGACTAAATGATGTCACTTCCGGTGTCAATTTTAAATAGTAATCAACATGATATGACGCACACTTGCTTTTTGAATCAAATGATGTCACTTTTGTGAATATCCATTAATAATTGACTATTTTACAGGCAACATTACGAAAACAGTGACTTATGCAAAACTGCCCATTTCTCGGCAACTGCTTATATTAGAAACTAATTTTAACATACATTCTCTTCGTATGGATTATAGTGACAGGTTTATAAAAGTTAAGTAAAAATATTTTAAAATCTGAAAAGCCTGAATGGGTTGTAAATAGGTCAATTTTACGCCTTTTTTCACCCCTTAATCCAATTTGCTAGAAAATGAATTAGAAATTAAAAAAACTGCTTCCGACATTTTTTGCGCCTTTAAAGGACACACTCTTTTAGTCATATAATTTTTCAAAAAAATAATATTTGTTTTCGAAAAATGGTACCTAACTGTCAAAATTGTAGTTTTTGGTAAAATTATGCCACTTCCGGCGCCGACAGATAACACTTTTGGTAATAAAAAAAATAACAATTGGGACAACGAAGCATATGAACTTTGTTTTATACAAATCGAACAATAAAAAATTAATCTAGGACTGAAAAACTGAATTAGCTAATGGCGGCCAAGGAAAATTAATGAGACAAATTTTTTTAACATTTTTGCGCTAGTCAGATGACTCTTTAATTCTGTGCACAACACGACTAAATAATATTTATAAATAAAAAAGTTAAATCGAATAATAATTGCCACTTTTAAAGACCAAAAAACTTGAAAAGTGACTTGTAGAAAATCGGCTATTTCTCGGCAACCGTACAAGTTAGAAACCATTTTGTGGTATCTGTATGATCGTATGGGTTCATTCTATTTGTTGATTGGCATCAAATACCATAATTTGAAAAAGATTTCAAAACAGACTCATTTGAATAAAATATCTGTTTTGGAGGCTAAAAATACAGTTTTTGCCAAAATGACGTTACTTCCGGTGATAATGAAAATCTTAAATTACTTGTATGAAATCCCAAATGGCATTAGGTATAACATGGTGTGACGTTTATGAAAATCGAATAATAATTGACCCTTTTATGACCCCGAAACCTTCAAAAGTGACCTGTAGAAAACCGTCTATTTCTCGGCAACCGAACAAGTTAGAAACCATTTTATGATATCTATATGACCATATGAGTTTTGTTTATATGTGAATTTAAACCAAAAGTTAAAATTATTAATACATATTAAGTTATTCTTGGTTGAATAAAACATTGATTCAAAAAAGTTTAAAATGCATTTTTTGACCAAATGATGTCACTTCCGGTGTCAATTTTAAATTGTAATCAACTTGATATGACGCTACGTGCTTTTTGAATCAAATGATGTCACTTTTATAAAAATCCAATCATAATTGACTATTTTACAGGCAAAATAACGAAAACAGTGACTTGTACAGAACTGCCCATTTCTTGGTAACTGCTTATATTACAAACGAATTTTAACATACATTTTCTTCGTATGGATTATAGCTACAAGTTTATAAAAGTTACGAAGAAATATTTTAAAATCTGAAAAGCCTGAATAGGTTGTAAATAGGCCAATTTAACACCATTTTTAGCCTCTTAATCGAATTTGCTCGAAAATGAAATCGAAATTAAAAAAACTGCTTCCTACATTTTTTGCGCCTTGAAAGGGCACACTCTTTGAGTCAAATAATTTTTCCAAAAAATAATATTTGTTTTCGAAGAAGGAAAATAACTGTCAAAATTGTAGTTTTTGGTAAAATTATGCCACTTCCGGTGCCGACAGATAACACTTTCGTTAATAAAAAAAACGACAATTGATACAACGAAGCATATGAACTTTGTTTTATACAAATCGAACAATAAAAAATTAATCTAGGACTGAAAAACTGAATTAGCCAATGGCGGCCAAGGTAAATTACTGAGACAAAATTTTTTAACATTTTTGCATTAGTCAGATGACCCTTTAATTCTGTGCACAATACGACTAAAAAATATTCATAAATAAAAAAGTTTTTTGTAAAATTTTAAATTTTCGAAATTTGGCGCCTAATATCTTCGAAGATTTGCCGAAAATCAAAAATCGAAAGTAGCGTAGCTATGTGCCCTGTCTCAGGCTATGCCAAAATGTATCGAAAGTTAAAATCCAATGATTATTGTTAAAATTACTGCAATATTTTCAAAAACGATAACTTCGGTGATTTCGGACATTTCGCATTGTCGCAGAACGTTCAAAATAGCTTTATCCTCTAAGTCACACCCACTTTCCCAGTAAAACCGAAGAAATCGTAACGATGCGACACGTAGTTGCTGAGATCTATTCAAATTGGAATCTGAATAATAATAATAATAACTAGACCTGCATAGCAGTGCTGAATCGGCTTTCAGGGTCCTTTATATCATTGCCATGCTTTTAAATTTACCTTTATACTCTAAACGACCGATAGGACTCGGGTTAACAGAAGTTTAAGTAGTGAAATAGAAGTAGTTTTCGAGATAAACGAGTCTGAAAAGGCTCCAAAAAAAGAGGAAAATACTACATTTTCGGCATCTCATAATCTATTGCCTAACCATCGAATTTGTATCATTCTGATATCATATAAAAGTCCAAAAAGGAAAATACTAGATCTTCAGCGTCCCGTAATATTTGTCATTGAACACGCCATCTTGAGTCGGATCGCGCAAAAATTTAATTTTGGAGTAAAATTATGTTTTGAAGTCTAAAAATACGGTTTTTGCAAATATGACATTACTTCCGATGATAATGGAATCAGATCATTGCAATCATAAATGGCATAAGGCATCACATGGTGAAAATTGTATGAAAATTGAATAATAATTGACACTTTTATAGACCAAAAAGCTTGAAAAGTGACTTGTAGAAAATCGTCTATATCTCAGCAACCGTACAAGTTAGAAACTTTTTTGTGGTATCTGTATGATCGTATGGGTTCATGCTATTTGGTGATGGGGTTCAAATATCATAATTTTAAAAATATTATAAAAGAGACTCATTTGAATAAAATATTTGTTTTTTAGGTTAAAAATACAGTTTTTGCCAAAATGACGTCATTTCCGGTAACAGTGAAACTGTAAAATTGGCTTAACCTCATCCCAATTGGCATTAGGCATCAAATAAAAGAAAAATATTGAAAATCGGATAATAATTTACTCTTTTATAGGCAAAATAACTTGAAAAGTGATGCATGCAAAATTGCATATTTCTCGGCAACTGCTCATATTACAAACTATTTTAAGCATACGTTCTCTTCGTCTGGATTATGGCTACCAGTTTATGAAAGTTACGAATAAATAGTTCAAAATATAAAGACGTTGAATGGGTTGTAATAACTGAATTTTACCTTTTTTTTTTACATTTTATTCGAAATTGCCCGAAAATGAAATTGAAATTTAAGAATCTGAGCCAAACAATTTATGCGCCTTTACAGGGCGCATACTTTTTGTTATAAAAGTTTTCAAAAAAATTATATTTGCTGTCAAAAAGTGGTACTTAACTCTCAAAAAAGTAGTTTTTGTTAATATTACGCCACTTCCGTTGCGTGCAGAAAAATGTCACCGTAACAAAAAATATTACAATTGACATCACGAAGCATATGCACTTTGTTTTATACAAATCGAACAATAAATAATTAATCTAGGTACGAAAAACTAAATTAGCCAATGGCGACTAAAGAAAATTACTGAGACAAAATTCTTTCTCACTTCTGCTCAAGTAGGGTGATACTTTAACTCTGTGTAAACTACCATCAAAAAATATTCATAAATAAAAAAGTTTTCTGTAAAAATGTAAAAAAAAATCAAAATATCGGAGATTTTTTCGACTACTTCCGGTTTTACGATCATTGTCGGAATAGCTTTAACAAGTTGATTAGATACTTAACTTCCTGTACCAGAAATGTCAGAAACATTCATTGAGTAATTTTCGAAAAAAAGATAAATAAAAGAGCATTTTCAATAATTTAATGATTTTTCAACTTTTTTCAAAGATTGAGGTCATTTTTGGACCACCTATAATATTGCAACGCTTTTATTATTAGATGCACACGCTAGGCCACCGATGGGACTCTGAGTAAAAAATATTTAAGAAAAATCGTAGGCGTCGTTTTCGAGAAAAAGGCGTCTCAGAATGCTCCAAAACGGAAAATACTTAGTTTTCGGTGTACCATAATTTATTTCCTAAGAATCAAATTCGTGTTATTTAGATGTTATACGATCGTCTATTAATGGAACTATCCAACGACACTTTAATTGTTTTGGTCCGCTAATATGTGACGGAGAATTCGAACTTTTGGCAAGAGCTCCAATTTTTTTTCATCTTTTTTACATTTTTTGTCGTTTTTGAACTACTTCCGGTATACGAATCATTGTCGAGTAGTTTTCGCATCCAGTTTTGGAGTTTGCATGGGAACAGGGCTCTCTAATGATATACGACACTATACGACCAAATAAAATATTTCTGAGAAATCCTATGTTCAAAAGTGTTAAAAATGTCAAAATGTCAAAATATTGAAAATTAAATTTCAATAACTGCATACATATTATACATCATTAGAATCGTAATTAGGTCAGCTTTTTAAATATATATCTGTTTTTTTAAAATCTCTTAAAATAAAAAAATAGTAGAGCATTTTCCAAAATTTCACGATTTTTGGACTTTTTTCGATTTTCAGTCCCTTTTTTGTCTTATTCCAATTATTGGAAGATTGTAATGTATTGCTTCATGCTAAAGACCATCGAAGGGTCTCTTAATAGAGAAAGTTTAAGAAAAATCGCTGGAGCAGTTTTCGAGATAAAGACGTCCAAAAACGCTCCAAATCAGAAAATACTTGATTTTCAGCGTGCCATATTTTGCTTCCAGCTCATTGTATCCGTACGAATTGGGTATCATTCAGTGGTCCAATCACCGCTAGACCAAATGATACCTTAATTTGTTTAATCCGTTGATATCGGACGGAGAAATCGTGTTTTTACCCAAGACACCAATTTTTCACGTTTTTTCAAAATATCGCATATTATTTCGACTACTTCCGGTTTACGGAGTGTTGTTGAAATTGCTTTAAACGGTGGTTTGACAATATTGCTTCATGTATCAGGAATTTGAAAAACGTTGATCCGGCCGTAAAACGAAACTTAAGCTCACAAAATGTGAAGAAAATTCAAAAAAAATCGAAAAATAAAGGGCGATAACTCGGAATGAAACTTATATTACTGGAACCAGATTGCCTTCAGGTATCCAAAAATGTAGGTCAAATTTGAAAATTTTGAAAAATAACAAAAATTGTCTCTCAAATAAAATTTTTCATTTTTCGATCGCAAGAAGTCAACGATGAAGTTTCGAAATATCAAAATTTTCAACTGCCATTGTCATTTGTATGAAAATAGGTACAGAATTGACGAATCTACGGCCGTTTTTTAATTTTTTGACACAGCACGAAATTCGACCACTTCCGGTCTGCGCAGAAGTTTCAAAAATAGTTTATCAAGTAGCCAACACATGGTTTCCCTATAGAGAATTAGGTCCCAGATCGGTATCTGTTACAGGCGCTGAGAAATAGGCTCCCCCGAAAAATAAAATAATAATAATAAATAATAATAATTTTAGTAAAAACAATAGTCTTTCAGACGAAAGTCTGAAAGCCTAACTAGACCTGCATGCAGGAATGACGGGTTTCACTGTTGCCAAGTTACTCTTAAGCATGTCACTTCCGGTGCCAAGTTACCCTTGAACATATGTCACTTCCGGTACCAGCGAAACCACTAAACAGGTTTCCAAATTAACATTGCACACAAATAAAATGGACGCAGAATCAACAAAATCCAGCAATATCAATTCATTTTATACATTTGTTACTTGTAAATGATCTTGACAAAATTAAATTACACCCAGTGTTAATGCAAATGTTCAATTAGTCTTATGAAATCAGAAATGGCATACGATATCCTATAGTGAAAATTTTATGTAAATCGAATAATAATTGCCACTTTTAAAGACCAAAAAACTTGAAAAGTGACTTGTAGAAAATCGGCTATTTCTCGGCAACCGTGCAAGTTAGAAACCATTTTGTGGTATCTGTATGATTGTATCGGTTCATTCTATTTGTTGATTGGCATCAAATACCATAATTTGAAAAAGATTTCAAAACAGACTCATTTGAATAAAACATCTGTTTTGGAGGCTAAAAATACAGTTTTTGCCAAAATGACGTTACTTCCGGTGATAATGAAAATCTTAAATTACTTGTATGAAATCCCAAATGGCATTAGGTATAACATGGTGTGACGTTTATGAAAATCGAATAATAATTGACCCTTTTATGGCCCTGAAACCTTCAAAAGTGACCTGTAGAAAACCGTCTATTTCTCGGCAACCGAACAAGTTAGAAACCATTTTATGATACCTATATGACCATATGAGTTTTGTTTATATGTGAATTTAAACAAAAAGTTAAAATTATTAATACATATTAAGTTATTCTTGGTTGAATAAAACATTGATTTAAAAAAGTTTAAAATGCATTTTTTGACCAAATGATGTCACTTCCGGTGTCAATTTTAAATTGTAATCAACTTGATATGACGCTACGTGCTTTTTGAATCAAATGATGTCACTTTTATAAAAATCCAATCATAATTGACTATTTTACAGGCAAAATAACGAAAACAGTGACTTGTACAGAACTGCCCATTTCTTGGTAACTGCTTATATTACAAACGAATTTTAACATACATTTTCTTCGTATGGATTATAGCTACAAGTTTATAAAAGTTACGAAGAAATATTTTAAAATCTGAAAAGCCTGAATAGGTTGTAAATAGGCCAATTTTACACCATTCTTAGCCTCTTAATCGAATTTGCTCGAAAATGAAATCGAAATTAAAAAAACTGCTTCCTACATTTTTTGCGCCTTGAAAGGGCACACTCTTTGAGTCAAATAATTTTTCCAAAAAATAATATTTGTTTTCGAAGAAGGAAAATAACTGTCAAAATTGTAGTTTTTGGTAAAATTATGCCACTTCCGGTGCCGACAGATAACACTTTCGGTAATAAAAAAAATGACAATTGATACAACGAAGCATATGAACTTTGTTTTATACAAATCGAACAATTAAAAATTAATCTAGGACTGAAAAACTGAATTAGCCAATGGCGGCCAAGGTAAATTACTGAGACAAAATTTTTTAACATTTTTGCACTATTCAGATGACTCTTTAATTCTGTGCACAATACAACTAAAAAATATTCATAAATAAAAAAGTTTTTTGTAAAATTTTAAATTTTCGAAATTTGGCGCCTAATATCTTCGAAGATTTGCCGAAAATCAAAAATCGAAAGTAGCGTAGCTATGTGCCCTGTCTCAGGCTATGCCAAAATGTATCGAAAGTTAAAATCCAATGATTATTGTTAAAATTACTGCAATATTTTCAAAGATAGGTTGCCAGGCAACGAAACATACGCCCACAGCAGCTAAATCGTCCGGGCAGTCAACAAGGGTTGTCGCATATTTTTACTTTTTTTGGTAATGAAACAACTCATTATGTAATTATCTGAAAATCATTAGAATTTGTTTGCTTTTTATAAAGTTTTGCCCCACGCTATCAATTAGTATAGGAAACATTTAACATCATGGATTTAGCTGTTCTGTTATCAAAATTCATTGAAAATCAAAATACTTGTGCGTTTCAACACCTTAAACTCTGTGTATCAATCTGAAGTCAAACGGATGATAAGTTTGGCATCTGTAGCGTCACAAGGTTTTTTGAAGTGATCAAGGGAGATAACTCTGGAAGTAATTATTTGAAATCAATGAAAATCAGTAGGCTTCTTCGTCTCATGACCTTAAACAGTGTGTGTAAATTTAAAGTCAATCAGATATTAACTTTGGCCTCTAGAGCGTCCACAGGATTTTTTGATGTGATCAAGGGCCATAACTCTGGCAATAATTATCAGAGATCGCTGAAAATCAATAGGCTTCTTCGTCTCATAACCTTAAACACTGTGTATAAATTTAAAGTCAATCGGATATCAACTTTGGCCTCTAGAGCATCCACAAGATTTTTTGAAGTGATCAAGGGCCATAACTCTGGCACTAATAATCGGAAATCGCTGAAAATCAATAGGCTTCTTCGTCCTATGACCTTAAAAACTGTGTATGAATTTTGAGTCAATCGGATATTAACTTTGGCCTCTAGATCGTTCACAAGATTTTTGAAGTGATCAAGGGCCATAACTCTGGCACTAATTATCGGAAATCGCTGAAAATCAATACGCTTCTTCGTCTTATGACCTTAAACACTGTGTATAAATTTAAAGTCAATCGGATATTAACTTTGGCTTTTAGAGCGTCCACAAGATTTTTTGAAGTGATCAAGGGCCATAACTCTGGCACTAATTATCGGAAATCGCTGAAAATCAATAGGCTTCTTCGTCTTATGACCTTAAACACTGTGTATAAATTTAAAGTCAATCGGATATTAACTTTGGCTTTTAGAGCGTCCACAAGATTTTTTGAAGTGATCAAGGGCCATAACTCTGGCAATAATTATCGGAAATCGCTGAAAATCAATAGGCTTCTTCTTCTTATGACCTTAAACACTGTGTATAAATTTAAGGTCAATCGGATATTAACTTTGGCTTTTAGAGCGTCCACAAGATTTTTTGAAGTGATCAAGGGCCATAACTCTGGCACTAATCATTGGAAATCGCTGAAAATTGATAGGCTTCTTTGTCTTATGACCGTAAACACTGTGTATAAATTTAAAGCCAATCGAATATTAACTTTGGCCTCTAGAGTGTCCACAAGATTTTTTGAAGTGATCAAGGGCCATAACTCTGGTAGTTATTATCGGAAATCGCTGAAAAACAATAGGCTTCTTCGTCTCATGACCTCAAACACTGTGTATAAATTTAAAGTCAATCGGATATTAACTTTAGCCTCTAGAGCGTCCACAAGCAATTGTGGACGCCGGACCGACGGACCGACGGACGGACGGACGGACGGACGGACGGACGGACGGACGGACGGACGGACGGGGGCGACGACAATATACGACCACATTTCAATGTGGGCGTATAAAAACGATAACTTCGGTGATTTCGGACATTTCGCATTGTCGCAGAACGTTCAAAATAGCTTTATCCTCTAAGTCACACCCACTTTCCCAGTAAAACCGAAGAAATCGTAACGATGCGACACGTAGTTGCTGAGATCTATTCAAATTGGAATCTGAATAATAATAATAATAATAATAATAATAATAATAATAATAATAATAATAATAATAATAATAATAAGAATAATAATTTTAACAAAAACAATAGTGTTTCACACAAGCTACGCAGTGTGAAACCCTAATAATAATAATAATAATAATAAGAATAATAATTTTAACAAAAACAATAGTGTTTCACACAAGCTACGCAGTGTGAAACCCTAATGAAATAAAATGAGGTTTATAATGCCCTACTGTTGTGCTCCTACTTGGCTAATAAAGACTTGTGTTAGCATGACATATCACTGAATCGATGTATCGCGATTCACCTTCTACTGATTCACATATCGAATCCATGTTTTGCAAATTCTATTTTTATGGGGGTTTTTTTTGGTGCTTTAGTAAGTAACATGTCACTCCTAATCAATATCATGATGTTAAAACAGTTTTATTTCTTCGACATCGACATGACTAAAAATATCAATTATTCATTTATCTTGTTGTTTACTTGGTAAATGTTGTCCTGATTATATGAATCGTGATATGAAATGTATCCTAGCACCTGAATCGCAACACCGAGCACTAATGACAACAGGAAATAATGGAAGGACCAAACTTACCTTATCCCCTTGTGAACTATGTTTATAAAATGGTTGTATATAAAACCAGGATCCTTCATTGCCAGAAGTATCTAAATTAACTCTCATCGCATTCTTCTCTAATAATGCAGGAAGACGTTTATTTACTGTTAAAAACTTGTTGCTCTTTATGTGAAGTAACTGCAAAAAAATATAACATTTATTCAATTAGCAATCTATAAAAAGTTTGAATTAGAAACTTATTGTCTTATTTGATAGGTGGACAAAAAGAGAGAGAGAGAGGGTTTAACCTCCAAGTGACAAAAACTAGGTCATTTTGGGACTAATATATGGTTTATTTTTATTTCAATAATTCGCTTGCGTGTAGGGGTCTTTAGCAGTGAAAGTAAATCGGAGGACCCAGAAAAAAACCCCAAAAGTTGGACAGACGACCCTACTCATTGTCATGTTCAACCACTGCTAATGACCTCTACGCACAAGGAAATTATTGAAATAAAAATTTAACCATATGTTAGTCCCGAAATAACCTAGTTTGCGTGATTGTGTCAAGTGGATTTTAAACCTCCCTCTCTCTCTCTCTTTTTATGGAAGTGTTACTGTTTTCCCGACCCCATTTCCTATATTGATATTATTCATGAGAGCTTAATGCCCACTCTACACAAACTAGGTTATTTCGGGACTAACATATGGTGAGTTCTTTCGCAGTGGGAGGAAACCGGAGGACAAGGCGAAAACCTACAAGATTGGACAGACGATCCTACTCCTGGTGGTCACATACAACCGGGGAATCGAAACCACGCCATTTGACTCAATGACCATACTCCTGCGCAGTGTTTCGTTTGATTAGAACTAATCCACTTCACACTGCTATCTTGAGTGAACATTGTTGTGCTAAATTATTATTGGTCAGTAGTGCCATTACCATCCAATGACCTACATTGTAACAAACAATATCGGGGTTAATCAGACCTCAAAATATGTTACCGCAATGTATCTAGTGACAATCGCGACTTGCTTACGTCATAACCTGCGAAATTTATTATGCTCGATTATCCAGTGCCAACATGTTTTCTTCGTCGGCCATTTTGAAAATTATGCCGAATGCGAGAAGAGAGGAGGGATTTGATTGGACGTTAAAAAGAGACACGCCCCGCCCAATTTCAAGAATATGACTTCTATCCAGCAATGGTAAGAGAGGGATTTCTCGCGCCATTGCTTCAGGAATATGCTCAATGACAGGCTTTATGATACAGTGCGAGAAAGTGTTAACCATTCGGCCATCCACCCACCCACCCCATTATTCATGAGAAGTAATAAACAGCATCTATCAGACTTGTCTTAATATAGTGGTTATACAGCTTTATTTAACCACAACGCTATCATAATAGTGAGAAGAAAAGACAAGTCTAGGAGATTATAAATAAGCTGGTCGTTAAATCTATCCATAAACCAGCCACGTAGAAATTATCCCCATCATTATTCACTGAGACATATACATAATTGATGGAACTTCAACAAGTCATTTGTACGCTCAACTTGAATTGCAACCAGCAGACATCGACATATACATGTAGTCATCCAATAAAATTACTTCTATTGATTTACTTCTGCTTAAATAAGACGCAATTTTATTAGCTTCATTTTTAATCTGAAAATAACTCGAATCATTACCAACTTTAGTTCAACTATGCAGGTCTTATTCAGATTTTTTTATGCAATCAGAGAAATAGACACACAGGGAGAGAGAGAGAGAGAGACAGAGAGAGAGAGAGAGAGAGAGAGAGAGAGAGATTTAACACAAGCTATGTCATTTCGGGACTAACATATACATGTATATGATTCAATTCTATTTCAAAAATTCGCTTGTCAAATTAGGACAGGTGACCTACTCGTTGTCACAAACAACCAGGGAACCGAAACCACATCACATGACTCAATGACAGACTTTTTGATAGAGCGCTCACTTTCAGAATGGACTGCTCGATATGCCTTTTAGAAAAGAAATAAAATCGGGTTTAGCATCCTAGTTTTCTGCTTCGACTGAGTTAATGAAAATGGGCATATAAACCTTACAGAGTGTTATGAGGGAAATTTTACCCCGCAGCAGCACTATGGCCATATTCCTGAAGCAATGGCCCGAGAAATCTCTCTCTGGCCATTGCTGGATTGACTTCTGATTCTTGAACTTTTGCGGGAGTGTGTCTATTCTCCCCATTCAATGAAAGCTATCACTTAAGTACAGCAACATGACAGTCCTTCGTTTAATCTGAGTCTTCCCTAAAACTTTGGACAGTGATTTTAGGTATTAAAAAAGGTAAAAGTATGTTCGTTTCCAAACAGTATTGTTTACATTTCATTCGACTTGATAGCCTCGTTTGTCACACAATTAGTTTTACTGCAGTATTCTCCTATGCACGGGTTAATTAGGCATAATAAAAGCGTGAGCCATGACGTAACGTTATGTAAACATAGTTGGTCCAATACTGGCACTCGTTTTAAATGTAAAGCGTTTGTATGGTAGGTACATGTAGTGACTGGTTGGTAGCCAGACTACTGACCAATCAAAATTTAACACAACAATATCCACTCATAATAGCAGTGTGTAGTGAGATTACCTATAATCAAACGAAACGCTGCGCGGAGTATGCACTATGGCATGGTCTAAACCTCCATCGCTTATAATTAGTGAACATATATAGCAAGGACCAGCCATCTTACTATGTTCCAATTACTACCCACATGGATTAGATTATAAGGGACTATATGTTCATATTCGTAGGGTTCAACGCCTGCTCCCACCAAACGTTATATCTCAAATCAGTTGTGTAATTTTCGTACAATATATATATGCTCACACAAAGGGATCGAAACCATGACCACAAGCCAGAGATTGACCTGCCAGCTCGAGCTTGAAATGCAATAGTCTAGACCACTGGACCATCCTAACCCCCTAGTGGGCCTAAACCTGTATAACAATCTCTATTTGTAATAGGATCACACAAATAAAGGGCATTAACTCTGCTAAAAGTGAAAGGGTGAGATTATACTGCGTGCATTTCGAGCCCTGGTGTGAGCGTATGTGGCATGGAGATAGGGACGCATTCTCAACCTCGTTGGTTTCCTCCCACGGCTAAAGACCACTATGCGCAAGCGAATTATTGAAATAAAATTGAAACCGTATGTTAGTCCCGAAATGACCTGGTTGTGTTGAGTGGACGTTAAACCCCATTTCTCTCTCTCGCTCTAGATGTCAATCATGAATATATCCAAGTTCTGTCCACAAGCTGAACAGAGACACAGACAGAATGGTATACATGTTGATGTATGTACACCTCTTCCAAAGACGGAGGTGGCATGGGAAGGGTTTTTTAAAGAAATATCCAGATATTTCTTGATTGGTTGCCTGGTAACAAAACATACGCCCAAAGCAGCAAAATCGTCCGAGCACTGAACAAGGGTTGTCACATATTTTTTTTTTTTGTCACGAATGAAAACATTTACAACACACTAAAATTATAAAGTTTTTCTTTTTTGCATGAAATGTTATTTAAATTATTAATTAATTAATTATCCAGACCATAATCAACTCTCAATGTCATCGCTAGCTCACAATATTTACTGAATTAGGATCCGATTTGCTACTCAAAGTGAGCTGGCTGTAATTATCGGATATCGATGCAAATCAATAGGCTTCGTCTCATGACCTTAATCACTGTGTATAAATTTAAATTCAAAGGGCCATAACTAAGGCCGTTATTAATGGAAATTCTTAAAAAAAACTATAGATTCATGACCTTAAACACTGTGTATTAAGGTAAAGTCAAACAGAAATTAACTTTACCCTCTGGAGCATCCTCAAAATTTTTCAAAGTGATCAAGTACAAAAACGCTGGCAGTAATTATCGGTAACTGTTGAAAATCAATATGTTTTTTTCATTTACATCTACGATCTATTTACAAATACAAGTTACATGTATAATTGTATATATGCATGTTTATATGATTATCCAAAACATATATAATTCTTATCTTTTTGAACAAAGATGTAAGAAAACCGGCCATGTATATAAATACATCTATCAATGGGGAATTGGTATAGAGACTGTTGGCCACATCTGATAATTCTAACAGCACAATTCTATATTTGTTGTTTATTTCTTGTAGTGTCTGTAGTTGTTCTTGTCTGCAAGTTTATTTTTGCATGTAGTGTGGTTCTCCTACGCAATTACTATTAAACGAATGAAATGGTGCGGTTTCGATTCACCGGTTACACGTGACAAGGAGTAGGTTTGCCTGTGTAAACTTCAAAATTCATCAAACTGCAAATCAGTTTTAATGACGTAAAAACCAAAGGAATCAATTTTGACGTAATCAAAACGGTGTGACGTAACGGGATAACAGACTGTTCTCATTAGATTTGGCTCTCTTTATTTTTAGAAATAAAATTTATGTTTTTGTAATAAATCATTGTATATTTTGTTGTTTGTAGCTGTTACCTGAAAAGGGGGTTGGTGTTTCAAGTTCATCTTCAGATGTATATCCAAATATTTCACCTAATGTACCGAGATCAAAATTGATTATCCCCATTGTGATTATCTCAATCAAGTAGTATACATAATATTAATATGCAGTGATTTTTCTTATTCAGAGGGGTGTCATTGTCCAATCAACAGTGTCTAATCGACCAATCAAAAAGCAGAGAGAGCGAAAAATGGGGTTTAACGTCCACTTGACACAAACTAGGTCATTTTGGGACTAAATCAAAACGCAAGATTTATCCTTAAGTATGTTCCAATGCAAAATAACACCCCTTTAAATGCAGTCCCCGTTGTTTGTGTTTTAGAGGAGAGCCGAAAAAAGCTCCCCCTAATCAACAAATTACGAAATTTCCTTCCCTAACAAAGCTCTCCCAGTTTTAATGAGAATAGTGATTAAGAAATTAAGGGCTGTGTGTATGAGTAATGGTTCGAAACATCAATAACTACCGGTACATGCAATGTGGTCATTCCTGTTTTCATAAATAATAATAAACCACTCATGACTTTGTAAAGGAGAACAATTTTCAATTTTAAGGGGAAGGAGAAAAACCTCCCCTTGTTCCGCATTCAGGTGCACAACAGGACCTTGACAATGATCACTCGCCTTAAAAAAAACAATGACTGCAAATGTGACACAGAAAGATTTAATTATCTCGTAATTATTAAACAGAGAGAAATTTGATATTTTCATAAAAATGCAAATCACAAATCGTTACTTTAACCAGTGAGATTAAACCAACCAACATACATCTTTTACGATCTAAATTCCTTAAGGCCATATATTTCATGTTTTTTTTCGCCACTAAATGGAAGAAATACCATGTTTATAATCATTCCTTGTTTAAAAAAATAAAGATCCATCAAAATAATAGAGTATGGTTACCTGGACAACGCCACCATATTGTAAAACTGTTCCAATTAACTTTTTATTTTCTCCTTCATTCTGTTTTTTCTCCAGTTCTGCTGCATGCTGGAAAATAAAACAATGATAACCAGGGATGAAATTAAAGTAGTTTATTTACACAGCCTCGATAATCGTATATTCTCTAATGCTGTTTATAAGAGTAGGTTTTCGGCACTCCTTGCATTTTTTATTTACCAATGAACAATCTGCATACTGAAAACTATTTCCTGAGAGAGAAAGAGAGAGAGAGAGAGAGAGAGAGAGAGAGAGAGAGAGAGAGAGGGGTGTTAAATCCACTCAACAGAAACTAGAACATTTTGGGACTAACATACGTTCAATTTTATTACATTAATTTGATTGCATGCAGGGGTCTTTAGCAGTGTCAGGAAACTGTAGGAACTCCCCCAAAAAACACGAGGTTAGACTATATATATATTTCATGCACAGAAAGACTAAATAAAGACACACATACACACCCACACAGGACCTTGGACACAATAAACTATCACAAGAAGATTTGCTACTGTAAGCTTTTAATTCACATCACATAAATAGATGTCATTTGGTTTCACAACTAAAAAGCAGTTTGGAGAAAAAAAATGACAAGATTGACATTGAAGAAGTTTAAGCCATAACATATGCAAAAGTCGTCCACACATTTTTAAAGCAATTTTATTTCTACACCTTCATGTTCTTGATAAAGAAGTCTTGAAAACAAAGTTTTGTATTCAATCTAAAACTGTAAAATATTTAATTAAAATCATTTAGCATACGCCACCCAAGTATTCCTGTTGTTTCAGTGGGATTTAGTGATTGAACTGGAATATACAGATCATATTTCTATAATAACAATTAATAATAACAATAAACACTGTATATATATATAGCGCAAAACCACCCTGTTAAAGTTTTTATTGCAATTTCACAAAAGCTTTCAGTTCTCGTAAGGGAAAGGGAAAGCTTCATTGAACAATAAAGTTTTTAGTTCTTTTTTGAAAATCATTTTTGAGCTTGACTGTCTAATGGTTTGGGGTAGCGAATTCCAATTACTGTTATTACTGATCGACATTTCGAAAAGGCTTTTCTTGATCTATCAAGTCTATAGTCCCAACGACGCTCATTAAACCGGCATTACGCAACATTAGATAAAGAGCTGACAATTCTTGCTATAACAGTTAATAAATAGATAATAAAAACAGAATATACTGAATATTTGTGTCAAATTACTTCACTGTGAATCAAGATATTAGTGATTCAATAATAGACTAGCCTTGATCGTCATTAGTACTGTTATATGTAAATAAACAAAGTCTTGATTATCCACAAAAAGGTTATTTCATCCACCACAAAACGTATTCAAATCCACCTAATATCACAGTCATACGATGACATCAATAGTTTATTATGGTCTGGATAAGTTAATTAATATCTTATTAACTCTTTAGATACATGTAACATTTCAGGCCTGAATAAAGAAGTGCAATAGACGATTTACATCATGTACATGTAGCTCTTGCATAAAGCATGTTTAATAAGCAGTAATTGTATTTCATAGAATTGTGACCTGTGTATAAAATTATTTAGTATAGAGAGAGAGAAATGGGGTTTAACGTCCACTCATTTTGGGACTAACATATCATATGATTTAATTCTATTTCAATAATTTGATGCGTGTAGGGGTCTTTTCTACAGTGGTGGAGGAAACCGGAGGACCTGGAGAAAACCCACGAGGTTTGAGAGGCAACCCTATTCCTTGTCACGTACAATGGGGTAAGAGAAACCACGCCAGTTGACTCAATGACAGACTTTATGATGTAGTGCACACACGCTAACCATTCGGCAACCCAACCCCCCTATTTAGTATAGCAAAGCAACCCTCCAAATTGGTGTGGCCTTACATGAATCTAAGGTAATAATTGGCTACAGTACATGTTGTGTTTAACTAATATATTGAGGGGGAAAAAAGAGCTGTACTAAACTAATAAGTTAATTTTACACAGAACACATCCGCCATACAGAACAAGAACACGAAATAAAAATATATCCTGGTTCTATTTTTGTATGATTTAAAAAACAGAGGTGAATAGATGATATACTAAGGATTTAAATCTTTTAAAATGATAAAATCTCATATCAAATTTAGCAGATATAACTTATTGTGCTCTGCTCTATTTTACAGTTCCTTCTTTTTGGCATGGTTTTCCTTGACAGTGGTGCAGAACAGAGAGAGAGAGAGAAATGGGGTTTAATGTCCACTCGACACAAACTAGGTCATTTCGGGACTAACATATGGTTTCAATTTTATTTCAATAATTCGCTTGCATGTAGGGGTATTTAGCAATGGGAGGAAACCAGAGTACGCGGGGGAAACCCACGGGGTTGAGAAGGCGCCCTTATCTCCATGCCACATACGCTCACAGCAAGGATCGAAACCACGGCCGCAAGCCAGAGGTGACCGGCCAGCTAGAGGCCAAAGCCCAGCACTTTAGACCACTAGGCCATCCCAACCCCCCAGCCAAACAAGGGAGAATGTATAGTTGTTTGAATGGAAAGAAAAACTGAGGTGCCATACAAATTGGTGTGCACGTTAAAGATCTTTTGGCTTGTGTAATTCAATATACATCTAAGTACAGCTGTCCAGGCAAAATTCCTCATATAGCACACTGTAGGGAGTATGCCCGTCTTTATTAGCCCAGTCGGAGCAGAACAGTAGGATGTTAAACCCTGTTTCATTTTATTTCCTATTTAGCAATCGAGTTAATGAAGATGGACTTACAGAGATACAGAATACAGTAGAACAGAGAACGTCAACCACAAAATCAAATTTGATCATTTTTGGGTTTTTAACATCTATGAAACCAGTCTGGCACACATTCAAAATGTCAAGTACCGGTACTACATCTAGTTCATTATATACATGTAGTAACAGACATTTTGTCACATTCAACTAAAATCATTATTCTAAAGCCAAATAAAACCAAGTAAGAACAATCCAAACCATTAGACAAAATTTGGCCCTGAGTTCACAAAACATTCTCAGACTTAAGTTAAGAATTTACTCAAAATTGTTCGCCTTATTTTAACTTAAATATATCAAATACGTCCATCAGTAAGAAACTATGTGCAAATTTTGGTGTTTCTGGATCAAATATGATTCTCATATACAGTGATTGAAAGTTGAGTAAATTCTTAACTAAGTCTGAGAATGCTTTGTGAACACAGGGTTGAAGTCCTAAAAACATAATAGTGTAATCAGCAAATGGGCTGTGGTACATGTAACAGGCGTCCGGAAGAGTAAGCTTACCCTGCCTTGCTCTACACCTGTAATAATGACCTTCTTGGAGAGAAAATACAGATCTGCTAGGATCGTAAATTAAGAGTTTTCAAAATTCTGATTCATAAATCTGTCAAAACCTGCAGGGTGAAACATGGCAATCCTAGAATAGGCTTCAAAGCAAATCATCATATCAAAGGGTTACATAAATCTTCTAAATCTCTGCAGGAAACTTACGAAAATATTGACGAGATCTGTAAGGTCACTTTTCAGAAAATATTTTTGATGTGGCATATACATGTATTATATAGTAGTTGGCAAAAGATGGCAAATGATGGCTAAATGGCTAGAGCATGGTTTCCAAATTTTATCAAGCCATCGCTCCTTTGGCTCTCAATGTAGCTTTTAATATCATTGAGCCATGCTGTTATGTTTTAAATACTACTTCGAATTTGTCTGATGGTTTGGATTGTTCGTACTTGGTTTTATTTTATTCATAGGAAGTTCACATGTATAGTCTTACGGTTTCTTTTTTGTCTTATTGATCCCTATATTTTTTTTATTTCACTCCTTTCCCCCCAACCTAGTGTTTGGGCATCACACCATTAGATTTCCTCAACGCCATGGGTTTGGTTGTGAATCCTCATCGCCATGGGTTCGGGAAAGACTATGCTAGAGTCAATCTTCTATCGGTGAGGGGAGTTAAAGAGTCGAATGGTTAGCACGTGCGTGCTGTATCATACGGTCTGTCATTCAGTCAACTGCCATGGATTCAATTCCCCAGTTGTACGTGACAAGAATTAGAGTCGCCTGTCCAACCTCGTGGGGTTTCTCTAGGTCCTCCAGTTTCCTCCTACTGCTAAAGACACATATGCACAAGCAAATTATTGAAGTTGTAAGTGACAAGGATTAGAATCACCTGCCCAACCTCGTGGGGTTTCTCTAGGTCCTCCAGTTTCCTCCTACTGCTAAAGACCCCTACACTCAAGCAAATCATTGAAATAATATTGAACCATGTGTTTAATCCGAAATGACCTAGTTTGTGTCCAGTGGACGTTAAATCCCATTTTCCTCTTTCTCTACCCTTGAAATATACTATTTTCTGGCGTGGTTTCCACCTGTCTCGTGTACACATTGGTAGCACGTACATGTAAAAGATCCCTTGACAGTTGGAATTCAATATAAGAGTAGGCTGTAGTGCCGCTGCCCAGGCAAAATTTCCCCCATAGCACACTGTATGGCGTATGATCATCTTCATTAGCCCAGGTAAGGAGCAGAACATTAGGACTCCACTTCATTTCATTTCATTGAAATATAATAATCTTCATAATAAAATAGACTGGACTTAACAACAGAAAGCTGAGGCTGTACGTAGGTTGAGAATGTTAGGTCATTGAGAACTGATTATAGCTAATCATCGAGAAAGCAGAACACCCCCTCCAGATAACATTCTCTCCTTCTCAATCATAAACAAACCTGTTGATTACTTTTTACTCCGAACTATTTTAACTTCATACAATGTATTGCACAAATCGATAAGAAATCTTCTCACGATGGCACTCGACTTTAAATATGATAAAATTACAATGTTTTCCGATGTGATGCAATGGCTTATCAGAAAGAAACATAACAGACTTATTTATTGAGTTGGAATTATAAACTGTTTAGAGGTCACCCCGGGACAAACATATACAGCGAGAGAGAGAGAGCTACTATATGGATTAGAAACTGAGTATGGCATAACCAGCTCTGAAGTCATGCTTTATTTTAGCTTTATGACTATCATTAAATAATATTTCACGGGTTTTTGCATATAAAAACTGTAAATTAATTGTGTTAACTTCGTTTTAAGGTTGAATTCTTTCAAATATCTGATTACATGTATATGGCAAGGTAATTTCTCCAGGTGGTTCAACCGTCTTAGCAATAGGTACTTAATCTAGGAAAACTTTTATCCTATTTTACACTGTTACCCCATTTTAATCATTGCTGTACGCTTACGGTATGTGTATAATTATTAAGAAACCTAGATTGATTACATTAATAACAATTTCTTTGGCTTTGGTTCCAATTTTTTAGAGTAATTGTAATTAACCAAACTGTGTTTACACTTTACAAATGTACAAGTAATTCTGTTTACTTAAATTAACTAATAACACCGTAAATTGTAAATGTACTTTTTTTATGTCAACAATATAATAGTAATCTGTCACAAATGGCCCACATTACAATGCCATAAAGATAGGTTGCCAGGTAATGAAACATGTTGTGTTTTCCTCCCACTGCTAAAGACTAAGCGAATTATTGAAATAATATTGAACCATATGTTAGTCCCAAGATGACCTAGTTTGTGTAGAGTGGATGTAAACCTGATTTCTCTCTCTCTCTTTCTCTCAAAATAAAACTGGTATGTGCATAAAATCAAAGTCAACCGGATGATCACTTTAGCATCCAGAACATCCACAAACCGTGACAGATGGATAGGGGTGACGACAAAATATAAGCAGATTAGAATGCGGGTCGGGAGTATAAAAAAAACTTTATTGTAATAGTCAATTACAATAATTATTATTGCCGTACAATATGTTTAGAAAACAGGATGCGAGCTTCATTAACACTTATTACTTTCTGCACGATAAAATCCTAATTATAACAATCTAGTAGCCAAAATATACATCTATTATAGCTATACGTTAAGTAGTGAGCAGCATAATGGTCGTATATATACATGTATCTCTACTGTATAGTGATATCTAAGTCTATTATTTATTGTAGTTCTGGGGCCTGTTTCATGAAATTTTAAATAAGATAAAATCCAAATTTTAGTAACTTGATTGGATAATATTAGATTGATTTTAGTGCTTAGCAAATCAGAATGGAATGGAAGTATGTACTAAAATTCAGATTTTTTCTTCTGTTATGATTTTGGAGAAACAGGGCCCAGGTATAATTTAATCTCGTGTATTAGCACTAATTTCTTCCACATTCATTCAATATCAAATCTTTGTTTTAAAATTTGTTTAAAGCCCCAATAACACTCTTGTTGTAATTGAATAATATGTCCCAATCTTTATTCTGGTCAACAAATTGTATTATTTTACAATATTCAAATAAATTGATGATACAAATTTCATCGTAACAAACCTAATTTAAAAAATTGGAAAAATTCAACTACATGATTTGAAAAGGTTAACGTAAACCTTTTCAAATGTGACTTGGATTTTAAAATATTTTCGAACCCTCTGGACAAGTAAAATATGATGTAATGGATAATTTACACAACAGGTAGGACACATAAATACATGTATCTGGTACTTAGAATAAGACTATTATTTATTTTCTAGAGCTGCCAAGCCAGCAAGAGTGTTATTGTCCCTTTAAAATAACCACAAATCATCTAATTTGTACTGGTATTTCATAACAGTTTAAAGCTGACCATTCAATTTTAATAATGGGCGTCCAATTCATAAGTGTTTCATTTCTCGATCACTCTTATAAATTCTTTGATTGGCATTTAGTAATTGAACATATAACACAGGGTAAATTTTATGGATACACAATTACTGAGTTTGATACTAAGCGACGTTTCGACGAGGATACTTTCGTCTTTATCAAGCAAATGATACACAAATGTGAATAGTAGGCAAATTGTACCTTGTGTCACTCTTATAAAATAAACAACCACACTGATTATTTATTGATGTATAATTTGACATAAAACTAATGTGAAAAAAATTAGTGCTAGAAACACAAGATTGAATGATGCCTGGATTACAGATTCAATACAAAAAATACATCATGCATGGTAGAAATAATTACATTGATAAAAACATTTGTTTTTCTACATGTACCACTACCAGAACGTTAGACAAAACATTTCTTATTTTTCCATCAAATCAATGCTTCTTATTTAACACTTAAACTATGCTATCTCAGCTACAGGTACATGTATTAGCTCAGCACAGAGAGAGAGAGAGAGAGAGAGAGAGAGAGAGAGAGAGAACGAGAGAGAGAGATGCAGAGAGAGAGAGAGATGCAGAGAGAGAGAAGGGTAAACACTAACTAGGCCATTTCGGAACTAACACATGGTTCAATTTTATTTCTATAAAAAGGTGACCCAACTCTTTGTCATGCACAACCGGGGACTGGAAACCATGCCAATTGACTCAATGACAGACCCTATTATACAGCGCCATCCATTCCATACCACCAAACCCTCAAACAATGTCCCTATTTCTCAAGTGTTTCATGGAGAGTGCACATGTTAAACACGGAACTAAAAGTTTTTGAACAGTGCAGCCCATTATTTTTCATTTTTAAATCAGTAGTTTTCCGAACCATAAAAGAGGCAGAATCTTACCATTCCCAAAGAACCTAAATTCAAATTGATGAGGCCTAATATATCTCTTACTTTGGCATGCATCATTCGACATTTAAGCAAAATATTAATAAGCTCAATTTCACCAGATGGTATTCTTGCATGCGTACTTAACTTGTATGTTTGACTAAATGAACCAAGGATTCTGTGGCGCCATCAATATGATTTGGCATCAATCTCAATTTTTTCTTTCTATTCAATGAGCAGAAAATTGAGAAAACAACTCTACAATAAATAATTTATGGGGGTGCAGCAAAAAGTCCTCAGGAGTAGTAGCAGTCTTCTTTTATCATGAACTGTGTCAGTATAGGGAGAGAGAGAGAAATGGGGTTTAACGTCCACTCGACACAAACTACGTCATTTCACGACTAACATATGGTTTAATTAATTTCATTAATTCGCTTGCGTATAGGGGTCTTTATCAGTGGGAGTAAACCGGGGTACCCAGAGAAAACGAGGTTGGATAGGTGACCCTACTCCTTGCCACATACAACTGGGGATTCGAAACCACGCCAGTTGATTCAATGGCAGGTTGCATGATACAGTGCGCCCACGCTAGCTATGGGAGGGAACCGGAGGACCGGGTGAAAACCGACAAGGTTGGATAGGTGACCCTACTCTTTGCCACGTACAACCGGGGATTCGAAACCATGCCAGTTAGTTGACTCAATGGCAGGCCGTATGATACAGCGCGTGAACGCTAACCATTCGGCCATCCACCCCCCCTGAAATGAAACAGGGTTGAACGTTTTATAATTAAGCTAATAAAGGCAGGTCAAACAATTTCTCAATCAGATTAAAATACAGATCTGATCTATATTCCGTTTCGTTTTTTATACATCAGACAAGTTATAGTGGGAGTTCACGTCAGGGGTCAACGAGCGGCTTTTAACCTTATGACTGCAGACATTGATTAATCAAACAAGGTTGACGGTTCTAAGGGTTTCCCCACCATACTGCGCAACAAAAGGTCAAGAACTTGCCGTAACAGACTGTTTCATTGGCTAATCCCTCACATCATCCAGAACGTGGGTTATATAACAACTCTTCCAGATCCTTGTGTAGTAAAGACAAGTAAAACAAAATTTTGAACTATAAAAACGAAACGAAATAGGATCTGTGTTTTAATCATATTGAAATATAGTACTATGATTGAACATAAACAACTTTTTGTGGAATTCCAACAGTTACAGGTTATTTAAAGTGAGTGCAAATGTGTGCAATATCAATGGGGAGTGAGTACTTCTTCCCAGAAAATTCATCAAATTCTATCGGTTCTGATCTATACATAGGACCTTAACTAATCATCCCACAGATTGACTAGACTCTGTTTCTTCACTCCAACCTCATGGGTTTTCTCCAGGTACTCCGGTTTCCTCCCACTGATAAAGACCCCTACGCGCAAGCTAATTATTGACATAAAATTAAAACCATATGAAAGTCCCAAAATGACCTAGTTTGTGTGGAGTGGAGTTAAAAATCTCTCTCTCTCCATGGGGTTCAGAAGGTGCCCCTACATGTATGTCAAAGCCATATATACTCACGCCAGTGATCAAAACCACAACTGCCAGATATAGGTCAAAGCACGGCTATTTGTAGTAAACCGAGAGAGAGAGAGAAATTGGGTTTAACGTCCACTGGACAAAAATAGGTCATTTCGGGACTAACATATGGTTTAAAATTCTATTTCAATAATTGGCTTGCGTGTAAAGGTCTTTAGCAGTGGGAGGAAACCGGAGTACCGTGAGAAAACCCATGAGGTTCGACAGGCGACCCTACTCCTTGCCACGTACAACACAAGTATTTGTAGTAAACCGAATCCAAGGCCCCTATCCATCTTCATTGACAAGTATAAAAAAACGGTAAGGGGTTTTACATAGGCTAAGCCAGAGCTCTGTTTCTCGAAATCTTAGCTGAGGGTAAAATCCAAATTTTAATAGATACTTCAATTTTGATTGGCTAAGCACTAAAATCAATTTGATATTATCTATTAAATCACTAAATTCAGATTTTATCTTCGTTAAAATTCTGTGAAACAGGCCCCTGTTCCCCAATCCCATTCAGACATTCTGAATAAAATAATGTTTATAAAAAAAATCCCCAAAAACAAGTGGAGCCCTATCATTGAGCTGTAATATTAACCACTGAGCTACATAAGGAAATTGAATCCTGGACATGTATGTATGGGAATACCAGTAAATGAAACTCCCTCAGTGATCAATTACTTCAGCATGGTTCACTACACCGATAACTTAACAATTACTATAAAATCCAATGGAATGAAGAAAATCTATAACATTTCCTCCACAGTTTAACTTAAAGTGCACATAAAATAGCCCTGAAAACTTCTCTATGTGAGCAGTCCATGGTTATTTTATCCACTTTACGGCAAATTCACATCAATCCCACTAAAATTAAATCAGCTATCTTCATTCAAAGTCGTAAAAATAGACCTCCCGTAAAAACGACTTTGCCAATTATTGAAAACACTCTTAATCCCCTCAGACGCCAGTGACGTCACAGTGACCGAATGCATATTCGGAATGTTTATTCCTTAATTACCTATATACAGCCGGCGTGTGTATTCATTAACGCCTGACTGATTCCTTAATCCCCCAATTAAATAAAACAATTGACTACGAATAATTTGTTTTATAATTCAATTTAATTCAAGATCCAATTTAGAATTTTCTTCATAATGTACGGTCGTTCTGTTTTCTCACGGCAGCGATTTTAATACACTCTACCATCGTGTACAGTCTAAACGATTCGAGATACATTTTCGTCAGAAGTTTATTGTTCGAATTTAGAATCTGTTTCATTATGTACGGTCGTTCTGTTTACTCACGGCAGCGATTTTAATACAATGTACCACATCGTGTGCAGTCCAAACGATTCGAGATACATTTTCGTCAGAAGAGTGTCGTCGTTCTAATTTAGAATTTGTTTCATAATGTACGGGCGTTCATTTTCACACGGCAGCGATGTCATACACTCTCCTATGTGTGCAGTCCCATCTATTCGAGATATATTTTCGTCAGAAGAGTATTGTGGTTCGAATTTCCCCGAGTAAAAGAGTATAGGAGTAAAAAGATGTGGTCACGCAAAATATATCATAAATTTCAAACGTGATTGAAACGCGATTTGTAAATGACCGATCCGTTATCGACGTACGGCGCCTTTATTTCTGCTTGCGAATTTGACGTTATTACTCTGAAATAGACCGTAAAAATGAAATACGAAGAAATATCTCAATATACGTTAGAAGGATCACCTAACTATCTATGTGTATCGCAAGTGTAGTGTCGTTAATACATGTACTAAATTTTAACAGTAAAGTAATTAAGAATGTTGATTAGGTAATTATCTTTTTCTTTGCTCACCGATGTTTTTGTAATAAAGTAGCCTCGTATTATTTGTTGATTGGTGTTTAAACAACATCTAAATATAAATCCTTCGATGGATATACGTTTGTGATAAGATAAGGTTGTAATGTCTAACATCATTTAACTTTTTTATAAAGAATACAAGTATTTTACAATTAAATTGACAGTTTAATCACTCACCAAACGGCACCAGGAACTCCACATTTGATCAAGTGTATTCGATATTCATTATTACAAATTGATGTGGCCGGCGTAACAAAAATTGATATTTACCCTTCTAAATTAGAACCACATTACTGACGAAAATGTATCTCGAATCGTTTGGACTGCACACGGTGGTAGATTGTATTCAAATCGCTGCCGTGAGAAAACAGAACGGCCGTACATAATGAAACAAATTTTAAAATGGATCTTGAATTAAAATGTATTACAAAACAAATTATTCCGTAGTAAATTGTTTTATTTAATTAGGGGGATTAAGGAATCAGTCAGGCGTTAATAAATACACACGCCGGGTGTGTATAGGTAATTAAGCAATCGTTCGTAAAATGTTCACTGCATATCACTGTTGTGACTGTAGGTTCCAAATCAGGATTTGAATTGTTTCCAAACCTTTCCAATTTTTCCGTACGATTTCATTGTTGGGAAATTTATGAAACGCCGGTACATTATTCCCCTTTCCCTTGCTGTGATTTCCACAACTCTCAATAACACAACGATAATATGGCATCTTGAAATACACTCGGTAATATTCTAGTCACAAATATATAATCTATTACATACAACCCAAGACGAGAAAGGTCGGCTTTTGAAAATGCTTTGACTGATATAGTGATATGTAACTTACGTGTAAATAATTATGCGTTAATGATTACGCCAGTCAAATGTTTATTGGACCGACAAATACACACGTGTCAACTGGCTGTGTGATATATCGTACAGATGATGTGTATACTATGTGTAGTGCCTGTGACGTCACCAGCCAATCAACCAGATTAAGGTTGTAATTGAAAATTTGAAAACCGTTTTTGGCAGTCGGATACTAAAACGTAAATATCTGAATTAATTTTAATCAGATTAGTTTGAACTTGCGGTAAAATGGATTTTGTA
Organism: Patella ulyssiponensis; assembly: GCA_963678685.1. Classification (NCBI taxonomy): domain Eukaryota; kingdom Metazoa; phylum Mollusca; class Gastropoda; family Patellidae; genus Patella; species Patella ulyssiponensis. The sequence goes on along the minus strand of OY783232.1, from coordinate 55,184,084 downwards.
ACTATTGAGTACCCGTACGTAACAATTTTTTGAATCATTTGATGTGGTCTTTAAAAGTTACAGAGGGCAACGAAAGGGACAATTATAAATAGTATAGTATAGTTCTTTGGATGGGACAAAACACTGAGAACCTACAGTAGGTAGGGTCAGTGCACGTAAAAGATCCTTTGGCAGTTATTGGAATTTGATATTAGTTCAAGTTTCATTGCCACTGTCGGTTAAAATTTCTCTTACAGTACTCTGTATGGTGTATGTCTGTTTTCATTAGCCTCTGAGAGAGAGAGAGAAATGGGGTTTAACGTCCACTACACACAAACTAGGTCATTTCGGGACTAACATATGGTTTCAATATTATTTCAATAATTCGCTTGCGCGTAGGGGTCTTTAGCAGTGGGAGGAAACCGGAGTGCCGGAGGAAACCCACGAGGTTGAGAAGGCGCCCCTATCTCCATGCCACATACGCTCACACCAGGGATCGAAACCACAGCCGCAAGTCAAAGGTGACCGGCCAGCTAGAGGTGGAAGCCCAGCAAGCTAGACCACTAGGCCATCCCCCCCCCCCTGTTAGCCTAGGACATTAAACCCCATTTTATTTCATGTTAAATTTTAGGCCATTCAGTGGGCTGGGGGGCTGAATGGTTAGCATGTGCGTACTGTATCATAAAGCCTGTCATTGAGTCAACTGACGTGGTTTCGAATCCCTGGTTGTACATGTATGTGACAAGGAGTAGGGTCGACTGTCAAACATTGTGGGTTTTCTCCGGGTCCTCCGGTGTCCTCCCACTGCTAAAGAAATCTATGTGCTAGCGAATTATTGAAACAAAACTAAAAGATATGTTAGTCCCGAAATGACTTGTGTTGAATGGAAGTTAAATCCCATTTCTCTCTCTCTGTCCCTTTAGGTCACTCCGAGTACAAAAAACACTGCGGTCCGTATAAAAAAACAAGAAAAATCAACCAGCACTCATCTCAAATCAGGGATAAGTTTTAATCGATATTCACATGTATAGAGAAATAAAAACATGCTAAAGCTCTTCAACTGAATGACACAAAATCTTATCAGAAATTCTTCTAGATCGATAGATCACAATAGGAAACTTTTAAATATTATTTTCGCCTTTGATTCTCTAAAATCAATTGTCGTAGATTCTTTCTCTTTGGAACAGAATTTTTAAGAGAAATCAGTCTAGGGCAAACAGGTCATTAATCAAATGAAATAAAGGAATAATGGGTCTAAGATTAGGTCTAAAATCATCTCTCTCTGTGTAATTTGTATTCATCAAGATTCAACCCTTTTGTAACTCGAGACTGAAGAGAAATAGTTTTAGTCACAAGTCAGAACATCCTTGTTATTGTACATGTATCTCCTTAAGACAGAAGCGAATCAGTTCTACTCAGTAGTGCACACCGCACTCCCCCCTCCCCCCGGCAAATCTGTTTGTAATACCACAGTTCTTTTTCACTGGTGACATTGATAAAGCTACTAAATTCAAATTTTGTAAAGTTGTTGACTGGACCATTCACCTGCACCAACACACAGAGAACCAGGTCAAGGTCAAGGGTGGGGTTGGGGGTCAAGGTCAAGTGGTCTAACCCTTTATATCATATGGTCTGTATGGCGTCAAGTGGCATCATTTCTATTCTAAACTCAATCTGATTCAAACACAGATCTATATTTCATTTCATTTTTTTATACTTTCGATGACCTTCAGTAAATGAAGATCTGACCAATTGTACTGGAAGGTCGCGTCAGGGGTTATCAGAGGTCATACAGGTGGCTTTGACCCTATGATGTCCGACGTTGAGTAATCAGTGTTGACAATTATGAGTTACCCACAGTTCTGTGCTGAGCGCATTAAGAACTCGCCGTAACAAGCCGTTTCATTGACTAATTCCTCACATTAACTATAAAGTCTGTTATATAACAACTCTTCCAGATCCTAGTGTTGTGAAATTTTGAATTATAAAAAGCGAAACAAAATAGGATCTGTGATTTAATCAGATTGTCCCAAACTTGTATGCAACAAGGAGTAGGATTTCCTGCCCAAGCTCTTGGGTTTTCTCCAGTTCCCCGGTGTTCCCTTACCCTGCTAAAGACCAATCCTATTGAAATAAATGTTGCATTTGTTTGTCACGAAATCATGTGGACGTTAAACCTCATTTCTCTATGTCTCTCTCACACTCACAAACACAACATGTGAATTAATTTTTAACTTACATGCAATCTGTCAAGTAAAATAGGATCTGTGCCAGTTTGTCTTGCAGCTTGCCAATACTGCTTTTGGGCAGAATATCTGGATAACGGACATATTTTAAACAAACAATCTGAAAAAAAAATTGATGAAAACACAATCAAAATATCGCATGGAAGACAACTGACAAGACTTATATTGTGATATGCACGATTTTCTTTGTGATATAAACATAAATTCAAAATATTACCATCAAAATCAACATTGTGAACTCTACATCGTTCACATGATAACAATTGTGTTTTTGCATACAATCAGGTGCCACAATCTATGAAGTTATGGTCTGATACATTGTACATGCCAATACCGAAACTGAAATTTTCAGCAAATTGCCTTTACATTGACTCGTATTTAACTATTATAGTGAGAACAACCAACTCTTTATCTAATCTCCCATGATGTATCTGTAAACATTGATAGATGAATTATAGGTTAAAGTAGCGTATTATATTTTTGTCTATAGCTGACCATTATTAATTTTACTCTAGATAATCAATCATGGGTGTCTAGTTACCGGTACATTGTAATTGTATGATGTATGTCTGTGAATGGCTTTAATAAATAAAAGTACGACATGTAGCATCAATTGTGTCTTGCGAATCCAGTGATACTTCCTTACATAAGATGTAGTATAACTCAGGAACCGGAGGCGAAAACCCAGCCTTCATGTACGACATGCTAAGGAATGAAGCTGCCCTTATACAATGTACACTAATTGAACCTCAGGATAGCCCTAGTGTAGTGGACAACCCAAAAGTCAAATAACAGTTGCAAATGGCTAATTCCAGCGTGACAGACGGGACAGAAAAGGTGACCAAGTAAAATGTTAAGCCCATGCTCTATCTGATACTAAGGATAGAAGAGAATTTGAACATGGTATTTCATAGCAAAGAACATATAGTATCATATAAAATATGAAACTTAACTCAGTAAAACAATCTCTAGATGTCATCACCTAAACCGCGACTATGACAGACGGGACATTAATTGACATCCATTTTTCAATGGATTTATTCAAAACAAATAATCTATCTCAATTCAAAATTAAACTACATTGTTATAATGATGTTAGCTTTCTCATTAATAAAGCATCATATGTAGGGAAGAATGAGAGTAATATGTTAAAAATATACTTTCTGGGGTTAGTTTTGATGTGTGACAGACGGGACAAAGTCATTGTGACAGACGGGACAAATTTGGACAAGAGACAATGCAAACTTATTTGAAATAATAGAGAAATTAGGAGTGAATGATAAGTGATTAAAACTTGTCTTTGGATGTTTGAAATCCATTCCATGCTTCTAATGGAGATGTTTAACCATCATGTCTCATTGACTGTGACAGACGGGACATTAACTTGCATCCATTTTTCAAAGGTTTTATTCAAAACAAAATTTCTATCTCAAATCGAAATTAAACTACCTTGTTACAATGATGTCAAGTTTCCCATAAATAAAGCATATCTGTGGCAAGGATGAGAGCAATCCTGTTAAAAATATACTTTTAGGTTGAATATAAATTGGTGTATTTCGATACGGGGGCTTCAGATATCTAATCTGCAATCCTAATTAACATTTTAAAAATTCAAAAATTTCAATTTAGAGCAACTTTGACATGGGATTTCCCAGAAATTTCTTAAAGGAGCTAAATCGCTAATATTTGGGACCTAGAAATTGACCCAAATGGGTCGCAACACATATAATAATGTAATCTGATTGTATATAAACTGATTTACAGTCAATTGTTTCCGTTTTGACTCTTGATTTCAAATCAGTTACATGTATGTCCAGCGAAATATGGCATGAGTCACAACCAAATAGAAATTTCTAGTGTCTGGTTATTGCAGTCTATTGCGCATGCTCTCCAGATAAGTTCTAGCATCGCCGTTTGACATAAGTTGTGGAATATGTCTAGCCTTGTTCGTTCTGGTCACTTGTTACGTATGACGCTGAGACGCACTATGGTACACGATTCGTGTACCAATGGTAAAATGCTTATTTTGTCTTAAATATCGGAAGCCTACTTCTTCAAGGTAAGATAACAAAACAAATGTTGATTTGAATTGACAAATAATTCTTGTTTTCAACGTGTAAGACTTTGGATGATATTGAGTTAGAGACTTAGCTAGTTTGTTGATAATTACAGCTGAACTATCAAATCATAAAAAGAGATCAATGACAAAGGACCTATCAAAATTCAACAATGTGATAGCAAGCATCTTGAAACTATTTGAAGGTAAAAAAAAACCAGATAAAAACAGGAAAGGAGCATTATAAACTCTTGTGACAGACGGGACATTTGTGACAGACGGGACAATTGTGACAGACGGGACACATTTCAAGTACAATTTTCACGTTGTTGATTCATGTTAGATCTAAATTATTATATGTTCTGAATCAGCCGTATAAAGGGGGAGATAGCTATTACAGTTAAACTTTTAAATATTACCTAGTTCTGTTAATATAGAAACTTCTCAGTGTATTCTGTGACAGACGGGACAATAATTTATTGTTAAGATTTTCAGCTTAAAAGATGCCTTAACATATCCTCAAAGAAATTATATACACTGCACAGTTCATTACTAGTTCATATGATACAGATGTGCCACTATCATCATTTTCTACCCCTATTTTATTGCAACAGAGCAAATTAAATTTGGGCTGCTAAATCATAATTTTTTTTTGAAAATGACCAACAACTTTGGCGCTTGATATTTTGGTGATAACATAAGACAGATAAAATATCAACTCAATTTAAATAATTTCAATATAATTACATTGAAATAAAAATGCATCAAACTTTCTCCTGGTCATTTTATTTTTGTTCAAATGTGGAACATTGGCATGGAATTAGCCAAATATAGATGATACATGTATCAAAATAACATCACTTCTCTGATACAGTGTCATGGAGAGATCATACCCTGGGCTATATTTCTCCTAAGATTCATTTAGATCTTACAAAAAACAAACGGCAATTATATACTACTTCCATGGTGTTTCGGAATTTGAGAATTGGTGATTATGCTTCCATTTACACAGATGGTGATCAGGTAGCTTGGGCTACCAGCAGATACATGTAGCTTGGGCCACCATCAAGCCATCTGGAATCAGTTCTGTTACACTTCCACCCGCTGCTTTCATATTTACTGCTGAGCTCCAGGCCATTTTTCATTCAATCCTCTTTGTCTTTAAAACATGTGATATTTACTGATTCTTTATTGCCCTCTTCATAAATTAAAGACAATTAACAACAAGCAGCTTGTTCACCCGTATATAGCAGACATTTATGGTCTGCAACTGTCATATGAGTTTATTGGAAAGGACATCATCTGTTTTAAATCTTCTTATATCACCATTTCTTTAACGTCTACAGATTTTAAATCCCCAATAAATTATTCATACATAAGGGCACAGGCCCTAAAAAAAGAAGTCTTGGGTTCTTGCAAACACAAATAAACTTCAACACATTAAGCCTCACTTAGGAGACTGACCAACCTCCCATAAGTCCAACAGGAGGGATGAAGTTGTTTTTGCGTCAGTCTCGTATGTATGTCATACATTTTTGACTCATATTTTCATTTTAAATTCAAAGCGAGAGCCTCAACCAAAATGTGAGCACTGTGAAGTTCACTTGACAGTTGTGTGAGTATCTCAAGGATATACATGTAACAAAAACATACCATCGTTGCTAGTCTTTGCACAATCTACATTTTGTATTTCCCACCTGGGTTTATATTATAAACCAGACAGACTTTTATTGTAATTTGATTATATTTCATCTACTGTGATATCTAAATCCCATTTATTGTAATTTGATAGTGATCTGTGATATGATTTTAAATATTTTTAAATATACATCATATGTTGCAATTCCATATACAGTAAAATCCCTCTATTAAGACCACCTGTGGTACTGTCTAGATGTGGTCTTAGTAGTGAGTTGGTCTCATTAATTAGTGAGCATGCTTGAAGCAATTTCAAAGAGTAACAGAAAGTGTTACATATGTAGGTAAATTATAGACATGTGACGGAGAATCGTGGTGTGGCTAAGTGGGTGAGATGCTGACTTGCTAGTCTGGAGGTGGGCTGTTCGACCCATGCATTGGCCGAGAAAGTTCATCTATATTTTCCAGCCTGGTTCTCCCTTGTCAGTGATACAGGATAGATGGCGGATGGGACGAAAAACCAAGGTCCTGTGTACACATTGGCGTGCATGAAAAAGTTCACTTGACAGTTGGAATTTGATATAAGTGTAGGCTGTAGTGTCACTTTTTCCGGCAAAATTTCCCTCATAGCACACTGTATGGGAATGTCCGTCTTCATTAGCCCAGTTCCGAGCAGAACAGTAGGATGTTAAACCCCATTTCATTTCATTTCTCAACATGTGAGTAGCCTGTAATGCTGAGTTATATAGACTTTAAGCTGGATTTCAATGTACATGTAGTCTATCTCGCAAAATTTACCACAGATACATAAAGAAGACGGCAGGTGCTGACATGCTTTAAACAAAACTTTGTCTCATTTCACAGAGAGAGTATTGTTGTACCGGTAATATTGTTAGTAGGCCCTGATTCAGATGTTGTGACTCACTCTGTAATTGTGCAAAAAGAATTGCTCCATGCACGGTATTTGATCTTTATCTTTATTTATTCTTTATCAAATTTATTTGTTCTTTCTCAAATTTATTTGTTCTTTCTCAAATGTTATTGTTCTTTCTCAAATTTCCTTAAGGGCCAACACTTGAAACTAATACGAAAGTAGCATAAATGCTTTGATAAGCATCAAAGTATCATGACAGGCATTGATAAAAAAAATTGCTATTTGACTAAATGCAAACACAGACGCACAGGTTTATTTCCAGTTTCTGCAGAGGGTGCCAAATGTTGCAATTTTTTCAACTGTCAAATCATTTTATGTCTTTCATTTCTATCTCAGATTTATCTTTCATTTACATATACAAGGACAGCTGTCTAGTTGTTAAGATGGTACGGAAAAACAAGATTCAGTGTACACATATAGGCATGCATGTTATAAAACCATTGGTGGTTAGAATTCGACATAAGAGAGGCTGTACAGGGTATGCCCCTCTTCATTAGCCAGTTGGTGCAGAACAGTAGGACGTTAAAACCCATTCCATTTTATTTCATTTCAGGTGTTCGATCCCTACATTGGCCGAGAAAGTTAATTTTGTTACATTTTAACGATATATTGTTGACATTGTATGCAGAGGTTTCAAAATCCTTAAATAAAAGATAATCCATGTTACAGGAGAGAGAAATGGGTCCTAAGGTTAATGTTTACTCGAAACAAACTAGGTCATTTTGGGACTAACATATGATTCAATCTTATTTCAATAATTCACTTGCTTGTTGGGAAAGGAAACCGGAGGACCCGGAGAAAACCAATGAGGTTTGTCACGTATAAGCGGGGAATCGAGCCAAAGCCACTTGACTTAATTACAGACTTTATGATTTCACGCACACACTTTACTAGTCCACCCATTCCCATCTATGTTAGGATTAGTTTGAGATTTAAGTGAAAAGTTCTGGCACGTGGTTGGATATATATTCTTATTTAACTAGGATTGAAGGGGTTTAATGTTTACTCAATTTGTTGGCCTACTTGACCTAAAACAATCCTCACAATCTACCTGTCTACACACTACCAGGTACTTTATCACTTAAATATCTCCATTTTATCTCAAAATCATAAATAGAAAGTTTAGCCATTTAGATAATGACATGTTTATATCTCCCAGTAATTCTAACCATCATAAGAGTCATCCATCTTGGGGCACAATAAATGGGGAGACGAGAGAGATAATAATTAGTCCAGTCATAAAGATCATCTCTTAGATGTACCTGACATTATCAACTTAATGCCGGACATGTATTAATAATATCGATAAAAAAGACAAATCGGTGCAGGACAAAATCATAGGCATCAGAGGTTTTGTGCCTGACAAATCCTGAATCTGTGCCTGGCATTGTCTGTGACAAGTGCTTTTTTTCCAGACTTGTGAGTGACGCTGAGAGTTCAGGCATGGCCTGTCACAGTTCTGCTTCTCCCTACAGCTGTGGTCATTTGCCCAGTCGGAGCAGAACAGTAGGACATCATAAAACCCAAATTTTATTTCATTTCTATGTACATGTAGGAGTTGTTGACATTAAATGAGACCTGGTTTACCGTCGACTACCCACCATGCATTAATAATGAGATAATTTATTAATGAATTCAGAGAACACTTAAAACAACAAAACAAACATATCACTTGACAATCAACAGATAAATAAATACAAGAACGCTTTAGTAATGGTTTGGTCAAATCGAATACTGATTTTTATCTATTGAAAGTCGGTGAATGTCTCTGGAGTGTCTTTTAATTCAATAAAAAGTGAAAGGAACTGCACAGCACCACACATAATTTACACAAAACAAATCTACGGACAAGACGCAATACGCAGAAACCACAAACAAACGAACATATCAAATAAAGTGAATGGATCTGGAGGCTAGACGTAAGCGTCCACATCGCTGTAATTAGTCACATGTCTCTCATTGGCCATCATTAAGTACCGGTTCTTGTCATTTCGGTGGGTTTTTTTTCAATTTCTCAAAGAACTGAGAGAGAGAGAAAGAGAAATGTCGTTTAATATCCACTCCACACAATCTAGGTCATATTAGGGGACTAAAATATCATTTCAATAATTTGCTCGAGTGTTGGGGCCTAATGTGTAAAATGAAATAAAATGAAATGGGGTTTAACGTCCGACTGTTCTGCCCCGTACTCAGCTAATGAAGACAGGCATGCACCATACAGTGTGCTATGAGGGAAATTTTGTAAGGACAGCGGCATCACGGCCTACTACATGTATATATCGAATTCCAACTGTCAAGGGATCTTTTACATGTACATACACGCCAATTTGTACATACATGTAGGACCTCAGTTTTTCGTCCCATCTGAACGACTAGACAGCTGTCCTTGTCAGGCCCTTTAATATTAATATTAAGAGAAAACACAAGGACCTGGAGAACCCATAAGGCTGGACAGCTGGGATTCTCAATGATATCACCTCTAAATGACATATATATATTATTAATGAATACACAGGTAAATGGTATACATGTAAATTTGTATGTTAATTGTTGTTTATTAAAGACACATTACAGGAGATAAGACAAAGAGTTGGCAGTTCTCACTATAATACATGTAGTATACTAGTTAAAAACTAGATAATGTCAATGTAAATCGAATTTGCTGAAAATTTCAGTCAAATTGGTCTACTCTTAGTCTTAACAGAGAATTTAGCAATTTAATTTTAGGCCTAGCCTCGATCATCATTGTTAGTCGGTACAATAAAAAAATCCTCAATGATCGGATTCTTTTCCAGTAAATGTTGCAGAGGCTAACGATGACGTTGAGAGTTGATTATGGCCTAGATATGTTAATTAATGTCTAATTAATAGTTTAGATAACATTTCGGGCCTAAAGAAAGATGTGCAATAGGCAGATTTTGCTCTTGCATATAATGCATGTTTTTAATGTAAAATAACTACATGTATGTATATTACATGTGCATGTATTGCAGTCTACAGTCAAAATGTTTTTATTTTGGGGCAACATATATGTCCAGCCCAATATAAATATAATACACAAACAAGTATATGTAGTTCTGTATTATCATTATTATTATATGTTAATGAATACATGTATATTATCAGTTTCTAGGAATCTGTAATGGATGACAAGATTTGTAATATCTGTAATATAATCTACATTGTACATACCGGCCATTTACTACATGAACCCAATGCTATAATAGATATATAGATATGTATATTACACTTATATTGTACTACTCACAGATTGTATTCTACATATAATTACATGTAATAAACACACTATGTCTAACAGTTACAGGGAAATGAAATGTGATTTGACTTTGGATGTGATTTTATTTTTTATATTATTTGATGATTAATGTGATTTGACATTTAATGCGATTTGACATTTAATGTGATTTGACATTTAATGTGATTTGATATTTAATGTGATTTGACATAAAATGTGATTAGACATATGATGTGATTTGTTGTTGAGTGTGATTTGATGTTTAAATGTGATTCTACTTTCAGTGTGATTTGGCATTTCATGCAATTTTATGTTTAATGTGCTTTGACTTTCAATGTGAAATGTGCTTTGACTTTCAATATGAACTGTGCTTTGACTTTCAATGTGAAATGTCATTTGGCTTATATTTAATGAAATGTGATTTGGCTTATATAATCTGAAATGTGATTTGGCTTATATAATGTGAAATGTGATTTGACTTATATAATGTGAAATATGATTTGACTTATATAATGTGAAAAGTGATTTGGCTTATACAATGTCAAATGTGATTTGGCTTATATAATGTCAAATGTGATTTGGCTATAACTATAATGTGAAATATGGTTTGACTTATATAATGTGAAATGTGATTTGACTTATATAATGTGAAATGTGATTTGACTTATACATGTATAATATGAAAAGTGATTTGGCTTATATAATGTGAAATGTGATTTGGCTTATATAATGTCAAATGTGATTTGGCTATAATATGAAATGTGATATGGCTTATATAATATGAAAGTGATTTGGCTTATATAATGTGAAATGTGGTTTTACTTATAACATGTGTGATTGGATTTCTAACCTGATTTGACCTTTAATGTGGTTTGACTTTAAGCTGACTCAGCTGGAATTTTAACCCAAATCAAATGTACACGTAGTAAGATGCAAGAAACCCTTAAAAATACATATGGTGTAAAGTATGTGCATCACCTGATACAAATACTGTTACAAAGTACTAATTGCAGTGGTACATAGTTACATGTAGGTCAATGACAATGTTAATGTTCATATGTTGGATTATAGTCATTTGGCGATAAAGAAAGAAATGGGGTTTAAAGTCCACTCGACACAAACTAGGTCATTTCGGGACCAACACATGGTTTAATTTTATTTCAATAATTAGCTTGCGCGGACGGGTCTTTAGCAGTGGGAGGAAACCCGGAGTACCTGGAGAAAACCCACAAGGTTGGACAGTTGACCCTACTCCTTGCCACATACAAACGGGGATTTGAAACCACGCCAGTTGACTCTGACTCAATGGCAGGCCGCATGATTCAGCACGTGCATGCTAACCATTCGGCCATCCAACCCCACATCATTTGGTGAATGAAATGCAATTTAATGTGGCTCAACTAAACAATTTTCAACACCAGTGTTACATGTATACCAGTCATATTTTTGATTTTCAACTCTTGACTTGAGGGTATCAAGGGGTCCTGGGAAGGGGATTCCAAATTCCCATATTGCATGGTGTTCGTCTTCATTAGCCCAGTAGGTGAAGAAACATAGTCTAATAAAATTCAATTTCATTTCATTTTTCGGGGGGGGGGGGGGGGTAAAATGATAGATACATGTAATGCCTCTTCTAATTTATAAACTTTATAAATTCTGAGCGTACATTATTATTTGTATATTAATTGTATATTATATACCGTAGTAAGACTAGACTGTCTGATCAGCAGAATACATTATTATTAGGCTGGGCTATGGATTTCCTTTACCATCAAGAAGTTGTTAAATAGACTCTATTATATCTATATACGCCTCATTACGTTTCAATAACCAACTTATCAGCTCTTTCATCTCTCATCATCTCTCTCTTACCATATACCCTTCTATTAACTGTTACTTTCATAATACTAACTTACACACACTGTACCAGAGTATAAACATTAATTACTTTTTTTTTTACCAAACAAAACATATACTTATGGACACCAGCCAGTAGTATATTTAAAGGGGCATTGGGTGAAATTAGATTAAAGGCTGACAGTTCTTGCTATAATAGTTGAAAAATATATAATGAAAACAATAGAATGCTGAAAATTGCTTCAAATTGAACTGAGATATTAGCAATTCAGTTACTTTTTTTTACCAGACAAAAACATATATACTTATGGACACCAGCTACTGGCACTGGTATTATTTAAGGTCAAGGGGCATCAGGTAAGGTTAGATAAAGGGCTGACAGTTCTCGCTATAATATTTGAAAAATAGATAATGAAAACAGTTGAATACATGTACATGTCTGCTGAGAATTACTTCAAATTGAAACCATACATGTATATATTAGCCATTCAATTTTGGACTACCATCGAAGGTCATTTCTAACGTTTGTACGATGATAAAAAAGTCTTGTTTATCCATTTTTATATAATCTATCACAAAATTTTATTCAATTCCACTAAATAATGCAGACTAGCGTTGACATTGAGTGTTGATTAATGTCTTACTAATAATTTAGATAACAATTAGGACCTATATAAAGACAGACATGCAATAGGCAGATTAAGCTCTTGCATAATGCATCTTAAAGCGATGTATTCTCTTAACTTTATATAATATAATACATGTCATAATTTCTAAGAGTATTCTCTCAATGTATGGCAGCATAAGCAACAATTATCTTTATTCACGAAACATAAATATATACTTATGGTGGGAATTTATCATGACCGCTTACAAGGAGATGTTGCTGAATACATGTAGGTGTGGCTGCTCAAATACAGATTCTACTGTACACTTTATGGATTATGGGAACTTATCCTATCAAGCTATATATACGTAATACAGATACACATAGAACCGGGGCAAACCCTTTTTTAGATTATCATTTTTATCTCTTTTTTGGATTATCTATAATAAAATTGAATTTATCTGTCATATTTACATGTTAGTCATTACTGTTTGTATGTTAGAGGAGAGCCAAAAAAAGCTGCCCTTCATCAACAAATTGATAACTAACATCACTCCCTGTAAATGCTCTCTGACTTACAATAAGAAGAATGATTTAGAAATTAAGGAGAGTGATCTGAAATTAAGGAGAGTGATAAGTTAGGGCACAATTCCTGGTTTCATAAATCATGGTAACACCCACATGACTTTGTAAAGGAGAAACATTTTCAATTTTAGGTGGAGGGTGAAATTTTCAAAACCTGCCCTAGGTTGACATTCAGGTGCACTCTACAGAGATTGCTCTCCTTAAAAAATAATGTCTGGTTGTTTGTTCTCTGCTTTGTGAGTTTTCTCCGGGTCCTCCAGTTTCCTCCCACTGTTAAAGACCCCTTCGCACAAGCGAATTATTGAAATAAAATTAAAAACCATGTTAGTCCCAAAATGGCCAAGTTTGTGCCAAGTGGATGTTAAACTAACTCTCTCTCTCTCTCTCTCTCTCTTCTCTCTTCTCTCTCTCTCTCTCTCTCTCTCTCTCTCTCTCTCTCTCTCTCTCTCTCTCTCTCTCTCTCTCTCTCTCTTTCTCTCTCTCTCTCTCTCTCTCTCTGAGAGAGGCCGATCCAGGATTTTCAGAAAGGGGGCGTGCTGCACCAAATTGGGAGTGCGAAGCCCGGCCGGTGATTTTTGAGTGGACAAAAATGCTCACAAGGACTAATTTCATACTAGTACTGTAAATTACGATTTCCAACCTAAACTGTCTTTGTTTTTTTTTTCCTGCGAGAATATATGGAGGTAACAATTGTTCGCCACCGCAAAAAAATAGAGGGGGCGTACGCTGGGTGCACCCCGCTCTGTATCCGCGCCTGTCTCTGTTTGTTCTCTGTATAGGAAAGCAAACAGCCAAAGTTATTCACTTCATAATTACCCGACATCTAATAATGGTATTTATTTTGTAATGGATGCAGCATTTTATGATGTAATTAACAATTGATAATTATTGCTTTGTAATGAGGATTAATATTTTAACATGAAAGAAACATTCCAGAATATACATGTACGATACTTTTTCCAGAGTGGCCCATTAACATCAAAATCAAAACTATATATATACATGTACATGTGAGACACTCATCTGTGCTATGTCAAGTTTTTATAAGCGATATGGTACATGTATTTAATAACATTGTTTCAATGAATCAACAGACTTGCTAAAACATCTTACATCATTCTCTATAAGTACTATAACAGAGTGCACGGTATACAATATAGTTTGTTATAATATGTACCAGGGATCACGGTGTCTAAGTAGGTAAGACACTGGCTCGCTAGCCTGGAGTTCATAAAAGATCCCTTGGCAGTTGGAATTTGTTATAAGAGTAGGCCGTAGCGCCCCTGCCAAGGCAAAATTTTCCTCATAGTCATAGCACACTGTATGGCGTTTGCCTGTGTTCATTAGCCCAGTTTAGGAGCAGAACAGTAGGACATAAAACCCCATTTTATTTTATTGTACAGTGTAATATACATCTACATGTACATACATGTACATGTGCATGTATACACTGTACATGTACATGTTTTCACATTTAAAAAGACAAAACACTATATATGGTTTATCATCATGCCTGGACATACAGTACACCAGTCGAGTACAAGATACAAGCCCAGATAAACGGATCAAAGCTCTTTTGGTCGACTACTTAAAGTTATGATTAATTGCATCGATGTAAACTGTCTTACCTCTGAATTTTTTCGGAGGATTGTTGAGATCACCTGCATCTGGTTGTACAACACATCTATCATCAACTAATCTAAAAAATATAAATATTAATATTAATGGAGAGAGAGAGAGGGAGGGGGTGTTTAACGTCCACTCATCACAAGCTAAGTAATTTTGGGAATAACACTTTATATCTTTTAAACCAATCCAGGAGAGAGACAGACAGACAGACATAGAGAGAGAGAGAGACCAGATAGAGAGACAAGAGAGAGAGATAGAGGACATGAACTGGTTGTATAATAACACATTCAGTACAATCTGATTAAAATACACATCCTATTTCGTTTCGTTTTTATGGTTCAAAATTTCGTTTTACTTGAATTACTACATTAGGATCTGAAAGACTTGTTATTCTACTGGTGTTCTGCTTGAAATGAGGGGTCAGCCAATCAAACTGTCTGTCGAATCGAGGGTTTGACCTTTTTTGTGCGGAATTGAGGGTAGGCATTATCAGCGATAGAAATCAAAGCAACAACAAATTCTGATTGGTTAATCGAATGACTGAGGTTATAGGGTCAAATGTCGCGTGCTTGACATCTGAACTGGCTGAACGTGACCTCCCGCTATAACTTGTTAGATCTACATGTACATGTAGTGTAAGCCATCGAAATTATAAAAACCGAAAGGAAATATAGATCTGAATTTCAATTAGATTGCATTCAGTATTAACATAATGATAAATGTTACAGATTTATTTCAAGTATTCGCTTGCACTTACAAGGGGTTTTAAGCAGTAATGGGAAACAGGAGGACCGATGATGTCTCCAGGCAATATTGAAATTGCAACCATTCGGCCAGGCAACCAGCCTTGCAAATATTCAAAGATTACAATGTACAGGTACATGTATGTAAAATTGGACATCCGTCCTAATGATGCAATAGTGCAAGAGAGAGAGAGTGTTTTATGTCCACTGGACACAAACCATGTGGGCTACATCAGGAGTAAAACAATGTATATTCAATTTTATTTCCATAATTCTCCTATACGTTTGTGTCTTTAGCACAGAGCAGTAAAAAAAGCAATGGCTTCACATTTGTAACTTTGTACACATGTAACTAGACATTTCGGATTGGCAAACTTTAGCCAGATCCTTCAGATTTATATGGCCTCTGGCCAAGGATTATATTCTTGACACTACATGTACGCACTGCAGTCGAAAGCATCCGTGAGGTTTGACCCATTGTGTTAAAGGAGCTAAATCGCTCATATTTAGAACCTAGAAATTGACCCAAATGGGTTGCAACACATGTAATAAAACTGATTTACATTCAATTGTTTCCATTTTAATCCTAATTTCAAATCAGTTACATATGTTCAGCGAAATACACCAGAAGTCTCAATCGAAAGGCAACCCCTCGCGTCTGGATATTCCAATGGTACTTATATTGCATGTTCTCCGCATAAGAATATGACGTCACCGTCTGACATGACATGTGGAATACATGTATGTCTTAAAAAACCTAGACATGTACAGTACATGTAACACACTGATACTATACCCGGTCACAATTCTATTTCTATTTTAAACTCATTTAACTAAGTCAACTATATGTTTATAATCAATACATGTAGACTGTACAGTAAGGATGCCAGTATGGTCCAAGAGAGAGAGAGAGAAATGGGATTTAACGTCCACTCGACACAAACTAAGTCATTTTGGGACTAACATAGGGTTTCAATTTTATTTCAATAATTCGCTTGCGCGTAGGGGTCTTTAGCAGTGGGAGGAAAACGGAGTGCCGGAGGAAACCCACGAGGTTGAGAAGGCGCCCCTATCTCCATGCCACATACGCTCACACCAGAGATCGAAACCACAGCCGCAAGCCAGAGGTGACCGGCCAGCCAGAGGTCGAAGCGCAGCACTCTAGACCACTTGGCCATACCCCCGCCCCCCAGTATGGTCCAACACTATTACTAATACCATGTAGTATGTGCAATCTGACTAAAACGTAGATACTAGTTAATTTTGTTTTTATAGTTCAAGATTTCATTTTAGGCCTACTTGTCGTTCCTTAACTAGGATCTGGAAGAGTTGTTATCATTGAAATGAATGAAATGGTTTGTTATGGCGAGTTGATGCCCGGAACTGTGGGTAAACCACTACAGTAGAAACGTCAACGCTGTTTGATTAATTAATTTCTGACGTCATTATAGGGTCAAAACCACTTGTTTGACACTGATTTGAACACCCAATATAACTTAGCTAGATCTTCATGTACATGTACATGTAGTGTGGGCCATTGAATTGAACGTATAAAAAACGAAACGAAATATAAAGACATACATGTACATGTAGTGTGGTGTGGTTTTTTTTTTGTTTAAACTTCTACTTTATTTGCCCCATCTTTGCATTCATAAGATAAAAGTTAAGTTGGCCTAATGTCCCTCTATTAATGTTAATAATGTATACTGTCACTGATCATGATATTGCAGACAAGTCATCTTATTCTATTATGCTGTTGAAGGAAACCAGCGAACCCAGAATGAACAGGTTTAGAAGTCATTCCCATCTCCAAGCCACAACATACATGTACACTCACATGCAGGGATGGAAATCATGACCGCAAGCCAGAAGTGACCAGCCAGCTAGAGCTTGGCCATCTCATCCGGCTTGTGTTACTACTCAAAGTGGTGCGAGTCACATGTGATATATATGTAACTGTAGCAACACATCTTTTAAACAATTACCACATTTTACCAGTTCATTTACTCATAATCGAGAGAGATATACTACTGCAGATGCCAATACAGCCAAGTACATCACAGACATTTTACAAGTGTTCTCAGAGTGGGGTATCGTAACAGAGATGATCAAATAAATCCAATTCGCTAATAGTTTCCAGACAAGGTCAGGGTACTACCAAGATGAGTTGGTTTTACTCCTTCGTATTATATATCATACACTAATGGAGCAGTTATACAGCAGATCTTATACACATGAGGGGAATGTCCGAATGTCTGATATCAATAAATGATGTGCAACAAAATAATTTTAGGTTCCCTTTTCAGCAGAAACATGTACCAGTTACTATACTTGTTTAAGGTTACAATTGATACAGTCTAAGAACCCTTACGCAAGTTCAAATAGGTTCAAACGCACAATTGTCAACACATATCATTACAGTTTGTAATGGAGGTAGACTGGACCATTAAAATAGTTACCAAAAAGTTTTTCTTTGTGGTAATTATTAATGCGCTTTATATTTACATAGTGATGTTTATGTTGTAGCCTAATGACGTATTACGCAACTTGCCGCTATGACACCGACCAGTTGAAATTTTGCGTAGTAGTTGGGTTTCATCAAATCATATAATTATGCTGTAAGGCTTCACCTTTATTTCAATTGGAATTGATTTATCAAATTAGTATATGTTAAGCTATGTGCAGTACAGTTTTGGGTTAGTTTATGTGTAAATTAAGGGAGCTATGGGCCAGTAAACTTTTTGTAGTTATTTGACTAAAAAACTTGCGCAAAGGAACTCTGTAGGAAAAGCCACTACTGTGCCTGGAGTAAGACGGAAGACATCAGTAGTGGAACCATTATGTTTATCAAAGATGCATTATTTTTTGTACATCTATCTCAAATTCCAATTACTTTTATACATGTATAGGCCTAATATTCAAAATCATCTTAGACTTTTATAGGTCCACTTAATTAATTTTACACATGTAGGCCTAATATTCAAAATCATCTTTGACTTTTATAGGTCCACCATATTAATTTTATATAGGCCTAATATTCAAAACCATTTTAGGCTTTTATAAGCCCACTTAATTAATTTTATACAGGCCTAATATTCAAAACCATCTTAGACTTTTATAGGCCCACTTAATTAATTTTATATAGGCCTATAAATATAATATTCAAAACCATCTTAGACTTTTATAAGCCCACTTAATTCATTTTACATAGGCCTATAAATACAATATTCAAATTCATCTTAGACTTTTCAACACACTGTACATGTACATGTACTATACGCATCAAGCGGAAGTATGAAATAAGGCCTTGGTCTATTGGGCGGAAATAAAAAATCGTAGACCAAGGCTAATTAGTCCACACTAGCCACGATCTAAATTCTGCTCTAAATTTCCTCTGCGAATTCAAGTTTATAATCGACATCCGCAGATTTGCTAATAATGTTAAACCACCGACCCCGTCCCACGTGGATTTGTTAAACCTCAAACCTGCAACCCCTGAGAATTTGTTAAACCACCGACTCCCGTGAATTGGTTAAATGCAGAGGAAATCACGAATTTGAATATGCTGAATTTATGGTACTAACCATCCCTTTACAGCACGCGACCTGTACATTGTAAATACCCATACGTGTACACATGCATCTATCAAAGATTCATATTAATTACTCTCAAGAAACTTGTCTACGATATCACCCTAGGTGGAAGTGAACTTTAAACTCCAGAAACGAACGAACAAACTCACAAGAAAATAAATTGCAATCAATTTTATATACCGGGGGATCTTTAATTATTCATATTCAAAATTAAATTAGACATTGACTTTTAGCCTCACCTGATTATTAAAAATCTAAGCACCAGGCCTGGAAATAAATAGTACCAGTACCTGACATTTTCAACTTAGTGCCGGACATGTTAATAACATCATGAAAATTAAAAAGACAAATCAATGCCTGACAAAATGACAGGAACCGGAAGTTTAATGCCTGACAAGAGAGAGAGAGAGAGTAATGGGGTTTAACTTCCACGCAACACAAAGTAGGTCATTTTGGGACTAACATATGGTTTCAATTTTATTTCAATAATTCGCTTGTGCGCAGGGGTCTTTAGCAGTGGGAGGAAACTGGAGTGCCCGGAGGAAACCCACGAGGTGGAGTAGGCACCCTTATCTCCATGCCACATACGCTCACACCAGGGATCGAAACCACAGCCGCAAGCCAGAGGTGACCGGCCAGCTAGAGGTCAAAGCGCGGCACTCTAGACCACTAGACCCCTCCCCCCCTAATGCCTGACAAAGCCAGAATCTGGGCCTGTCATTGACAGTGACTCCAAAAGGTCTTGATCCAGCAAGAAAATGAAATTTGTGAATGAAAAATTTAAAGTATCCATTCTGTCATTACAGTGTATGAGGCATGTTCAAAAGTCGATATCATTTGAAGATATTTACCTCGATATAAAGTATGTGAATTCGCTGTAGGCAGTAATATTTCACAGTCAGAATGTCACATGACAAGGTCATATTAAGAGTCATGGCCAATATTACATGTACCCACAGGCCCATTTAACTTTAAAGTAAATTCAAGAATCTGTTCCCACACATAGTACAAACTACATGTACATGTATCTCCGAAACTTAAACAAATTTCTTGTGGGAGGACTTCGAGACCAAGCGGTCTAATGTACAAACAAATTTCTTGCGGGATGATTTCGAGACCGAGCAGTCTAATATACTATACTGTGGATACATATAACATGTATATATACATGTACAAATTACATGTATCTCCTACGCTTAAAACAAATTTCTTGTGGGAGGTTTTCGAGATCGAACGGTCTAAATAATGTACATAATGAAATAAAATGTGGTATAACGTCCTACTGTTCTCCTCCTAACTGGGCTAATAAAGACGGGCATACGCCATACAGTGTGCTATGAGGGAAATTTTGTCTGGACAGCGGCGCTATGGCCTACTCTTATATTGACCAGCGCTCTACAATCTACTCTTATCGAATTCCAACTGTCAAAAGATCTTTTACGTGCACACCAATGTGTACACAGGACCTCGGTTTTTCGTACCAGGATATTAAATCGACAACCCAAGGCATGGATGGAATTCCATACATCTTTACTGAGTGAGCAAAAGGGAATTCCCCACAACGAAATGTCGAGAAAGTAAATCTAAACTTGAGATTGCACACGGGACTGAACAATCTACACGTAGGTGTCCCTAAATGTAGATACGATCTTATGAACAAACACGCAGTACACCACAGACATATCTTAAATAGAATCTCTGATCAACCCAACTGTCGAAACTCTAGATCGACTGATTATCATCAGAGAACATTGATAGCATTTATGAAAGATAAAAATGAAATGGGGTTTAACGTCCTACTGTTCTGCACCTAACCTGGGCTAATGGAAGACGGGCATACACCATACAGTGTGCTATGAGGGAAATTTTGCCCGGGCAGCGGCGCTACGGCCTACTCTTATATCGAATTTCAACTGCCAAGGGATCTTTTACATGCACTCCAATGTGTACACGGGACCTTGGTTTTTCGTCCCATTCAAACGACTAGACAGCTGTCCTTGTCAGGCCCTCCTTCTGCATCACTGACAAGGGGAAACCACGCCAGAAAATTGAGATGAACTTTCTCGGCCAATGCAGGGATCGAATACCCGACCTCCAGGCTAACGAGCCAGCGCCTTGCCCACTTAGCCACCGTAATTATGTAAGAATTAGATCAAGAGATGACCATTCTTGCCACGAATACATGTAGAGAGAGTAAAAGGGGGTTCAACATCTCCTCGACGCAACTAGGTCATTTCGGGACTAACATATGATTTAATTTCATTAATTCCCTTGTGCGTCGGTTTATTTAGCAGTGGGAGGAAAAACGGAGGACCCGTAGAAAACCCACGAGTTTGGACAGGCGACCATACTCCTTGTCATGTACATGTACAACCAGGGATTCGAAACCATGCCAGTTGACTCAATGGCAGGTTTTATGATGTACAGCACACAGGTGCTTACTATTCGGGAATCCAACCGCCCTTGCCATATAAATAGTTCAGGTAATGACTGTTTGAAGATTTGTACAAGTGAAGTACACCCTTTCTTTATTACCATACATGTAGCAATGGTACTTGACAACGAAGTACATGTAGCAATGGTACTTGACAACGAAGTACATGTAGCAATGGTACATGTAGGGGTTTCAGGTCACGTGACTTCAGCGTGAAATCGGACAGCCAGTGGCTGATAAATAGCCAAGTTCAATCTACGATTCTGAATTACTATTTTATGTAAATGTATTACAAGCAATTGTATTGTAATAGTTTAATGTCAATCTCGATATCTACAAAGATTCAGGCTAAAAAATTATCGAAATGTAAGCGAAATTACCGTTTGTTTACATGAGGCGGCAGCGGGAAAATCCCGCTCTGACGTCACCCGACCTAGAATTTTCCATTGCTACGACCCACTTTATTGGATTTCCGCACAGAACCAATCAAACGATAGATAACATTTTAGGGATTACTACGATGTCTGATACCACGTGATCCTATAATTAGAACCGAAGAAAACAAGATTTATCGGTTTTGATGACTGAAATTTGCTAAATCTCGACTAAATATAGCCTAATTTTTTTGTGGTATCATCCAGATTATAAATATTTGACATATTATAACTATCATTCAAATTATTACGATTTTAATAAATCTTAGCTGACAATTTTAAAATTGGTACTAGCGATTCTGAAGGGAAAATCCCCATTATGACGTCACTTGGATATGACTGAAAAGCACTTATTTTGGTGCCATTCCACGCATTGACTGGTATAGAGCGTTTTGATTACATTTTTGACGTCGATCTCGGATTTTAAAATTATAAAATATCTTCGGATCTAATTGGAATATTTTGATGAAATAAAAAAATTTCGGTAGCATTTTATCTATATTTTCACAAAATATTTTTAAAAAATTTTTTTCTGTCATTTCAAACTTTGACCTGAACCCCCTAGTACATGAACTTGACGACGAAGTACATGTAGGCATGGTTATCCATTTTATCGATAAATTGCAGGTGTTCAAATCTATTTAAATCTCTGTGAAGACTCATAATAAGAATCATTTACAGTATTTGTCTCAGTTTTGTTTACGGTACAATAATTTTTTACGCACATGCCAGGGCCTGGTACGTTGACTGGGCTACTGTACTAACTCAAACCTTAACCCAAAGTATAGGCCAGGAGTAGCCCGATCAACGTACTGCGCCCACACATGTAGTGAAATCTCCAAAGTGTTATTCATCTTCTTGGCCCTTTAAATTGAAAAAAATCAATTAAGAGAGAGAGAGAGAAATATGGTTTAACCTCCACTCCATACAAACTAGGTCACTGGATACAGTACGCACGTGCTAACCATAATTCGGACCTCCCCCCCCCTACTCCGACGAAAAATCAATTAATCATACATGTATTTTAATGTTTGATTTTAAATACGTAACTTAAACTTTAAAGTAGGTCACTGGAGCAAAAGTTCTATTCAAATTGTTGACATATTATAGATAGGCCTACGTAGATGCTACTAGATGTAACATTGTTAATTGTAGCAGTAAGGTATAAAATACCTCCACCACACCCTATTTAAAGTTGTTTTTGTAACGGAAATACCGTATCGTAAAATACTCACCCGAGTGTTGAGATAAATCCATTCACACTACCCTCTGCGTACAGTGACACAATGTCACCGATATGGAGAAAACTTGCCGACATTTTACTAATTTTAGTGGATCTGTCGCTGCATTCTAGCTTAATGTACACGTATACACAAGCTTCGCTTATGAATCAAAACGAACAGCAAAGAAGCGAACTTAGTTGTTATATATCCCACTTTAATTTAGCACTTGACGGAACTGTCTGCACGAACGAGTGAGTGGATGACAGCGTGAACCAGAGATTAGTTCGTGTATTTTTACGGTCACTCCCTTTAATTATTGTTTTCCTGCATGTTCCGCTGTTCCGGGCACCGCTCTCGCTGCTTGTTTTAGAGCACGAATAACACTGCAAGTTACAATATTTTGTTCACCAAAGGCTGCAATAATCCTATCGAAAACCTGCTACTGCAGAAGAAACCAGTATTAGTTTTTACTTTGCCTTTCGTTCCCCACCTGTCAATAAACTACTTCCGTTAGTTCGTTGCTCTTCGCTTATTTCCGACGGCCGCCATTCGGCTGTCTCCGTCTTTAGCAGTCCCGAGTGCCGCGATTTATGAAATGAAATCGGGTTTAACGTCCTACTCTTCTGCACCTGATCTGGGCTAATGGAAGACGGACATACACCATGCAGTGTGCTATGAGGGAAATTTTGCCCACACAGCGGCACCACGGCCTACTCTTATATCGAATTCAAACTGCCAAGGGATCTTTTACGTGCACGCCAATGTGTACACGAGACCTCGGGTTTTCGTCCAATCCGAACGACTAAACAGCTGATCCTGTTCGACACCCCGTCCTGTATCACCGACAAGGGGGAATCACGCCGAAAAATCTGGATGAACTTTCTCGACAATGCAGGGACCGGACGCGATAAATAAATAGAATGAACTCCTAATTGTTTAGTAATAGTTATTGAGTAATGTGCAAAAATACAAATTATATAACATCACTTTTGGCGCTTGAATGTGGTTATAAAAAATGTTATCCTATGTAATATGTAGTCCGTAAAATAAAAATACATCTGAGTACTTATTTTCTTTTATTTAGAAAAATATATATTTGTCGTAGTAAAAAAAAAAAACCAACCAAAAAACGCCTCAAAATACACAGCAAATAAAATATCTGTAGAAGAAAACGAACAAATAAATCTGACCGAAAATTAGTCCTGGTGTGTTTTTTTGTTTTTGTGACTATTTATTTTGTTGCATATGTCGTAAAAAAGGTTAGCTGCATGTAAAGATATATACAGTAGGCATACTGATTTACAGCACAGTGATGAAATCGTGGAATATTACAAATGAAATAAAATGAGATGAAATTGCGTTTATTTTAACGTCTTACTGTTCTGCTCCGACTGGTCTAATGAAGACAATCGTACGCCATGCTGTGTGCTATGAGGTAAATTTTTCAGGGATAACGGCGCTACGACCTACATGTATATTGAATTCTCCGCGTCAGAGGTTCATTTACGTCGTCCCATTACTCGGTAATGAGGTCATGATAATTCAGTCAGTCATTCAGTCAAAATTTCGTTTTATCATAAATTATTACAAGTACGTTTTTTAAAGTCGTATTCCTTCCTTACAATTTTTATAATGTTCATATATCAAAGTATCATAATACGCCAATATCACAAATTCAGCCTTAAAATTGAAATTATTCGTCACTTTTTAAGGCGTAAACCCTATTTTCCAAAATTGTCTGGGCTAGCGCAACCTAGACCCTTCTCCCGTCAAGGAGGCGTGCACCCAGCAGACCCATCGCCGCCCTGAAGCCTTTGCTCACACCCTTCCAACAATTTTGGGCTAGCAACGGGCTTGAGAGCCCACTAAAAAAAGTATTTAAGTTAGAGCCAGGACGTCAAGGGTTCGATCCAGGGGCGGATTGGGGCCAGGAACCGGCCCGGGCTTCCGTGTCGGAGCGGCTCATTTTACTGACCGCGGAGCCCGGACGGGGGTGGGGGGTGCTTTGTCAGGGGGCTTTCCCCCTGGAATTTTTTTTTTGAAAAATGAACCCCAAATATGCGATTATAATCTCGGTAAAAAAATAATATATTTAATAACTTTGATTAGCTTAGGCCAAAACCCCGACCTGCATGTAATTTACAACCATCAACCTGTGAAATTATCATATTCTCATATTATTAATTAACGTATTATCATTTCATCGTCAATGATAATACGTTAATTAATATCCCCACAACAGGATGCAGGTGGCTTAATAATTAGTAAATTTGCGGGCGACAGTGTCGGGTGAATCCGATGAAATTTTCGGATGAAAATCGAAATCCCCATTGCTGGATTCCGAATTCTGGCCCACACCCAGCACACCCAGAAAGTCTATTATACCAGCCTATTCCAGACTCCAGTGATGGCGTGGCGGCCCGTTAAAGCCACCGGCCACATCATCGCTACATGGCTGGTCCAATACCCCCTCCCCCATATAATGTTCAACAGAAAAAGGTTTTTTCTAGATGAATTGGACAAAATTATTTTATTTAATTTTTGTCGGACCGGGCCTTCGCCCAATTCGCCCCTGGTTCGATCCCGATGTTGAAAGAGAACGTTTCCCGGGATTTTCCAGTGGGATTTCCCTCTTCTCAGCGGTGTAGGACGGGTGGCCAGTCAAAAAACTCCCCTTGGGGGTGGGGGGCAACCGAGGTCATGTGTACACATGGCCGTAGGCGCAGTAGGCAATCATAGCACACCACACTGCATAGCACATGGCCATCTTCATTATCCCGAATGGCACAGACACGTGGGACGTTACCATAGGAAGAATACAGTTCTTTTGTTATAAAGACGCCGTATCGACACAAGGTCAAATTTAATATACATGTATAGAATTTGGACTGGATCTTCAATAGAAGGCTTGATCTCGCTTTAACTTCGTACATCTTTATCAAGCCCTTCAAATAATACCCTTCATATTTCGGCACTAATTTCAATTGATTCCCGTCCCAGCTGGGGACCTATCAGATTCCTCGATCATCTCGAATACCAGGTCTCGCGCTTTGCAGCTAAACTGATTTATATCGAGTTGCAAAGTTTAAGGTTCGTTCAATGTCAAGGTTATCATGGGGGTCGCCATGTTTGATTCGAGTGTGTTTGTGTCACAACTTCTGATTGGACGCCATCGTTTCCGTGTCGGCGTTAAATGAAGATAACGTATGTATGTTAGGGAGTTGCAAACTATATAACAACGTCTACATGTTGTAAAACGCGCGGCCGTTGCTTCCAGAGCATGAGCAAAGTAGGACGTTACCAATTCTTCTAATGCCTGTGACGTGTTTGGTTATCCCTGTTGTTAACCTATTGATTCAGGTATCTATTACTCAGAAAAGAAAGAATGGAAGACATTTCAAAGGTTTTATGACAAATGAAATAAATTAATAAATAGTTCAGCTTGTACAAGTTTAAAAACGATTATTGCAAATTCATACAACTGAATCTCACTCGTTGATTTAGATGCCCCTCTTAAAGCGGGAATTTCATATTTCCTAAGAAAGTCCAATCTGATTAAAACACAGATCCTATTTCGTTTCGTTTTTATAGTTCAAAATTTCGTTTTACGTGTCTTCACGACATGAGGTGTAGTGTAGGCCGTCGAAAGTATAAAAAACGAAACGAAATATAGATCTGAATTTTAATTAGATTGAAGAAAGTCAAAACATAATTATTTCTATGTCTTTTGCTCAAAAGGTTGTCAACTCACTATTGTACGATCATGGGCATGACTGACACAGGAAATAATAACACAATTACCTCCCTTGTTTTCCCATTCCCCTCCATGGAATGGCATTTTCAAACGTTTGAATTTAAAGTTGAAAGTGATATTTTTGCCAATTTTTCAACTGACAATAGTGAATTGTAGGATTAATAGGATTATTCTTTAACAAGGTAGGACTGTTTATAGATACAATCTATTTTAATTTTAGGGCTTTATTTTAATACATTTTAAAAATATAACTTAAAAATATGAAATTGGAACTTTAAATGGGTGTCTATTTGGTCACCAATGAGTTTTGCAGCTAGCGCAGGCATCTGGGTGACCACACCTCTCCACAAAGTCCTGGAAGAGCTGTTGGTATCTGTTGAATATAGTGACAAACAATATCTTTTGGGTCCGTTTTAACTTCCGGTAGATCCCGACGCTTTTCTGGCGATTTTAATGCTTATTCCTGTTGGGGGTTTGGGTGGCCGAATGCTTAGCGTGCGCGCGCTGTATCATACGGCCTGCCATTGAGTCTACGGGTGTGGTTTCAAATCCCCGGTTGTACGTGGCAAGGAGTACGGTCGCCTGTTCAACCTCGTGGGTTTCCTCCGGGTACTCCGGTTTCCTCTCACTGCTAAAGACCCCTACGCGCAAGCGAATTATTGAAATAAAATTAAACCATGTGTTAGTCCCGAAATGACCTAGTTTGTGTCGAGTGGACGTTAAACCCCACTTCTCTCGCTCTCTTATTTCTGTATATTCTTTGCTAATTTTGGACGCAAATATAAATGATGTAATTCTACGGATTATTTATGGTTAATATCCAATTGATCAGTATCTAACATTTCAGTTTACTCAATGCCCGATATTTATAGATTTTTTAGTAGTTCGGGTGGGACGAAACACTGGGATCCCATGTACACATTAGGGTCAGGGCCGTATTTTCCCTCCAGAAAAATAAGGTGCCCTGAGAAATGGAGCCCCTACGAGATTACTCGCTAGCGACTTTGATTGCGACAGTACCCGCGCTCAGTAACCTGGGTATTATAGTAGTAGTAGTCATATTATTGGCGTCCCACCACTTGCTGCACACCCCCACTTTTAAAATCTTACATACGACCCTGATTGGCGTGCGCGTAAATGAACCCTTGGCAGTAGCACCGCTGTCCTGGAGAAATGCCCTGCATTGCTCACTGTCTTCACCAGGGGAGTCGGAACATATATCAGTAGGACGTTAAACTCCATTTCATTTCAATTTCTATAGATTTTTACGGTAACTAGCTACAGTCTACAAGAGTCATCCATCATTCCCTGTCATATAGCCATTAGCAATGTTTATGTTTAGATTTATCAATAACAGTTCAAGGCCCCAATAAAGCAATAATGATAGCAAACACGTCCCAAGCTGCTATAAGTCATTTTGCGACAAACCATTTCCTGTATAGCTGTAGCTTGTTATTGAAATACCTACCGTAAAAGTAGATACAGCTGAGTCACCAATCATGTGACATCTTGCATCATAAGCAATTTCCTCGAATTAGGTGTGGACGTCCCACAAGATGTACTAGGGATGAAAACATACGTGTTTGTGAAAACTGCCAAGAATTATAGACCATTTTAGTTTATTCACTTGATTTCAGAATTCTGTGATCCATGGTCTTGGTTTTTCTGTGCTGTCCATCTTTTGTCTCCAGGTTATGGTTTGGTTGTTTGTGGGCCCTTTACAAGAAAAATATCTTAAAAGAAATCTAAAAATTGAATCTTTTTAACTGTGACCATGTTGACATTTTAATTTTTTATTGTTTTAAAACTGTTTTACGTTATTAGCTGGAACACTCAACGCTATACAACTTGGTTTTTAATGGGACGTATTCGTTATAAGTTTGACGGATTGTATTCTTACAATTAACTTTATATTTTGAATGTGCCAAAGGCGATGCAGGAAATCTACATAATACAGACAGAAACACAGATGAACACAGCATCGCCCAACACACAATAGATGAGGAGCATGGTGATAGAACCGTAGGAATGTGGTCCCCATCTCCGCAATATTATGTGACGTTGTTCACGATTTACATTTAGTTAAGGGTCTCACAACGTGGTAAAACATTATGCGACGAATTCGGCTTCTCACAACATTGTAATACATTATTATGTGACGTTGTACACGATTTCAGGTTTACACAACATTGTGGGACATTATTATGTGACGTTGTACACGATTTTAGGTTTTCACAACTATGTAAGACATTATTATGTGACGTTGTACTCAAGTTTTCACAAAATGAACAAAAATTGTGTAGACTGTGATCTGTATCTACTAAGCAGAAAAATTAGTGACGCTTACTCAGCAATCTGTTTATTTCACGTTGTCTTGCAAACTTTGATCTGTATAGTAGGAACTGTTGGTAACAGCTTGGTTCTCGTCGTATCCTTGTCCAACAAACCCAAACAAAAGAAGAACGCAGATTTGACAGCGATCGTAGTCTTGGCTTTTGTTGATTTATTTGTTTGCATGTTTTTGGTGCCGTATGAGATCCACAAAACCAACAACTACTACACGCAACTTAGTTCCATCACGTGTAAAACATTTGAATGGATCCAGGCTTCATCTTTAGCTATGTCATGTTTCGTGCTCTTGGCGGTAGCTGTTGAGCGGTGCAAGTGTATCTGCAGTGGTCAGCCGCAAGAATTCGGCTACTCCAAAAAGTTACGATACATCCTTTTGGCAGTGGTTACTATATCCGCGATAGTTACGTGCCCGACGCTCGTTTTTAAAGGAATTCAAACAAGGCCAGTGGATATGCATTTATTGCACCGTCTGGGCATATATGGATATAACGAAAGCTCTTTTCTCGTGAACATTTCTACCGTTACAGCCTGTGAATATTTAGATGCTTATTATAACACATGGACGTTACAGGTTTACGGTATTATTTTCATTGCTATATTTATCGCTCTTATTATTATAACCACAATTTGCTATGGAAAAATTTACTTTGTGCTAAATGGTAAACCAAATGTTTCACGAAGAAAAATTATTAAAGTGGAGCC
Organism: Patella ulyssiponensis; assembly: GCA_963678685.1. Lineage (NCBI taxonomy): Eukaryota > Metazoa > Mollusca > Gastropoda > Patellidae > Patella > Patella ulyssiponensis. The sequence continues at coordinate 55,154,062 of OY783232.1, read as the reverse complement.
AATGAAATCTAAGACGACAGACGATCAGAAAAACAAGATGGCCGAAACTCTTGTGCAAACTCGAAGTGCAAGTACAAAACAGACACAAAGGCAGGAAGACAAGATGGCCGAAACTCTTGCGCAACCTCAAAGTGCAAGTACAAAACAGACACAAGGGCGTCAATTGCATAGTGAATCTTCAATCGGCGATACCGAAGAAGTCGATTTGTTTTATTCCCCCGAGACAAAAACAGATGACCCGAAAATATCCACCAGTTTTAAAAAGAAGACACGTGACGATCGAATAAACGGCACCAACCACGTTACAGGCGATCCGTCATATCAGTTCAAGTCGCCAAATCGCAGGAGACAGATTTTTATTGCGAAAATTTTGTTTCTGATCACCGGCTTTTTCATCGTGTCGTGGTTGCCATTTTGGGTGATAAACATGTGCTATTTATACATTCCCGATTTAGACAGTCGTCTTAACAAAGTAGAGGTCGCGGTCATACATACTTTATATCATCTGTACTTTTTAAATAATGCTATCAATCCAGTATTATATGCTATATATAGCGCCCAATTTAGACGACACTGCAAAAATATATTTCAATCTTTTTGGCTTCGTGTTAAACGGGTGTTTTGTTCCACAAAATAAATTAAAGACTCTCAGAGGGAGAAAGAGTCGCTTGAACACTGGATTGATTCCACGAATCCTATCTGTTTACTAGAATTTACTATAAACTTGTAAGCTAGTAGCTAGTAAAGTGCATGTTAATTTAAAATGTTCATTGTTAAAGCCTCAATAACACTCTTCTTGTAACTGAATAATGTCCCAATCTTCATTCTGGTCAACAAATCGTATTATTTTAGAATATTCCAATTAAATGATGATATAAATTTCATCTTAACACACCTATTTTAAAAAAAAATTGGAAAAATTCAACCAATTGATTTGAAAAGTCTAACGCAAACCTTTTCAAATGTGACTTGGATTTTAAAATATTTTCGAACCCTCTAGACAAGTAAAATAGGTGGTAATGGATAATTTACACAACCGGTAGGACACTTAAACATCTAGTACTTAGAATAAGGGTATTATTTATTTTCTGGAGCTGCCAAGCCTGCAAGAATGTTATTGTCCCTTTAATTATTGTCAACTGTTAATTTAAGCTGTTTACTAGTATCCGTTTTCAACCATACTTCAGGAATATGGTTTTCAACTAACTTAAACTGTTCATTATTGTCAACTCATATATAGTCAACTGTTAAGAAGTGTTAACTATCCGTTTGCAACTCGTTAACTGTGTCAATTAAAACTGTTTACTAAGTGTTAATATAAACTGTTTAACTAGCAATTGGGGGGGGGGGGGTCTAGAGTGCCGTGCTTTATCCTCTAGCTGGCCGGTCACCTCTGGCTTGCGGCTGTGGTTTCGAGCCCTGGTGTGAGCGTATGTGGCATGGAGATAGGGGCACCTTCTCAACCTCGTGGGTTTCCTCCGGCACTCCGGTTTCCTCCCACTACTAAAGACCCCTACGCGCAAGCGAATTATTGAAATAAAATTAAACCATATTTTGGTCCCGAAAGGACCTAGTTTGTGTTGAGTGGACGGTAAACCCCATTTCTCTCTCTTAACTAGTAGTGCCGCTCTCCGTCCTCTAGCTGGCCGGTCACCTCTGGCTTGCGGCTGTATGGTTTCGAGCCCTGGTGTGAGCGTATGTGGCATGGAGATAGGGGCGCCTTCCCAACCTTGTGGGTTTCCTCCGGACACTCCGGTTTCCTCCCACAGCTAAAGACCCCTACGCGCAAGCGAATTATTGAAATAAAATTGAACCATATGTTAGTCCCAAAAATTTGTGTTGAGTGGACGTTAAACCCCATTTTCTCTCTCTCTCTATCTTAACTAGTAATTGTTGTCATGTCAACTATTGTGGCAATAGTAAAGTGTTATTTTAAACTGTTTTAAAACTTATATCTGTTGTCAACATTCGAATAATAGTAAAGTGTTATTTTAAACTATACTACTCAAAAGAAGTTAACGGTCACCCAATTATTTTTGTTTGACATTCGACACACAGGGAACATGTAATTCAAAACTTTTAAGCACACTTTTGGTTAGAATGAGTTCAATATGTCTCAATGTTGAGTCTGTTATGCAAAGCATATGCACTTTTTATACACAACTATTCTGAGGATCTGATGAAAATTCGCCATTTTGATCATAATGAGGTCCAACAAATCTGTCTCAAATTCGATAATGTGTGAAACCACCACGTGCTCGTAAGCAGTCGACACAACGACGAGGCATGCTGTCGGTCAGAAGTCGAAATCTCAGCCCACACCATTACCGTACCACCTCCAAAAAGATGGCGTCGTCTAACGTTAACATCAGCAAATCTTTCTCCTTGCCGCCTATAGACGCGAAGTCTGCCATCATTGAACTGTAATGCAAATCGGGACTCACCAGTGAAGAGTACCCGCTCCCATTGTCGCCGTCTTCAGTCTCTATGACGTGTGCACCAGTCACGACGTGCTGTCCTATGACGTTGAAGAAGAGGTGGTCGAACCGCTTGTCGTCGCGATCGAATGTTGTGGGCTCGCAGACGATTTCTTATGGTCTGGTCCGATACCTGAACACCACTTGCATTTCGCAGTTCATCTCTCAGACATCTCGCTGTAACAACGCGCTGACGTATGGCCATTTCAATGACATGCCGGTCTTGACGTTGCGACGTTGATCTTGGCCTATACCAGACCATGAATTGAATTGGTTGCCTGGAAACGCTGCCATAGTCTCCGAATCACACTCTGTCTACAACCGATTCTCTGTACAACATTCCTCTGTGTAAAACCCTGTTGAAGCCACGCAATGGCTCTTCCTCTGTCAAGTTCACTCAGCTGACGTCTGACAATGTTGAAATTTCAAGTGAGAGCAGCATGGCCTTGGAAGGTTTTTGTCATGCCAAAACTGTTCATTGAAAATGCATAGTGCACGTGCAAGGACATAATCAACTCCAAAAAGTTGTACCCTACTGCGTTTGGGCGATGCAAACAATTTTGTAGAGCCTTGTTTTGAGCTTCAATTTATGGTTTCTAAGGAGACTGTCAAAATCGTTTTGTTTGAAAATGACATATGTCTTGTACACAGGTTTTGTCGTCAGGATATCGTGAACCAATTTTGACACGATTTCCTCCCAAAATTATATATCTATATCTGATATGTGCATAGACAATTACCTGGTAGAAAAAAATGTTTGACCCTTAACTTCTTTTGAGTAGTATATTAACTAATACCTGTTGTTAACTTCTATAATAATAGTAAAATGGAATTTTAAGCTGTTAAAGATATATTATGGGAGATAAGATAAAGAGATGGCAGTTCTCACTATAATACTTAAAAACCAGATAGTGTAAAGGTAATTTGCTGAAAATTTCAGTCAAATTGATCCACTATTAGCTGAGAAATATTCACATAGCCTCGGTCATCATTACTCAAATCATTAATATAAACAGCATAGTCTCGATTATCAACCTGATTGATTTAATTATCAACGGCCATTAAGGGGCATATAGGATTTTAATCCGCCAACATCGAAGGCTAGCCTTGACATCAAGAGTTTATTATGGTCTGGATATGTTAATTAATGTCTAATTGATTATTTAGATAACATTTCAGACCTAAAGAAAGACCTGTAATAAGCAGATTTTGCTCTTGCATAATGCTATATTAACTCATACACGGGTAGTAAAAATGTTAACAGGAATGTATACATCCGAGGAATAAACATCCCTAATATCAGAAATAAAAGTTTGGGCACTGTGATGTCTCTGGCGTCTAAGACGATTAATTCGTTGGCAACCTGGAACTTCAGGGGGAGATTAGGAAGGCATTAAAATTAACGTGTATGTCGCAAACACTGCCTTTAAGTAGCCTACACGTGACTTTATATGGTCATTTATGTGCTCAAAAATATTCATTCACCATTGTAATACATCGATCTTTCGCCGTGTCCTTGGGTCCGAATGATTCCATTTAGCAAACAAAACTTAATCAATTAAATAACAAATTAATTGAATATTGAATCAAATATAGATGATAATAATGATGAGCAAATATGTTGTGTATTTACTAACCGGGAATATATATATATATATATATATATATATATATATATATAAATATATATATATATATATAAAGGATGACATTGACTTCCTTAATAAACTACCTCAGGAAATAAAGGATGGGGAAATATTTGTAACATTGGATGTCTGTAGTTTCTATAGCAATATCTCACATAATTTGTGCCTAGAGGCAGTCAGTTATTGGATAGATAGATTACCTGTACTTCGAAATCCCCGTTTTTCAAAAACCTTTATTTTAAAAGCTATCGATATTATTCTTAGGAATAATACTTTCGAATTCGGAAAACGTAATTTTATACAAATTAAAGGCTGTGCTATGGGCTCAGTGTGTTCACCTGACCTTAGCAACCTCGTTATGGGATTCTTAGAAGAAAAATTATATACAATAACTGAAAACAAATTTGGTATTAACTATAGAAACTACATCGAAGTAAATTTTAAAAGATATTTAGACGACGTCTTCCTCATTTGGAAAACTAATCTCGGCCATATAGCAGATTTGCACCAAATTTTAAATGACTTAGATATTAATATTAAATTCACTATTGAAACTAGTTATAAGGAAATTGCTTTTTTAGATGTTCTCGTTAAGAGATTTAACAATCAAATCATTACAGATATTTACTCCAAAGAAACAGATACTAAAAACTATTTATCATATAAATCATGTCACCCCCGTCATGTCAAAAATAATATACCCTTTTCTCTTGCCAGAAAACTATGCACTATTATTATAAACGAAGATCTCAGAATTCAACGACTTAATGAATTGAGATCCAATTTATTGAAAAAGATTATCCACTTGGGGTTATTAATATAGGTATTGATAAAGCTAGGGGCCTAACTACTGAAGAATTAAGAACGCCAAAAGAAAAGAATATCTCTTCTTGTATTACCTTTATTTCGACATATAATCCTAGACATAATAATTTTTTTCAATATATTTATGATACTAAGAATGTTCTCCTTTCTAATGATAATCTTCATAATCAATTTCACGGCATAGAATTAATTAATAGTAAACGTCAGCCCCCTAACCTTAAAAAGTTACTCACTAGAGCTAAGTTTCAAACTTCTAATAATGGAACTTTTACTACTTCGAAGTGCCATAGCCCACTTTGTAAATGTTGCCAACATATGATAATTAATAGTAAATTCACCTTTTCTAATACTAATTATACATTTAGGATTAATCATAATATGAATTGTAGTACTAAAAATTTAATTTATGTTCTTATTTGTAATAATTGTATGAAGATTTACATAGGCGAGTGCTCAACTGAATTACGCGCACGTATCCGAGTTCATAGGCAACAGAGTTTACAAGCTAATCCGGTCTTGAAAGTGTCCAAACATCTAAATACATTTGCTAAGAATTTAAATATTAAATTCAGTATTTTTCCTTTTTATAAAGTCAATATTGACAATACTATCAAAAGAAGGAATATGGAATCACGCTTTATTGACCTGTTCAAACCGGATTTAAATGCTTAATTTGCCCCCTTCCCACCGTGTTAATATTCTAATTTTAAATAAAATCTTAATATATATTTTTACACCTTTTACTTCAACACCATTTAAGGGGATTTTAAACCCTGTATATCTTTATTTCTCTATAGTCAGTTTATTAGAGAATAAGGTGAATATAAACAAGTTTACAACCATATTACATAATTGATCTATTGACATTTTTTTTAATCTCTTCACTTCTGTATGGTTCTATTGTCTAATTATACCAGGAAGATTATGTAGTTTAATGTCAAGTTATGTATTATATACCTTTAACCTTTTGTTATATGTTACTTAATATTATTGATAATCCATTGTCATGGAAATCTATTGTTCTAAGAATATATATATATATGTATCGTATTTGCAATATTTTGTATACATTATTAATATCTGAAGACGCCTATAGAGGGCAGACAGCTAGCTTATATAATTTAATGTATGTCAGAATGAAGTAAAGTGGAGAATTTTTTACCTGGAGAACGCTAGATCGGAGACGGTCCTACGCATTTTAGCACATATGACGTCATATATAGATTGTGGGTTAGGGTTAGGGTAAGGGCTAGGACCTAACCCTAACCCATGATCAAGCCTAACCCTTACCCTCACCCACAATTCACATAATTATGACGGATATATATATCCGACTGTCAAGTTGGTGGATATAACAATTAAAACGACTAACGATAACACTAAACACGTGTGACAAACTAAGGTCAAATGAAATGGGAGAGAGAGAAATGGGGTTTAACGTCCACTCGACACAAACTAGGTCATTTTGGGACTAACATATGGTTTCAGTTTTATTTCAATAATTCGCTTGCGCATAGGTGTCTTTAGCAGTGGAAGGAAACCGGAGTGCCCGGAGGAAACCCACGAGGTTGAGAAGGCGCCCCTATCTCCATGCCACATACGCTTACACCAGGGCTCGCTCGAAACCACAGCCAGAAGCCAGAGGTGACCGGCCAGCTAGAGGTGGAAACGCGGCACTCTAGACCACTAGGCCACCCCCACCCCCCCTCCGCCCCGAAATTAAATGGAATTTAACGTATAGCAAATCAAGATGTAATGAAATGGAATTTAACGTGTAGCAAATCAAGATGAAATGGAGTTTAACGTCCTACTGTTTTGCTCCGACTGGGCTTATGAAGACGGACATACGCCATACAGTGTGCAATGAGCGAAATTTTACCCGGCCAGCGGCGCTATGGCCTACTCTTATATCGAATTCCAACTGCCAAGGGATCTTTTATGTGCACGCCAATGTGTACACGGGACCTCGGTTTTTCGCCCATCCGAACGACTATAGGCAACTGTCCTTGTCAGGCCCTCCGCTCTGCATCACTGACAAAGTGAAACTACGCCAGAAAACTTTGTCGGCCAATGCAGGGATCGAACACCCGACCTCCAGGTAAGCGAACCAGCGCCTTACCCACTTAGCCACGTGATCCCCCTAGTAGCTAAATCTCTAACTCAATATCATCCAAAGTTTTCGACATTGAAAACATGAATTATTTTTTTAGTTTTAATCAACATTATTGCTGTTGTGATCTTACCAGGAAAAGGTGGGCTTCTGATATCCAATATTTAAGACAAAATAAACATTTTACCATTGGTACATTAATAGTGTACCATAATGCGCTTCAACGACATTTATAACAAGGGACTCGAAAAACGAGGCTAGACATATTCTACAAGTCAAACGGTGATGTCATATCCTTATCTTGAAAACATGCGCAATAAATACTACCTACATCATTGTCTTGATAATGTATTCTTTCATTTAGATACATGTCATTTTGGCTTTGAAATATCTAAAAATGGTTTGGTTTACGCAATTCAATGTACAAAAGTGTCCCGATTTTATTGGTGCTTGCGTCTGTGTAAAATGTGCAGAGCCAATTAGTAACCCTGTTGTTCGTTTTAGAAACGTATGATTGTCAAAGGCTATAATGGAACTTGTAAAAATCCTATTTGAGTGTTATCAACGAGTTTCTTATTGTTATACCATTGTAATTCATTTTTTTTTCTATATTTTAGAGCGGTTTTTGCGTTGTCACTTAAAAATCGGATATGGGTTTTCATAAAAAATTTTAAAAAGTTTAATTATAAATATATTTTTCACTTTAGTTTGCATAAACTGCTTCATTCTGACTTTTATTTCATAGAAATTGGCAGAAAACTAGAGCAGATAGGATAAAATTGATATAACGTCGGCGGCCATCTTTGATGACGTCATAGCGGAATAACCTACCACGTGGTGAGTGTCCACCCAAGTCCAAAATATTCACAAAGCCACCTACTAAACATTTCTACCAAAAAATTCTCCCTACTCAAATTGTCCTACAGAACCATAGTCAGATCCAGGACTAAGTAAGAGAGAGAAAAGGAAGAGGGGGTAACGTCCACTTGGCACCAACGACGTCAATTCAATAATTCGGCAGCGCGTAAGGGTCTAGTGGGAGGGGGTAAACCCGGAGAAAATCTATGAGGTTGGACAGGCGACACTATATCTTGTCACGTTCAAGTGCAGAATCGAAAGCAAGCCGCTTGGTTCAATCATAAACCTTGAGACCCTAAACCACTAGATACCCCCAACCATTCTTAGATTCACAAACCTTTGAAATAACTATATTTTAGTTAGAAAATATGGTGTAAGAGGGGTCACGGTGGCTATGGAGTAAGACGCTGGCTCGCTGGTATGGAGGTCGGGTGCTCGACCCCTGCCTCCTTTATAACAGACTGTATGGCGTATGCTTGTCTTGATTAGCCCGGATTTGAGCGTAACATGAGGACAGCTAAACCCTATTTCGAGCGGTCGAATAGACAAACGCTGACATTGAGTCAAGTGGGGCGGTTTCGATCACAAGTTTGTACGTCACAATGAGTCTGTCTGTCCAACCTCATGGGTATGCTCCGGGTCGTCCAGTACCCTCAAACTGCTAAACACCCCACAATCGCATACGAATTATTGATATATATGTCTTAGTTTGTGTCGAATGGATGTTAACAATTAGTGGTTCAAATCCATATTGGGACTCGGTCATAGTTAACCCCCCTTAATTGAGTCCCACTGTATTATACTTTCCAATTGATGTGTGTGAATTCTTATCACTTTTTCCAACTCCCACCTTTTCCTGAATATATGTACTGACAAGAACTGCTTTGAGAAAGTTTCGCTTCCATATTTCGGGAACAATGAAATGAAATGAAACTGTGTTTAACCGCCGACGTTTCTGCACCAACTGCGTGTGCTATTCGGACACCGACGCGACGACTTACTGTTATACAGAATTCCATCTGTCTACGGCAGGGGCGTTTTACGGTTTATTATGGCGGAGGCCACACTATTTTGAGGGCCCTCCTTCGCGGGGAGGGGGGGGGTCTTGACTGATGATTTTTATGCCTATTCAGTGGCTCTGCATTCTCATTCAGTAATGGATTAGGCAGTAACATTGTATAGAAAACGATTGACTCGGACTCGGGGCCCTTTCCCTTGGCCAGAGGGGCCCTTTTGTCAGACGTAGGGCCCTTTTGTCTGCCTTTAGAACACCCTAACTTGGGTACATTTTCATTTTCTCATCGGTTTTAGCATTTTTCTCCCGTTTTACTTTTTCCAATTTCTTTGATTTTTTTTTCGCGAGAAGGCTGGCGCCTCCAGCGCCTCAGCTATAAAACGCCTTTGGTCTACGGTTCTTCTACATGTATGGGACCTCTGTTTTTTCGTCCCATCCGAACGACTAGACAGTTGTCCCTGTCTGCCCCCTCCCTCCTGCATCCCTGACAAGGAGAAACAACGCCGAAAAAATCCAGAGGAACTTTCTCAGCCAATACCTGGAGAAAACCCGAGACCTCCAGTCTAACGAGTCAGCGTCCTACACACTGAGCCATCCCGGCTCCCAAATTTTTAGGTGAAAAAATCAATAATGAGTTAAATGTCATCTGTGATAAACAATAGCTGTAAAAATGTTACGATGGAAAATAATGCCGAAAATAACCGACGACAATGATTCAAGTCTAAGTGAGACGTTGGTGTCAAATTAACACATGCCAAGCCTATAATCAGCTCTCTAGAGCATCGGATGGTGCAGATGTAAACGATCGCCATTTAACGATTTAATTCAAAAATGGAGAAGCGATTAACGAGTAACGTTGTACGATAATATACGATAATCGTCTAACGAGAGAGAGCTGGGGTTTAACGTCCACTCTATACAATCTAGGTCATTTCGAGACTAACACATGGTTCAACTTTATTTCAATAATTCGCCTGCGCGTAGAGGTCTTTAGCTATGGGAGGAAACCGGACGACTCCGAGCAAACCCACGAGGTTGGACAGGCGATCAGAGTCTTACCTCGGACCCCGAAAAAACCCACGAGATTGGACAGGCGACCCAAGTCTTACAACCGGAGAACCGAAACCACGCCAGTTGACTCAATGGCAGAACTTATGATATAACACTCACGTGCTAACCATTCAGCCAATCAGCCCCATCCCCCAATTGATCTAGGTGGGTCGGGATGGCCTAGTGGTCTGGAGTGCCGCGCTTCCACCTCTAGCTGGCCGGTCACCCCTGGCTTGCGGCTGTGGTTTCGACCTCTTCCGTGAGTGTATGTGGCATGGAGATAGGGGCGCCTTCTCAACCTCGTGGGTTTCGGTTTCCTCCCACTGCTAAAGACCCCTACGCGCAAGCCAATTATTGAAATAAAATTAAACCATATGTTAGTCCCGAAATGACCTAGTTTATGTTGAGTGGACGTTAAACCCAATTTCACTCTCTCTCTCTCCATAATGAACTAACCTTTTATTTATGATGTAGTTTATTTTGTCACGGGCTGTTAAGGCTTGTTTGCTGGACTGAAATGTGTTGATAAACCTGAACTGTATATTACTTAAGTTTAATGTTTGCAGTCATTTGGTCCTGAAACACCCAACCAAGACTATTAGATACGACACTCATACAATGAAATATAATAAGACAAACCCTAAAGATTAATATGTAGATGTCAGGAAAACACCTTTCTAATTATAGACATGAGGCACATAAATCTTGTAAAATCAGGGTTAGGTCGGAGCTTTCGAGATATTTTCCAAATTTACTGTGAATGTTTGCGAAACGTAATCAATGCTCTTTAGGCCATAGGTTCTTTCTGACTAGCCCGAGAAGAAATCCGGGCAAAGTAGTAAACTATGACCCCTACCTCCACAACCTTTCACAGCAATATACACGTAAATGGTCGATGAAAATAAACATACTTCCAACAAAATAAATGATTAAACATTAAAAAACATAATTAATACAAACATTTGAAGAAACAGTTCACAGAAAAATGTTGATTCAATCATAATGTTGGTATTGACGATCAAACTGTGAATGAATGATGACGCAGTGAAGTTAAATAGATTTGGCCATTTTGGTTTGTCATATCCAACAGTGCAAACCCAATTTGTAAAAATCATTAAGTAGGTTACTTATGTTTGCATATGTTGCTCTGCGCATCACGTATAATAAGATTAGAAATGTGTTTCCTGGTATATTTTAAAATTTAGGGTTTGCCCTATTCTATTTTTTTGTATGAGTGTTGTATCTTGTCTTGCTTGGGTGTTCCAGTACCAAATGCCTGCAAATATTAAACCTAAGTAATATAAAGTTCACGTTTATCCACAAGTGTCCCATTAAGTAGGTCACTTATATTTGCATATGTTGCTCTGGTTGTTTCCAGAAGAAATTCTGAACAAATGATTACGCGGTTAAGTAATCAAATTTGACGCATTTGGTTTGTCATATTGAATAGGGCAAATCCAACTCATTAAGCTCCTCACTTATGCTTGCATAAGTTATTCGACTAGTTCAAGAAAAAATTTCTGAATAAATGATGACGCAGTTAACATATTGAAATTTGACCTATTTGGCCTGTCATACAGATTTCGGAAAAAAAATGTATGGAAGCCTATTGGAACCATGTCATAATCTCGACTTATCGCCGCAAAAAAAATCGGGGGAGCGAAAAGTCGAGGGCGCGAGTGAAAGAACGCGAGGACTTCTCCCCTAGGACACGAGATTATTTTTACCTCGACTCCTCGTTCGTTCATCCCTCGACTTCTCGCTTCCTCCCGTTCTCGCCTTTGACAGTCCCGGCGTTATCGCACTCACCTCTCGACTCCTCGCTTTCTAGCATTCTCGCCTTTGAGTATTTTCCGCCTTCTTATACTATCGTTCCCTTGAGTTCTCGTTCGAACGACTATACGTTGTCCCTTGCCAGACCCTCCGTCCTACACCACTGACAAGGGTGAACTGTAGCACCATGGACCTTTCTGTCAGACGTGGAGAGCGGGCCATTGTCAAACTTTTCGCCACATCCTACGTAAGGCCCATGCATTTCTTCTTGCTACATATCTTAGTAGCCTTGTGGTCGTCTAGAATTTGTCTCTGGTTGTCTTTCTTTAGATTGAAAACAATGTTGCAACGACGATATTGCTACAGAACCCCGTCGAAATATTCGACTGAAAAATTAAAATCGAGTTACAATACTGTCTGTGCAAGTAGAGTTATAAAATTGTTTAGGACTATGAAAACTTTCTAGAACCTCAATCATTCCCTCTAAATGAATCCATGTCGAAATATAAGTGCCGATGCGAGAGACAGTGGGCATGCCCAAACTTTGCATTCCCGCGGTGAGTAGATGAGAAGTCGGGATTGTGGCGAAGCGAGAAATACTCAAAGGCGAGAACACGAGGGAGTTAGAAGTTCTCGGCGAGAATGCGAAAACGCGAATATTTTCAAAGGCAAGGGAACTATAGAAGTCGAGGCGCGAGAACTTGAGGTAAAAATAATCTCGTGTTCTCGGGGCGAAATCCTTGCATTCTCGCTTTATTTCCTCGCGTTCTCACACTCCACTTCTCGCACCCTCAACTTCTCGCTCCCTCGACTTCTCGTATCCGACTCGCAGAGAGAAGAAGTCGAGATTATGAAAGGGTCGCAATAGGCTTCCGTAGATATCACCATGATGACGTAAGTTGTTATATTTGTTTCCAGGAAAATCTATTTTTAGTGGCGACACTATATATAAGACGATGGTTTGGTGGGCTGAAATTTTTCTACCTGCATGCTTTGACCTGCATTTTTCTTTGGAACGTATCATCTGGACAATTCAAAATGTAAGTTATATAATTAATATAATATAGTTTTATGGCCGTATAATTGTCAAGGAGAAGGCAAAGTATTTGTCATGCTGGTATAGGCCTACAATGAGACCAGAAATAATGGAGATATTTTGGACTAAGTTTGTTTTTATAATCCAATCTCTCTCGTTGATGAATATATTCGCTATCGGGATTTTGTCATTCAATATATTCTTCATAAAATTTGATGTGACGAATTTGGATAATGTCGATGAGAAATATTTTGTATTTCGTCCGGGCTTCACCAAAACACGACACCATTAATAGATTTTTATGTGCTGTCGTCAGCCCTGGCCCTCCGTCAATAATTGGCTCGAATGGGGGTCATAGGCTTTGACTGTTTTTCGTCAGAAGGGGGGTCACAAGACGGTATCGATTTTCAGCGCTCTGCGACCCTTTGCGCCGTTTTCCGAAGACATTGTGATCGCGATAGAGAAGCATTGGCATCTCACAAAAGAGAGTTATTATTTCGCTTTGGTCTTTAATATTTTCATTCCTAGATTAATCCAGTATTTTTATTCCAATCCAGAAAAATGTCTAATAAACGGGTTAAAAATCCAAACAGAACAGTGCACCTAGCTAAATCAAGCTGTCGTGGAACTATCAAGAAAAATAAAACAAAGTCCTCGGGTCGCGTTGCTAAACAGGTAAGTTATAATTATATGTCATGTGATAAGACAGTCGCTACAAGAACGTTATTATTGTCCCTAAGTTTATGACTGTAAGAGCTAAGTCTGCCAATGAGAGATCTTGCTTTTGGCTTCAAATGTTATATGAATTAATAATTAGTCATTTATTCACAAGTCTATAATTCAACTCTGTAGGTCATCGCTTGGTTGAGATTTTGAACGGATTGAATCATGATCGCCATTTTATAATTTAATTTAAAAATGGATAATCGACACATTGTAACGAAGGTAGCAATGAGAAACTGGACTACGCTAATTTTTAAATGACCATAACTTCACTCAGTACAGGCGCGGATACAGAATTTTTTGCAGGGGGTGGGGGGGGGGCTAGGTTTGATAATTTCTTAACTAAGGCGCTCAACCAATTAACGGGGGATTTGGGGGCCCTCCTCCAGAAAAATTTGGTAAATTAGATTCAATTTGGTGCATTCTGACGTATTTCCGGAAGGTAAATTCCAAAATTACAGGTCTAAAAATCGCCAATAAAATCGCATAAAAAACTTTCGAGTCTGAGCAGGGGGGGGCGGAATCCCTGGACCCCCCCCCCCTATGGATCCGCGCCTGCAGTATGAAATAATTTGACTGAAATTTTAAAGATATTCACTTTTCATTGATCTAGCGCGAACGATCGGCTCTTAATCTTTATCTTACATCAATGCATCTTGAATAACTTAAATTAATCCCTTCTTTCAGTCCAGAAAAATGCCGAAGAAAGATACCAGACAAATCAGGATATCAAACACGATAAGAGGAGCTGTACAGCGAAATAATACAAAGAAAACTACTGGTATGACCAGTCGAATGACAGTCAGTCGAAAGAGAGTCACATTAAGTCAAACAAGGAGTGTAACTAGAAGGCTGACGATTCCTGCTGGAACCAACATGTATTTTATACATTAAAATTAATAAATATATAGTTTGTAATGATTAATTCGTTTAACGCAAAACAGATAAAGACAAATTAAACAATGAATTTATGAATATAATTCTGTCATTGATAAATAATTGCTAGCAATTCTTGATTCCTATATTTTGACAGTATATGATACATTTCTATGTATATGGGGGTGGGTGGTGGCCGTCAGGGGTGGATCCAGAGGGGGTTAAAATTTGATGTTGTTCATTATTATGAATTTAGGTTCCAATACGTACAATGTAATGCATGATATTTTAATTATTTTAAATGTACATTCTGTATGGTGTATTTATTGATTAAATAAAAGAAAATAAAAACATAAATTAACCGGGGAACCCTGTATTCGTTCATGGAAATATGTTGATTCAAGTGTGAAGATAATGTTTGGTTTTGACGATAAAATTTGAATGAATGATGACGCAGTTAAGATGATCAATTTGACCCAAATGGTTGTCGTATAGAATAGGGCAAACCCGATTTTTAAAAGCCACCTGTATCATTTATGTAGGATGAGTTAATATTGTTCTCCCTACGTGTTTTAAAAGTATTAAGTGAGTCACCTATCATTGCATAACGACCAGCATTTTGTCTTTGAAACGTATCACCCACCTGAGTCATGCGCCAATTTATTTGAAATTTAAAGACAAAATAGGAACGTAAGGAATAACCCCTTGTAAGTTACAAAAGTACTATAAAGTTTTATCAGCACTAAAGGGACTATCCCGATTTGAACAATGTCTCACAAATAAAAGTCGGAGTACGTATGAAAGCTGAGCGCCAAAATATAGAGGAATGGTAATTTGTCCCGTCTCAAAATTTCAGCTCAAAAAATGGAATCGTTTGAACATGAACGTCAAAACTGCTTATCCGGTCACGTAACCTTTTTAAGATTTCGGGTCCATTTTTTCATTGGCTGACCTGATATGAAACTCTGGTTTTATCCCGACACCGCATAATACATTCTGGGACACCGGTCTTGCAGATGAAGACTGGCGGGTTTAGTTGTTTGAAAATGTCTGGTTTTATCCAGACACCACATAATAGCCTACAGCTCCACTCGGCAAACCTTGGAAGATTTCGGACAATCTAATGTATGATGAATTCCGCCATATTGGAACTACTTTAAAGGTCCCGGATGAAACATGGCTGCGCCCATTCCAAACACAAGTTGGCGTAGTTGGCTAGCGACCTATTCGACCGATCCAGCTGTAAGATATTGACGAAATTACACTTCTATTCTGAGCTGAAGGAATGGATAAAAAATAATATATTCTACTTTCATTTGATAGACATGACTTTGGATTTTATTGGTTGATAAATAGAGACTGTTGTCTTTACTCTAAATAGGTTTCCAACGAACAGGTTGCAGATTGAGCGGTCGAATAGGTCGCTAGCCGAATAGGTTCCCAATTTGTGTAATAGCGTCAAGTTTTCCTGTTAAAGTAAACCGGTAGCCGCATCGCAAATGTATGGGCGTAGGTACATCTCACTTACTGTCATACATCCGAGACTAGATGTAGTTTACGGAATCTGTCGAGATTAGCCGAGTGCCTACAGCTCTGGACATCGGTCTCCATTTCCAGGCTGACGGGTTTAAGTTGTTTGAAACTGTAACACATAATAATATGATATGTTAGTTGCTCGGCTCTAAGGTAGGGGATTTTAAGGGATTTCAACACAAAATTAAGCAGTTTTATTCTTCAAAATATTATGTGGAATTTGCCATTTAATGGCCAAGGAGAAGAAACATATAGTATTTGTCCCCCATAAAATACCACGAGACCAGAAATAGTGTAGATATGTTGGACTATAAGTTTGTTTTTTTTAATCCAAATCTGTTTCAATGATCAATGTATTCGGCATCGGGATTATTTCATTCAATATGTTATCCTCAATGAAATTTGATAATGAGGCTGAAAAAGTGTCGATATTGTATTTAGTCACGGTTTCACCAAAAGGCGACACCATTATTTGAAATAAACTGAAATGATACAGGTTTAACGCCCTTATACTGTTCTGCTCCGACTGGAATATTGAAGAGCATACACCATACGGTGTGCTATGAGGGAAGCGGTACTATAATGGACTACTCGTGTCGAATTCCAACTGCCAAGGGATTTTATACACGGCTTTCGTTTCATCCGAACGGATAGACAACTGTCTTTGTCAAGCCCTCAGTGCCCTGCACCACTGACAAGGAGAAACGACGTCGGAAAAGCACGATGAACACGTGACCTCTGGGCTAGCGAGCCAGCGTTCTACCCACTTATCCAAAAAGCTTAGGTTTATAACGCAATCAACACTAATCATGCGATGTTTTCGATCCTTAAGAAAGTAAGAACGCCGAAAAAAAAAAGCAAAAATACGAACGTCGAAAACAAAAGAAAAGTACGAACGCCGAACACAAAAGACAAGTACGAACGCCGGAAAAAAAAAGGAAAGTGAGGTTTGAGGATTTGGATTACAAATGCCGGTCATTTCACAACGAAACAAAGAAAAGAAATCGTATCCCTTATTTCCATGATTTAAAAGAGAGTGCGAGAAATGGGGTTTAACGTCCACTAAACACAAACTAGGTCATTTCGGGACTAACATATGGTTTAATTTTATTTCAATAATTCGCTTGTGCGTAGGGGTCTTTAGCAGTGGGTGGAAACCGGAGTGCCCGGAGGAAACCCACGAGGTTGAGAAGGCGCCCCTATCTCCATGCCACATACGCTCACACCAGGGCTCGAAACCACAGCCGCAAGCCAGAGGTGACCAGCCAGCTAGAGGTCGAAGCGCGGCACTCTAGACTACCACCCCCCCCACCCACCCCATGATTTTAGACAGAATCAAACTAATTTAGAAAGCAACACGCACACAACATTTTTAAGCTGTGAGTGTAACACTACAGATAACAGACCATCAGCATAGTTATTGAGAACATGGAATAGACATAGATCGGAAGGAGCTCTATTATTCAAGTCTGACTTACTGTCAGTAAATGTTGGCTTTATAAAGCATACGGCCATTAAGAATAATGATGCATGACAGATTAACTTATTTGGAATTGGGGTTATAGTTTCTATAACTGCACTGCATCGTTCCTTTAAAGTCGCGAAGTTCTGCCGAGTGTTAAACACATAGATCATGTGTAGGTTATAAATAACATATGAATAAATAAGATATTTAATGAGATCGTGTCTTTTGTCAAAACGAGCAGGGGTCATTCGTGTGTTGCCCGTAAATAACATATTGAACACATTAGCAGAAGTTGTATATAGTTGAAAACGTCCAATATAATATAATGTCAAATCTAGCAAAGTTCCATGTATAAATTACTTAGTCACATGATTCCTATTGGACTAGACTCAGGGGCCTCGACTCTCCCTTGCCCTCTCCCTCACGCTAATAATAAAATAAAACCAAGTACGAACAATCCAAACCATAAGACAGAATTCGAGGTCCTAAAAAACGTTATAGGCTAATGTTATTCACTCGGTTACTGAATTTCCACGAAATGTATTTTCAGTTTTCTAAGAAACTAATCTGTGTATGGTCGACTTATTTACGGGTACACGTTGTAGCATACTCTTGTGGTTTCGATTCTCTGGTTGTACGTGACAAGGAGTGGGGCTTCCTGTCCAACCTCTTGGGCTATCTCCGGTGCTTCAAGGGGTCAAGTGGATAAGGCGCTGGTTCGCTAGCCTGGAGGTCGGGTGTTCGTCGATCCCTGCATTGGCCGAGAAAGTTCATCTCGATTTTCCGGCGTGATTTCCTCTTGTCAGTGATGCTAAAGGTGGGCCTGACAAGGACAGCTGCCTAGTCGTTTGGATGGGACGAAAAACCGAGGTCCCGTGTACACATTGGAGTGTACGTAAAAGATCCCCTGGCAGTTGGAATTCGATATAAGAGTAGGCCGTAGCGCCGCTGCCCGCGCAAAATTTCCCTCATAGCACACTGTATTGTGTATGCCCGTCTTCCATTAGCCCAGGTTAGGAGCAGAACAGTAGGACGTTAAACCCTATTTCATTTCATTTTTTTTATTTCCAGGTGCTTCAGTTTCCTCCCACTATAAAAAACCCTACCATATGTTAGTCCCGAAATGACCAAGTTTGTGTCGAGTGGACGTTAAACCCCATTTATCTCTGTCTCTGTTAGCTTGCTATGAGATATGCATACCAATAACTGTTGTAAAACATAACACGAAGTATACAATCATAAGCGATTTTCTAAGAATTATCCGTAATGTCAATACACACCCGGTCACGATTTACTGTAGCCTCGTTCTTGGAATTTGTATTATATTTATAGGGGCTAAACTGCTTTGATTTATTGTATTATGTTATCTTTAAATATTTAAAGGAGCTAAATGGCTTTGATTTATCTGATATGCCTGACAAAACCGAGGTGCCGCGTACACATTGGAGTGCAGGTAAAAGATCCCTTGGCAGTTGGAATTCGATAAAAGAATAGGCAGTAGCGCCGCTGCCCGGGCAAGATTTCTCTGACGGGTTCTTTTACGCCCACCCCTAGTCGCTGTCACCCAGAACCCCCTAGTCTTCAACGTACGGAGGGTCTGGGTCGTTTCTCGATTATTGACGAAAATTACTGGATAATCTACCACATAAGAAAACTCCCGGTTACGCATGGGCAATGGAACCGTAAGTGCTAGATCTTATGAAGCCGGGCCGATTTTGCTGGATTCTATAAAGCAAGTCTGAAATATATCCCACAATTCACTTAGCACATCTATTATTAGAAACAAAATAGATTCGAGGAATAAAGCATGAATCGCGATGAAGAATTAAGAAGATTGTGAAAAGCCATACGTCTGATTCATGACGAGAGAAAATTACAATTTCAATTAAAACCTTTACAAACAAAATTTTAGAGAGTGTCATTGTTGACAAGCGAGATGTTTTGATAGATTCAGTACGTGGTAACTTAAAAGACTGGATAATCCAGACAATGACCTGCTTTCCGTCAAATTTGAGGACCCATCCAGACTAATATTCGTAGAATATTTGTTTGGATGATAGAGACTATGCCGTCCCGCAAACCCCATCGATGACAAGGGTTATTTTACGCCCCTCCTGCTACCAGAACTTTCACTCCTTCCACTGATGAGTGTAAAGTAGACCGGAACATTTCGAAGTTAAGGTTGACCGAGAACGTTTATCGAGATTTTCCAGAGTGGTTTCCAGAGAACAGAGAGGCTGTTGGACAGAGAGGCTGGATGGGACGAAAAACGGTGGTCCCGTGTTAACTTGGGTGTGTACGAAAAAGAATTCTTGCCAGTAATTTCTTGCACAGCACACTGTATGATGTTTACCGTCTTCATTATCATCAGGGCCTGCGACAGGGACATTCGGCCCTGGGACAAGCAACTCGCCGAGGAACGCCCCCTGCCTCGATAATTTTAGATAGATACACGGGGTCGGTTGTTATATCAATTTATAGCAACAATTGTTTTTTAAACATCACTCGATATACCACCGGGCCCTGGACAACTGTTGGAGCAGAAAACCCCTTTCTGGACATTCTTCGGACAGAGAGGATCAGACGGGTTGGTGCGTTTATTTTAATGAAGAAATGTCATCTATCGGAAATTTTTAAACTACCCAACACACCGACAAGTAGACTCACCCAAAAATTCAAAGGTATACACCCACTTTTAATCGCAGCAGCTCAACTTGTTTCCTAGAAAACTGATGACGTCAACATTTGTTTCAAATTAACAACGTTTTCAGCACAGAAGAGACAAGAAGGGTAAGAATTATGAATATCAATTAATTGATTAATTTCATCGAGAAATACAGAGTACGCAATCACAATGTCATTATGTGTACCTCTGTGTGGATCGTGTCGAAGGTGAGAATGCGGGACTGACATGCAAGCAAGGATTTTTGACCTTCGCGAACGATATCTATGGTTGGCGGCTTCCTTTTCACACGGTTTTGTAGCATATATATATGGCGGTATATTATTGCCAAAATTCTAACATGCTGTCGTCTAATTTCTTACTTCTGTTCATGTAATTTCTAACCTCCATTCATGTAACTTCTAACTTCCATTCATGTAACTTCTAACTTCCATTCATGTAATTTCTAATTTAAGACAATGTATAACCCAACTTCTTTATTTGTTCAGTGTAAATTTCAATTCTGTTCCAACTTGTTTCTATTATTTAAACGAAAAATGTCTTCTTAATAGATGCTTTACATGTTTAGCATCAACATCAACGAATTTAGAATTTATACATTTCTGCCTAGCAACCATCATTATGAAGACGTTTGGTATCGCCACTGCGTGCTCAATTGGGTAATTGCGCACCTGATCGGGACCATTATTTGGTATAAACGACCCATTCTTCGTTTGGTTGAAGGTTGGAAGGCGTGTAGAGAGAGAAAGAGAGAGAGAGAGAGAGAGAGAGGGGGGGGGGGTCACTTAGTATTAAACTCAGTATCTGTGTAGGCCTATCCATAACATTTATACCCTGTGTTAATATAGACCAACTGCATATAAATATTAATTATTGGCTCAACCGTAAAAAAATAAAATAAAATTCTCCAAATCCCGTTTAGCTTATACTTGGAATAGAAAATGAAATGAAATGAAAGAGGGTTTAACGCTCTACTGTTCTGCTCCGAACCGGGCTAATGGAAACGGACATACGCCACACGGTGTGCTTTAGGGAAATATTGCCCGGAGAGCGGATCTACGACCTGGACTTACATCGAAGTCTAACGGTCACGGGATCTTTTACGTGCACGCCAGCATGTACATGGAACCTCGGGTTTTCATCCCATCGGAACGACAAGACACTAATAAGGGGGAACCACGCCAGAAAATCTGGATGAACTTTTTTCGACCCAGGCCGGGATCGAACTCCCGACCCACAGCCTAGCGAGCCTGCGTCTTACCCACTTAGCCACGGTATTCGAAATAGTATTTGCAAACCATACATTTATATCACGTTCAATGTTGTTTAGAGGGTAGGATGGCCGAATGGTTAGCACGTGCACGCTGTAACATAAGGTCTGTCATTGAATAAACTGGCGTGGTTTCGATTTCGCGTTTTTACGTGACATGGAGCAGGGCCGCCTTTCCAACCTCGTGGGTTTTCTCCGGGTCCCCCGGTTTCCTCCCACTGCTAAACACTCCTACTCGCAAGCGAATTATTGAAATACAATTGAACGGTGTTAATACCGAAATGACCTGGTTGGTGTCGAGTGGATGTTAAACCCCATGTCCCCATCTCTCTCTCCCGATGTTTTCAATTTTAACACTCAGGCAAGCCACTCAATCTGACGAAGAGCGAGTCGTTTGTATCAATAGAATGGTCCCGATCAGGTGCTCAATCGCCAAACTGAGCACATGGTGGCGACACCAAACGACATCATAATGATGGTTGCCAGGTAGAAGTATCATAATTCTAAATTTGTTTGCCGTTCATGCTTAACATGTAATACCACAAAGAAGTAGACATTTTTCGCCTCAATGATAGAAATAAGATGAAACAGAATTGATATTTACACTGAACAAATAAAGAAGTTGAATTATACATTGTCTTAATTTAGAAATTACATGAATGGAAGTTAGAAGTTACATGAATGGAGGTTAGAAATTACATGAATAGAAGTAAGAAATTAGACGATAGCATGTTAGAATTTTGGCATTAATATACCGCCATATATATAGGCTATGACCTGTGCTGGATATACCCATTGGCTAAGCAGACTGGAGCATATGTAGCAATATAGACAAGGAATGGGGAGATAAGATATAGTTTTATGTTTCTAACATATTCACATATATGCAGGTGTGTACCGGAATTCAACTAACATTTGATTGACATATTGGTATATGAAAAAAGGTTATACAAACAAAACATAGCTGGTTCTACAAGTCAATAACATGATAACAGATATCTCATGCGCAGTTTCTAGAGTAAATTTCCATAACCATATAAGGGTGGGTTATTGCATCATTTGGCTTAAATTAACCAATCTCTCTAATTATTTACATCATGTTTGACCAATTAGATAATTGAATGTCCAAAACCAGTTGATATAAAATTATGATACTTGCGCGAATTCGTCAGACGACATTTGGATTCCAGATTTCGATTAGGTTCCAGAGGGTTACCATCTAAGAGTCCTAGACACCGCGAGGTGTCTAGGTTGAGAAGAGTTTAGTTAGCATTGACTGTAATTGTAATATGCTTGTATGTATAGCTATGCTACATAAAAGGTAAAAACGAACTGTTGCATTGTTATAACTGAAGAAGACAAACGTCTTAAGAAACCAGTAAGAAGAAACACACAACGTGAAAGAGAAGAAAAGACGATCTGAGATAAATCCTAGACGATCACAAGGCTAACGGTAATATGTAGCAAAAACAAGATGCATGGGTCATACGTAGAATGTGGCGACCGGACCTACAACACACGCTCTCCACGTCAGACAAAAAGGCCCATGGTGCTACATATTCCATTTGGTGCCGTAACAGTTTCGACCTTTAGGGTTAATACCAACTTTAGAAGAAGAAGAAGAAGAAGAAGAAGAAGAATACATATTCCATTTGGTGCCGTAACAGTTTCGACCTTTAGGGTTCATACCATTTTTCGAAGAAGAAGAAGAATACATATTTGATTTGGTGCCGTAACACAGTTTCGACCTTTCGGGCAAGCAGCAACAGTTGGAAGAAGAAAACATATTTTATTTGGTGCACACGACCAAAAGATCCAGTACCCAGGAAGAAATCTAGAAGAAGAAAACCTGTACAAACCATCTACAGAGAAAATTTTTGGTTGATTTATCAGCAGAATTGGATAAGTACATTTCTTCCAGGTAAATCTAATGTGTTCAATTTGTTTACAGACCAATTAATATTAATTTAAAGTTAAATCTGATTAGAAACTAAATTGTTAAAATTTAACTGTAGGAAATACAATATATCCATTCATAAGTTTTGATTGATAGGTTTAGTAAACAATATAATATCATGAGTTAGGTATGTATATTATCGGGTTAACATAACCTGTAGTAAATTCGAGTAATTAAAGTTAAAGAGAGTCTCTACGGAGTAGGTTTTAAAACAAAATTTTCTTTGATATAACTACGAATTAATAAAAATAAAGAAACGGAGTAGGGACTATAACTAAGGAATAATAATAAATAATGATAAAGAAACGGAATAGGAATAAAATAGGAACTAATGTTGTCTCCGGATTGCAGTGGTGAGATGGCAGATCTAAGCATGACGTTTGTGAGTGTTTAACTCTAGTTTTCAAGTTGGCCATGCTCTCTACTGTAATTCGTTAATATGTGTTATTTGTTGTTTCGAAATATAATATAATTTTTGAGATCCTTGTCCAAAGTCTCAAGAATTAGGATTTTAGTCGAGTTAGGCTAAATGTGGGTAATTCAGCTTTTGACTAAAAGGTTGAATTGCCATTGTTTGTGTTTTGTGTCGTCCATGTATGTGGTTAGATAAGTAGAGTAAGGTAATTTTGAAGCTATAGTCCAAGGTTTCAAAATTAAATAATTTAACTTTTGAATGAAAAAGTTGGGTTATGTCAAAATCCCGTGTGGTTAACTTTAGGGATTTTGGGTATAGTTTTTCTTAGAAAAAACTAAAATTAACGGCTCGTTAAATTGTGAGATTATCGCAAAGTCATTAATACGAGTTTTATACGAGGTTAAGGTACGATTAGGTCACTTTTTAGAAAAGTGTGAAATATACGGTATCTTTTGTCCGTATATATTTTTTATGAATTTAATTTTTGCTTAGGAACGTAATATATAGGCTACGTTTAATATATTTTTGCTGTTATACGCTGTCGACATAATACGCGTTGATTAGAATGTGTAATTTGACATTAGGTCGAATAACTACAAACACTAGGTTCTAACACTTGTGTTAATGTATATAGAATATAATATATATTGGATATAGTATTATATGTGTAATTAAAAGCTAGGTATATTCTGATTTTGGTGTTTACAGAATATGTTCTGAGTGCATGATATCCGGACTCATTCACTGGGGACATAGTATCTGGGTAAATTAAATGAAATGGGGTTTAGCGTTCTACTGTAGGATAAAATGGGATGTCATTCAAATAATGGCCATATTTGGGTGTCATCCTAGTTGATGTAATAGTACAGTAGATGTTTATGTAATAGTGGGTAATGTTTAAAAAAACTGCTGTTAAAATTATAAATGAGTAGGTCAAAAAAAGGTCACATTATTGACGAGTGAATTATAAAATAATCATGTAGGAATTCTAAAACACAAACGGAAATTATAAAACAGGAAACGAAATTATAAAATATTGTCCATTACTCAGTTCAGGTCAAGAGGTCAAAGTTAGTGTGGGAGATCTATAATTAAAGAGACACATCACAGTTTAATTTTAATTAAGAGTAAGAGTTACTTATAAGTTTTAGGAATAATATATTAAAATAATGTTAGGTTAATAATTAAACTAAAGTTTTAAAAAGAATTAGGAATAGTTAGTTCTTGGTCTGATGGCAATGACATGTTTGATTGACGAATGAGATTGTACAAGCCAATCTTAGAAGATCAAAATGAAGTTTTCAACTTGAAACTATGGTAGCTGAACAGGACAACTACAGAGGCAAGATAAAATGGTTTACCAGTTTACCAAATTGAGATTTCCTGAGACAGAATTTAAAGTGAAACTGAACTTTAAAAATTTGAAGTGATGTGCTATAGTGTTTTGAAATTAGGACACTTGAAGATTTTAAAAAGACAATTTGTGTTTTTTGAGTTTAGGTTTCGGCTTAGTGAATTTTCATAGGACTTTGAGATAGTTTTTGCATGCGATTTTTGATTTTTGATTATTTGTGTTTTTCTTTCACAGTTCTGTTGTATAGTAATCATTTCTATTTTCCTGATGCGTGCATAATTAGTTAGAATATCTATCTTCTATATATATTCTTAAAGGGGGAAGTAATGTAGCAATATAGACAAGGAATGGGGAGATAAGATATAGTTTTATGTTTCTAACATATTCACATATATGCAGGTGTGTACCGGAATTCAACCAATTAGATAATTGAATGTCCAAAACCAGTTGATATAAAATTATGATACTTGCGCGAATTCGTCAGACGACATTTGGATTCCAGATTTCGATTAGGTTCCAGAGGGTTACCATCTAAGAGTCCTAGACACCGAGGTGTCTAGGTTGAGAAGAGTTTAGTTAGCATTGACTGTAATTGTAATATGCTTGTATGTATACCTATGCTACATAAAAGGTAAAAACGAACTGTTGCATTGTTATAACTGAAGAAGACAAACGTCTTAAGAAACCAGTAAGAAGAAACACACAACGTGAAAGAGAAGAAAAGACGATCTGAGATAAATACTAGACGATCACAAGGCTAACGGTAATATGTAGCAAAAACAAGATGCATGGGTCATACGTAGGATGTGGCGACCGGACCGGTTACCACCCGCTTTCCGCGTCAGACAAAAAGACCCATGGTGCTACACATATGGCCTCAACATCTAGGGACCTCCGACATCCAGCCAAGGTGTACATGTATAATATTTTTGACACGGCCTTACACGTACTTTTACTACATTTAAATATCCGCCATCATACCAGGCATACCCTAGTTGTGTTTAAAACACAATTTCACCTTCCTGTAGTTCGTGTAAATCCGAGACTGGCTAGTGGCTATGGCGGGCGGTTTTACAGGACATTCTCATTCATTATTTGCAGCCCCTAGTATCTGGGCGGGATACGCCCCTTGTATATTGTGCATTGTTTCTGGTAAACATTCGTAACATAATACATGTACCGTCTCTCAAATATGACAAATATGGGATATCCAGTCCAATTGAATAGCTGCAAAGTTTACCGGTTAAATTGTTTTAGCGGCCATAGAAATTCATTGCTAGATACCGCCAATGTTCAAACCTCTTTCAAAAGACGGAGTGATTAAAACTATAAATCTTATTTCGTTTGGTTTTCGTATAATTCAAAATTTCGTTTGATTAATCGAATGTCTGACGTCATAGGGTCAAAATTCGATCGTATGACCTCTGACGCGACCTATCGCTATAACTTGTCAGATCTTCATGTAGTGTAGGCCATCGAAAGTATAAAAAAACCGAAACGAAATGAAGATCTGTATTTTAATCAGATTGATTGTGTTATTGTCCAATGCCGACTTCGTGACATTTTGATTAATGGTTGAACACGTTCGGGTTGGGTCAGGTGGGGTGGTTTCGACTTACAACTAGTATACGTGACAAGGCCATGGATCGCCTGTTCAACCTCGCGAGTTTTCTCCGGGCCCTGTGGTTTACTCCTCCTACTAAAAACCGTTACGCGCAGGCAAATTATTAAAATAATGTTGAACCATATTTTAGTAGCGAAATGACTTAGTTTGTGTCGAGTGGCCATTAAACCCCATTCTGTCTATTCTAGCCATAAA
Source organism: Patella ulyssiponensis (assembly GCA_963678685.1). NCBI lineage: Eukaryota > Metazoa > Mollusca > Gastropoda > Patellidae > Patella > Patella ulyssiponensis. The sequence continues at coordinate 55,127,177 of OY783232.1, read as the reverse complement.
TATTATAAACAGACGTTATAAATATCTGTATTTTTTTTCAGAATAAATACGAAAACCGAAGAGATATTTAAATCTAAGAATAACTTAGTTAAGAAGGTAAATACAAACTTATATGGTGTTGTAGAACATTTCAATCTGTTTGATTGGGACTGGTCGAAAAATACAGTAATCCAATGACATTTCTTTGGCATAAAAATTTCTGAGGAAAAACGAACTGGAGTCAAACGTCCTACTTTTGTGCTTCCACTGGGCTAATGACGACGGATTTATGCTATGAGGGACATTTTGCCCAAACAGCGGCACTATAGCCTACTCCTGTTTCGAATCACAACTGTCAAGGGATCCTTTACGTGTATTCCAATGTGTACATTGAATCGTCTTTTTGTACAATCTGAACAACTAAGAAATGTCCTCGCCCCCCCCCCCCCCCCCCCCCAACACACACGCACACACACCCTGCACCACTGACAGAGGGGAATCGCGTTGAAAAAACCCGAGGAACTTTCTCGGCCAAACACGTGAGTGAATCCCAGTCTTCCAGCAGTGACTAACACACCACTGACTCACTGCAAATCAACATTAATCTCTTCCCCATGGATAAATACAACGTGCATGTACACAGAAGTTCAAATGAGAAGTTGTTTCAATGCTCTTGTTGTTCTGGGAGGGGGGGGGGGGGGTACGCATAGAGCATTAAACACCACTACACTATCGAAGTTTGCAAGGGATTAATATTTTAATCCCGAAATTAATCCAGTATTTTTATTTCATTTCAGAAACATGTCGAAGCAGGTTGCGAAGGGAACCGGTGCACCCAACCAAGTTAGGATATCGCAAACCACGAGAGGGGCCGTGGAGAACAGTAATGCAAGGCAAGCCGCCAGTGTTACGGAACGGGTGACCTTCAGTCAAAAGGGTATGACGATAAGTCAAACCACCCGGGAAACCAAAAGCGTGACGATTCCTGCTGGAAAGCAGATCAAAGGAAAACGTTGACAATGGAATATTACTTTTGTAATGATTCATGAGTTCAACTCAAAATAAATAAAAAATGTTAAACAATGAATTTAGTGGTCTATTATAAATAAAAAAATATATCTAACAATGATTATTCTACAATGTTTCACCAAGAACTCGGAAATGGGGTCAAATTGATCAAGTTGGGAAACGTTGCAAAAAATAGGTCAATGAGGTCAAAAGGGTCATCAAGGAGTTAACGATGACAATGGTAAAATTAATTTTGTCTTAACTCCAAATAAAAAGCTAAAACTGAACTATTACTGGTCTATTATAAAAACGATATATTTACCAGGGATTAATCTTCGTATTAATCTGTGGAGTTTTAAATTTTGACTCCATGTTTTACCAAAAACTCGGAAATGGGTTCGAGTTAAGCGACGTTGCAAAAATTGAGTGGGTGCTAGATTGAACGTTCCGGAAATGAATTCTCTCAATCCAGAAAATAGTGACAATCGAGTGAAAAGGTGGCTTTCTGGCTACAACGCATGCGCCAACTGAATAAGTAAATATCTTCACTCGGCAAATCTCGGCAGATTCCGTAAACTACATCTAGCCTCGGCTGTATGACAGTAAGTGATATGTACCTACGCCCATACATTTGCGATGCGGCTATGGAAAATGAAACGAAATGAGGGTTTAACGTCCTACTGTTCTGCTCCGAACGAGGTTAATAAGGACGGGCATACGCCATACAGTATCCTATGTGGGACATACGGCCGGACAACAGCACTGTGGCCTACTCTTATATCAAAAATTCTAACAGTCAGGGGATCTTTTACGTGTACGCCAATGTGTACACGGGACCTCGGTTTTGGCCTTTCGTCCAGCAGCACTGACAAGGGGGGGGGGGCAGGCTGGAAAATCTGGGTGAACTTTCTCGGCCAATGCAGGGATCGAACACCCGACCTCCAGGATAGCGAACCAGCGTCTTTCCCACTTAGCCACCGTGACCCCAGGCTATGGAAAGAGGGCATGCGACATGTTAAGAAGGGAATTCCAACTGCCAGGGGTTCTTCTACGCCCGCCCCTTCCGTCCCCAGAAACCACATCGATGGCAAGGGTTATTTTACGTCCACTCCCACGAACTACCAGGCCTTTCACCCTTACCACTGATAAAGGTTAGGTTAGGGTTGACCCAGAACGTTTCTCGAGATTTACCAGAGTGGTTTCCCTTTGCCAGTGGTGTAGGACGGAGAGACGGCTTGGACGAAAAACAAAACAGAGGTCTCATGAACACCTGTGTGTGTACGAAAAAGAACCCTTGACAGTAATTTCTCTCATAGCGCACTCTATGGTGTATATCGTCTTCATTACCCTCAGGGCCTGCGACAGGGACATTCGGTCCTGGGACAAGCAACTCGCTGAGGAACGCCCACTGGCTCGATAATTTTTGAAAGATACATGGGGTCGGTTGTTCAAAGATTCGTCATCTTGTAAAGTCCCGTTAACGTGGAGATAACGGATCGCTAACCCGAACAGGGAGGTAGTCTGTTGCTGTACGCCCCGTTAACTTTACGATCAAGTATCAGTGTATTTTTATATCAATTTATAGCAACAAATGTTTTTTAAACATTACTCGATATACCACCGGGGCCCTGGACAACTGTTGGAGCAGAAAACCCCTTTCTGAACATTCTTCGGACAGAGAGGATCAGACGTGTTGATGCGTTTATTTTAATGAAGAAATGTCATCTATCGGAAATTTTTAAACTACCCAACACACCGACAAGTAGACTCACCCAAAAGTTCAAACAAAGGTATACACCCACTTTTAATCGCAGCAGCTCAACTTGTTTCCTAGAAAACTGACGACGTCAAGATTTGTTTCAAATTAACAAAGTTTTCAGCACAGAAGAGACAAGAAGGGTAAGAATTATGAATATCAATTAATTGATTAATTTCATTGAGAAATATAGAGTACGCAATCACAATGTCATTATGTGTACCTCTGTGTGGATCGTGTCGAATGTGGGACTGACATGCAAGCAAGGATTTTTGACCTTCGCGCACGATCGTACCGTACATAGGCTATGGTTGGCGGCTTCCTTGTCACACGGTTTTGTAGCACATAGAGGCTATTAGAGCAGGAGCCCGGGGGGTTCAACCTAGCTGAAAAGCTAACCAATTTCTACATATGTCACAAGGTTCCCTATGGGTCACTGTCACAGGATATGAACGTCTGCCGTGCCCGTTGTGGTGGGTGTGGGCAAAATAAATGGACCCAAAAATAGGCTAGACTAGCTCGTTTTATTAACCACGTAATACTTGTTGCAATATGTTAAGCATATCAAAATGTATTGGGAATGACCACCGCCAGACATTTTAGGTGGTGGGGCGTGTCTGCCAGACTAAATAAACGGGTACCCCAAAACTATATATAAGCTAGACTAGCTCATTTGCTAACCGCATGAAATTTATTGCAAAATGATCAGCATATCCACATGTATCGAGAATTACCGATGCCAGACATTTTCAGTGGTGGGGTACCTCCGCCAGACGCCCCTAAATGCCCTATTTCAAGAGCTAAGCTAGACTAGCTCATTTACTAACCGCATTTACTAGCTTTCTAAAGCTAAATGGAGAATTTGTTGCAATGGGACACGCCTAAATCTATCATCTAAGTTACGGCTGAAGTATGATACCTGACAAAAACAAACCGGTCCCAACACTCAAATAGACACTATATAAAACGATTGTCTGCGGTATTACTTCGATGGAAGTGGACGTTAAATAAAGCTATTTCACACACACGGCGCCAATTTATTTGAAATTTAAAGACAGAAGAGAACGGTATACTAAGAAACTACTCCAAATTTATAGAGAGAGGGAGAGAAATCGGGTTTAACTTCCAGTCGAAACAAACTAGCCCACGTACAACCGGGAAATCGAAACCAGGACAGTTGATTCAATGACAGACCTTATGATGCTGCGCGCGCACGCCGACCATTCGGCCGTGTAATTTATATAATTAATAATAAAGTTTTCCAAGAAATATATTTTCAGCTTTCTACGAAATTCACCTCTTAGTACTTTAAAGAAGCGTGAATGTATGGTAGTTAACTAATGCAACGAAAAATGAAAATATAAAGGTATTTTAATTAAATAAACAGAAAATCTTGAAAAATAAAATAAAACCTTTTACTAGACTAGACTATATAACGGCACGAGGGAAACTGTACACAGTACTTGTGTAGCCATCAAATTGTACCATGTGTTAATGTGTTCATTTACTAACTGCCAATCATAGAAGCTAATTTTGTTGTCGTCCAATAGCCTCTTCCAAACAGTTTATTAACCTTCTACGAAACGTAACTGTGTCAGCTTGATATAGGCCTACGAACCTATGATAATAATTTATTGGTCTTGTATGTTTTTAAATAGACCAATTACATGTATAGGTCATCTTAAAACGGTAATTTCATATTTTTTAGTTATATTTTCAAAATATATTAAAATAAAGCCTTAAAATAGATGGTATCTATAAACAGTTCTACCTTGTTAAAGAATAATCCTATTAATCCTATACATGTAATTCACTATTGCTATTGAGAAATTGGCAAAAATATCATTTTCAACTTCAAATTCAAACGTTTGAAGATCGCCATTGCGTGGAGGGGAATGGGAAAACAAGGGAGGTAATTCAAGTAATTGTGTTATTATTTTCTGTGTCAGTGATTTTTTGCCTGTGAAATATTGCCCATGATCGTATAATAGTGAGTTGACAACTTTTTGAGCAAAAGACATAGAAATAATTATGTTTTGACTTTCTTAGAAAATATGAAATTTCCGCAGGCAATGTTGATAGACAATTTTAAACAAACTCCGTCACGCATTACTGTAGCCTAGTCTCGAAATTTGATATTATATTTAAAAATACATTATGTAAGATTTAAATAAAGAGTTGGTCTTTCTTGTTATAATAGTTAAAAATGGATAATTAAAAATGCTTGTATTGAAAATTTCATTCAAATTACTTTTTTCTGAACGAAATTATGGGAGATTAAAGTTATGAAAATATTATAGTCTCTATTCTCAAGTACGAATCCTACAATAGCAAACAAAATAATCTCGATTATCAATTTTAGTTAATTTAAATGGCGATTGTGTTTTAATCCGTTCAAAATCGCGGTCATCAGATGGTTTAGAAGGTTGATTATCAGCTTGTGAATAAATGCATAATTAACATTTGATACTAGAAAACAGACCTACATAAGACGGATGACAGTGTTTCGCCGGAACATAATTTTCGTCCATCTTAAGGCTCTAAAGCACAGATCCATACACCCTTCAATTCATTGTTCTGGAGTTTCAGATAGTTGGCACAACAATTGGAACCTCCAGGACAAATAATTTAAGGGCTTATGAATCCATTCTTCGGGGCTATGAAATGAACGAAATTGAGCCGAGAGAGAGAGAGAGAGAGAGAGAGAGAGAGAGAGAGAGGGGGGTCACTTCCACAACACAACTAGGTAATTCCGAGACGAACATATATATGGTTTGATTTTATTTCACTGCTCTATCTGTATACTCCCTGTATTACAGCAAGGACGCCCAAGTTCTTTATTTAAAGTGGCTAAGTCTCTAACTCAATATCACTGAAAGTCTTCGACGTTGAAAACACAAATTATTTGTCAATTTAAATCAACATTGATGTTGTGGTCTTACCAGGAAAAGATGGGCTTCTGATATTCAATATTTAAGACGTAATATTTATTTTACCATTGGTTTCAGACACATTTTCAGCTAGAGACCCGTGTATTGTTTCTACATATACTTGTGGTATATAAACGACCAAGGCGACACAATTGAACAAAATTGCCCAAATGATGCCCGGGGGGGGGGGGGGGCGGGGAGTTCAGACATGTCGGACGAAAGGGATTGCTTGTATATGTAGGCATAAGATTTTCTTATCAAATGAGTTCGGTTTGCAACTTGTTGTATATGTGTTCCCTCGGGACCAAGGCATTACGTATTTGCCTATATATAGACCCTGTATGATATGAATTTTGAAATGTCAGTAGAAATCATCTTGGAGCAATAATTTAGACTCGGCAACACCACGCAACACAAATCTTTTGTTATCCACACCCCCAATAATGGAATGCATAAATGATAAGGGATTTAAAGTCTTGCTGTTCTTCCTCAATCGGACTAATTAAGGACATCAATCGAATTCCAACTTTTGTTTACGAACACGGGGCATCGGTTTTTCGTTAGTCTCTATCGTCCAGAAAAATATTGTACGATGAAGACTAGGAGGTTCTTGGTGACCGAGACTAGCTTTCCGCCCCTTCTCTCTGCCCCACACCACTGACCCCAACTCCCTTTTGTTGGACACGCTTGAAATATAACATACCCAGCTAGCCCTATAACTGCAAAGCTTATCGATTAAATTATTTAAGCGATGAATTTGGTCATTTATAGATACCATCAATATAAGCACTGACATGTACACGCCGCTTTTAACTTACAAGGAAAATGGGCGGGGTTTATTCTGCCCAATGTTGCCTCCTTGAGTGAGAGAGAGAAATGGGGTTTAACGTCCACTCGACAAAAACTAGGTCATTTCGGGACTAACATATGGTTTAATTTTATTTCAATAATTTGCTTGCGCGTAGGGGTCTTTAACAGTGGGAGGAAACCGGAATGCCCGGAGGAAACCCACGAGGTTGAGAAGGCGCCCCTATCTCCATGCCACATACGCTCACACCAGGGATCGAAACTACAGCCGCCGCAAGCCAGAGGTGACCGGCCAGCTAGAGGTCGAAGCGCGGCACTCTAGACCATTAGGCCATCCCAACCTCCCGCCTTCCTGAGATTTTGACGTGAGCTTAGAAAAAAAGTCCGGCGAAGCAATCGTCTAGATTTAAAAGAGATGATGCATACCCGAGTCAATAAGGATTATCTTAATTGTAATTGGAGGGGGGCAGGATTTTAATAAATAACAATAATCCATTGATGCTTCCAAGTGCAACATGGACGGTCGAAAGATGAGGTCCCTAATCTAATCTAGCTGGGTGGCCAAATCGTTTGGCATGTGCGCGTTATATATCAAAACATCTGTCATTGAGTCAATTGGCGTGGTTTCGATTTTCAACCTGACAATGTGTATGGTGGCCTGTCCGACCCCGTGGGTTTTTTCTCCGGGTCCTTATGTCCCTCAGACTTACCGTTAATGACTCCTACGCGCAAGCGAATAAATGAAATAAAATTAAGACATACATGTGTCCCGGAATCACCTGGTTTGTGTCGATTGGATATTAAACCTCATTTCTCTCTCTCAATTTTCACTTATGTATATTGTGTACCTGTATTTTTTTCAGAGTAAATACAAAAACTAAACAGATATTTAAATCTAAGAATAACTTACTTAATAAGGTAAATACATACATGTACTTATATGGTGTTGTAGAACATTTCAATCTGTATAATTCTGACTGGTTGAAAAGTACAGCGCAGTCCAATGACATTTCTTTAGCACAATAATTTCTGCACCGACTGGGCAAATGAAGATGAACTTACACTATACAGTGTTCTATGAAGGAATTTTGCCCGTACAGCGGCACTACAGCCTACTATTATTTCGAATTCAAACTTAAGGGTCTTTTCCATAGCGCTCTTATTTGTAGACGAACATCGGGTTTTTATGCCATCCGACAAAACACTATCCTTGACGAATCCGCCACCTTCTGTAGTTGTTCTGGAAGGGGTTAACCCCATTAATTAACTATGCTGTAGCTTGCACGGTATTTTAAACCAATATTTTTATTTCAGTTTAGAAAAATGTCGAAGCAGCCAGTTGCGAAGGGAGCCGGTCCACCCAACCAAGTTAGGGTATCGCATTTTGAGAGTGTTAAGGACCAGGTGGTCGTCAGTTCAACGAGTGTCAAAGTATGTCAAGTAAGGCAGGAAATCGACAGAGTGAGGATTCCTTTAGGAACACCGACTGGAAAACAGGCTGGAAAGCAGATCCAAGGAAAACGTTGACAATGGAATATTACTTTTGTAATGATAATGAGTTCAACTCAAAATAAATAAAAAATGTTGAACAATGAATTTATTGGTCTATTATAAATAAAAAAAATATATCTAACAATGATTATTCTACAATGTTTCACCAAGAACTCGGAAATGGGGTCAAATTGGTCAAGTTTGGAAACGTTGCAAAAAATAGGTCAATGAGGTCAAAAGGGTCATCAAGGAGTTACCGATGACAATGGTAAAATTAAAAGCTAAAACTGAACGTTACTGGTCTATTATTAAAACGATATATTTACCAGTGGTTAATATAGTACTAATCTAAGGAGTTTTAGATTTTGATTCAATGTTTTACCAAAAGCTCGGAATGGGTTCGAGTTACGAGGCGTTGCAAAAATATATCTGGTGTCAAAAACGCCATCAAGGTCAGATTGGGGGTAAAGTCGGAAATGGAGTCAACTCAGTCAAGTTATGGGACGTTGCAAAATTGAAAAAATAGGTCTACGCGCGAGGTTAAAAGGGCCATCAAGATCACATTGGGGGTAAAGTAAGGAAATGCTACATAAATGAAATCATTAGAAATAGTCATCATTGGGCTCATATAAGAGCCGGGCCCGTAGCCAGCTCTTAAAATTTGGGAGGTAGGGGGGCTACTGAATTTTATCGGATTTGGAGGGGCTGAGGATGTGGCCAGCTAAGAACACTCCTAACAAATATTGGCGGGGGGGGGGGAGGGAGCTAACTCAATTTTTACCCCACCCCATTGTCCCCCCGCGTGGTTATGGGTCCGATAAGGGCTAACCAGCTATAGGTTATATAGTATTTATCTTCCAAAGCATTTTCTCGGTCAACACCCGGATCGAACACGGGACTTCTGGGTCAGCCAGCTAACGTCCTATTCACTGAATCACCGGGGAGTTAATGGGGTTTACTGTATCATCAACGCAATAAACTGGTCATTGTGTTGGTGCTCCAACTAGGACAATGAATGCGGGCCTGCACCATACAGTGTGTTATGAAGGACATTTTGCCCGGGCAGCGGCACTACGGCCTACTCTTATATCGAATCCCAACACCCATGAGATCTTTTACGTGCACTCCAATGTGTACACGGGACCTCGGTTTTTCGTACCATCCGAACGACTAGACAGCTGTCCTTGTCAGGCCGTCCATTCTGCATTACTGACAAGGGGAAACCACGCTGGAAAATCGAGATGAACTTTCTCGGCCAATGCAGGGATCGAACACCCGACCTCCAGGCTAGCGAGCTTGCGCCTTACCCACTGCGGCACTACGGAGATTATCAAGGAGATTTTTGACATCCACTCGATACAAACAAGGTAAATTTAGGATTATCATATGGTTCAAATATATTTCAATTATCCGATTGTGTGGCAGTTAATCGGAGGATCCGGAAAAAGCCCAACGAGGTTGTAGAGGTGACTTCGCTCCTTGTCACGTACAAGCTGTGAATCGCTACCTCTACTCCCCCCACCCCCCACGTGGCAATTAAAGCTTGTGTTGCTATTTGTATTGTTTGGTAAAGTAAACTGGCCAATGTCTACTTTAGCCGACGCTGCTTTTTTATTTTTGCACATCCATAGTCGCATATTAATCTTATCCTTGACCTATATATTAACAACCAATAACAGAGTAGTTTTATTTGCTCCGTGTCATCCATACATGCTGTCCTCATATTACAATTTCAATATATGGAAGTCATTTTGTGATCAAAGGTTAGTTCCTTTAGGAGCTGTCTTTGAGCGGACCATGTCCACTGACAGTTCCTATCCGGTCTTATATAGCTGCAATATGAAAATACCGCTCTTCCCAACCTCTGTTCTAAGGCTATTTTGGAATTCTTACCTACTATTTTTCAACTTGATTTTACTTGAATCGCCGAAGGAATCATTTGTTGCAGCTGACACACATTTATAACGATTCAACACTATTTTCAAGTAGAATTCTGCGACTAAAAACATACACAAAATACGTTTGAACTGAGAAGCCATTGCGAGACTCCCAGAAGCTTTTCAACTGACGTGGTGTCGATGGTGCCGATTCCCCGGTTGTATGTGGGGTTTCTCTGGTCCCCCGGTTTCCTCCCACTGCTAAAGACCCCTACGCGCAAGCGAATTATTGAAATTAAAATAAACCATATGTTAGTCCCGAAATGACCTAGTTTGTGTCGAGTGGACATTAAACCCCATTTCTCCCTTTCTCTCTCTCTCTCTCCCTTTCCCCCCTCTCCTCTCTGTCTCCCCCCTCTCTCTCTCTCTCTCTCTTCTCTCGCAGACCTACATTTACTTGTATTAGCCTACATCTTATATAACACGGTTACACGCCGCCAGTTTTTTGACAATTAACATAACGTTAAATGGAATCACGTGACACTATAGAACACGAGAGCACGCCGCTGCTTCAATTCAGCTGGAATATATAGCTGAAGTGAAAGGTAAGAAATATCTACGTGACATAATTCGACATGGATTTTGATATCCCCAAATAATATCACACCCTACATTGTGTGGATAATTTCAAGTCTCTACGACTTTAGGAAGTACTAGGTGTACTAGGTGTATAAATGTTATAAATGTCAAGCTTGTTTACAGCCAGTAATAAACACTATGCAGAAGTTGCCTATTATATTTACCCATCTGTGTAAGGGAATACGTGTGTATCGAAGCAAATATTCGCTAGTTCATATATAAATATCGTACAGCGTTGTATCACAAAGACTGTCATCGAGTCAATTGGCGTGGTGTCGAATACCCGATTGTACGTGATATGGGGTAGGCCCGCCTGTCCAACCGCGTGGGTTTTTTCTGGGTCCTCCGGTTTCCTCCCACTGCTAAATACCCTATGTGCAAGCGAATTATTGAAATAAAATTAAACCGTATAATAGTCTCGAAATGACCTAGTTTAATGTCGATCTCTGTTTCGGCCACCAGGTATGTTGATACAATCAGAAACAGCCGATCAATTGAGTAACTTGTAGGAAACATGACATCAAACAATTGTTTTTATACTGTTTAGCGTACTCGTCGATCGATAGAATGGCGTGCATAAAGGTCGGTCTACACTATCAAACTTTTGTTGGCAAGGAAGAACAGGGTCTGGTCGTAAATGAACGCGTGACAGTTGGAGCTAAGTTGCTGTACATGCCGGGACAAAATGACACCCATAATACCCTGCATGGCGCATGCCCGTCATCTTTAACCCAGCTGTAGCAGAGGGAGAGAGAGAGATAGAGAGAGAGAGAGAAATGGCGTTTAACGTCCACTCGACACAACTAGGTCATTTCGGGTCTAACGTATGGTTTAATTTTATTTCAATAATTCGCTTGCGCGTAGGAGTCTTTAGCAGTGGGAGGAAACCGGAGTTCCCGGAGGAAACCCACGAGGTTGAGAAGGCACCCCTATCTCCATGCCACATACATGTGACACTACAGGTTGTGATGAATGTCGCGACTATCCTGGTCACGGACTCCAAATAGCAACCTGTGACACAATGTTACAATAATATATTCTACAGCATAAACACTACTATTGTTCTCGAATGATGTCTGCGTCCGGCCTGTAAGCCGGGGCAGCTCCCGGTTTGTACTTCCCCGTGGATCTCTCAAATGTTGTCTGCGTCCGACCTGTAAGCCGGGCTAGCTCCTGGGGTGAACTTCCCCTTGGCTCTCTCGAATGTTGTCTGCTTCCAGCCTGGAAGCCGGGGCAGCTCCCGGTTTGTACTTCCCCGTGGATCTCTCAAATGTTGTCTGAGATTAAATCAAACGAGTTCTCTCCTATAAAGAAAGTCTAATGCGTCATCTAGTAGGGCGAGACAATTACCATTTATGGGTAAGTGTTTCGTAAAGGCACCGTTTTACATCAACACTATTCTAGTTAATTGTACTAATCTGTGCACGTGAGGACTGGACGATAGTACCCTACTTTCCAGAAATGGATACTGACATATCAGTCTGTGAGTTAGTCTAAGATAGTAGTAGAATAATGCAAGCTACTTCATTACCCTAGTTTTCGTCATACATCATGTAGGTAAAGAATTCTATATTAAACAGAACACTAAGTCTATAGTGTTACATACGCTCACACCTGGGCCCGAAACCACAGCCGCAAGCCGGCGGTGACCGGCCAGCTAGAGGTCGAAGCGCGGCACTCTAGACCACTAGCCCCCCCCCCCCCCGGTTGTAGCAGATCAGTAGGACGTTAAACCGCATTTTCATTCATGCTACAAGTTTGGCTTGGTGTGTTCAGTAAATTTAGTAAGTTTGGTGATGTTTCTGCTGGTTTGTTGTGTTTGGTGATGTTTGGTCTGGTTTCGGGGGTTGCCTTTAGTAAGGTTGGTGATCTATGCAAAGATTGATAGTGTACACCAAAATGAAGGTAGTCAGGTAAACATTATAAAAAAAGCCAACAGAAAAGGTGTCAGCATATCCTACCATATCCTACACCATTCATGCTCCTATTAAAACCCCAACAGAATAACGTTGACATACCGCACGATGTGTTGTATCATGTATTCTACTATTAAATGTATAATTTTGTTTCAGCTTGTTCAAAATGTGGCTTTGTATCATAACCATATTAGTTAGTTACTGGACCGTAAAATGGTTCTTGGAGAGGTTAAAGGTCGAGAATTATGACGAAAAGTACGTCTTTATAACTGGATGTGATACAGGTTTTGGAAATCTTTTAGCGAAACGATTAGATAGTTTGGGATTTCATGTTATTGCTGCCTGTCTGAAACAAGATGCTGCAGATGAATTGAAGAATACGTCATCGGAACGTCTAAAGACACTTCAATTAGATATTGCATCTGAAAATGATATCAAGTCTGCACTCACCAAGGTCAAATCAATTTTACCCCTCAATAAAGGTAAGTTTAATTCATAATCCGATGAGAGAGAGAGAGAGAGAGAGAGAGAGAGAGAGAGATTAACGCCCACTCGACACAAACTAGATAATTTTATGACTTACACATGGTTCAATTTCATTTTAATAATTCCTTCCGCGTAGGGGTCTTTAGCAGTGGGAGGAAACTGGCAGACCCGGAGAAAACTCACCAGGTTGGACAGGCGACCCTACTTCTTGTCACGTACACCCGGGGAATCGTAACCACGCCAGTTGACTCAGTGACATACCTTATGATACAGCACGCACGTGCTAACCATTCTAGCCCCACCTATAATCCGATGAAGACAAAGGCGTGTTGATCCAAAATGTGCCAAAAGCAGGCGCGGATCCAGATCCGGACCCCCCCCCCCTCCCGCTCAGGCTTGAAAAAATTTTATGCGATTTTATTGGCGATTTTTAGACCTGTAATTTTGGAATTTACCTTCCAGAAATACGTCAGAATGCACCAAATTGAATCTAATTTACCAAATTTTTCTGGGAGAGGGCCCCCAAACCTCCCGTTAATTGGTTGAGCGGAATTATCACACCTAGACCCCCCCCCCCCCGTGCAAAAAATCCTGGATCCGCGCCTGCAAAAGGTATCACTCCAGTAGTACTCGAACTTCAGCGTATAGAGAAATGAAATGAATTGGGGTTTATGCCCTACTGTGTTTTTTAATGATCTCTTTATCGGGATGTAGTCATGACGGCCCTATGCCATAACGGCCAAATCAGGTTTGGTCAAAACGGCCCTTTTTTGTTATTTTATCGACTTGTGCTGACATTTTTTGATACGTAAAAGAAATAAAATCGTAGGAGATTCTCTATATGTATATGTATATGTATGTTTATATTTTTTTTCAATTATGGTCTTTTATATATTTATAGGTCTATGGACTGTTGTAAATAATGCTGGTATTATGGGTGCATTTGGGCCTTCAGAATTTTTAAACAGAAAGGACTACATGGATGCAATGGACGTTAATGTATACGGTTTAATTGACGTCATTAAAATGTTTTTACCACTGGTGAGAAAGGAAAGCGGGAGGATAGTAAACATGGCCAGTGTGGCTGGTCGTCTGTCTGGTGGGTTTCCTATATACTGCGTTACCAAATATGGAGTTGAAGCCTTCTCCGATAGCTTAAGGTAAAACCACGTCAGTTGACTCAGTGAAGGCCTTATGATACAACGCGTACGCGCTAACCGTTCCACCATCCAACCCCCTAATTCGGGATTGGGTTGATCGAATGGTACACTGGCCTAGCAAGGGGCAACGTATGGTCTTTCGGATGAGACACAATACCGAGGTACCGTGTACAAATTCCCGTGCACGTAAGTGACCCTTGACAGTTGGAATTGGATATAAAAGTAGGCCGTAGTGCCGCTGTCAGCACCAAAATTCCCTCATAGCACACGGTATGGCGTATTACCCTAGTCGGAACAGATGCGTGGGACGTTATATAAACCCCACTTCATTTCATGGCATTTTTTCCTATCATTCAGACGCGAGTTATACTACCAGGGCATTAAAGTGAGCATCTTGGAACCCGGAGCTTTTATAACAAATATAACAAACCCTACGTTAATCAAGGAAAGCTACCAGAGAACGTTCAAGCAAGCGGATGCGGCATGCCAACAGTATTATGGCGAGGATTTTATCAATAAACGTAAGTGTTCACAAAATAAAAAAATAACATTATATTATAGCTCAAAATATATTTCGTAAAGATTGGTCGAACAGTGGAATCGACGGAACACGATTTGAACTGCTTGGCGCGACTCGCCACGGTAGCAACAAATTCTACACCTCCAACCTGAATCTTCATGGAATTCTGCCCATAAGTTAGGGGTAAATGGGGTCTTCCCTGATCGATTCGCAGACTGTGGCTCTCTTAGATGATGTATAAATACTAAATCATTTCCTTGTCCGCTTTTTGTTTTGTTTTGAAGTCAACGGAACAATAACGCCTTGCCCGGGGTATATTGCTTGCATACCCGAACCTTGGTGGGACAGGCGTCGGTGGGCCTTATCATGGCCTGGCTGACAGTCAAACCTAAATTTACCTACTTTATCTTAGATCACAGCATCGATGGCCAGACTGTACATACTCGCAATTCGTCCATTCTTTTTTTCTTTTCTAACACCAGGGTCTCCCCCTTTTGATGAATTTCACCATGGGCGCTTCCCTGCAAAGGCATTGTGTCCAATCCAAAAGATGGACCAAGCCTATTTTTGTGGCTTCTTCTAGCAAGTGTCCAAGGGACATGGCGGTACATACCTACGTATTACTTGTTGCATGTTGCTATTTATCTTATTTGCCTTTCTTCTTGTGGACATTTTTTGGTTTGATTACTGCAGAAATATCTACATGGCAATTTGAGAGATTAATAAACAGAGGAAACGAAAATCCTTAGACAGTCCGACCTGATTTACCAACCATATTTTAATTTACTTTTCAGGCATCAATATGCACCTGAAGATTCTGGATTTTCCAGGGGATATCGATGTGGTGATTGATGCATACGAACACGCCATTACTGCCAGATATCCGAAATATAGATATCTTTGTGGGAACGATGCCAAGTACTTCTACAGATTTTTATGGACTGTTCCAGAATGGATGTCTGATTTTATTTTGTGCTACAGTTCTCCTCGGCCTGCAGGAATCAAATAACTGTTACTTCAGCTGCGCCTGTTGTGTCAACCATCTATCGCTTTACTATCTCTTTTATGAAGATCATTGTTAAATCTTATATGTTGTCGAGGAGGGTTGGATAACCGAATGATTGATACTTTCGCGTTGTAACGTAACATCTGTCATTGACTCAACTGGCGTGGTTTCGATTTCCCGGTTTTACATGACAAGTAATAGGGTCGCCTGTCCAACCTCGGGGGGGGTGGGGGTGGGGATGGCCTAGTGGTCTAGAGTGTCGCGCTTCGACCTCTAGCTGGCCGGTCACCTCTGGCTTGCGGCTGTGGTTTTGAACCCTGGTGTGAGCGTATGTGGCATGGAGATAGGGGCGCCTTCTCAACCTCGTGGGTTTCCTCCAACGGCTAAAGACCCATACGCGCAAGCGAACTATTGAAAATAAAATTAAAACCGTATGTTAGTCCCGAAATGACCTGGTTGTGTTCTCTCTCTCTCTCCGGGCACTCCAGTTTCCTCACACAGCTAAAGACCCCTACGCGCAAGTGAATTATTGAAATAAAATTAAACCATATGTTAGTCCCGAAATGACCTAGTTTGTGTTGAGTGGACGTTAAACCCCATCTCTCTCTCTCTCTCTCTCTCTCTCTCTCTCTCTCTCTCTCTCTCTCTCTCTCTCTCTCTCTTTCATTTAAAGCAAATAAGAATGCTTTATCGGTAACCCTCCAATATACGGTACTTAACATAGCTAACACAATCGCTGCCCATCATAGACAATTTCAATCGCACCATAGCTGGTCTTAGCGACAACCGTAGCGTCACACAATTGGAATATGAAGTGGACTATTACAGAAGCATTGTTATCTGAAGTGGCTACTCTCTACTCATCACTTGTGGCACCCTTCCTACCATACTATAGCACATTTTACCCAGGCAGTGGCATTCCCACATAACCTTTATCCAATTCCAACTGCAAGGGGTTCTTATCTACTGGGCACACCAGATGACGATTGGGCGCTGTTCCTTGCCATGCACGGAGAAACTTCACTCAACATTATCATGATATATTATACGACTCTAGACATGATTGTTCCCCCTTGTCAGTGATGCAGGACGGAGGGCCTGGCTAGGACAGTTGTTTTGTTGTTCGGAAGGGGCGAAAAACCGAGATCCCGTGTACACATTGGCGCGCACGTAAAAGATCCTTTGACAGAATTCGATATAAAAGTAGGCCGTAGTTACCCTGTTCGGGCAAAATTTCCCTCATAGCACAATATATGGCGTATGTTCGTTTTCGTCTTCGGAGCAGAACAGTAGGACGTTAAACCGCATTTCATTTCATTTCATTTGATAGATAAGTGGTCATATTATTAGACCATATCATATGAGTTCTGGTACTAAAGACGTGTAATATTATATATTTATCATAGTTTCTTTTCGTGGTTTTTGAATAGTATTGTAACAGCATACAGAATGTATCCCATTCTAATGGAAGGGGGGTTGGGATGGCCTACTGGTCTAGAGTGCCGCGCTTCGACCTCTAGCTGGCCGGTCACCTCTGGCTTGCGGCTGTGGTTTCGATCCCTGGTGTGAGCGTATGTGACATGGAGATAGGGGCGCCTTCTCAACCACGTGGGTTTCCTCCGGGCACTCCGGTTTCCTTCCACCCTAAAGACCCCTACGCGCAAGCGAATTATTGAAATAAAATGAAACCATATGTTAGTCCCGAAATTACCTAGTTTGTGTCGAGTGGACGTTAAACCCAACAAGGTGGAACCACGCCGGAAAATCTGGATGAACTTTCTCGGCCAATGCAGGGATCGAACACCCGACCTCCAGGCTGACGACCCACCGAATCGAATGCAAATTTCTAGCGTCAAGTTATTCCAGTCTACATACGCCGTTTGATTTGGTGCAATGTGTTTAGCCTCGTCCCCCGAGTCTCTTGCTAGAACTGGGGCTGAGGCGTTTTATGGTACACTATTCGTAAACCAATGGTAAAATGTTTATTTTGTATTGGATATTGGATATCTATCAGAAGCCCATCTTTTCCGGTAAGATCACACCATCCATGTTGATTTAAATTGACAAATAATTCGTGTTTTCAAAGTTGAAGATTGTGCAAGATATTGAGTTAAAGACTTAGCTACTTCAAGTCTCTTATAACTCAGTATCTCCAAAGTCTTACATTGACTGTACTTTAGTTAAAGTAGCTAAGTCTCTAACTCAGTATCACCCAAAGTCCTACACGTTGAAAACACACATTATGTGTATATTTAACTTAAAATTGATGTTGTGATCTTACCAGGAACAGGGGCTTCTGGTATCCAACTTCAAGACAAAATAAACATTTTACCATTGGTACACGAATTGTATACCATTGTTCGCTTCAGTGCCATTAGTAACACGGGACTCGAAGAACGAGGCTAGACATGTTCCACAAGTCATGTCAAACAACGACGTCATATTCTTATCTGGAGATCATGCGCAATAAATAATATCGGTGTAGACCGGAACAACCAGACGCTAGAGATTGTTATTCGTATTTCGCCGAACACAACTGATTCGAAATTGTAATAAAACAGAAACGATTGAATGTAAATCAGTTTATATACAGTCATATTACATTATTATATGCGTTGCGATCTATTTGCGTCAGGGGGGTAGGGTTGGCCTAGCGGTATAGAGTGCCGCGCTTCGACCTCTAGCTGGCTAGTCACCGCTGGCTTGCGGCTGTGGTTTCGATCCCTGGTGTGAGCGTATGATAGGTGCACCTTCTCAACCTCGTGGGTTTCCTCCGGTCAATCCGGTTTCCTCCCACTGCAAAAAAATAAAATTAAACCATGTTAGGCCCGAAATGACCAATTTTATGTCGAGTGGACGTTACCCCCCCCCCCCCCCCCCCCTATCTCTCTCTCCCATTTGCGTCAATTTCTTGGTCCCAAATATTAGCTCCTTTAAATCAAATTAAATAAAACAAAAAAAGAGATGTTGAATAAAAATAAACCGAAGAAAAAACAAACAAACACGGTAAATGTATTGTTTTCATCCATTTATTACGAACAGCACGGGAACGAACATTAGAATCATACAAACCATTGTAATCTAATATATGCTGTAGAAACATCAAATAGTCAATAACTGTCTTACGTGATTTAAGTTGCAAGCAGCGCAGGGACTGTTCTAGTCTGCCAACTATTTGTAGACTGAAGTAAACTATGGCATATAGTTTGTTATTTGACCTTTGACCTATGAAATTTTACGTCCCGCTTCTTTAATAAAAAATGAATTTTACTCTCACTTTAAATTTTAATATCACTTTAAATTTTAATGTATTAATTTCGTAAATCTGTATAAACAAAAATTAAACTTTGGTCGTAATGGTTCTATCGCCTGACATTCTCTGTCTTCATAGTCTTCATATCTTCGACGGCTGTATTACAAACAGTGCAGGAACATAAGATAGATGAATCTGGTCCATGGTCTAGGCTCTACCCCCATAACATCGTTTGTCGCAATATTACCACCTGTTAAATTTCTATCGTCTCCAGTTCTAAGTATTTAATGATATGAGTACTTAATAATAAATAACAGAATATTTAAAACATAATATTATCTAATACAATGACGAGACAACATTGACTAAAACACGAACAATTAAACCATCATAGAACGGGCACCTGCCCTTTAAACTCTGTGAATATAAATATATTAACAGCAAATTTATCTGTGATTATAAATATACAGTATAAACCCCAATCTGATTCAAAGGTCTTATTTCCTTTCGTTCTTTATAGTTCAAAATTTCGTTTTACATGAATTTACTACACTAGGATCTGGTAAAACAGTTATATTAACGACGTTTTAGTTGAATTGAGAGATACGACAAAAAACGGTATGTTACGGCCGATCGTACTACTTCTAACACGACCTTCGAATACAACTTGTCAGATCTTCATGTAGTGTAGGCCATCGAAATTATTAAAACTTTTATATATTATTTACTTACACAGAATGAGTCATATATAACGAGAGCGTTCTCGGGAGCCAGTAGGTTCAGCTGCCATCTATCTCAGAGATAAACACAATTCTTATGGAGTAAAATTACTGCTTATTACTGGGCGACGTTTCGACTAGGCGTCTCTAGTCATTATTAAGCAATGATAAAATATGAAAAATATAACAAGACAATACATATATGTTAACAAAGATACTTGGTTAATGCTGACCAACAACAGATACATTTTAGTTACATGTAGCCAAAGAAGTAATTGTATTCCATAGAATTGTGACCTAATTATTCAAGTTCATTGAAATAATTTATCTCAGAGATGTGTAACAAGGAGTAAGCATACATCTTCTTATGTGCGGCTCTTGTCAGAACTTGTAGAGCGGAGGCAGAGAATCTAAATATCTATCTAATCATATCTCACTGAAAATGTCCGCAGACATGTACTGGACAACTGTTCTTTCTTGGATTAGTTTTCTTCCAGGCGTCCATTTAACCGTTTCATACATACCATCGGAGTACATGAATCCAGCCCACAGTTAACAAACCAATTCGTCTGCAACGAGTTGAACAGCTCCTAGGGCCTAGGGTTGTAGTGTCTAGTATTATCAAGGTTGAATTCATCAAATGGATGTTGTTGACATCAACAGCCTGGTAAGATGAATCAAGATGTTTAATAACAATCTTGAGAGATTTCCAACTGGTAGCAGCTAAATACAAGTCTTCTACAGCACCCCAAGTAATTCCATCAAACGGATCCAGAGTCACAATCTTCGTCCATCTTCGACTCTCCACGTACCATACTATATCTTCTCGACCTGAAAACCCCCCAATGTATAAGTCCGACTCCGACATAAAGGTACACGAACTGACCATTCCATTTGTGGAAACTCTTGATCTTATGATCTGCAACCGGTGAGCATCCCATAGTGTGAGATTATACATATCCACCGTTACACCAGATACCTCACCATTACCAAAACGGACATCATGTTGCCTGGATATAGTATTGCCGATCCTTACTTTTATAGGCTTTCCGTTCCGAACAGTGGCCGCCAGATAATATTTAGAACCATTGACCCTGCGACCAAATGAATCGTGTGAATAGGCAAAATTCCATCCAGAGTCAATGTGCCACGACCATCTCATATTCCAGGAGTTATATCCAGGTTTGTAGCTATGGCTGATGCGATACCAGCGCAATGCTTTGCAATTTCCATCGCTACTAATGATTGAGCTGAACCAGTAGGACGGGCGCCGAAACTGTAGGATGTTTTTGCCTACATTGCTTACCAAAGGGACGATTATTTTAGAGTTGTCTAAAAATGTATATTGTGAATTCAGTGAATACAAAGCAAAAGCAATACGGAAATCGGAGCCACTATCCAGGGCATCGCGAACATCCAAAACAGATCCAATGGTAGCGACACCGTCCTTATCGACAGCTAGTACAGGAACAGTGTCAGCTATGCTAGCAGATGACCAGTCTATATAGGCACTAACACTGACTAGTATTTCGGAAGAAGATTGTAATTCACCCCCTTTTTTTTAAATGTTATTATTGGTAATTTGTTTCATAACACGCATAATGGTCTGGTTTCATCGATCGTTAAAATTTACAGAAATGTGATCATGTGTCTGAGCCCAGACATCTTTATTTTCAAATCCTGTCGCTATTATGGAATAGATGGCATCGTGATCTGCTTCTCTGACACGAATCTTGTGAACTTCATGACGTTTAATGGCGTCAATGATGTTACTAATACTACCATTATGAAAGGTAGCACTGGTTGAGTATTGGTTATGTCTCGAAATATTCTGGCAACAACCTTCAAAATGAAATGATAAAGATTTTTACACACCATGCGATGTAGCGGTTTATGAAATGGGCGCTCTCTGTGCTTCCCAGGCCAACTCCCCATATACCACACAGTGTAACTGTTGAACAAATGGGAAATTAAATTACTTGCAAAAGACGTTATGTAGAAAGAAATGAGGTTTTACGTCCACTCGACACAGACTAGGTCAATCAGGGACTAACATATGGTTTCAATTTTATTTCAATAATTCGCTTGCTCGTTGTTGTCTTTAGAAGTGGGAGGAAACCGGATGACCCGGGGAAAACCAACGATGTTGGACCGGCGACTCTACTTCGTGTAACTTACAAGTGGGGATGATTCGAAACCACTTGACTAATAATAGATCTTATGATTTAACGCGTATCTATCCGAACTTTCTGTTACTGCTGCATAAGTGTTGCGTAGGAACGCGTATCTATTAGTGTTGCTGTTACATCAATTAATTAAAATACTTACTTGGAACAACCAATTTACACTCGGGTACTGAAAAACCTGCAGGACAATGACACATACCATTGTAAAACATCCCACCATTTGAGCAACTTTGCTGAAATGTTTTTGTTGGACATATTTTTATACATTAGACTAATTGTCAAAACGTACGGTGACTACAAGGATCGAAGTTTTGGTGGGTGACCGGTGTTTTAGTAGCTGAACCTGTTGGATAAATTTGTTAGCCGGGGTCATTATAACATAAGAAAGGGGATCTACAGAGGCGGATTCAGTGGGGGCGCGAGGGGCGCGCGTCCCCCTAATTTTCGACAGTGCCCTTTTGTACTGCTGAAAGTGCCTTTTTTCAGACCCAAATATGTTCTCTCTGAACTTTTACTTAGACGAAAATATCAGCCAAATAGCTCTTGTAATGTCTAAAGATGCAAGGAAATGACGGATAATTCTTGGGGGACCCTCCCCCCAACCCCCTCGCAGCGGCGTGCTCCGTCTCAGCAGTAAGTGCCCTCATTTTGCGACTTCCCCCCCCCCCCTTTTCGAAATTCCTAGATCTTGCCCCTAATCTGATAATCTCGACGGTGTCGATTATTAAGAAATGAAATGAAATGGGTTTTAACGCCCTACTGTCCTGTTCCAAACTGGGCTAATGGAGACGAACATACGTCATACAGTGTGCTATGAGGGAAATTTTACCCGGACAGCGGCACTACGGCATACTCTTATATCGAATTCAAGGGATCTTTTACCTACACGCCAATGTGGACACTGGGCCTCGGTTTTTCGTCCCACCCGGACGACTAGACAGCTGTCCCATCCGAACGACTAGGCAGCTGCCCTTGTCAGGACCTCCGCCCTGAACTTTCTGGGCCAATGCAGAGATCTAACACCCAGCCTCCCTGCTAGCGAGCCAACATCTTATCCACTTAGCCACCGTGATTCTCGGATTATTTAGAAGCGTTGGCCCAATCAATGAGTTTCATGTAGTTGCTTAGGACTCGAATAAAGACCGTTATCTATTTAGAATTATTATTGAAACATTATTAGGGTGTTTTAACATTAAGATGAAATCAGAGCACCCGGATAAAACTCACGCGGTTCGAAACCAAGTCACGTGTTAAACTACTACACCCCATTCAACATTTAAAGTTTGACGAGTCAGTTTCAACAGGGTAAAGGCTTCATTTTATTTTCAGGACCGATGACTGTAGACTAGTCAAGGTACACACTACATCTGTCCTGTACAACACCTACCCACTAGTCAAGGTACAGTTTTCACTTGTAGTCAGACGGCAGACAGATGAAAGTGGGCGTATACAGATGAAATCTACAGTAATTGTCTATATACATACCCGTATAATAAGTTTACATTCACCAGCTGTAGAATTGCCACCAGGAACATGATTCAATACATTCCCTTTAACATGAAAACATTCTCGTATTTCACTGGCCTTACACACCATTGCTGCATCGCATTCGGAATTTTGTAAACACGTTGAAACACAAAATAATACACTTGCGTGTTTAAACCAAGAAATAATTTGATACGGTACAGAATCGACATCAAAAGATAACAGCTTTAAAATATGTAAGTCAAAATGTCGTATCGATTTACCAGCAGAAAAGCTGAAAATACTGTAAAAATAAATAAATTTTAAAATAAACATGCTGACAGATTCCTTCACCTGGTATGCACCCTGTCTCTTGCTTTCTGAATAATCGAATACCTTTGCTGTGAATATGATATATTCTGAGATGTTATAAATATTTTACCGATTTCATATTGATCTGTAAAACCTTGGGATTGGTGTCTCAATATGGAGGATATGACCACAGGTTAAACACGTGGTTGTCTTGACATTGAAAAAGTGAGGGAGAGGGAAATGAGGTTTAACGTCCACTCGAAACATGTGGTTCAAATTTTCAATTTTATTTCAACAATTCGCTTGTGTTTAGGGCCTTTAGCAGTGGGTGGGTGGGGTGGCCGGAGAAAAAACCCACGAGGTTGGACAGGCGACCTTACTCCTTGTCACGTACAACCGGGGAATCGAAACCACGTTAGTTGACTCGATGACAAACCTCATGATGCAACGCGCACACGCTAAATAAATTGTAATAAGCAAACATGCGATAGCTATATATGCAAATAAATTCTCATGTGGAAAGTCGCATCAGATGTTTAGTTTCAATTCTTAAAAATAGGCTTTGTGTATAATGTCATATCCGATGTGCTGAAATGTTGGATGACTGAATGGTTAGCGTGTGCATGTTTTATCATAAAGCCTGTCACTGGGTCAACTGGCGTTTTCGAATCCCGGGTTGTACATGACAAGGAGTACGCTCGCCTGTTCAACCTCGTGGGTTTTCTCCGGGTCCTTTGGTTTCCTCCCACTGCTAAAGACCACTACGCGAACATGACAGGAGAACATGAAATCAATATATCATCAATAAATGATATCAATGAGGGAATGAAGTTAATGAGAGTATGAACTTAATGAATATTTTTCAATGTGGGCACGATCTGATGATGCTGATCCCGTAATATACAAAAGTACTTCGTGGGCCTAGGGGGTTGGATGGCCGATTGGTAAGAGAGAGAGAGAGAAATGGGGTTTAACGTCCGCTCAACACAATCAGGTCATTTCGGGACCAACACACGGTTTTAATTTTATTTCAATAGTTCGCTTGCGCGTAGGGGTCTTTAGCCGTGGGAGGAAACCGGAGTGCCCGGAGGAAACCCACGAGGTTGAGAAGGCGCCCCTATCTCCATGCCACATACGCTCACACCAGGGCTCGAAACCACAGCCGCAAACCAGAGGTGACCGGCCAGCTAGAGGTCGAAGCGCGGCACTCTAGACCACTAGGCCATCCCAACCACCCCGATTGGTAAGTACGTGCGCGCTGTATCATAAAACTTTTCATTGAGTCAACTGGCGTGGTTTCGAATCCCGGATTGTACGTGACGTGGAATAGGGTTGCCTGTCTAACCTCGAATAATTGAAATAAAATTAAACCATATGTTAGTCCCGAAATGATGTAGTTTGTGTCGAGTGGGCGTTAAACCCCGTTTCTTTTCCTCTCTCTCCCTCTCTCTCCCTCTCTCTCTCTCTCTCTCCCTCCCTCTCGCTCTCTATTTCAAGGTTCATTCTCTGTTGTGTGCTATAATTACTGTTGGAGATCGTAGAGTTAGAGCTCATCAACAATTGTGGGCTCAAATTAAAGTCGGAAATATTAAAGCGATATCCCCTTAACAGTTGAGTGCTATAGTTACTGTCGGGGATGACAGGATTCCCCCCCCCCCCACCCTCAAACATTCTCAGATGTCAAAAATTGGAGCCTTCTCTCGTATTTTGTTAAAGGCTATAGTTGAGGGATAGGTGGGGGGGGCGTTCGCCGGCGCGAACAGTCGTCTGAAACTTGACTATTAAGATTTAAGAACTCAATGCAGGGCCAGGGCTCTAGTCTACGATATCACCTCAGGTGGAAGTAGACGTTAAACTCCCAGTAACGAACGAACGAACGGCCAGGGCTCACGCTGTCGATCACCAAAGTTTCAATTTGGGATAAAAATATGAAAATGGCGATTCAAATTTGATTTTGGCGATAACGTTTTGCGGTACTGGCGATTCTTTTTGGAAACTGGCGGAAAAAAACTTAAAATTCTAATTGTATTTATCCTGGATTAACCATTATTGAGTGTCATTCACGTGCCGGCAATTCTATTATAAATTAATCAACTAGCTGAGAATCCGGATCGCCTGAATGAGTAATACTAATCTATGGACTTAGATTAATGATTATTTGATTGATAATTGCCAATGATATATATATAAAGCTTATCTCAAGTATTTTACCATAGCTACTAAACGTGTAATGTGATATTTGTTTGGATCGGTACCTTGACGAACACAATTTAGAAACTGAGCAAAATAAACATTTTCTCTATACAAGCGTGTATTTTAATTATTTAAATTTTAGTTATTCAACGTGTGTTTTATTTCACAAAACATCTGTAAGCAACGAGGAGTTGCGTAAACTGACCTTCTCTTGAAGTATGCCATATTCTATATTTATTTCACAAAACATTAATAACAAAGAAGCGTTAGGAAAATTGAAGTTCGTTTGAAGTATCGCATATACTATACTCATGTGGATACCTTGAATAAGTTTAAGAGTTGACGATGGATTATGTAACAAGAATCTAGAAATTATTTTCTTCAAAAGAAGCTTAAAATGTAAACGTTGCATTAATTGAATAAATTGGACGGAGACTTTATTCTTTTAGAAAAGCAGAAAACAAAGGAAAGTGACGTAAAGTGAGCTGAACGTGAATCATTTTCAACTCGAAATAAACCACGTGTGTATCATAAAGCCTGTCATTGAGTCAACTGGCGTGGTTTCGAATCCACAGTTGTAGTGACAAAGGGTAGGGTTGCCTGTTCAACCTTGTGGGTTTTGTCTCACTGCTAAAGACCCCTACGCGCAACCGAATTATTGAAATAAAATGAAAACCATATGTTTGTCCAGAAATGACCTAGTATGTGTTCGAGTGGACATTAAACCCCATCTCTCTCTTTCTCACTCTCTCTTCTCTCTCTCTCTCTCTCTCTCTCTCGCTCTCTCTCTCTCTCGCTCTCTCTCTCTCTTTCAGGGTTCATTAACTGTGGATGTAAATCTGAGTTAAGAACTGAAACTACCATTCTCCTCGTTCTATTATTGTTTTACCACCGCTTCCACCGATTGTGATATCGCAAACGGGTTATTGTCTAAGTACGGAGCCCCTTAAGTGCACGATTCCACTCTTATATAATTTTTTCGTACATGATTCCACTCTAATATAATTATTTCGTTTAAACGAAATATTAATTCGTTTAAACGAAATATTAATTCGTTAAAACGAAATATTAATTCGTTTAAACGAGATATTAATTCGTTATAACGAAATAATTAATTCGTTTAAACGAAATAATTAATTCGTTTAAACGAAATAATTAATTCGTTTTAACGAAATAATTAATTTGTTATAACGAAATATTATTTCGTTATAACGAAATATTATATCGTTATAACGAAATATTATTTCGTTTAAACGAATTAATATTTCAATATAACGAATTAATTATTTCGTTATAACGAATTAATTATTTCGTTTAAACGAATTAATTATTTCGTTTTAACGAATTAGTTATTTCGTTTTAACGAATTAATTATTTCGTTTTAACGAATTAATTATTTCGGTTTAACGAATTGACATTTCGTTATAACGAATAATTATTTCGTTATAACGAATTAATATTTCGTTATAACGAATTAATTATTTCGTTTTAACGAATTAATTATTTCGTTATAACGAATTAATTATTTCGTTATAACGAATTAATATTTCGTTTTTACGAATTAATTATTTCGTTTTAACGAATTAATTATTTCGTTATAACGAATTAATATTTCGTTATAACGAATTAATATTTCGTTATAACGAATTAATATTTCGTTTTAACGAATTAATTATTTCGTTTAAACGAATTAATTATTTCGTTTAAACGAATTAATTATTTCGTTTAAACGAATTAATTATTTCGTTTTAACGAATTAATTATTTCGTTTAAACGAATTAATTATTTCGTTTAAACGAATTAATCGTTTCGATTAATCGAATTAATCAATGTCGATTTAACACGTCGACTAACCCCAATGCTACAAACAACGAAGTTGAAAAAAAATTTAAAAAAAACAATCGTGATCTCTATCGTTATCGATATACGGGATATACACGTGGTTCATTTTTATCTCAATAATTCGTTTGCGCGTAAGGATATGTAGCAGTGGGCCCGGGGAGAATCCACGAGGTTGGACAAGCAATCCTGCTGCTTGTCGCGTAGAGGCGGTTAATTGAAATAACGGCACTTGACCCAATAACAGACCTCATGTTTACACTGTTTTCGTACTGGGGATTATGTGATTGGTATGAAGCATTGGTGACATAAAGATATGGCCCGGGTTCCTCCTCCCCCTTTTCTGAGGATACACTTTAAATCAGTTTTTTTCTCTTCATAGGTTTTCGTAATGGGGATCATGTGATGGATATTGAGTCTACGAAGCATTGGTGGCATAAAGAGATGGCCCGGGTTCCTCCTTACTGGGGATTATGTGATTGGTATGAAGCATTGGTGACATAAAGATATGGCCCGGGTTCCTCCTCCCCCTTTTCTGAGGATACACTTTAAATCAGTTTTTTTCTCTTCATAGGTTTTCGTAATGGGGATCATGTGATGGATATTGAGTCTACGAAGCATTGGTGGCATAAAGAGATGGCCCGGGTTCCTCCTCCCCCTATTGTGAGGATACACTTCAAATCAGTTTTTTCTTCTTCATATATTGGTGTGAAGCATTGGGGTTAATGAGAGAACGGATCCTATCGTTTCCGCTACCTACTTCTCCAGAGACCCAGTTCCCAAACATTATCCCCCTTACGAAAACCCTGTGAACCCTATAGTTTTTAACATATATTTTAGGGAATTAACCATTGGGTTCACAAGCTTTAGAGGTCGCTGGTACGTTCCCGGTGTTGGCGGAAAAAGTTCATCTGGTTTTTATCAGTGATGCAGGACGGAGGGCTTGACAAGGAGAGCTGTCAAGAAAGTTCATCTGGTTTTTGTCAGTGGTGCAGGACGGAGGGCCTGAAAAGGAGAGCTGTCAAGTTCGGACTGGACGAACAAACGAAGTCCAGTGTACACCCAAATGCTCAAAACACCAAATTTGAAAATAAAAGATGTTAAAAAAACCCCAAAAAACCAAAAACTTTATCAATTTCCGGTGGGTTTGAGTCGGTAATCTTGGAACAGAGACACAAACTAGGTCATTTCGGGACTAACACATGTAATCCGCTTTCGCGTAGGGGTATTTAGCAATGGGATGAAACTGAAGACCCACGAGGATGTACAAGCAGTCATACTTCTTGTCACGTACATGCAGTCAACCGATACAACGCCTCTTGACCCAATGGCGCACCACTAGACCACCCAACATTCATTTCGCTGGAACGGCAAGTCACGTAACACTAACAAATCGATAGGGTGTATACCCTTATGAAATGGGCTTAAACGTCCTACTGTTCTGCTTTGAGTTTGACTGGGCTATTGAAGATGGGCATACGCCAAATATTGTGCTTTGGGGGATGTTTTGCCCAAACAAAATCGCTACAGCCTACACTTATATGAAATTGCAGCTGCCAAGGGATCTTTGTTGCGCACGCCAATCTGTACACGGGACCTCGAATTTTTCGTACCATCCAAAAGACAAGACAGTTGCCCTTGTCAGACCCTCCTTCCTGCATCACTCACAACTGGAAACCACGAAGAACACCCCAGATGAACTTTCTCCGCCAACACTGGGGCGAATAAGCGACCTCCTGGCCAGCACGCTAGCGTCTTATCCACTTAGCCACCGTGGCTCCTGCATACGCTTATAAACCAAACGGTTGATACCCCAAAACATATGTTAAAACATTTGCTGCTATCTGTTTAACAAGGTTTTCGTAATGGGGATCATGTTGGGGGACACGAGGCCTGACAGGGTCACTTGTCTAACCTCAAGGGTTCTTTCTGGGTCTACCTGCTAAATAGCATTACGCACAAGCGAATTAATGATATAAAAATGAACCATGTGTATATCCCGTATATCAATAACGATAGTGATCACGATTGTTTTTTTTTAAGTTTTTTTCAACTTCGTTGTTTGGAGCATTGGGGTTAGTCGACGTGTTCAATCGACATTGATTAATTCGATTAGTCGAAAAGATTAATTCGTTTAAACGAAATAATTAATTCGTTTAAACGAAATATTAATTCGTTATAACGAAATATTAATTCGTTATAACGAAATAATTAATTCGTTTAAACGAAATATTAATTCGTTATAACGAAATATTAATTCGTTATAACGAAATAATTAATTCGTTAAAACGAAATAATTAATTCGTTAAAACGAAATAATTAATTCGTTAAAACGAAATAATTAATTCGTTATAACGAAATATTAATTCGTTATAACGAAATGTTAATTCGTTATAACGAAATAATTAATTCGTTAAAACGAAATAATTAATTCGTTAAAACGAAATAATTAATTCGTTAAAACGAAATAATTAATTCGTTAAAACGAAATAATTAATTCGTTTAAACGAAATAATTAATTCGTTATAACGAAATATTAATTCGTTTAAACGAAATAATATTTCGTTATAACGAAATAATATTTCGTTATAACGATATAATATTTCGTTATAACGATATAATATTTCGTTATAACGAAATAATATTTCGTTTAAACGAATTATTATTTCGTTATAACGAATTAATTATTTCGTTAAAACGAATTAATTATTTCGTTTAAACGAATTAGTTATTTCGTTATAACGAATTAATTATTTCGTTATAACGAATTAATATTTCGTTATAACGAATTAATATTTCGTTTAAACGAATTAATATTTCGTTTAAACGAATTAATATTTCGTTTAAACGAATTAATATTTCGTTTAAACGAAATAATTATATAAGAGTGGAATCATGTACGAAAAAATTATATAAGAGTGGAATCGTGCACTTAAGGGGCTCCGTATCTAAGGGCATACAAGTACTGAATATATTTTTTTTAGTTCGCACATAAATACAATCAGATTAAAATACAGATCTATATTTCGTTTCGTTTTTTTTTTATACTTTCGATCACCTACACGACATGAAGATCTGACGCTGCATGATAGGGTCTGTCATCGAGTCAACTGACGTGGTTTCGATTTCCCGGTTGTACCTGACAAGGAGTAGGGTCGCCTGTTTTTTTCTCCGGGCCCTCCAGTTTCCTCCCTCTTCTAAAGACCCCACGCACAAACGAATTATTGAAATGAAAGTGAACCATATGTTTCGAGTTAACGTTAAATTAGCTAAGTCTCCAACTCAATATCATCGAAAATCTTACACAATGAAAAAACAAATTATTTGTCAATTTAATTCAACATTGATGTTGTGATCTTACCGGGAAAAGGCGGGCTTCTGATATCCAATATTTTAAAACAAAATAAAAAAATTATCATTGGTACACGAATCGTGTACCATAATCAATTTCAGGCCCATTTTGAACAAAGGACTTGGAGAACGAGGCTAGACGGTGGTGCATGGACATTACGCAGTAATGTAGACTGGAATAACCAGACGCTAGAGATTGGCATACTA
This sequence comes from Patella ulyssiponensis, assembly GCA_963678685.1. Lineage (NCBI taxonomy): Eukaryota > Metazoa > Mollusca > Gastropoda > Patellidae > Patella > Patella ulyssiponensis. Next base: position 55,096,078 of record OY783232.1, on the reverse strand, counting down.
TTGAGACTTGGGGCGTATTTCGCCGAACATAAGTGATTTGAAATAAGAGTAAAGGCGGAAATGAATGAATGTAAATCAGTTTATATACATTCATATAAGATAATTTTATGCGTTGCGACCCATTTGGGTAAATTTCTAGACCCCAAATATGAGCGATTTAGCTCCTCAAACCCCATTTCCTTCTCCCTCGCTTTTTAACTGTCAAGACAATCACATGTTTAACCCGTGGTCATATCCACCATATTGAGACACCAATCCCAAGATTTTACAGATCAATATGAAATCGGTAAAATATTTATAACATCTCAGAATATATCATATTCACAGCAAAAGGTATTCGATTATTCAGAAAGCAAGAGACAGGGTGCATACCAGGTGAAGGAACCTGTCAGCATGTTTATTTTAAAACTTATTTATTTTTACAGTATTTTCAGCTTTTCTGCTGGTAATTCGATACGACATTTTGACTTACATGTTTTAAAGCTGTTATCTTTTGATGTCGATTCTGTGTCGTATCAAATTATTTCTTGGTTTAAACACACAAGTGTATTATTTTGTGTTTCAACGTGTTTACAAAATTCCGAATGCGATGCAGCAATGGTGTGTAAGGCCAGTGAAATACGAGAATGTTTTCATGTTAAAGGGAATGTATTGAATCATGTTCCTGATGGCAATTCTACAGCTGGTGAATGTAAGCTTATTATACGGGTATGTATATAGACAATTATTGTAGATTTCATCTGTATACGCCCGCTTTCATCGGTCCGCAAATCTTAGGTTTAGGTATCATCTGTAGTCCCACTTTCATCGGTCCGTAGATCTTAGGTTCATGTATCATCTGTACTGCCCGCTTTCATCGGCCCGCAAATCTTAGGTTTATGTATCATCTGTAGTCCCCACTTTCATCGGTCCGTAGATCTTAGGTTCATGTATCATCTGTACAGCCCGCTTTCATCGGTCCGCAAATCTTAGGTTTATGTATCATCTGTAGTCCCCACTTTCATCGGTCCGTAGATCTTAGGTTCATGTATCATCTGTACTGCCCGCTTTCATCGGCCCGCAAATCTTAGGTTTATGTATCATCTGTAGTCCCCACTTTCATCGGTCCGTAGATCTTAGGTTCATGTATCATCTGTACAGCCCGCTTTCATCGGTCCGCAAATCTTAGGTTTATGTATCATCTGTAGTCCCCACTTTCATCGGTCCGTAGATCTTAGGTTCATGTATCATCTGTACTGCCCGCTTTCATCGGTCCGTAGATCTTAGGTTCATGTATCATCTGTACTGCCCGCTTTCATCGGTCCGTAGATCTTAGGTTCATGTATCATCTGTATACGCCCGCTTTTATCGGTACGTCGCCTGACTACAGTTTTCCTACTACTGCTAAAGCACACTACGCACAAGCGAATTATTGAGATAAAATTGAGCCATGTGTTTGTTAGTTCCGAAATGACCTAGTTTGTGTCGAGTGGACGTTAAACCCCAACATTAAAATCTAAACGAACTCGTGAAAGGCGTAACACAAGGCTCGTTATCGTGTCCAACATACAGTTTTGCTTCACTGTGCCAAATTGTCCGTTTCAATAATAATTATAAATAGATAGCGGTATTTATTCGAGTCCCAAGCAACTACGTTAAACCCACTGATCGGGCCAACGCTTCTAAATAATCGGGGAATCACGGTGGCTAAGTGGATAAGATGCTGCCTCTCCAGCAGGGAGTTTGGGTGTTAGATCCCTGCATAAGCCGAGAAAGTTCAGGGCGGAGGTCCTGACAAGGGCAGCTGTCTAGTCGTTTGGATGGGACGAAAAACTGAGGCCCCATGTTCACATTGGCGTGCACGTAAGAAATCTCTTGACAGATGAAATTCGATATAAGAGTAGGCCGTAGTGCCGCTGTCCGCGCAAAATTTCCCTCAAAGCATACTGTATAGCGTATGCTGTCTTCATTGGCCCCGTTCGGAGCAGAACAGTGGGACGTTAAACCCCATTTCATTTCTATATAATCGACACCGTTCCGATTATAAGGGGGTTGGGTGGGTGGTGGATGGCCGAATGGTTAGCACGTGCGTGCTGTAACATAAAGCCTGTCATTGAGTATATGACAAGGGGTAGGGTCGACTGTCCAACATCCTGGGTTTTCTCCGGGTCCTCCCCCCACACACACACACTGCTAAAGACCCCTACGCGCAAGCGAATTATTGAAATAAAATTAAACCATGTTAGCCCCGAAGTGACCTAGTTTGTGTCGAGTGGACGTTAAACCCCACCTCTATCTCTCTCCCTCTCTCTCTCTCTCTCTCTCTCTCTCTCTCTCCTGACGATTAAACCCTAACCCCTAACCCTAACCCTAAACTTCGATCCGAACTAGTCTCGGTCACCCACGTCCCCCTAGTCGCCATCGTACGGAGGGTTTGGGGCCGCTGACCAAGCATCCAGACTAAGTCGTAGAATATCTTTCTGGCATGATAGAGACTACGGTCCAGTCGCCTCTCCAGCTCGTATGTCATAACAAGTAGTCTAATGTATAAATAAACTGTCCAACAAAAACATTTCAGCAAAGTTGCTCAAATGGTGGGATGTTTTACAATGGTATGTGTCATTGTCCTGCAGGTTTTTCAGGACCCGACTGTAATTTGGTTGTTCCAAGTAAGTATTTTAATTAATTGATGTAACAGCAACACTAATAGACACGCGTTCCTAGGCAACACTGCAAGAAGAATTCAGATATTTAACCGTATATATTGTTTACATACGCAATAAGGTTTTTTGGGATGTGCGGCATGACGACAATTAAACCCCACATTTAGGGTTAGCATATGAAACGTCATCTTAGACAAATAGATGTGCTTTAACAGTGCACGGCATGTGAATTGTGAGGCCAGGAAAGGGTTGGGTGGGAAGGGTTTGGGTATGCATGGTTAACTCGTGCGCGTTAAATCATAAAATCTGTCATTGAGTCAAGTGGAGTGGTTTCGATTCATCCCCGCTTGTACGTGACACGGAGTAGACTTGCCTGTCCAACATCGTGGAGTTTCCCCGGATCATCCGGTTTCCTCCCACTTCTAAAGACAACAACGAGCAAGCAAATTATTGAAATAAAATTAGACCATATGTTAGTCCCTTATTGACCTAGTATGTATAGTGTACACCTTAAAGCCCACTTCTCTCTATATAAAGTCTTGAGCGTTTCAGTTAATTTCCCATTTCAGGGGCGGATCGAGGAATTGTTGCAGGAGGGGGTTTGCCACGATCCTGTTAAAGAAATCTACCATCATCGTCTCTAAATTACATAGGCATACATACAAATTGAGCTTTTTAGAGAGCGAAACCATTTTTATAATGATGTAGGATCACATTGTGATTTAATTTCATTGATGCGAGGCATTAATTTTTTTATGTAGCCCCACCCCCCTCTGGATCCACCCCTGCATTTGTTCAACGGTTACGCTGTATGGTATGTAGAGAGTTGATGCAGGAAGCACAGAAGGTATCCATTTCATAAACCGTTAAATTTCATGGTATGTAAAAATGCATATTTTTATTTTGTTTTTAAGGTTGTTGCCAGAATGTTTCACAACATATACAGTACGCAGCCAGGACCGGTGGCACCATTGATAGTGGTAACACCAATAACATCATTGACGCCATTAAACGTCAGGAAGTTCACAAGATTCGTGTCAGAGAAGCAGATCACGATGCCATCTATTCCATAATAGCGACAGGATTTGAAAATAAAGATGTCTGGGCTCAGACGTATGATCACATATCTGTAAATTTTAACGATCGAAGAAACCAGACCATTATGCGTGTTACGAAACAAATTTCAAACCAACACATTTCAACATTACATGATGAATTAAATTCGTCTACAGAAACAGAAGCCAGAGTTATTGCAGATATAGAATGGCCATCTGCTAGCACTGCCGACACTGTTCCAGTACTAGCTGTCGATAGCAGTGGTGCCATTACTAGTGGATCTGTTTTGGATGTTCGCGACGCCCTGGATAGTGGTTCGGATTTACGTATTGCTTTTGCTTTGTATTCAGTGAATTCACAATATACATTTTTAGACAACTCGAAAATAATCGCCCCTTTAGTACCCATTCCAGCCCAAAACAGCTTACGTTTACTGCGCCCGTCCTTCTGGTACATCTCAATCACTAATGGCGATGGAAATTGCAAAGTGCTGCGTTGGTATCGCCTCAGCCATAGATACATATATCTCTTACACCCTGGAGCTAACTCCTGCAATAAACGTTGGTCATGGTACATTGATTCTGGATGGAATATTGCCTATTCACACGATTTGTTTGGTCGTCGGATCACTGGTTCTAAATCTTATCTGGCAGCTGCTGTTCGGAACGGAAAGCCTAAAGCCTATAAAGGTGAGGATCAGCAATACGATATCCAAGCTACATGATGTCCGTTTGGCTAATGGTGAACTGTCTGGTATAACGGTCGATATTTTTAATTTTACACTATGGGATGCTCACCGGTTGCAGATCATAAGATCAAGAGTTTCCACAAATGGAATGGTCAGTTCGTGTACCTTCATGTCGGACTCGGACTTAAACATTGGGGGCTTTTCGGGTCGAGAAGATATAGTATGGTACGTAGAGAGTCGAACATGGACGAAGGTTGTGACGCTTAATCCGTTTGATGGAATTACTTGGGGTGCTGTTGAAGACTTGTATTTAGCTGCTATCAGTTGGAAATCTCTCAAGATTGTTATTAAACATCTTGATTCATCTTACCAGGCTGTTGATGTAAACAACATCCATCTGATGAATTCAACCTTGATAATACTAGACACCACAACCCTAGGAACTGTTCAACTCGTGGCAGACGAATTGGTTTGTCAACAGTGGGCTGGATTCATCTACACCGATGGTATGTATGAAACGGTTAAATGGACGCCTGGAAGAACAATAATTGAGGAAAGAACAGTTGTCCAGTATATCTCTGCGGACATTTTCAGTGAGATATGATTACATAGATATTGAGATTTTCTGCCTCCGCTCTACAAGGTCTAACAAGAGCCATACACAAGCCAGTGTATGCTTACTCCTTGTTACACATCTCTGGCATAAATTGTTTCAATGAACTTGAATATAGGTCGCTCGGTGATAAGCAGTAATACTATTCCATTTTGATCTATTTATCTCTGAGATAGATGGCATCTGGCGCTATTGGCTCCTGTAGACGGTCTCTTTATATATGACCCATGGGAAAACGAGAAGTTGAATTTGAAGTAGGAAATTAATATTTTCTAAATCATATTCGAGATACACAAAAAAATCCTGTCATAAGTGATATAGAACTTGGATTTAAAAATATCAATCAACCACGGCTATGTTTTTAACCAAAATGTTGGATTTTTTTGTTTGCGCAAATGACATTTTGCTTTTGTTTATGATGAAGCAGAGGATACAAAATTTATAAAACATATATGAGCATTGTATCTAGAATACTCAATGTTGTAAAATATAAAGTATACACAATCTCATTTAAATACAGATCTACATGAAGATCTGACAACTTGTACTCGAAGGCCTCGTCAGGGTTTTTGACCCTATGACGTCACACATTGATTAATCAATCAGCGTTGGCGTTTCTAGTGGTTTAATCACATATCCATGCATGGCATGCCAAGAAATCGTCGTAATTACAGACTGTTTCATTGGCGTATCACTCAATTTAACCAACACGCCGGTAATTTAACTCTTCCAGATCCTAGTGTAGTAAATTCATGTAAAACGAAATTTTGAACTATAATTAACGCAACTAAATAAGATATGTTTTTGAATCAGATTGAGGGTTATACTGTACATTTATAATCACAAATAGTTTGCTGTTTATATATTTATATTTACATAGTTTAAAGGCAGGTGCCCGTTCTATAATGGTTGAAATGTTCGTATTTTAGTCAATGTCTCGTCATTGTATTAGATACTATTACGTTTTAAATATTCTGTTATATATTATTAAATACTTATATCGTTGATGATAACATCGTTTTCACTAGAAATGTAGACGATAGAAATTTAACAGGTGGCAATATCGCCACAAAAGATGTTAAGCGGTAACACCTTTACGAGCCTAGACCTTGGACCAGATACGTATATGTTCCTGTGCTGTTTGTAATGCAGTCGTCGAAGATATGAACACAGAAAATGTCAGGCCGTAGAACCATTACGGCCTAAGACTAAGGACCGACCAGGTATATTTTAGGTCCATGCGCGGCTTGTAATAAAAACGATGTAAGGCGACAGAACCATTACGATTCTACATTAAGGACCCACTGGGTCTGGGTCAAGTGCTGCTTGTAATAAAAACGATGTAAGCTGGTATGACCATTAAGGCCCTAGGCTATATTAGATGTTGCTATAGCTTGTATTAAAGTATTAGAGTATTATGGTTTGTATGATTCTACTGTTCGTTCCCGTACTGTCCGTAATAAACATGTGAAATCGATATTGCTGTATACATTTACTATGTTTGTTTTTTTCTTCTTAAGTTTTTTTTATTGTCCCCCGCCTTTTGAAGAAAGCAGGAGACTATTGAAATGGGTTCGTCCGTCTGTCTGTCTGTCTGTCTGTCACATCTTTTGGGTCACAGCTAATCCCTGTCTTATTGAGCTAGAATATTCAAACTTGGTGTATGTGTTTAAAAGGTCAATGATTTGACGGAGTGCAAAGATGAGCATTTGCTGCTTAGGGTAAGCAATTTGATTAGTTGATGCTGTAGGACACGATAAGTGCAAATTAGTTTCATTGAAACTGGCATAAGAGAAGTAATTAGTGATTTAGAGTGGCTTCCTTCTAATCTTCTTCAATGTCCAACGCGATTTATATCCACGCGAGCTGAATGGCTAGACATCCTGGGAAGGTTCTAAAATGTCATCATTCAGGGTAATTTAGTTTAACGTCCTACTGGGCCAATAAAGACGGGCATACGTCATATAGTGTGCTATGAGGAATATTTTGCCTGGACTGCGGCACCACGGCCTACTCTTATATCAAATTCCAACTGTCAAGGGATCTTTTAAGTACACGTCAATCTGTACACGGGAGAAAAAGCCATAACAATGACAGTTCTTATGATACAACGCGCACACGCTAACAGTTCGGTACAGCAGAACACATAAAATGCAACGATACCAGTAAAAGTAAGACGTGGGCAAAGAGATTAGACTTAGGCCTACTATTAAAAGATAATCTCAGAATATTAGGTGGTCTGCACCCATTAGTTATAAAAAGAGTAGCCTCCCTTTTGTATGGGTGGTCTGTAGTTCATTAACGGTCGAATGTCAAATAATAAAAGAGTTGTTTTTTAAAGAGCCGGATAGGATACAAGGTGTTCTATGTTAGCTTGTCAGACCCAATTAATTAGAAATCAATAGATATCACGAACTTCCAAAATCCCGCGCGCTATCGAATTCGAGAGAGAGAGAGAGAGAGCGGGAGAGAGAGAGAGAGAGAGAGAGAAAACGGGGCTTGACGTCCACTTGACACAGCTAGGTAATTTCGGCATTAAAATATGGTTTTCATTTTATTTCAATAATTCGGTTGCGCGTAGGGGTCTTTAGCATTAGGAGGAAACCGAGAGATCTGAATTATTGAAATGAAATTAAACCATATGTTAGTCCCGAAATGACCTAGTTTGTGTCGAGTGGATGTTAAACCCCGTTTCTCTCTCTCTCTCTCTCTCTCTCTCTCTCTCTCTCTCTCTCTCTCTCTCTCTCTCTCTCTCTCTCTGTATATATATCACTAAAATGTAACCGCCAAAACCGGTTACGATATTTCATTGAACAAACGTAGGTCATCAAAAGCGCTAACGGCTCTTTAAATTAATATATCGTATTTAATCATTTCATGTTCAATTACTAACATAGGCATTTAAAGTGGTAGTGTACTGATACCGGGCAAGACTCAGTTATGGTTTCTATGGAATGGATCGGTAGCTACTCAATCAAACGAAGCCGTGAAATGACCTTTCACCCTCAACCTTTCTTCACCAACTGGGATAACGAAGACAGGCTTACGTCATGCATTTATTATGAAGGATCATTGAGTTTCCGCCTACTCTTTGTCGATAAACCAACTGCCAATGGTACTTTTATGGGTACGCTAACGTTTACACGGGACCTTGGTTTTTTTGACAAACCAAAAGAATATACGCTGTTCTTGAGGGCACCCCCACTCCCGTCCTGCACTACTGGCGTCTTAAATTAGTGGGCAAATGAAACCAAAATAGCACCTGTTTACATTTGATGACGTTATTGCGGGTGTATACATTTGGCGACTTTATCGAAGATGTCTACAGTTAACCACGTTATCGAGGGTGTTCACATTTGGCGACGTTATTGAGGGTGTTTACATTTGAGGACGCTATCAAGGGTGTTTACAGTTAACGACATAATCGAGGGTGTTTACATTTAACGACGCTTTTGAGGGTGTTTACATATGACGACGCTATCAAGGGGGTTTACATTTGGCGACGCTATCAAGGATGTTTACAGTTAACGACGTTATCGAGGGTGTTTACATTTGACGACGTTATCGCGAATGTTTACAACGACATTATCGAGGATGTTTACATTTGACGACACTATTGGGGGTGTTTACATTTATTGAGGGTGTGTACATTTGGATACGCCATCAAGGGTGTTTACATTTAGCAACGTTTTCGAGGATGTGTATATTTGACGACGTTATCGAGGTTGCTTAAATTTGAGGTGGTTACATATAAATACGCTTCCGCGGGTTTCTACCGTTGATGATGATGTCGGGGTGTTTATATTTGACGACTTTATCGAGAATGTTTATATTTAACAATGCTATCGAGAAGTAAACAATGGATATTTTTTTAAAGTATTTTATAATTACAGGAACTTAAACTGTTTCTAAATTGATATTAGCAAGTAGATTAAAGAAAGTGAGTTATTAATTACCACTGCCGCAATGGGCCAAGGTGTCCCAGTGTGTAAGACGCTGGCTTGCTAGTGTGGAGGTCGCGTGTTCGATTCCTGCATTTGCCGAGAAAGTTCATCGAGATTGTCAGACGTGGTTTCCCTTGTCAGTCGCGCATGGACAGCTGTCTAGTAGTTCGAATGGGACAAAATCCGAGATCCCGTGCACGCAAAAAATCCCTAGGCAGTTGGAATTCGATATAAGAGTAGGCGGTAGTGCTGCTGCCCGGCAAAATGTCAGCACACTGTTTGACGTATGCCCGTCTTCTTTAGCTCAGTATAGGAGCAGAACAGTACTTTCATTTCATTTCATTTTTCCACGGCAGTAAAAGTATTGCCACTTTAAAGCTCAATAGATATATTTATTTTAGTCGATTGTACGATACATAATATAAATAAAGATGCATCGATTGATAATTATTTTATTGTTATAGTATACTACACGGATATTTGCGTTTTAAAATGGCTCCTGACTCCTGTCATCAGTGAGTTATTTAGAAAAAGAGAAATGTGAGAAACTGTTCATATGTACCAATTATAGTCGACGTCTTAAATGAAGCATGATGATATAATGGCTATGAAAATGTGGTTTCAGTGAAGCATTGACTAATTTTATATCGCCATTCATCGATATTGTCAAATGCTTATCGCGACATGTGGAAATATTCTGGCATACGGTATTACTAATTATAAGACAGAGGACTACCAACTGGAGAACGATAAATCTTTGCATTTAAATCAAAAAGGATTAGTCATATGGAATTTTTTGCCATTTTGGTGGCTTTGATTTGCCAGTTTCTCAGAACAGTGGTAAGATATAACAAAGTTCAAGATGCATTATGCAAGATCTAAATGAAGAGCTGATCGTTTTTTGCTGTTATAGTCTAAAAGCAGATAATGATATATGAATATATTCAAAATTTCAGTCAAATTTGTTTATTCTTAGCGAAGTTACCAGTGTTTGAAAATTTGACAAGAATAGCGTAGTCTCGATTGTCATTGGTACGATAATTAACAAAGTCTCGATTTTCCAGTTTAACATGGCACGGAATTACTAATAAACTTACTAACCGAATGATTGTATACAGAGCTGATTGTGAGCTTGTCATGTGAATAAATGATAAAATAATAATTTATATGAAATTATAGAAGTCCGCAAAAGCCGAATTTTAGCTCTAATATAACACATCTTTAATCTTATGATTTAGTTTTTCTTCTAATGTAGAAATAGCATGCATTATTGTGATAAATTGGTCTACGAAACAAAAACCGTTTAGAGAAGATTTTTTGGGGCATGACTTTGCATAGCTAACAGGTCTTTTGATATACACAGAACCTGAATAACACCCTTAGAGACCCGAAGCATTGATATGTACTCTATCTCCTTTGTTACATATGTAACGTGAGACCTCTCCCCATATTCAAATGATTATCCGTTTTGGCGAAATAAATTTGAAAGTCAATGAGAGCCCTACTCGGAGTTATCATTTTTCGGGTTAAAAGGTAATCGGAAGCCGGGGTGACTCAGTAAGTAAGGCCATCGGTAACCATCCCGGAGGTCTTCGGTTTGCTGCCGATGTTAGCCAAGAAAATTCAGGCCAAAGTACGAACAGTCAACCAATTACACACGCTGCTGTTTAACAGAACCTTGCTAGCTGACATATGCCAAAAGAACAGGGATCCCATGGGCCCGTTGTTGTTTAAAAGAACCTTACTAGCTGACATAAACCCGATTTCATCATTCTGGTTGCTACAGAAAAGGAGGTAGGCAAATCTCATTCCATTTCATTTAACTTTTAACGCCATATTATTATCAAATATTATTTTTTTCTTTTCAGAAACACTATTTTGTTTATATATTCTTATTTATCGGATTATTTTCTATCATATACTTCCCGAACTACTTTGCTCTGAGAAAACAAGAGGCTCTTCTAGCGAGTAGAGAAAGCGATGGGGATGTCAAGCTTTATGACCAACAACAATTCAATACAGTCTCCAAGGTAACAGAAACCAAGGGTCTTAAAGTCAAAAAAGGAATCATGGGCCTACCATACATTACAAAACAGCTGAAAATGAAACTACGTCTGATCGGTGTTTTAGAACCACTTGATGCTGAATTTCCAGATAACCAGACACATAAACAATAATATCGGATGAAATCTATCATCAAGATAAAACCGAAGCTGCAACATGAAGTTGCCGGAAATACGAGAGTACTGTTAACACGCGGAGTAGCCATCTTGAAATTGCAGACCGCCATTCGATGCTTTCTCCCGTATTTGTTAATAAGTCGCGTGATATTCTACATTTGCATATCAAAGTTAGTGCTCTAAGTAAGATGCTACGCAGAAAGCGTGGAGGACAATTATAATGAGAATTCGACAGAGCGCAAATGTAAAATGTAATGAGAGAAATGTTAAATGGAGACACGTCAAAAACAGCCTTTTCCAATAAAACATTTGTCATTTAACACTTAACATTTGACGTTTTACATTTCACTTTGGCCTCAGAGGTATTTTGACTTTATCATTACCGGCTTCAAGGCTTCTTTCTGCATTGTATATGTTTACATATAATCAATGGAAAAGACATTTTAGCAGAGCATTTAATGTTGGCAACGATACCCTTCCATACGTGCCAGTGTTTCGCTTTTGAATGGGTTAAAGGATAGCAGCCATATTTTCTCAAGTCATAATTAATGGCATCGGCATTAGCAGCTGGATCATCGATTTTCAGATATAGAGTAGTGTCGTCAGCAATTAAACGAATTTTTATATTTTATTTTCTATGCTATGAAGATTAGAAATAGAAGGGGACAGAGAACAGTGCTAGAACTAGTCTTAGGGTAGAGGAGGCGCCATTTCTTACCAGCTTGTTAAATGATTTATAAACTTACTGAATGACGCCCCCTCTGACTCCAGCCGCCCCAAGCTTAAGAATCCGGCGTGTCAGACCCTGCCACAAGCTAATGTCGCATAACACTGCTCTCGTATTTTTCCGTGATCGATGGCTTGACAAACGCGCGAGTGAAGCGAATAAGTTGAAAACTGCGAAGAAAGCTGCTATAAGGGATATTTGTCCCGGACAACGGCGCTACAACCTAATCTTATGACGAAATCTATCTGCCAAGGGGTATTTTAGGTGCGCGCTAATATTTACACATGTTTCCGTCCCATCCGAACGACTATGTATTGCCCATTGTCATGCCCTCCGCCCTACACCAATAACAAAGGGAGACTTCTCCGGAAAATCCCATGAACTTTATTGACAATACCAGATCGAAGACGGGACCTACCAGTTAGTGAGCTAATGTCTTACTCAGTGAACCACCGCGGCCCCGATCCACGAATAAACGCTATGTGAGGTTCACGATAACCGTCTACTTATTGCTAAAAAATGATTTCAGAATAGAGGATGGTTACTTTACCACTTCAACAATTGGACGACCAGGTGTTACATATCAGATATCTTAAAGGACGACAAGCAAAGACAAGCCCATAGAAATATTTATATTGTCAGTTATTGTCAACCAACCTTATCTTGTTCTAAAGACCAGCTCTCGCCAGTAGATGTGTAAAAAAATGTCTGTGCTGTTCGAAGCTAGGGTTCTCCGTGTCAGTGGTGCAAGACAGAGGGCCTGGCAAGGGACAACGCATAATCGAGTGGGACAGAAAACTGAGGTCTTTTGAACACATTGGCGTCCACGTAAAATATCCCTGAGCAGTTGGAATTTAGGCCGTAGCGCCACTGTCCAGGGAACATTTTCCGCTTAGCGCACCGCATAACGTACGCCCGTCTTCATTAGCAGCAGAAAAGGGATCGAAAACGCGACCTCCAGACTAGGGCGCCAGTGTCTTACCCACTTAGCCTGTACTACTATACTGAGTAAACCTTAAAGTCCCATTTAATAATTGTGCTTTCAATTGATCGCTGCCTGTTTGTTGCTGGAGGTATTTCTTTTTGTACCATCGGATAATATTTTGGAGATGATTTGAACGAAAGATTGGTATTGTTTGAAGCATAAAGAGTGTCCAAAGACTGTCACTATATCAAAGTTTATAATAGTAAGGGTTCATCTTATTGACTAGAGAGACGGCGCAAGAGGGGAATAGCTGTTTTATCCATGTGTAACACTTTGTACAATAACAATAAAAATACAGTTAACAGGGAAAATAAAAGTGTACATTGTCCAGAATTTAAGACACAACAAGCATGGTAGTATTAACAAAAACAAGTTACTATTGTACTTTACTAGTAACCGTGATATACTTTACTAGTATCACGATATACTTTACTAGCAATTGCGATATACTGTACTATTAATCACGGTGTACTTTACTAGTAATAGAGAAAGAGAGAAAAATGGGGTTTAACGTCCACTCGACACAATTAGGTCATTTCGGGACTAGCATATGGTTTAATTTTATTTCAATAATTTGGTTGCGCGTAGGGGTCTTTAGCAGTGGGAGGAAACCTTATAGTGCCCGGAGGAAACCCACGGGGTTGAGAAGGCGCCCCTATCTCCATGCCACATACGCTCACACCAGGGCACGAAATCACAGCCACAAGCCCGAGGTGACTTTAGACCACTAGGCCATCCCAACTAGTAATAACCACATACTGTACTAGTAATCACGGTACACTTCACTGGTAATAACCATATGCTTTACTAGTAATCAGTGTATACATGTAAATCGGAAAAAATTAAACACTATAAGCAAATAAAACAAATAGGCATATCAAGCATATGAAAGAGCTAAATCTGCCTATTGTAGGTTTTTTGGGGCCGGAAATGTTACATAAACTATTATACATTTATTAACAAAACAAGACCATAACAAATTCTCGATGACATCGGATACTGATCGAGATTTTAACTACACGTAGATTAGATACGACGATTCGACATTTTAAAATTTAATTTGAAAATGGGTTAGCGAGGCTAAGTCGCGAATATACCAGTGATAATTTGGCTCATAACTAAGTTATTTTGCTGAAGTTGTCAATACCATCCCCTTTTATCATCTATTTTTGCATTATTATAGCAAGAATGACCGAATGTTTTACTAAACTCTTAACTGATGTATCTTTAAATGAGTTGTAAAATAATAGTACCCGGGAATCAAAATGGCATCATGTGTTAAAATATTGTCTAGATAAAACGTAGCGCTACCATTGGATGTAGTAGACTATGGTTGAAATCACAATCTGAAATAACCCGACCATGCTTTGGATGTAGAAGACTATGGTTGAAATCACAGTCTGAACTATCCCGACAATTCTCTATCGTATGGGGTGAGGGGTTGGTGGCCGAATGGTTAGCGTGCGCGCGCTGTATCATACGGCCTGTCATTGAGTCAACTGGCGTGGTTTCAAATCCCCGATTATATGTGGCAAGGAGAAGGGTCGCCTGTTCAACCTCGTGGGTTTTCTCCGGGTACTCCGGTTTCCTCCCGCTGCTAAAGACCCCTACGCGCAAGCGGATTAATGAAATAAAATTAAACCATATGTTAGTCCCGAAATGACCTAGTTTGTGTCGAGTGGATGTTAAACCCCATTTCCCTCTCTCTTTATCGCTTGGTATGTCTGATCACGACCACAAGTTGAACTAAAATGCAGGTAGTTCGACTATAGTACGAACCACCACGCATCCGAAGGTCGACCAGAGAAAATAAATGGTGAGTGGATAAATTGGTGGCTGCGGTACTCCATAACCTTAATCGCCAAACAAAGTCTCATCGGTTATATTTGACGTGTGGCAAACTATAGATTTCTGATTAACCATCGGATTTACACCTCTCTGACAACCAGTAACTTTACATGTCCATCTAACTGTCGCTTTTAAAAAGGCTGCATTGACGTGTGTCAATTGGGTTTTTTGTTGAAGGTGTCCAGATGATTGATGTGTTTTTTTTTATTTCTCAGTATATAAAGCATGGACATCATGAGTATTCATTTCGTTTATTCCTCGATATTTCATTGAGATAAACTCCCGTGATGTTCATAGTTGTTCTAATATCGGTAAGTATAGTTTATTGTCAATATTCTTATTATCAAGTAGCCTGCCAAGGACAGCTGTCTGGTCGTTCGGATGGCACGAAAAACCACCGAGGTCCCGTGTACACATTGGCGTACACATAAAAGATCCCTTGTCAGTTGGGATTCGATATAAGAGTAGGCCATAGCGCCGCTACACGGGCAAAATTTCCCTCATAGCACACTGTATGGCGTATGCCCGTCTTTATGAGCCCAGTTGGGAGCACAGCTGTAGGACGTTAAACCCTATTTCATTTAAGTTTCGATCTCTTAGATTTTCAGAGCAAAGCTTGTTACGATTTGGAACAGATTTGATTTGCAACTGTGGTTTTCTTTAGCACGAATTAAATTGAATATATTATCATTATTATTACTTAACACAGGTAACATTTAACGAATAAATGAATGAATTGGGATTTAACGGCCTACTGTTCAGCTCCTAAACTGGGCTAATAAAGACGGGCATATGCCATGCGAAATTCAACTGTCAAGTGATCGTTTACGCGCAGGCTAATGTATACAAGAGACCTCGGGTCTTCGTCCCATTCGAAGGACTAGACAACTTTCCTTGTCTTGCCCTGGTACCTATTATAGTGAGAACTACCAGCTCTTTCTCCAATCTTCAATAATGCCCCTTAAAGTAACTGGCATTATTCTAGCTCTAAGCATAGCAGTATAGGATGTCCATGCCAAGGTAAACCTCATCGCAATATGCAGGTAAGAACCCCGATAGACTGGGTAACCGTCATTGTGTTTCAACAGACCTACCTCAATAGGTTAGCGGCCAGGGCTCCAAAAGGGGCTTACCCGAGGTAGCACAAAACATTGTGGATATTTTGTGATAGCGTCACATCATCAGAACACAAAACTGCTTCTTAGGCATATTTTCAACATGGCCGAATATATCGTTTTTGTACTTTTGCCAATGGCCAGGGTTTCTTTAACGGTAATAGATTTGATAGCGGTTCTTGTTCTTTGATACCGTAAAATAATATACTATCATATAAAAGAGTAATGGATAAAGTGCAAAGCGTTGGTCAAAACTTCGAGGTGTCTTGCATGCTTTGGGCCTAATTTCTTACCCATCTTTTTTCATCATCATCATCATCGTTACCATTTTTATCAACAGGCTCTACTGGTTGGATTGGCCTCGTCTACACCATGTTCGTCATCAGCTGATTGTCCTACCGGGTCAAGTTGTCGAGATGAGAGTGGAAACATAGTTTATATTCCAGAAAACCAGTTCGGTAAGGTTCTTACACCTTCACCATCAACCTAGTTAGTGTCGAGTTTACATTAAACCACATTTCTCTCTCTCTCTCGCTCTCTCTCTCTCCCTTCACCATCTGGTTGGCTAACTGCAATGCTAAACTGGTCTACAAGATCCAGACTACACCCGTCTCTCTGATATCATAATTACTATATTGATCTGGTAAACATGAGTGCTACATGTTCCTAAAGAAACGACTACGAGTTTTGTAACATCTGGACGTTGCCAGATTACTTTACCGAACCGCGTCAGCAGCAGCGTCCAATCATAGGTTGTGGTATAGCGACCTTTGCGGAAACCTTGACATTGAACTTTGCTACTCGAGTATAAACGTTTTAGTTGGAAAGCGCGAAACTTGGTATTAGTGATGATCGAGGAATCTGATCGACTCTCAAGCTGAGTTAATACCCAATTGAAATTAGTGCCGAAATATGCGGGGTATTACGTGAAGGCCTTGATAATATGTACGGAAGGCCTTGATAATATGTACGGAAGTAAAGCAAGATCAAGCCGTCTATTGACGATGGGGTGATAGGTGCTATATCTCCGGCCTCATTATACGGAAAAGAATTTCCCTCAGGATATGAATACTCAGTTACTAGTTACCCAAGAGCATACCAAACCTTAACCCAAGCTGTCCATCTATTTGAAATCTGGAATGTTCAGTGCTCCCTAGTCTACAACTCGGCTACATGATCCAGGCTACATTGTCGCCAATATCATAACCCTGGATTTATTACAAGTAAATGAACGATGTAGATATTATGCAACCCAGTACTGAAAAAAGACGACAACAAAGCTTAGTCATAAAATGTTAATCTACATTATTACAGAATGCCCGCTTCTGAGACAGACCAGGATAGTCATGCCCCCCCCCCCCCCCCACACAGACCAGGATAGTCATGACCCTCCCCCATACACACATTTAGGAATAGTGGTAGAAATCCACAGAAACCGAAGCACTTAGTTCGTCGACAGACCTTATGATTTAAAGCACACTCCATCATCAACCCCTCTGTAAATAATAAGCATACCTTCTCGTGCAGCGTTTTACAATTTTCCATTAGCCATGTTCTAGTACCTTCCAAACAACTTTTTATATGCAGATATGAGTTATGATACATTGCAGGGCCTATATGTGACGTACCAAATGGAATTACTGTTATTTGATTTATGATACATTACAGGGCCTATATTTGACATACCAAATGGAAATACTGGTACTTGTGGCGAAGGAGCTCAAGCCGGTGAAATCTGTTTGAGCACCCCAGAGTGTCCTCCAGGTAGGTCCAGAAAACATTGTGCTGTTTTATTTCGATATTTTAAAACAATGGACGTGTGACCCGAACAGGAGGACGGAGAAATCAGAGCCCTGATTGGTGGCCATTTGCCCCATGATTTATATTTTAGGAACAGTTCGCCCGAACTATTTTCATTGGCCAATCAAAGGTCAAAAGCTGTGCTCCTGTTTCGTCTGCTAATTTCGAAGTGGTCGCGTTCACGCTCAGTATAGATATTTTTGAATATGTGTCATACAGTCGCACAACCTTTTCCTTACAATCCATGAAATCGGATTAACGCCTCGGCAACACCGCATATATGTCATTTTAACACGGTACCTTTTACTCAGTGGTAAGATTTGCCAAATATATTGGTTTGTAATTATGCCTTTACTCGGTTTTGAAAAAAGGCAAGACTTCTTTTACCATTCGATGTCGTGACTAAGAAAAAAGCATCTATTAAATGGCTTGAATCAACAGCTTATAGCAATCAAGATATTGTCCACTAAGGTCCTCTGGATTGTCAGGTGTGGTCTCCCATTGTGGTGATCTGGCAATGGTAGCACCTAGTCGTTCGGATGGGACGAAACTCAGGGGTCCCGTGTACGCGTTGGCGTGAACGTGAAAGAACCCTTGACAGCAATTCTGCCTGGGCACTATCTCCCTCATAGCACACAATATAGAGTATAACCATTTTTATTAGCTCGGTAGGTGCAGAAATCCATTTCATTTTATAAGCAATAACGCATTTAAAGTTATGAGTTTAAAAAAGAGTTGAGCATTCAAAAATAGATGATAAAAAAGGAAATAATGGAAATTTCATTTAAATTACTTCATTCTGAGTTAAATTATCACCGGTTTTAGTTGACAAAATGTGTGTATAGTTGTAACCAAGGTCCATGTATATTCGAGACTTAGCCTAGCTTTCCCATTTTTAAATTACATTTTTAAATGGCGAACCGTTCTAATCTAGTCACAATCGCGAGTATCCGATCCCATTGAGAGTCGGTTATGGCCTTGTTTTGTTAATAAATGTTTAATTAATAATTTAGATAACATTTCAGGCCTACAGAAAGACCTACAATAGGCTGATTTAGCTGTTGCATAATGTAATTTAATTATTTTAAACAGGTTATGAATGCTATCGGGAAATGTCGGGTGCATGCTGTCCACCAAAACGTTGTATAACAAACGAGGAGGCCCAGGCGAAACGGGATTATTGGAATAACTGTCACCCGCCTACTTGTTATTTCCCTGCCAAATAAAAAATAAAAACAAATTACATATTCAGTCATATGTTTATAATATTCCATTAACATTTAACGCAGCAAGAGGTCACGGGTTCGATCGCGGAACCGTATGACCAGTTAAAGCATCTAGACGTTCGGGTGGTATAAAAAACGAGATCAACGTGTAATGATAAATTCAGTTAACTTATAATTTATGCCATTGTGTTCCGTAACAATTGTCTGGATTAACGAAATGGCAGACTGTTGGGTCATCGCCTTTTGTTTTGACAAGAGTTACCCCCCCCACCCCATTCTTCACCCCATCGAACTGTTCGCGAATGTATATGTATATATGTATGAGGTGTTTCATCTAAAGATTTCTATCTGTTACACATATTATTCTCCTTACGGTTGTATATACGACACCTGAATCAATGCTGTTTACACCCCCACCCCCCTCCTCAAAGAAAAACGCAACAAACAAACAGATGTAGGTTCCGTAATCTGTCGAGGCTTGCCGAGTGACAACAACACCGGCATAACAAGCTCCAGTGGGCACGACATGTTCGACGGTGACGAGACTGGTCACGTGTCCTCGTTTCAGATGAGAGCAGATTCTGCTTGTATAGAGCTGATGGCCATCAACGCTGGGGAACGTTTAGTTCCTTACTGTGTACAGGAAGTTCTGGTGTATGGCGGAGGTGGTGTTGCGCCGTGGGTTGAAATTTGTGGTGAGCTGAAAACAAGGCTAGTCATCATTCTGCGACCAGCAGTCCTTCCATTTATTCACCAACAACCACGTGCTATTGTCTTTCAACATGACGTCCTGCATACACCATACAGTGGGCCATGAGGGACATTTTGCCGGGACAACGGTGCTACGGCCTATTCTTATAACTAATTCCAACTGCCCTGGGATATTTTACGTGCGCGCCAATCTGTAAACAGGACCTCGGATTTTCGTTCCACCGTAACGATTATACGTTGTCCCTTGCCAGACTCCCTTTCCTACACCACTAACAACGGGGAATCACGCTGGAAAATCCCGCTCAACCGTCTTGCCAACTCCACGATCGAACACGGGACCTAGAGGTTAGCGGAGTAACGTCTTACTCAGAGAGTCACCGCGGCTCCGATCCACGAACGAACTTTCTGCTACGCCCATGATAACAGTCTACCAGTTGCTAATTAAAACCGAATTCAGAATGGAGGTTTGTTACTTTACCATTTTCAACAATTTGACGGCCAGGTGTTACATCAGATATCTTAAAGATCGACAGACAAAGACAGGTCCATAGAAAATAGAATTTTTTACATATTTATTACGTCATTTAGTGTCAATCAATCTTTTTTTTAAAGGCCAGATGTTCTCTATAGATGTGGAAATAATTATTGTCTGCGTTGTTCCACCTTTGACGGGATGTCCCAAGCGAGGTTTCCCCTTGTCAGTGGTGCAGGACAGGGGGCCTGGAATGGGAAAACGTACAGTCGGTTGTTACAGAAAACGGAGGTCTTGTGTACACATTGACGTGCACGTAAAATATCCCTTACACGTTTGGCCGTAGCACCGCTGTCCAGCCAAAATTTCCCTCATAACGCACTGCATGTATGCCCGTCTTCATTAACAGTAGAACAGCAGGAGAGAGAGAGAGAGAGAGAGAGAGAGGGGGAGAGATGGGGTTTAGCGTCCACTCAACACAAACTAGTTTTCGGGACTAACATGGTTTAATTTTATTTCAATAATTCGCTTACGCATTTGGGTCTTTTAGCAGTGGTAGGAAACCGGGGTACCCGGAGAAAACCCACGAGGTTGGACAAGCGATCCAACTCCTTGTCACGTACAACCGGAAATTCGAAACCACGCCAGTTGACTCAATGGCAGGCCGTATGATACAGCGCGCGCACGCTAACCATTCGGCCACCCTAGAACAGTAGGACGTCCAACACCATTCGTTTCATTTCACTTTAATCGAAAGAAATGAAATGGGGTTTAACATCCTACTTGTCTGCTCCAGTCGGGTTAATGTACATGGACACGGCCTATCATTTTATTTCATTATTTACCGCCGTCAAAATATGCTAAAGTATACGATGTCAGTCTGATGTCAACTCCTCTTAAATTTCTATCAGTCATTCAGATTATCATACCTTTACGGTACCTGCAAATAACATTAGGTCAATTAGATGTGGTTTAATGGTCGAGAGCAAGACATTAAGTTATATATTGTAACAACATGAGGGTCGTAGGTCTGAATGTTTTTACAATATATAACGCAATGTCTTCAACTCGAAATCATAAAACAACTTAAAATACAGATACTCCACACGTGCTTTTACAGTGAAATACAACACACCAGTACATCATTTCACTGGTACGATTGGCATGTTGCCCTTATGATTATTTGAAATAATGGTACGCCAACATCAAAAGGTGATGTCACATCCGTATTTTAAACACAAATAACATAAAGGTAAAGAACACTGGAAATGGTTAGCAGGTGCGCGCTGTATCATACGGTTTGTTATCGAGTCAACTGGTGTGGTTTCCGTTCCCCGATTGTACATGACAAGGAGTAGGGTCGCCCGTCCAGCCTTTTAGGTTTTTTTCCGGGTCCTCCGATTTCCTTCCACTGCTAAAGACCCTACGCGTAAGCGAATTATTGAAATAACCATGTTAGTCCCGAAATAACCTAGTTTGTGTTGAGTGGACGTTAAACTCCATTTCTCTACCTTTATGATACAATGCGCACACGCTAACAATTCGCCCCCCCCCCCTCTCTTGCTAAAAAAATGAAATTGAGTTTAACGTTCTGCACCTACCCGGCTAATGAAAACGGGTATACACCATATTGGAAGTTGGGTGGCCGAATAGTTCGCGCGTGCGCGATGTATCATACGGTCTGTCATAGGGTCAACCGACGTGGTTTCGATTCCCCGGTTGAACGTGACTGACAAGGAGTTGCGTCGCCTGTCCAATCTCGGGGTTTTTTTCCGGGTCCTCCGATTTCCTTCCCTTACGCGCAAGCGAATTATTGAAATAAAGTTGAACAATTTGTTAGTCCCGAAATGACCTAGTTTGTGTCGAATGGACATTAAACCTCTCTTTCTCTCCCCCTCTCTCTCTCCCCCTCTCTCTCTCTCTCTTGTATAGTAAATAACTGGCGTATGTCTTGTGGCACCACAGGAAGATATTTGTCAGATTATGACTTGTGCGGAGGACTCACATCGTTTGAAGCATTAACAGTGTTAATAATTATCAAGGATCCATCTCGTTGACTATATAGACGACGACGACGACGACGACGTAGGAGAAGTATACAATTTAAAAAATAAAAGTGTACGAGACAAACGTAGCATGATAAATCATTTAAATTCGAAGATAGAAACTAAATTAACAAGCCAACAGTGAGGCTGGTGTCCCCCGCCGAAATCCCAAAATAAATAGATGACACATATTAATTAATCGCCCATTTATTTTTTTCAAACGTATCGAGCAATCAAACTGTACACGAAGTGTCATCCAAAAGTGTTTTTTTAAGAAAAATGCTATAACCGACGAGAAAAATGAAAATGTACCCTAGTTAGGGGGACCCTAAAGGCAGACAAAAGGGCCCCCACGCTTGACAAAAGGGCCCCTCTGGCCAAGGGAAAGGGCACTCGTGTCCGAGTCAATCGTTTCTATACACTGTTACTGTCGAATCCATTACTTAATGAGAATGCAGTCATTGTATTGGCATAAAAATCATCAATCAAGATTAACCTAAGTTATCTTGTCCCAAAGTATCAACCAATCAAATTGCTTATCTCTGCCTACCCTAAGCAGAAAATGCTCATCTTCGAACTCCATCAAGGCATTGACCTAATAAGCATATACACCAAGTTTGAACATTTTAACTCAATTAGGAGAGATATTGTGTTCCAAAGTCTCGACCAATCAAATTGCGTATCGCTCTGCTTACCCTGAGCATAAAATGCTCATTATCGAAATTAGTCAAGGTATTACTGTAATGAAACTATACACCAAGTTTCATCACTCTCACTTAATTAGAACTAAAGTTATCGTGTCCCAAAGCATCAACCAATCAAATTGCTTATCTCTGCTTACCCTAAGCGGAAAATGCTCATCTTCGAACGTCATCCAGGCATTGACCTAATAAGCATATACACCAAGTTTGAACATTTTAACTCAATTAGAAGGAGGGTTATTGTGTTCCAAAGTCTCGACCAATCAAATTGCGTATCGCTCTGCTTACCCTGAGCAGAAAATGCTCATTATCGAACTTAGTCAAGGTATTACTGTAATGAAACTATACACCAAGTTTCATCAATCTCACTTAATTAGAACTAAAGTTATCGTGTCCCAAAGCATCAACCAATCAAATTGCTTATCTCTGCTTACCCTAAGCGGAAAATGCTCATCTTCGAACTCCATCAAAGCATTGACATAATAAACACATACACTAAGTTTGAACATTCTAGCTCAATTAGGAAGAGAGTTATTGTGTCCCAAAATCAAATCAAGCCAATCAGGGGCCACTGTGGGCGGTGCTTAGGAACCGATCTGACGCTGATTAAATGGCCGACAAGGGATCGAGATTGAACTGGTTTGTGGGTATCAATGTTAGGGAGTGTGGGTTTATGGTGACCGCGACATTCCATAGCGTTAGTCACAAATCAATGTCTCATTCCCAATATTTGACGTGAGAGAAACTATAGATTTCTGATTAATCATCGGAGTTACATTGCATTACAAACCCAAACCTTCAATTTTTATAAGGGCTGCATTGAAATTTTAGTTGTCGAGTCTCCAGCTTTAAATGAAAGATGATTGAGATGTTTTTCTCATTTCTCAGTATATAAAGCATGTACACCTGGAGTAGTCATTTCATTTATTTCTCGATATTTTATTGAAATAAACTCCAGTGATGTTAATAGTTGTCCTAATATCGGTAAGTATAGTATATTGTTAATATTGTTAATGTTCTTATATAAATTTTTATTTCGACATTGATTAACTGACCAAGACCATAATCTACTCTCAATGCCATCAGATGGCTACGGTTGGGCTAATGAAGATGTACATACACATATTGCCCGGACAGCGGCGCTATAGCTTAAATCTTCAATCGAATTTCACCTTCTAAGGGATCTTTCTCGTGCACGTCAATATCTAAACGGGACACATGTGAACGACTATATGTTATCCCTTGTCGGGCCCTCTGTCCTTCAACGCGTCAAGGGGGAATTCCACACCGGAAAATCCCGCTGAAATATCCCAGCCAACAATTGGATCGAACACGGGACCTCCAAGCAAGCGATCCAACGTCCTACTCATTGAGACACCGTGGCTTCTATATACCAGTAACATATACATTGTTTGAAACACTTATAAGTTTAAAGCTACGTAATGATCTCGAGGAATCACCAGCCGATGTAATTCTGCGGACACCGGACAATGCCTGCCGATTTGTTCACCTTGTCAGCTCTTCTACGGGTGGGTTCTCGCATTGGACGAGGCACGTGTTTAACTGATTGGTCATTTACAAAAATATCAGCTGACTTATTACTAATCATCGTCATCGTCGTCGTCGTCGTCCTCCTCCTCCTCATGATCATCATCATCGTCACCATCGTCGTTATCAACATCATCATCATTGCCACCATCATCGTCATCATCATTATCATCATCATCGCCATCATCATCATCATCGTCACCATCATCATCATCGTCACCATCATCATCATCGTTATTATTGTTATATAGGCTCTACTGGTTGGATTAGCCTCGTCTACACCATGTACGTCATCGGCTGATTGTCCTGTTAATTCAAGTTGTAAACGCGCTGGGTGCCATTTCGTCACTCATTCAACGGCAAAGGATTTACCCCCAAGATATAAATACTCGAGTATTAGTTATCCAGAAGTCTACCAAGCCCTAAACCAAAATGTACATTTATTTGTAATTTGGAATATGTCAACCGACTCTGGGGAGTCTGACCCCTCCTACACTTGAAAGCAGCGAACAGAGTCTAGTCTATATAATCCAGACTACCTGATCGAGACTACATGGTCGCTGATAACACACAATGTACTTGCATTCCTACAGTTATTACACGCAGTGAAGTAATTTTAGTCACCCCCACCCGTGACAATTTGAACGAGATAGATGATATACACCACAGCGCTGATATAAGACAACCATAAATGTTAATTTACAATATTTGCAGAATCCAGCCATTTAAGACCGACCAGAATAGTCACGCGACTCCTTGCCAGGTACCGAAGTATGAATTGTGATAGAAACGACGCCCCTTAGTTCATTGACAGACCTTATGATTTAAAGCACACTCCATCATCCACCTCTCCGTAAATAGTAAGCATACCCTGTCTTGTGCATAGCATCCACAATAACTTGCATCATCGGGTCACCATTGTCCATTACCGAAAATCTGTCAAAATACAGATATCGCTTTTGCTACATTGCAGAGTCTTTAGTAGAAGGAACGTGTGGCAACAGAACTAGACCCGGTGAAATCTGTATGAGCACTTCGGAATGTCCTCCAGGTAGGTGTGTTGTATTATGCCGATATTGTAAAGAAAGTTACCAGGGACTCGAAAAGGACGGATGGGGTATGAGAGCCGTGATTGTTGGTCATTTGCACGAACTATTTTCATTAGCCATTTTGAGGTCAAAAATCATACTCCCGTTTCATCTGCTAATTCGACAGTGATCGGTGTTCACATTTGCGCTAATAGTGAGTGCAGGAGGACCACACTACACACAAAACAAAAATCTACAAGATAAACCTGCGTAAAAGACGGAAAAGATACATTGCAAAAAATAAACAAATATCAAATCAAGTGAATGGATCCGGGGGCCAGCCGTAAGCGTCCAATCTCGTTCCCAGAGGCAGCCGCGGGGCCGGAGGCCTCTGGTTCCTTTGACCGGCCATTTTTACCACATTTTTCCAAACCTATGCCCCGCCCATTCTGACCTCTGATTGGTCAATCTTTTTGGGTCGATTTCTCGAAAACTAGAGGTCGGATCGTCGTTTCGTTTTTGTAAAATGATCCTTGAGCCAAAGTCAACTCGCTGACATAAAAACGTACAAATTCAAGTTTTTGTAAAGATCTATTTTTCTACGCGTGGGTATATTTTTAAGTGAATCGGTCATCCAGGCACGTAAAATAAATACATGTCACGTGACAGTCATGTGATTCGTCACTTCCGAGAAAATGGCTACCCCGATTCACCAGAGAAATTTCTTCAAAAAATGGTTTCGAGATTGTTAAGCGTCCACTGCGCTGAAGAGTCCCGGGCCTGTTATGGCACAGGCTTAACTAAAAAAAGATTTACTAAAAAATAAGACCTAACAGAAATAATGCGACCAATCTATGTGCAATATGGTCCCACAACCACTACCTTACCGTCGATGCATATCCCGTCAAAAAGAATGCAGTCGGAGTCGGACTAACACATTTACGTAACTTTGGGACTAATATGCTATACCCTTTATTTCGTGTTAAAGCAGCAATTTCATATTTTTAAGTTATATTTTTAAATTGTATTAAAATAAAGCGTTGAGATAGATGGCATGTATAACCAGTCCTACCTTGTTAAAGAATAATCCTATTAATTCAATAATTCACTATTGCCAGTTGACAAATAATTGACAAATGTACCATTTTCAACTTCAAATTCAAACGTTTGAAGATATCTATCCATGGGGGGGGGGGGTAGAAAAACAAGGGAGGTAATTGTGATTTTATTTCCGGTGTCAATGATTTTTAAGTGTGCGGAATAATGCCTGTGATCGTATAATAGTGAGTTGACAACCTATTGAGCAAAAGACATAGAAATAATTATGTTTTGACTTTCTTTAAGATTTTCCAACCAGGTTGGGTCGACATTATGACTTTATTTTGTTCTGAATGCAGACAAAGATATCTTTTGTCGTTCGCAGTCGCAGTATCTTTTCACTGACTATAATCGACAGCTTAATCCATGGCAATAAGTGGCGCATTGGAGGTGTGGAACATTATGATGTTGGCTGCGACTTTCTGTTGTAGGGATGTGGACTAGGTTTTTTCGAGACTAACAAATACTTCAACATTATTTCAATAATTCGCTTGCGTGCACGGGAGAAGTGGCCGGGAGGAAATCGGAGGTCCTTGAAAAACCCCACGAGGCTGGACATGCGACGTAACTCCTTTTCACTTTCAACTGGGGTATCGAAATCACGCCAGTTGACCCGATGACAGACCGTATGATACAGCGCGCACGCGCTAACCATTCGGCCACCCAACCCCCAATATGTTATATGCCCGTTTTCATTAGCCCGGTAGGTGCAGAAACCGAAAGACGTTTAACCCCATTCCATTTTTTAAGCAATAAGTGAGAGAGAGAGAGAAATGGGGTTTAACGTTCACTCGACACAACTAGGTCATTTCGGGACTAACATATGGTTTAATTTTATTTCAATAATTCGCTTGCGCGTAGGGGTCTTTAGCAGTGGGAGGAAACCGGAGTGCCCGGAGGAAACCCACGAGGTTGAGAAGGCGCCTCTATCTCCATGCCACATACGCTCACACCAAGGCTCGAAACCACAGACGCAAGCCAGAGGTGACCGGCCAGCTAGAGGTCGAAGCGCGGCACTCTAGACCACTAGGCCATCCCAACCCCCCAAGCAATAAGTGAGGGGGTGTGGATGGCGCGCTATAACGTAAGGTACGTTACTGAGTCAATTGGCGTGGTTTTGATTCCACGGTGGTATATATATGACAAAAAGTGGGGTCGCTTGTCCAACCTCGTGGGTTCCCTCTGGTTCACGGATCCGCCCGCACCTTCCTCTGCTGGTTTCCTCTGCCAAAGACCCTTACGTGCAAGCGAATTATTGAACCATATATCCCATCTCCCAAGCAATAATGCATTTACTTATTTTAAACAGGTTATGAATGCTATCGGGAAATTTCGGGTGTGTGCTGTCCGCCAAAACATTGTATAACAAACGAGGAAGCCGAGGAGAAACGGGATTATTGGAGAAACTGTAAGCCACCTACTTGTGCCTTCCCGCCTTGATAGAAGATAAGATAAATATATTCAGTCTTATGTTTAGACTCATGTTATTATCTATCTAAAGAAGATTCGGTAGGTTCGGGTGTTTCCGGAGTCCAAAACGGCCGCTTGATATAAATGAGAAAATTTTGATGAAATGCTAACTCATTTTACCATTTATACCCCGTAAAAGGTTAGGGTTCGGGTTAGTATTTATCAAAATAATGATTTATATAAAGCGACTATTTTGGACCCGAACCACGCCACCCGGCCTACAATTAGCATATCCTAAAGACAGTACAGGTGGCTCAGTTGGTCAGCTCAGTAACTCGGAGGTCGTGCGTTCCATACCTGTATTGGGCGAGCAAGTCCACAACCCAGTGCCCCCTTGTTGGGAGGGTATAACCAGACAAAGCGTCTAGTTGTCCGGGCTGCATAATGAAATCAAGATCACCATAACATGTTAAAGAAAGAACAAGGTCAGTTGGGGTTCGATGAAGTCAAAATTTCCCACATATTTAAGGCCCTTGCTTTAATGATGAATGCGAAATCAGTGCTAATTTGGGTTCCCGTAAAAACAATTGTTTGGATAAACGAAATGACTGCTGGGTCATCGCCTTTTGTTTTGGAAATATTAATCCGGTCCCTTGATTTAACGTCCTGGAACTACGGTGACTAAGTTGATATAACACAAATTGGCTAATCTGGAGGTCGCTTGTTCGATCTCTGCATTGGCCGAGAGTGTTCATTGGGATATTCCGATGTGGTTTCCTCTTGTCAGTGGTGCAGGGTGGAGGGCCTGTATAGTCGTTCGGATGGGACGAAAAATTGAGGTATATATTGGCGTGCACGTAATAGATCATTTGACAGTTGGAATTTGATATAAGAGTAGGCCATAGTGTCGCGGCTGGGCCAAAGTTACCTTCATTAGCTCAGCCGGGGTCGAACAGTAGGAAGTTCAACTCCGCTTCATTTCATTTCGATTTAACGTCCTACTTCTCTGCACCAGTCATAGATTACATTAGAGAATTAATATCAAAGCCACGCTATTGTCGATCTCTCCGTTCAGAAGATAAAAACCTTCTTGTCATCCCAAAATCCAAACTTCAGATGAGTAAACGATCCTTCCAATACTCTTCACCTAAATTATGGAATTCAATCTCCTCCAATAGCAACCTGAAGAACTCTGAATCAATTGAGATATTCAAACAAAGACTCAAAACCTATTTGTTCCAATTACACTTTGGATAATTGGTGGATCTCTTAATCAAACATGCGCCTTTGGAACCATTCATTTGGTGTTTAGGCGCTATATAAATACTTTAATGTTTAATGTTTAATTGTAATGCTACATGACCAGAATGCTGCAGCCTACTTTTTGTCAAATTCCAGCCCCCAATTAGGCGCCGCTACCCTGACATACGGTCACTAAAGTGGTCTTATTATTGTGACCTTTTCTTCATACTTTGGTTTCCAAATTTCCCTCTCTCCGGAACAACGAACTGAGTTCGCGGAGTAGAGACAAATTTTATAGGAAAGGTTTAGTTTGCAAAGTTTTTCCAACGAGCAGAGTTTAGACTCACTAACTCAGTAGCTTAGGGTGTAAAACGCCGACTCGCCAACCATAAGATCTCGGGATCGGCCCGGCGTGGGTTTCCTTGTCAGTGGAGCACAACGGAGGGCGTCATTTCATTTTATGACGTCGAAACTGGACGACAGTGTCATGGGAGATAACTGCAATAAAAGTAACCTTAACTGGGATGAGACCACTCAAACTTGTTGTCCCTGTCTCCAAGACATTTGTTGACTGCAGTGTGATCTATAAATGTACCTTAATACGTATGGTGAATATTGTTCATTTTGAGCCGAAAAGCCAATCGAGTTAAAATCTTGGAGTAATCCATTACCATTTTGTTTATCTAATGTCGTAGAAAACCTCCCCAAGTTCACTTGCAAAACTTAAAGTCGATGATTGGAATTTGCATTTTTGGACAATTTTTGGATATCTGATTAAGATATCAAAAGTAAATAATCTCCTAGTTTGGATTCAATCGGATGAGGTCCACCAAAAAAGGTGTGCTGAGCTACATTTCTGACTGTGCACAACATATGATCGTTCGGATAGGACGAAAACCCGAGGTCTTGTGTACACATGGGCGTGTACGTAAAACAGAGAGAAAATGGAGTTTAACGTCCACTCGACACAAACCAGGTCATTTCGGCACTAACATAGTTCAATTTCAATAATTCACTTGGAGTAGGTTTTTTTTTTAGCAGTGGGAGGAAACCGGAGAACCCGGCGAAACGACCTAGTTTGTGTCAAATGGACGTTAAACCGTATTTCTCTGTCATTGTCTCCTCATCATATATTTGTGTTCCTTTCTGAGATTCAAGAACCACAGTATTGAATTTAGCAAGAAACGACCAGGATTATATTATAATAAAAAAAAACTATAAACAGATATTTATTTTACATATATATATATTAATAATAAGGTTAAAAATACATGAAGATTAAAGCTATTATTATAATTGAGCACAAATTATATATTTATTATATGATAATACTCCTACAAAGGGGTGTGTATGTGTGTTGGGGGGGGGGAGGTCAGTGAGAGGATGTTAAAATACAGATTAATGTTTCTTTTCGTTTTGTTTATACCTTTGGTGCCCCACCCCCAAGATTATAACCTGACGGCTGTAGTCGAGGAGTCGCGTCAGGAGTCAGACGAGGGACTTTTGACCCAATGACGTCAGTCATTCCATTAACCAAACAGTGTCCGTGGTCCAATTGGCTCTTCGTTATAAAAATTGGCCCCTTGTTTGTTTTCTATCGCCGCGAATTTCTACATTAACAATTCCGAACACCACGCGATAAGAACTCGACACAACAACCCTTATGATTGGTCAAACCCTCCCATCATTCCGAACGCAGATTCTGGTGTAGGTGATGACAGGTTAAGGAAAATTGCGAACTATAAAAAACGAAACGAAATAGGGTATATTTTGGAATTGAAACATAACGAATACCTAATACAAACCAAAGATACGTTAAGTATTGAGACCGACCAAGTGGATGCCATACTGATTGAGCATAACTGTATATTTGCTTAAACATTCGACGTAATTTTTTCTTCATATTCGTAAAACAAAAACAAGACCCTAAAATGTCAATGCCCCTGGAACAGTAGGACGTTAAACCCCATTTTATTTCATTTCATTTCAATGCCCCTGTCTTATTGGGGTTGTACGTGGCAAGGATATAGGGTCGTCTGTCCAGTCTCGTGGGTTTTCTCCGTTTGTGTCGAGTGGACTTTAAACTCTCTCTCTCTCTCTCTCTCTCTCTCTCTCTCTCTCTCTCACTGTCTTATTGGCCAGTAACAGTTATGTTTCTCGATGACCCAGTCTCGTAGTCCCTTACGTCAATATTGAACATTGGGTTATCTTCTCAATCTGTTGATTTCAAGTTGGCATACTCGACGCGATTTCGATTTTTGACATATGAAATCTCGAAATTGGGTTCGCGCGCCTATTTGATTTTTACAATCTTAAATTTCAAACTCATGGTGTATGTCTACTTCCGTAAGCAAATCAGTATCTTTCAGTCAGATGAGTCGCGTGGGTTTCCAGTGGCGGGGGCAGGATAAGTAAAATATCCTTCGTAAGCAGTCACTGAGTCTGGAGTCTGGTTTGTAAACAATCATTGCTGAAACGTAGGGTTAATTAAAATACAGATTTGCTTAAACATTCGGCACAGAATTCTAAAGGTCTCGTGGACGTTGCCTGTCCATCTATACACGGTCCATGGTTTATCCACAGAACTCCTGTGTTAATCTTAATGTGTTCACTTATTAAATGCCATTCAAACAGTATAAATTAAGGGATACTCGATTGTCAGTCCGGAAGTGACATAATGGGCTTCCTCGCTAAAGGAATTCCCCCCAGGCGTCGCTAGTAGAAACGCGGTTCCACGTAACCTTAAGGGAGTCGTATTTCAACGTTTCGGGATTTAATTCCATATGAACGATAAAAACTGTAAGCACACCAGTTCTTAATGAATATACAGGAAAACAACGCTACAAGGTAAACAATAAGGTAAACAATAAGGTCACGTGGAACCGCCTCTTCTATGCTGCCCCCTATAAATTATGTCCCCTTGTCTCTAACGAGAACGCCTATAGCAATCGAGTGACGCTGAACTCCGTCGTGTCACAGTTCTGTCAGTCTCGACAATTGAGGTGGTTTGAGTAGAATCGTGACGTAATTAAGCACAACGAATATTATGTTTCAGCGCTCACTCGATTGTCGCTTTCTTCGGGATTCAGTTCCGGATTGTTCAATTCATTATCTACTTAATAACAAAGGGGAGATAACTTATACACCATGGCTGTATCTCTAATCCATGGCAATTAATAATTATAAATTAAAATTGTAATAGACGGGTCACGATTCTATGGAATACAATTACAGCTTATTGTTGTATGCATCTATATAATGTCCTGTTATATTTTCATATTTTATGATTGCTTGATAATAATGACTAGAGAAGCCTAGTCGAAAAACCATTCAGTAATAAGCAGTAATTGTATTCCATAGAATTGTGACCTGTATCTTTCCGGTTCAATTACTAAATGCCGTTCAAACAATTTAATTTGATGGATTGGGGTTTTTTGTTGTTTTTTTTTTAAAAAAGGAACCAAAATACAATAAAAATAATAACCTGATTTAAATTTTCAAATAAAAATAATTTTCGATGTTAAATAGCCGATGTTGGTCGTGTTTGCAGATAGTCTTGAATTTTTGCATTTGTTTCGATACGATTTCTGTGGTCCCTGAGTTTCGAATAATTATCAAACAAGGCTGGTGATTGGTCCAACGGGTACTGCATAACGTCATATAATGCTAAATCTGCAAGAGACAGCTGAAAAAAAGGTTGCGGAATATATCACCAGTCTTATTAACGCTATACAGGAAAGATTTCTTAAAGATACGTTAGTTAAGAGCTAAATATGCCTACCGTAAATCTTTCTATAGGCTTCAAATGTTACAGAAATTATTAATTAAACCTGTATTTACATAACAAACCCAAGATCAGCTCTGTAGACCCACGAATGGCTTGGGTGCAGCTTGGATTTAAACAGTCGCCCATTTTCCGTTAACCACTGACGTCTCTGCCGATCAAAGGACTAATAATCAAGGGTACCGTAGGCATTAAGAATGTTCCGTGATAATCGAGAATATATGAGCGGAGTTAATCCAACGATCGGCAAATCTCAGAGACAAATGAAATGGGGTTTAACGTCCTACTCTTATGCACCTAACCTGGGCTAATGGAAGACGGGCATACGCCATACAGTGTGCTATGAGGGTAATTTTGTCCGGGCAGCGGCGCTACGGCCTACTCTTATATCGAATTCCAACTGCCAAGGGATCTTTTACGTGCACTCCAATGTGTACACGGGACCTCGGTTTTTCGTCCCATCCGAACAACTAGGCAGCTGTCCTTGTCAGGCCCGCCTTCTGTATCACTGACAAGGGGAAATCACGTCGGAAAATCGAGATGAACTTTCTCGGCCAATGCAGGGATCGAACACCAATCTCAGAGACAGTGCGGAGACAGTTGATGCCTATTTCTAGTCTAAACTTCCTACAGTGCTAACTTCGTTCAGAATAAAGTAACTTGACGGAAATTTTCAACTTTTTCTCTCTCTTTGTTTATCATCTTGTCGTTTGGATGGGACCAAAAACCGAGGTTCCGTGTACACTGGCGTGCACGTAAAATATCCCTTGAAAGTTGGAATTCGATATAAGAGTTGGCCATAATTGCGGGGTCCGGGCAAAATTTCTCTCATAGCACACTGTATGTTGTATGTTTTCATTTGCCTGGCTTGGAGCAGAACAGTAGGACGTTAAACCTCCCGCCTATTGGAGTAAACAGGAAATTATTAAAATAGATTCACTCGTCTCCTTCCCTGTCAATCTACCTTTCACACGTTTTTGTAACGCAATAACCCCGCTGCATTGCTCTAGATTGGTGCAAATATTCATTTGGTGCGTGTCGTGGTCTTCACGGTTCGTCACACATTAATGGATGCCAATAAACCCACGTTTATGTTCAAACTAGGTGCAAATAGACATTGGTTGTACTAGTTGGATGATAAAATTGGTTGAACTGGTATGTTAACGGCCAACTCTTTATTAAACCGGGTGAAAACTTTGTATATGCAGGACCAAAAGTGTCTACAACCAACCTGCGATCTTCAACGCAAGTGACGCGTGATTCTCGTGCGCGGGGTTACTAAAATGTCCTCCGTAGACTGCCCGTAGTAGTAAGAAAGAAATATGGTTTAATATTCAACTTGATAAAACTGGGTCATTTCGGGACTAACATGTGGTTAAATTTTTTATTTCAATAATTTGCTTGGGCGTAGGGGTCTTTAGCAGTGGGCGGAAACCAGGTGACCCGGAGAAAACCCACGAGTTTGGACAGGCGACCCTACTCCTTGTCACGTAGGCCTACAACCGAGGAATCGAACCCACGTCATATGACTCAATGACAGACCTTATGAAATATCGCGCACGACTGTTAGCGGCGTGTGTCTAGACGCTCAGAATAGCAAAGGCTCAAAGCATCTCCATGATGGATTCCGATTAAACGCCCCCTGTCTAACAATACATAGTAAGGGTAGATAACTGTACCACTAACCTTATTACCTATTAAATAACCCGAGGAATTATCAGATAACAATTTAGAGAATATTGCTAAATATTTGGGTATATCATCCTCTTCAAATTTATTCATTAATTCTTTCTGTAAAAATAAAGGTTAACTCGAATGTAAATAGACAGAATTAAAAATAGATAATTTAAATCCAAACTATGGCTATCTCTTAAACTAAATATCGTAGGTACAGGAAGCGGTGGTTTGTGAAAACTCCCATCCTAATATTAAAAGCAACGAATCTTGTCCGCCATGTTAATTCCAATACATTGACCATGGGAATGCTCGATTCACAGTCCCGGAATTAAATTCCAAAACTGATGTCAATCGAGTGAAAAGGATAATTTCGGAGTACAACGCATGTGTCGACTGTATAAACATATCTCCAATCATGACAGCTGAAACATATTTTTTACCTAGGAATACGTCACAATTCTGCTCATTCCACCTCAGCTGTCGGGGCTGGCAGAACTGTGACAGGGCTGAATTCCGCGTCACTCGATTGTAATTCTGGACTGTGAATCGAGCGTCCCCATGCAAGTCATACGGACAACTCTGTTATAGGATTCAGACCACAATAAAAGGGAGAGGGCGGGCTGAGGCTATTTGATCGAACATTTACTTTTTCATCTGAATTTTCAGAATGAATCAATCATTACCTAAAACGAGTTTTCCACAAAGCTCCACTTAAATATTATAGTATTCTTACCATACAATTATATTTCTTTGATATGTGGTCTCATTCTCTGATGTTTGTGCCCGTTGGCGTGTAGGTAAAATAACCTATGGCAGTTAGAATTCGATATAAGAGTAGGCCATAGTGCCGTCGTCCGGCCAACATTTTCCTCATAACACACTGTCAGAGAAGAACAGTAGGACATTAAACCGTATTAAATTTAATTTGTCGTTAAAAAGTACCTTTTTGGTTGCATCTTGTTCCCTGTAATAATTTACAAATCCCTTTCTGAAATCTTCCACCAACTCTACAATCTCATCTATTCTCAACCGTTCCAGTGTTGACTTTCCAAACAAATCTAAATAATACAATAATACGATAAACATTATAAACCATTGATCGGAGAGAGAGAGAGAGAGAGAGAGAGAGAGAGAGAGCGGGGCCTAATTAACTATGACAATTCAGACCTGTCATATCTTTCAACTTTAATTCAATAATTCTCTAGCACATCGGGGTCTTTAGCTTTGCGCGGAAACCGGAGGCACCAACTAAATCACATGCAGTTGGACAGATGATCCTACCCCTTGTCACGTACAAGCTTGGACGCGAAACCACCCCACCTTATTATCCCAAACTGAAGGCAGTATCTTAAACAGCTTACCAAATTCGCCCGCTAAATAACGGGCTATGGCCAGACTCTGTGTCACCCTGATTCCATCTATTTCCATATATGGTAATTCGCCATGAGGCGTAGCTGAAAATAACACAAGTCATTATAGATATATTGTCAGATTTTACAGCTTTAAAATGGAATTTGAAAACATCCTATATTTTGATTTTGTACGCCAAAATATTCGCCTTTTCAAATTTCCAACGGCAATACCAAATTCACGAACATCTGCATTATTCGACAACGAAAGCATCAGCCCCGATCATTTCATGCAGTCTTTGCTACTGCAACCGGCGTAACAGACAATCCATCCGAGAGAGGAAAGCGAGAGGGAGAGGGGCAAAATGTCCACTCATCACAAACTGGGTCATTTCAAGACTAACCCATGGTATAATTGCGCGTAGGAGTCTTTAGCAGTGGGTGGAAACCGGAGGATTCGGAGAAAACCCACGTGGTTCGACAGACGACCCTGTACAAATCCAAATGTTTTAATAATATGCTATTTAAGTTCTCTATTCAGAAATCAGACTTCTGGCAAATTAGAATGGATTTTGTGTAAATCTGAAAGTTTAGGCATTGTAATCTCTATAAAAAGTTTTTGGTATTCTCCCAGCTGAGCAGAAGACTTCTTTCATTTATTCAGATAATCATAATTTAAGTGTATTGTTTAGTTGTTTCCATGACAT
This sequence comes from Patella ulyssiponensis, assembly GCA_963678685.1. Classification (NCBI taxonomy): domain Eukaryota; kingdom Metazoa; phylum Mollusca; class Gastropoda; family Patellidae; genus Patella; species Patella ulyssiponensis. The sequence continues at coordinate 55,059,482 of OY783232.1, read as the reverse complement.
GGGTATTGGTGAATTGACATTTAGCTTAACAAAAGTAATCTCATTTGCATGAACCCATTATCATTATGTATTTGCTAAAAGCATAAACACAACAATAATTAACTTCTGCTGTACTTTAGAAAGGATAAGATTCTTTAAAAAAAATAGTTAAACACATACACTGTGTTCTCGTCAAACTGTCAGTCCAAAATTTTTCGAGCCCTGGTGTGAGCGTATGTGGCATGGAGATAGGGGCGCCTTCTCAACTTCGTGGGTTTCCTCCGGGCACTCCGGTTTCCTCCCACTGCTAAAGACCCCTACGCGCAAGCGAATTATTGAAATAAAATTAAACCATATGTTAGTCCCGAAATGACCTAGTTGTGTCGAGTGGACGTCAAACCCCATTTCTCTCTCTCTCAGTCCAAAATTCCATTTTCATCACGTAGAACCGGGGAATCGAAAGCCCACCAGCTGACTCAATGCCAGACCTTATGATACAGCGTGCACGTGCTAGCCATTCAACCCCCCCCCCCCCACCACAATGAGTAAGACGTTGGCTCGCTAACCTAGAAGTCCATGTTAGATCACTGAATTGGACGAGAAAGTTCATTTGGACTTTCCGGCGTGGTCTTATTGTCAGTGTTATAGTCGTTCGGATGGCACGAAAAACCGAGCTCCCGTGCACGTAAACGATTGCTAGGTAGTTGGAATTCGATATAAGAGTAGGCCGTAGCGCCGCCGTTCGGGCAAAACTTGCATCGTAACACACTGTATGGCGTATGCCTATCTTTTAATCACAGACGAACAGTAGGGCGTTACCACACCCCTTCATTTCATTTTATCATCCAACTAGTATAAGACATTCAACCCAACCAATGTCTATTTGCACCTAGTTTGAACATAAACGCGGGTTTATTGGCATCCATTAATGTGTGACGAACCGTGAAGACCACGACACGCACCAAATGAATATTTGCACCAATCTAGAACAATCTAGCGGGGTTATTGTGTCACTAAAACGTGTTACAGGTAGACTGACAGGGAAGGAAATGAAATGAAATAGGGTTTAACGTCCTACTCTTCTGCACCTGACCTGGGCTAATGGAAGACGGCCATACGCCATACAATGTGCTATGAGGGAAATTTTGCCTGCTCATATATCGAATTCCAACTGCCAAGGGATCTTTTACGTGTACGCCAAATGTGTACACGGGACCTCGGTTTTTCGTCCCATCCGAACGACTAGACGAGTGAATCTATTTTAATAATTTCCTGTTTACTCCAATAGGCGGGAGGTTTAACGTTCTACTATTCTGCTTCAATCTGGTCTAATGAAAACGACAAATACCATACAGTGTGCTATGAGGGAAATTGTGCACGGACACCGGCACTACGGCCAACTCTTATATCGAATTCCAACTTTTAAGGGATCTTTTACGTGCACACCAATGTGTACGCGGGACCCCGGGTTTTCTTCTCATCCAAACGACCAGACAGCTGCCCTTACCAGACCCTCGGTCCCGCATCACCGACAAGGGTGAAGGAAAAAAATCTGGATGAACACTCGAACTCCACCAATTGTAAACGTGGCTATAGAGGTACTCACTAGATTTAATTTGCGGCCATTTATCAGTAGGAATTCGGACGTCTTCAAATTCTACTCCAGCAGCAATAAAACACAGTCGAGCTAGTTCAGCCCTTCCCCTTAAGTTAAAATAAAACAGTTTATATTTCGGCATAGTTGTTGGTTCCTGTAATCGTCTTTCTCTGTTTCAATTCCGCTTTACCTGTGACGGACTGATTGTCTGACGGTTCAATTTCTGAAATAAATGTATCATTGAGCTTTTGTGGTATTCCAGAGAGAGAGAGAGAGAGAGAGAGAGAGAGAGAGAGAGAGAGAGAGAGAGAGAGATCAACTTGACACAAACATGGTCATTTCGAGTCTTAACATATAGTTCAATTTTATTTCAACAATTTGCTTGCGCGTAGGCCACGTTAGCAATAGGAGGAAACCGGAAGATCCGGCGAAAACCCACGAGGTCAGACGGGCAACCCTACCGGGGAATCGAAACCACGTCAGTTGACTCAATGACAAACGTTACGATACAACGCGCTAACCGTTATGCCCCCCCCCCATTGCGATAGGCAGCTTTAGCTCTAGAATAGTGCATCTTTAGTGTTTCAATTTCCAATATACCAGTGAATACGATACTATATAAACTAGAAACTAGTATTCCATCTCTAGTATTCCATCTCTAGTATTCCATCTCTAGTACCCCTTTTCTTTCATAACTCTAGACATTTTGTATTTTTTGTTTTTTAGCTTTTATTTTCTTTGTGTCTAAATTTATTAAATAAATAAAAAATAGAAAATATCTTTCAATAATCAACCGGTGCTAACTGTATGATTAATGATTTCGAATTTTATTAGATTATTCTAAGACACTGTGATTGTAATGTGAACTATGTACTAGGGAGAGGGGTTTAATATAGGCTATGCCTGTTCCCCAATCCCTATTCAGATAGAAATCTGAATAAAATACTGCTTATAAAAAAAAAAACTATGTACTATGCTGTTATTATTCATTTTGAAATAAAGATTTTTTTTTAAAAAAAAAAGATACTATATAAACAGACAATTTGTTTCACAGAGAATTACTTACGAATTATCTCTGTCACAGATGACTGTCTTGAACACGTGCAATGACACAAAGCGGCCTCAATCATTGGCTCAATGACTCGTGCATTGTTTACGTAAGACGTAACTGCTCCGGGCAAAATGATGCCTTTTACTCATTTTAATACCCATTTACACTAAATAGGAAATACTTTTTAACTACAAATACTTCAAACGTCTTTACTTATTTTTCTAATACATATAAAAAAATTTAATTTGTCGAAAGAAAAAAGTTAATATGGGGGACTAATTAAGTCGCGTCGATGTCATCCTTATCAGTGATAGTAGCGGCCTAGCGAATATTAACTGCTGATCAGTGTGATATAAACAGACTGTTTGGAGATTTGTTTGTTGATGTTAATACTCTACCTGATTATGAATAAAAACGGAATCATGGAATATCTATGTCATGTTTATATAATATGTAAACAAAAATATATAGATAGATGAAAACAGGTTCGGAGGTGATCCCGTACAAAATGAATGCACCGAGAATAATGGAGCATCAGCTCAAATCGCGTTATATTGAGCGAAAAAGAGCTTAGAATTAGTAAAAATAGTGTATTCGACACAATTATAATGTATTAACCCTAACGAGAGAGAGAGAGAGAGAGAGAGAGAGAGAGAGAGAGAGACTGACTCTCAACCATTCGAGTGTTGAATTTCCAAACAAATCTAAATAATACAATAATACGATAAACATTATAAACCATTGATCGGAGAGAGAGAGAGGGGGGGGAGAGATAGATAGATAGATAGAGAGAGAGAGAAAAAGAGAGAGAGAGAGAGAGAGAGAGAGAGATGGGGTTACACCTCCAATCGACACAAACTAAGTCATTTCGGGGCTAACATACAGTTCAAAGAATTGCTTGTGCGAAGTGGTGTTTAGCAGTAGGGGGAAACCGGAGGACCGGAAGAAAACCCACGAGTTTGGACAGCCGACCCTACCTCTTGTCACGTACAACCGTGGATTCGAAACCATGCCATCAGTAATGGTACATCCAACTCCCCTTGTATTAAATATAACAAATGAATTTAACTGAGTATATATGGCACGCCATAGTTGAACCTGTAACAAGTGTATTCGGTACAGCTTCATTTTTATGGAGTTTTTGCGCTACAAAAGTGGACATTTTTATTATCATATGACGCCAAACATAGACCAAATGGTACATATCAGTAAAAAGGTGGTTTCTTGGTACAAAAGGAGAACATTTAATATAAATGCCAATGAAATTAAAACTGAAGTTACATGATAAATATATTCGCGGCTAATATAAAATGAATTTCTTACGGCGTGATGACACACGAGGTTGTACAGGCGATCTTACTCCACGTCACGAACAACCGGGAATCGAAACCTCAGAAATGAAATGAGGTTTAACGTCTACTGCTCTGCTTCGAACGAGGCTAATCAAGACGGTATTCGAAACCACGGTAGTTGACTCAATGGCGAGAGGGATAGAGAAATGGGGTTTAACGTCCACTTGACAAAAACTAGGTCATTTCGGGACTAACACATGGTTTCATTTTATTTCAATAATTCGCTTGCGCGTAGGGGTCTTTAGCAGTGGGAGGAAACCGGACTGCCCGGAGGAAATCCACGAGGTTGAGAAGGCGCCCCTATCTCCATGCCACATACGCTCACACCAGGGATCGAAACCACAGAGGTGAGCGGCCAGCTAGAGGTCGAAGCGCGGCACTCTAGACCAACCCCCCTGACTCAATGGCAGACCATGGGATCAAAGTCAGACGAGTTAACCGTTCGAAAACCCAACACGCCCCCTCACCACCCCATCATCATCGACAAACATGTGTAATACTGGAATGTGACGGTGCAATATCAGTGACAAATTGTTTATTAATGGGGGCCACGGTGGATCAATGAGTAGGGTACTGACTCACTAGCAAGGCTGTCTTAGGAAGGATTGAGATTTTTACCAAGAAGGATCCAACGTCTTAACTTTCTGTGCCAATCTGGCTATTGAAGATGGGCATACACCAGGCAGCGTTGTCGCTTACTTAGTATGTATGTGAATATGTGAATGTATCTTTAACGTGCACGCCAACGAATACCTCAGCGCAAAAATCTCTAGGAAAATTCCTAGGCCAACACCGGGATCGAAACGAGGGTCCTGCGTGTTAGTGGGCCAGCTCCTTACTCCCTGGGTACACGCGGCCCACACATATATATATCAGCATATTGCTAGCTTACATCTGGTTCTTTAACGTGCACACCAACAAAGGTAAACACACGGCGATCGACAATCGGGACCGTCTGGTTAATGAATCGGGATCACACCCCTCGCTGAGTAACACTGAGGATATAAAATTATATGAAATGGGGTTTAACGTCCTAGTGTTCTGCTCCTGGGGGTTGGGATGGCCTAGTGGTCTAGAGTGCCGCGCTTCGACCTCTAGATGGCCGGTCGCCTCTGGCTTGCGGCTGTGGTTTCGAGCCCTGGTGGGAGCGTATGTGGCATGGACATAGGGGCGCCTTCTCAACCTCGTGGGTTTCCTCCGGGCACCCCGGTTTCCTCCCACTGCTAAAGACCCCTACGCGCAAACGAAGTATTGAAATAAAATTGAAACCATATGTTAGTCCCAAAATGACCTAGTTTTTGTCGAGTGGACGTTAAACCCCATTTCTCTCTCTCTCTCTCTCTCTTGTTCTGCTCCTAACTTGGGCTAATGAGGATGGCCATACCCCATACAGTATGCTATGAAGGAAACTTTGCCTGGGCAGCGGCGCTACGGCCTACTCTTATATCGAATTCCAACTGCTTAGTGGTCTTTTAAGTGCACACCAATGTGTACACGGGACGTTGGTTTTTCGTTCCATCCGAACGACTAGACAGCTGTTCTTGTCATGCCCTCCGACTAACAGATATAATATGATATGTTTATATCAGCATTTTAGTATAAAACTTGACATTTAGCTCCAATAGCGCAATCTTTGTTAGGCGTGCACGTAAATATCCCTTGGCAGTTGGAATTCGACATAAGAGTAGGCCACAGTGCCGCTGTTCGGGCAAAATGTCCTCCATAGCACACTGAATGGCGTATGCCCGTCTTCATAAGTCCAGTATAAAACCTTGACATGTAGCTTCATAGCTCAATATCTGTTTGGCGTGCACGTAAAAGATCCCTTGGCAGTCGGAATTCGATTCGATATAAGAGTAGGCCGTAGCGCCGCTGCCCGGGAAAAATTTCTCTCATAGCACACTATATGGCGTGTGCCCGTCTCCATTAGCCCAGTTTAGGAGCAGGACAGAAGGACGTTAAACCCCATTTCATTTAATTTCAGTTTTGTCTCCATTAGCCCAGTTTAGGTGCAGAAGAGTAGGACGTTAAACCCCATTTCATTGTTAGTAATGAATACATATTTAAGTGTCTCTCACCTGTTACAGGCTATAGATTCCCTGTGCCATCAGTTATAGCTGTATTCTTCTATCTTGTAACAGGCCACCATTCCAGACAGCCCTCTCCCTCGCCTACTGTCAGCCACAAGATGATCTCTATATTTATACCGACTTGACGTGTGAGAGAGAAGTGTTGAATTTATATCGTATCTAGTATCTAGACCCTCGGTTCAGCGATTCACAAACACAAAAAAAAATAGCTCCGTGTACATTATACGTATCAAGTAGCGTTCACACTTCACTAACTGCACACCACATAGAAGACGAACGAAACAATATCGAGGTCTTTATAAACACAATGAGATGAATCCCATTACACACACAACCCTTACACACACGCCTCACCGAATTCAACCCTTTAACAGGCGCGGATCCAGGGGGGGGGGGGGAGGTCAGCCCCAGTGACATATTTGATTTTCATTTTCATATCTGCTATTTAATAGATGATATTAATAGATGATATAAACATAATTTTCGCATTGTCTCCGCCCAAGCAATCCAAGGTTGCAACGTATTGCCCTTTGCTCCAATGTATGCCCCCCACCCTCGACAAAATCCTGGATCCGGGCCTGCTTTAAGTAGAAAGGCAGAGAGGCGTGAAAACTATAAACCACAAGATAGATGAACGTAAGACAATCTTGGGTTGGGTGCTCGTTAGCGCTGGCAGGGTCTGTCATTGAGTCAAGTGACGTAGCTTCCATGCTCTGCTTGACGGCCTATGTCACACGGAGTAGGATCGCATGCCCAGTCTCGTTGGTTTCACCCGGGTCGACTGGTTTCTTCCCACTGCTAAACGACCCCTACACAGAAGCGAATTATTGAAATAAAATTGAGCACATGTTACTACCGAAATTACCTACTTTTGTGTATCATGGTTTTCGAAAAATATATTTAATTCTAAACTCAATTCGTTTCATTCACAGAAATTTACGTCCCGCAAACTGATAAAGTACATATTAATGAGGCACGAAAAATTATCGCCCGTTATCGTCTTAGAGTGGTGCTAGACTCTGTTTATTACACTGATTCTAATTTCTTTATCTATTAGGCAATTTAAAGATACCAATTTCCGAAAACAGTCGGACAATGCAAAATGGCTTTAGACCAAAAGGTCATGGGATTTCGGACATTAATTTTGTTGAACAGCAGGCAAATAGACATATATGTCTATCGTCAACAGAATAAGAAAAACGCTGTTTTGGGTTAATCAATATGGCGTCGATGCCTCACAAAAATGAGGCCATGTCGCCTCCGCGTCAATAAAGCTACTTAATTACGAATTCTTCCATTGGAACTACTTTCAAGCCAAGAGACGTGAAAAGGACAGCTGTCTAGTCGTTCAGATGGGACGAAAACCGAGGTCCCGTGTATACATTGGCAGTTGGAATTCGATATAAGACTAGGCTGCCCAGTGCCCTGGCAAAATTTTACTCATAGTACATTTGTTTTTATAACACATCTCCCTCAACGTACAAAATGAAAATGTTCAAGACACAAGCTTAATCGAGCTATATAAATTTACATCAGTTATATTAAAAACACTTTAGTAAATAAGATTTTATTCACCATACATCAAATTTAAACAGCTGTAGGTAAATAGTTAAAAAGATGGCTTGTCATGTTCGACTTGTATTATGTATAGACACGTGTCTTCTGGTTATCTTTAATGAATGAATGAATGAATGAATGAATGAATGAAATGTTGTTTTATGTCACGTCAGCTCCAACCGGGTTATATTGCGCCCAGCATGATATGGTGATTATTTTGAGACAAGCTAAATCATATCACAATATTTTACATGCATAGATAAAGACAATATCAAAGTACATCAAATTTAAAGATTGGGGTTTCTTTATTTGTAAAACGACAGCATAACCATTTTTCTTTTAAAAGCATTTCGCAATATAACCCAAGTTGGGCAAACAAATGATGTAATCTCTGGCAACTGTAGATAATAATTAAACCACACCACTCGACTCCATGACAGTTCTTATGATCTAAAGCCCACAGGTTATCCCCTGTCTCTCTTTTCCCCTCTCTCTCTCTCTCTCTCTTCCTCGCTCTCTCTGTCTCTCTGTAAAGCTTGTTAATCCGATCCGGCGTGGTTTCGCCTTGTCAGTGATACAGAATGAAGGGCCTGACAAAGAGAGCTGTCTAGTCGTTCGGATGGGACAAAAAACCGAGGTCCCGTGTACACATTGGCGTGCACGTAAAAGATCCCTTTGCAGTTGGAATTCGATATAAGAGTAGGCCGTAGCGCCGCTGCCCGGGCCAAATTTCCCTCATAGCACACTGTATGGCGAATACCCGTCTTCCATTAGCCCAGGTTAGGTGCAGAAGAGTAGGACGTTAAACCCCATTTCATTTCATTTCATTTGTTAATCCGACATCATTTATTGCCGGAACTATATCATGTCGCGTGTCGTAGCATTGGGTCCGGGGGAGCAATATATAAGACCCAATTTGCACCCGATGACATTGACAAAATATGTTTACCTATGGCTCAAGGAGAAGCAAATTTTTTTTGAATTTATTTTAAATAACTCATACCTTATTTAGATTTACTGAACCATGTAGTGACGTAACCAACTATTTTCAACTATTTACACACAGTAAAGCATAGTATGAATGTAAAATCATAAAGTATTGTGTCATTGTTTGGGAGTTATTCGGTACAAATTGATTATCATGGCCGTGAAATAGATCATACACCAAATATTAGTAATGCTGCAAAAATAAATATTTGGACTAAAGACCCCCCCCCCACCATCCCAATCACAAAAAAGCCCCACAACACAATATTCGCTGTCGTTTGTGTCAAAGGCAAACAAAGTTATTTTTGACTACATCATTTCTGAAATTCACAAATTATTACATACATAATAATACAATAATCACGTTAAAATTGTGAATTTCTTCATTAAATACACAATAAATACCACCATTAAATTTAAAATAAATACCACCATTAAATTAAAATAAATACCACCATTAAATTCAAAATAAATAGCACCAATAAATACAAAATAAATACCACCATTAAATACAAAATAAATACCGCCATTAAATTCTAATTAGGCCTATGGTGCTGCGATCTGATTAAAATACAGATCTATATCTTGTTTAGTTTTTATACTTTCGATGGCCTACACTAGTGTAGTAAAGACAAGTAAAACGATATTTTGAACTATAAAAACGAAACGAAATAGGATCTGTGTTTTATTGAGATGGTTACTCAAGGCACAAGTTTAAACACTTCACAATATTTACACAAAAATAATCTTGGTCACTTAGAATCAAAATCAAATAAGTCCTACCCGAACGACCTTTTCCGTCCTGCACCACTGATACGCTGACAAATGTTATCGTTAAAATAGAGAATGCTTTAGTCAGCAAAAAATGAAATGTAGATTGGCGTTCTATACTGCTCTGCTCCGACTGGGCCAATTAAACGGGCATACGCCATACAATGAAAAGCGTAGGCGAAATTTCAACTGCCAAGTGATCTTTTACGTGCACGCCAATGTGTACACGGGACCTTGGCTTTAGTCCCATCCGAATGACTAGACAGCTACCCTTGTTAGGACCTCCGTGCTGCAGCACTGACAAGAGGTAGCCAAATTGGAAATATAGTCAGCGAATAGAACTCTTGATTTGGTTGTCCGACGGAGTAACCTCTGCACCTATTCACCCCTGATTGCACTCTATGGAAGTAGTCTATCAATATTAATGCAGAACAGTAGGACGTTAAACCCCATTTCATTTTTTTTTCATTGTTAAAGATGGTGAGTATAATTGTAGCAACGCTATAAAAATGGGTCAAGGATCGCGATTTTCTTTTCTGCTCCGACTGGGCTAATGAAGACAGGCATATACCATAGAGTGTGCAATGAGAGGAAATTTACCTGGACAGCGTCGCTACGGTAATATCGAATACCAAATGCCAAGGCATCTTTTCGTGCATGCCAATATGTACAAGGGGCGTCGAAGGGTGGGCGGGGTCTTATGGTTAGCACGTGCGTGCTGTATCACAAAGCCTGTCATTGCGTCAACTGGGCTGGTATCGAATCTCCGATTATACGTGACAAGGAGTAAGGTTGCATGTCCAGCTTCGTGGGTTTTCTCCGGGTCCCCCGGTTTCCTCCCACTGCTAAAGACCCCTACGCGCAAGCGAATTATTGAAATAAAATTAAACCATACGTTCGTCCCGAAATGAGCAAGTTTGTGTCGAGTTTACGTTAAACCCCATTTCTCCCTCTATCTCGCGTCGAAGGGGATCTCCACTCCGAAAAAACCCTGATGAACTCCCGAAAAGAAACTCGCCTATAAATCAGAGTACTACTCCAGAGGTGTGATAGACACTGTTTATTATGTTGATTTTAAATTTGTATCAATACCAGGATTTCACCAAAAATATTATATATCATTATATGTTTTTAATTTTCTAATGCATCCGTCTACCCGAACAAATCCGATAGTCTAATAGTGTTCCGTCTATGTTCTTCATTGAATCCAAACAACCAACCTTTCCGTTGCGTGCGCTGCAACGAGTGACTCCATTTTCTCGTCCCATCAGAACGATAAGACATTTTCCTTGCCAAACTGAATAATCCCGAGATCGAAATCAGGACTGTCTGGTTAGTGATCCAGCACTCTACTCGCTGAGCCACTTATAGTTGGGGGTAGAGAGAGAGAGAGGGAGGGAGGGGGAGAGAGAAATTGGGTTAACGTCCACTCAACACAAACTAGGTCATTTCGGAACTATGGTTAATTCTATTTCAATAATTCGCTTGTGCGTAGGGGTCTTTAGCAGTGGAAGGTCATCGGAGAACCCTGAGAAAACCGACGAAATTGGACAGGCGACCCTACTCCTTGTCACGTACAACCGGGGAATCGAAACCACGCCAGCTGGCTCAATAACAGACCTTATGATACAACGCACACACGCTAACCATTCGGCCATCGGCCATCACAGTTAGGTGAAAAAAATACAATTTTTATGGTCGCCGTCTAGTTAATATAAAATATTCTATAAATCTATTTGAACAGATTATGTTAACTAAGAAGTTTGTTAAATAGCCTGGGAGGACGATCTGATATTTTTTTATATATACAAATAGAGTAATGACAATATACAAAGCGGTATTATATAGCGGTTGAAGTATTATCTATGTTAGGGCAGTGTTATTCGGTGTAGAATCAACAACTGATCCAGTAAACGATTTCTTGATAGAACTGTACCGGCGTGGAGTCATGTTGTGGAATTCCATAAAATGTAAATTCTCCAACATTATTTATCACAGGTCATTTCGTCCAAACTAAATATTGGTGAGTGTGGTAATAATTTCAACATTGCTCAAATACTTTCAATAACAATGCATAATCGACTATCAGTCATATACTTTTGATTTTGAGGAACAGAAGACGGAAACGGGACTGTTAGAGATAGTTACTTTTGCAACTGTCCTTTAGCGAACAATATTCGCTGACAGTTGCTATCCGGCCTTCTGTAGCTGCAGTATGAAAATACGGTAAAATACCACTATTCCCCACCCCTATTCTCAGACTGTTTTAGAACCTTTGCCGTCTATTTTTCACAACAATTCTTTATTTTCCACCAAAAGGAATCCTTTCTCACTATATTTGACACAAATTTATAATAATTCAACACGATTTTCAAGTAGAATTTAGCGATGAAATAAAGATGCGGTTTGCGCATGTCCGGGTCTCGTTATCGCTCTTCAGTTTAAACGTATTTGGTGTATGTTTTTAATCGCAGAATTCTACTTGAAAATAGTGTTGAATCTTTATAAATATGTATCAGCTGTGGCATGAAATGATTCCTTTGGCCAATAAAGTAGAATCAAGGTGTAAAATAGTAGGTAAGGATTTCAAAATAGCCTTAGAACAGAGTTGGGGAAGAATGGTATTTCCATACTGCAGCTACAGAAGGCGAATATCGTTCGCTAAAGGTCAGTTGCAAAAGTAACTATGTTAGAGACTGCATCCCCAACCAAAGATCGACGAGTACCAAAACAAAAAAAGAACGATTTATTCCCTTTTTTCTTGCCCAATCTAATTTTAAAATTAATATCTAATTTACAAAATTAATTTGTTAATTTCTAATTTTCAAAATTAACTCCATAGAGTTGTAGTGGATTCATAATCTACACCCACGGAATCGAAAACTGGAGTCAATCCAGCAGCTAAGCTGTCTAATCTGAGAATGCCAATCTCTTAAACCGAGTTCTTCAAAATAAACAACATATAATATTCATATTTGTTATCAATCAGATGTGAGAGTTTATCACGTCTTAATTAAACACACGGCTACCAATAGAGATAAAGGAGCCAATGTTCTGTTAACAGATTATCTTCTTACAGTAAGTCTGCCAGAACAGCACTATGCGCAAAACAAAACATGCGGACAAGACAAACTACACAGACATCACAAGAAATAATCAACAAATCAAGTCAGTGGAGCCTGGAGATGGTGGGGGGGGCGACCTGGCTGGTCCACTGTGCAGAATAGGTCGTAACGCCCCTTTCTGTGCAACATTGCCCCATAGGACACTATGGCGTATGCTGTCTTCATTATCCCAGTTGGAGCAGAACATCTCTTTACTGATGGGGGGTTGGGATGGCCTAGTGGTCTAGAGTGCCGCGCTTCCACCTCCAGCTGGCCGGTCACCTCTGGCTTGCGGCTGTGGTTTCGATCCCTGGAGTGAGCGTATGTGGCATGGAGATAGGAGCGCCTTCTCAACCTCGTGGGTTTCCACCGGGCACTCCGGTTTCCTCCCACTGTTAAAGACCCCTACGCGCAAGCGAATTATTGAAATAATATTGAAACCGTATGTTAGTCCCAAAATGACCTAGTTTGTGTCGAGTGGACGTTAAACCCCATTTCTCTCTCTCTCTCTTTACTGATCATTTGTAATCTTATGCCTTTAATGTTCCGGATGTAGTACTAATCATTAACTGGTTGTGGAATTAAGTCATTGATATTAAGGTTCAGTATTTCATGATACACAAGAGAGAACAGATGAAGGAGAAAACATAGGACGTTAAACCTTATTTAATTTACAGGTGTTCGTTATTTTACCTTGCCGTGTGTTGGATTACATGTCATTTGGGACTCACGTCATTTGGGACACACGCCATTTGGGACTCAAAAAAATGTGACCTACTTGCTTGACCTACCTAACTAATTCTAACTTTTAGGTGGAAACTGTGCGCGTCTAAGGAACCCCTGCCCCCATCGTATTATCGCCCAATCTAATATTGTTTAAATATGCAATCTGACTATAACACGCATACTATTTCGTTTCGTTTTTATAGTTCCAAATTTCGTTTTACTTGTCTTCAAGGCCATCAAAAGTATAAAAACCGAAACGAAATATGAATGTGTATCATCAGCAGTATATTTTGCACGTAATGCACTTTTTACTTGTTTACCTCTTACCCCAGTTGAACCATTAATCTGTGTTTCAAGAGAGATAATATAAATATTAGATACACTCAGCCGTTTATATTCAAGTTGTCTATCTACCAAAGTACATGCGGACCACACTGCGCATAACAACAAATGGGTTAATGTCGGTGCGTATATAAGTTAGGCACAGTTGATTTGGGGGGTTGGGATGGTCTAGTTGTCTAGAGTGCCGCGCTTCGACCTCTAGCTGGCCGGTCACCTCTGGCTTGCGGCTGTGGTTTCGAGCCCTGGAGTGAGCGTATGTGGCATGGAGGTAGGGGCGCCTTCTCAACCTCGTGGGTTTCCTCCGGGCACTCCGGTTTCCTCCCACTGCTAAAGACCGCTACGCACAAGCGAATTATTGAAATAAAATTGAAACCATATGTCCCAAAATGACCTAGTTTGTGTCGAGTTTAAACCCCATTTCTCTCTCTCTCTCATAGTTGATTTTCATGCACGGGAGGCCTACACCACCAATAACAACAACTGTTAAAAAAAACCCCACAATACAATTTAACAATTTATATGGAAAACCATCATAAGTTTATACACATATATCACGGCGTTTCGACAAATATTCTCTTATCGTTATCAAGTACGAATGATAATGATGTTTAACTGTATGCATATATTTATCAATTACTAATAGAAGTAAAGCATAGTTGGCCTTAAATATGAATGAATATAGGCCTAGTTAAAGTTACGCATTTCCTGCAATGTATTCATACCCTGTAACTTCTGTCCTCTCAACTTAGGCGCCGCATTTTCTACAACCTGCTCTGGGTGGAAATGTGAGGTATTTAGCACTATTTTATTTTAATCCGACATGCCATATTCAACAGTAGTATTGGGTTTCGAGACCAATATTTGGGCCTCGACTTGCACCCAACGACCATGACAAAATTCCTTTGGCTATAATTCCAATTGATGTAAATTACTTTTAACATGTATTAGTTTTCAGCCATTGTTATTCAAATGTATTGAAATATAATATAGCGTGACCAACTATTTTTAATTCCCCGTCCTCGGTTAAACACTCTATCAATGACGAACAGTAATGTGTTGTGTCATAGTTTGGAGTCGTTCGGTGCAAATTAATTACCGCTAACCGTCAACTGCATAGGGGATCACGTGGCTAAGTCGGTAAGGCGCTGGCTCGCTAGCCTAGAGGTCGGGTGTTCGATCCCTGCATTGGGGGACAAAGTTCATCTCGATTTTCCGGCGTGGTTTCCCCTTGTCAGTGATACAGAACGGAGGGGCTGACAAGGAGAGCTGTCTAGTCGTTAGGATGGTACGAAAAGCCGAGGTTCCGTGTACACATTGGTGTGCACGTAAAAGATCCCTTGGCAGTTGGAATTCGATATAAGAGTAGGCTGTAGCGTCGCTGCCCGAGCAAATTTTCCCTTATAGCACACTGTATGGCGTATGCCCGTCTTCCATTAGCCCAGGTTAGGTGCAGAAGAGAGTAGGACGTTAAACCCCATTTCATTTCATTTCATATGCTACACGTCCAGGGACAGTTGAAAATTGAATATTATTAGTAGGCCGCCGTTGTCAGAACAAAATTTATACTCATACCACTCTTCATCATGGAGTATGCCCGTCCTCGGTCTCCCTGTTGGTGCAGAATCATTCCATTTCAATTGTGGAGCCATGTTGACAGTTGAAAATCGAATGCAAGTAGACCGCTGTCCGGGTAGATGTTTGTCATACCTCTCGGAATGGGATATACCCGTCCTTGGAACCCCGGTTGGTGCAGGGCTATTCCATTTCCTTTTAGGAGTCACGCTGGTTTAGAAGATCCCTGGGTTGATCGCGGTGTTCCTCGGACGTCCTGGCAATGTAAAATTTCTCTTCGGATGGGAAGCACGTGCACGTTAAAGAACCCGGACTATTGGCGCCGGGTTTTTTGTTTGGGGACGGGCATTCCCCTCATAGCATACTGTCATACTGCCAGGTATCGACTGATCCCTACAATTGGACGGTAACACATTAAAAGCTCATTGGCCGCGAATCGTCCGGCATGTCAAATATGGTCTTTTACCTGGCGCCAGGTTATCCGATGATCTGATATTGATAATGGAAACACGAATCTGTGATAATTCATTTACGTGACAAGGGGTGAGAGAGAGAGAGAGAGAGAGAGAGAGAGAGAAATGGGGTTTAACGTCCACTCGACGCAACTAGGTCGTTTCGGGGCTAACATATGGTTTTAATTTTATTTCAACAATTCGCTTGCGCGTAGTGGTCTTTAGCAGTGGGAGGAAACCGAAGTGCCCGGAGGAAACCCACGAGGTTGAGAAGGCGCCCCTATCTCCATGCCACATACGCTCACACCAGGACGCGAAACCACAGCCACAAGCCAGAGGTGACCGGCCAGCTAAAGGTCGAAGCGCGGCACTCTAGACCACTAGGCCATCCCAACCCCTCTGACAAGGGGTAGTATCGCCTGTGTCCATCCGTGTCAGGTCCATCCGATTTCCTTCCACTGCTATAGATCCCCAAGCGAATTATTGCAGTTAAACTGGACCATAATCCACAATATTATTTGTTCCGATATGACCCACAGTTAAACACGTATACACTCTCAAGCCAATTATTGAAATATTATTGAACCATATATTAGTCTTTCCGAAATGACCTAGTTTACGTAGAGTGGACGTTACCCCCTCTTTCACCATTTCACGGCTGTAACATCTGGCAGTATACATATAATAATGACTTGTCGAAATAGATGGAATCAAGGTGACACAGAGTCTGGCTATAGCACGTTATTTAGCCGGTGAATTTGATAAGATTTCATGTTTTGTCAGAATGCCTCACCTCAAACATCTCGACAACTACTGATAGTCCCCCCCCCACATTATCAACAAGCTGCTCCTTTATGCAGTTCTAAAATATGAAATGAAATAAAATGGGGTTAAACGTCCTACTGTTCTGCTCCGAACTGGGCTAATGAAGACGGGCATACGCCATACAGTGTGCTATATGAGGGAAATTTTTGCCTGGGCAGCGGCACTATCACCTACTCTTATATCGAATTCCAACTGCCAAGGGATCGTTTACTTGTCACTGACAAAGAAAAAACACTCGACCTCCAGGCTAGCGAGCAAGAGCCTTACCCACTTAACCACCATAAATAGTAAGTGCAGGAGGACTGCACCACACACAATTCTACACTAAAACAAATACATGGACAACCATCCAGACTACAAACAAACAATTCAAAAAGAGTGAATGGATCCAGGGGCTAGCCGTAAGCGTCCACTGCGCTGTACAGTCCCGGGCCTGTGGTGACACAGACTTCACTCAAATTTGAAAACAATTGGGAATACAACCCAAAGAAATTATTGTATAATGCAAGCATGAAGGACGGCTGTGTTTTCAATGCGCAATCTTTAAACTGTACCCAAAAACCTTTGGTGTATAATAGCATGATAAAGGGATATTATTCGCATCAAAGGAGATATTTCATTCATAATATATACTTGGCTATTTATTTATAGTGTATTACGTCATTTAACACAATTGCAGACCTTATGACCTATCTTGCACCGATTAACCCATTCCATTCCACACCACCTGACCTTCTTGAGGATATTTCATTGATAATATTATGTACATTTTTGTTTATTTATAATGTAGTACTTCAATATGTAGTTAGTTCATTTAACACTATTACAGACTTTATCATCTAACGCGCACCGATTAACCCATTGGACTCCCTACCCCCCGACCTTCGCACGAAAGACGATATTTCATTCATAATGTTACGTATATTTCTGTTTATTGATACATGTAGTTTGTTAAATTACATTTTAAAATAGACTATTTCGATTATAAATCCTTCAGTTTTAATGCAGTAGTTAGTTGTAAAACTTTCAAGCACACTTGAATCTTTTAAATGGAATTTTTAAAACTCATTTATTTACCTTTGAATCTAAGTGACCAAGATTACTTTTGTGTAAATAGTGTAAAGTGTTTAAAATGGCGCCTTGAGTAGCAACCTGATTACAACACAGATCCTATTTCGTTTCGTTTTTCATGGTTCAAAATTTTGTTTTACTTGGATCTGGACGAGTTGTTATATAACCGGCGTTTTGGGTGATGTGAGAGATTAATCAATAAAATGGTATGTTACCGAAAGTTTTTAGCATGATGTGCACCGAACTGAGGGTAAATAACAAGAAACGTCAACGCTGAATGATTAAACAATGTCCGACGTCATAGGGTCAGCAGCCGCTCATCATGCACCTGACGCGACCTTCCGCTACAATTGTAGTGTAGACCAGCGGAAGTATAATAAAACGAAACGTTACATAGATCTGTATTTTAATCAGACTGACAACGCAGAAGACGGTGGTGGGTGAGTGTTTTGTAACAAAAATGGAAGGTAACCGAATGCTGTATTAGAATAATTGGTGGTCTGTACCCAGATAGTGAAAGCAAATGTCAACAAGAGTTGTTTCCCCTTCACCCTAAAACCGCTTGTAAGCTTCCTTTAATGATAGTATCGACTTTTGCAGGTTTTTTTTTTTAAAAATGCATTCATGCCAGATGGTCTGCTCTTTTTGGACCAGTTTAATAATGTTTTGAGACATTGAAAAATACGTAGACAGTGTGACCAGCTGGGCCGATTGTAAAACTCAATTTCCTTGAAGTTTAGCCGGAGTAGAGCTGGGGGCCAAGTTTTTGTCTGCGATATAACTTCGGTGGAAGCGGGCGTTAATTAAAGTGGAGTTGGGGTGAAGGCCACGTTAAAGACTTCGGGTTAAGGCGGAGTGGTGGCAAGCGAAATTCCTCGGGGTTGGGGCCAAGTTAAAGCCTGTGGGTTTAGACAGAGTAGGGCCATGGCTAAGTCAAAGCCTTCAGATTTAGTCCAAGTTAGGGTAAGGCCCAAGTTAATTAAAGCCTTTAATTTAGGCGGAGTTAGGGAGGGGTCACGTTAAAGACCTCTATTTTAGACGGATTTGTGGAGGTGGCCAAGCAAAAGCCTTGAAATGCAGAAACTATGTGAACTTATTTTGTTGGTTGCTTCGTCGTCGACTTCCACCAAGATAGATATCGCAGACCTTGCCCCCAAAACAATATTTATGGCGCAGCGATGACATCATATAAGGTTCCTCGTCCATAGAAGGACCGTACTTGTTTTTTATGCAATCTTTCAGTTTCCAAGTTTCGGGGGGGGGGGAGGGCATTGAGTCAACTGGCGTTGTTTCGATTCTCTGGGTCTTTCGACCCCCCGCACTCCATACTGCTAGAGATTCCTAGCGCAAGCGAATTATTGAAATAAAATTGAACCATACGTTAGTTCCGAAATGACCTAACTTTTCGAGTAAACGTTAAACTCCATTTCTCTCACCCCCCCCCACCTCTCAGTTTCTCAAATTCCTGTTGTTGTTCTTAGTGTTGAACGTTCGCTTCCACGGCTAGCTGTCATAATTTCGATTTTTATTAAGCGCCCTAAACCACGATCGCAATTCAGAGGTGACCGATCGGCAACAGCACAGAGCGCAAACGCTCCATATCTCTAGGCTACCCCCGCCCTCCTCTAATTCCCTAGATATAGCTATGCCTATATTGGCATGGGGCAAAAGGTCACCAGTATCGAGTTTTCAAGCGGTGTTGCCTAAGAATCCCTTAATTGCCCGTTCTCTTAGTGTTAACCGTCTGCCCTCACGGGGGGGGGGGGTGCCTAATGGTCTAGAGTGCCGCGCTTCGACCTCTAGCTGGCCGGTCACCTCTGGCTTGCGGCTGTGGTTTCGATCCCTGCTGTGAGCGTATGTGCCATGGAGATAGGGGCGCCTTCTCAACCTCGTGGGTTTCCTTCTGACACTCCGGTTTGCTCCTAAGGCTAAAGACCCCTACGCGCAAGCGAATTATTGAAATAAAATTGAAACCATATGTTAGTCCCAAAATCTCTCTTTTTCTCTCTCTGCCCTCACAAAGTTCATCGGTTGGCTACCCCCCCCCCCCCAACAACACACAAACTGAATTGTCTAAATAGCTATGTCTATATGTACTTGCAATGGTTATCGGGACAAAGATTGTCGTCATAATCAAGGCTGGTAGTCCGAAAATACTTAATACCACGCGTCGGAAGTGCCTGGATCGTGGCAGAGATCGTCGCCTTTGTCATGTCACCCACAAACAAAAATGAAATGAAATGAAATGGGAATTAATGTTGATTTAATGAGATTACGTAAAAGTGGTAAAAGTGATGCGTAGCCCCGTTTCACAGTCTTGGTGAACATTTTCGAACGCGTGTACCGATTGCTAACGGAAGTAGACCCCATCATACAAGTTAATAAGGTATAAAACAGATCTAAAGGTATTTTGAATCCAATCAAAGCTATTTTTGTGGATTCAATTCGGTTTCTATTTTATATCGTTTCTTTATAAGCGTAGATAAAAGTTAGCATGGGTGCCACAACTACTAATTTAAATGAAGCCGGTTTGGTCTTTGATTCTGAAACCCCTGCTAACCGAATGAATATCTTCTTTGTAAATTGAACTAATCTGCTTCGCGATAATTAAGGTTTCCACTGCGCGGCCAACTCTGAAGTCATCTAATAAAATGTCGTCTCGTGGCGAGAGCGCTGAACAGCTGACGTCTGCACACTGACCATAAATGGTGACATTTGCCACTAATGGCGTCTAATTTCCTATTTTCTTGTTCACATCCGGCAAAGAACGGAAGAACAAGAAATATAACAAATGAAGAAATGGTGAAATTCATGTTGGAATTTCTTGTGAAATGAGCAATTATGACCTCCTATGTACCGGCGATTTGTCATTAAGAGAGTAAGAGACGATGTCATCTTTAATCATGTCGTCGATGCCTTTACTGGTTTTATTCTCTTCTTTGGATTTCTTGAAACAAAAAAAAAAAGAAGAAATCATGCAAATGTTCGTTCGTTCCCAGAGGCTTACGTCCACCAAGGCTGATGTGGTATGGTAGACAAGTATTTCCTGACAAACCAAAAAAAAGGCTTGATCCAGCTTGGGGGGGGGGGGGTAGGAAACAATGTATTTACAGGGAAGCGCCCAATGAATATCCCATGAAACCCGTTTTGTTTTTGTACCGAGGATTCTGCACACTGTCCGAACTTTCAGAACATTTGTCTGTCCTGAATGACCGTCATATTCAAAATATTAGTACACGGTTTTGTAACGTGTGGTTTTAATTCGTTTTACATCTTTCGTGCTCCTTCGTGCACTCAAAGACTAAATTTTTCGTAAATACGTCACGAATGGTCGAGACGTCATTCATGTTGCGTCACTTCATTCAAACTTTTGTAAGCATTCCGACGGTCTGATCGATCAATGTTGATAATGTACTGTTTTGCTCCAACTAGACTAATGAAGATGACATACGCCATACAGTGTGCTATGAGGTTTCTTTTGCTCTTTCATCGAATTCCAACTGCCATGGGATATTGTTAGTGCACGTCAATAGATACACGTGACTTCGGTTCCGCTATACTGACAGGGGGAAATCATGTCGACTAACACAATTGTACAAGGATCGAACACGCGGCATTATGACACAGCGCGCACGTGCTAAACATTCGGCCAACCCCTTACATTATAGATACCTGTACCTTATACCCTAAGGGGTTTGGGATGGCCTAGTAGTCTAGAGTGCCGCGCTTCGACCTCTAGCTGGCCGGTCACCTCTGGCCGGTCACCTCTGGCTTGTGGCTGTGGTTTCGATCCCTGGTATGAGCGTATGTGGCTTGGAGATCGGGGCGCCTGCTCAATCTCGTGGGTTTCCTCCGGGCACTCCGGTTTCCTCCCACTGCTAAAGACCCCTACGCGCCAGCGAATCATTGAAATAAACTTAAACCATATGTTAGTCCCGAAATGACCTAGTTTGTGTCGAGTAGACGTAAAGTAGACGTTAATCCCCATTTCTCTCTCTCTCTCTTATACTCTGAACATTTCTCAAACAACAGATTTAAACCTCAAAATGGCTTTCGCTTACAGGAAGCACCATTGTCCTAGAGGCTGATTAAAAACGACCAAGTATTCCGGCTTGCTTCTTTGAAGCACCTATATAGTTATTCATTTATAAAAAAAATAAATAACCACGTCTAGACTTTGTATGGAGTTAAACCATATTACGTTCGTCTACATACTTATTTAATCTTATAAATAACCAATTTCTCAAATAGAACGTTTGATAACTTCAATTCATAAATGAGTTGACCACGAACTGATTAAAACACTGATCTTATTTCGTTTGGGTTTTTTTTTATAGTTCCACATTAAGATCGCGAAGAGTTGTTATATAACAGACGTTCTAGATGATGTAAGGAATTAGCCAATGAAACGATCGGTTACGGCGAATTCTCGAGCGCCCTGCATGGAACTGTAGAAACGTCAACGCCGATTGCTGAATCAATGTCTGACGTCATAGGCTCAAAACCCGCTACATCTTCAAGAAATTCTGCACAAATGACTTCACACTATTTTCAGACTAAATCTTTTATTTATCATTAAAATACACAAAACAGTAGACAATCATTTACAAATTAATTAAAACCTCTTTCAGTCATCCTAAGTTATTAGTAACTAAGCAGTGTGGACAATTTTGTCATTGTGACGCCATAGACAGATAAATAATGGGCATTATCTAAGAATATTGCAAGTACCGGTGTTAAGAATTACTAAATTAATATGCATAATCAACAATTGATATGCATAATTAATATGCATAATCGACAATTAGTATGCATAGTTAACCAATTAGTATGCATAGTCAACAATTAAGATGCATAATTAATATGCATAGTTTACCAATTAGTATGCATAGTCAACAATTAAAATGCATAATTAATATGCATAGTTTACCAATAGTAAGCATAGTCAACAATTAACATGCATAATTAATATGCATAGTCGCCAGTTAGTATACATAGTCACCAATTAGTATGCATAGTCACCAATTAGTATGCATAGTCGACAATTAACATGTATAGTCAACAATTAAACATACATTATGCTAAATCTGCCTATTTCAGGTCTTTTTTTAAGCCTGAAATCTTATATAAATTATCAATTAATCATTAATTAAGATTAACTCTCGGTGTCATTGCTAGTCTCCGATATCTACTGGATTAGGACCCGATCTGCGCTGCTCAACGCTAATTCATGATTATATCAAGACACGCATAATCGAGACTATGTTTTTTTATCGTACCGACTTTAGTAATGATGATCGAGGCTAGGTCCAAAATTCAATCACTAAATTTTCGGTTCAGAGAGGATCTATTTAACTGAAATTTTCAGCAAATTCCTTTTACATTATCTAGTTTTTACAGATTATAGTAAAAACTGCCACCACTGTATCTAATCTCCAATAATGCATCTTTAATATGCATAGTCAACTATGAGTATAAATGACGGTTGGAAAATGACATGAAATTACCCTTGCTTGTATGAACTTGAAGTTATAAGAGAGAATTTCCCACAGTGAAACCATCCATTTTAATTAATCTTATTTCGTGTTTTTAGTACATTTTTCAGTTAACCAAATCAACCAATGAGCAAAGCCTCTCCCGTTGAAATATTCCATAATTCAAATTTTGTCGATTAATTTTGACGTAAACGACAATTTATCTGCCAGAATTGTGTAAATTATGTCTAAAATAAACCCACAAGTAGTAAATAAAATACTTAATTGTAATTTCTTTAAAAAAAACCCCAGATAACACTCATTTAAAGCGGCATTAGAAACTGTCAATAAGAAAATAAACGAGATGAAAGTATTCGTAATAACACAACTTTATGGATTTACTACTTCATGGTTTAATACATGCAACGTTTCAATACTCTTACAGTTTTCTTTATCAAGCAATTATAAATCCATAAAGTTGTGTTATTATGAATATTATACCTCTACTTCTAAATGTCATTCAAGAAGATTAAAGTAGCCATGTCTTTAAAGGAACAATAACACTCTTGCTGGCTTTTCAGCTCCAGAAAAAAATAATAACCTTATTCTAAGTACTGGATGTTTAAGTGTCCCACCTGTTGTGTAAATTATCCATTACATCCGATTGGAATATTGTAAAATAATACAATTTTTTGACCAGAATAAAGACTGGGACATATTATTCAGTTACAACAAGAGTGGTAGTGAGCCTTTAACTCAATATCAAGCACAGTCGTCAACGTTGCAACACGACTTATTGGTCAATTTAAATCAACATTGATTTTGTAATTTTACCGTGAAAAGATGGACTTGTCTCACGCTTTCGGGCACCATTTGTAATAAGCGACTCGGTGTACGTGACTAAAAATATCCCACATGGGAAAGCTAGCGGAGTAGACTGAAGTAACTTTTTGGCGCCAGTTTGAATTTTTTTTAAATATGTGGTACTGATTTCCTGAGGGATGACATCATATCTGTTGGAATGGGTGAGGCAAAATTCAAAAATGGACCATTTTGAATTTCAGGTGATAGTAAATTTGACAAGATTTTTGAAAAATATGGTATCGATTTTCTGAAAGTGGACACCAAAATTGCTGGGTTTAGAGTTGAATATCCACACATTATTGAGGAATGGGTGCTCTCGTACGTGATTTGGTAGCGCCGTAATAAAAAACGATGCCAAAACGTTACTCCAAGGGGTTAACTCCATGAAGAGCTAGCACTGAACAAATAGAACATTTAAAACCAAGAATTAACCCCTCCCCCACTTCATTCGCTTTTAAATGCTATCTTACAGTTCCCCGACCACGCAGTGATCCTAATTCATCGTCAAGTTGGTGCTGAAAGTTCCGTTTTATTATATATATATAAATAAATACAACTCCCAGTTAATATATATATAAACTAAATTAAAGAAAGACACCAAAATACTAATTTGACGGTTAGCGCTTTCTGTTCGTACTGAACATCATCAGGCCATTTTTATTTATGAAGAATTACGTAGAACAATAGACGCAACGTCATGACGTTACTATAAATATATCAAATACAACATAAAATATCATTTACACATTTTTACATTTAGTAAATAATCACTAAAAAGAGAATTACTACATCTCTTACTATAATATCCGTTTATTTAATTCGGGTTTGTACTTTTTGATGAAATAATTTTCTTTACATTCAAGTAAATCATTATTTAAAAAATTCAATTTGTACAAGGGAAATACATTGAATTTTCCACCTCCACACGTTTCGATGTGTGCACTTAAAGGTATGGTTCGATTACTGGGTATCTTAATTTGTTGTTTCCAAATGTGGGGATGAAAGATGTTTAACTTGTAATATGATAGTCGAAGGAAGCTCCATTAAAATAAATGAATCCAATGATTTTCATGTAAAACAAAGCATGACATGCAAATCAAAAAATGTAATTTATCTCATCGTATGCTATGGTTGTAAAGGGAAATACATTGGTAAAACAGAAGGTCAACTAAACCTTCGAATGAACCTTCATAGATCTCAAATGTTCAGTACGAACAGAAAGCGCTAACCGTCAAATTAGTATTTTGGTGTCTTTCTTTAATATATATATTAATTAGTATTATATATTAATTAATTATATATATTAATTAGTATTTTGGTGTCTTTCTTTAATATATATATTAAAGAAAGACACCAAAATACTAATTTGACGGTTAGCGCTTTCTATGTATGTTTTATTATATATATATATATATATATATATATATATGTTCTATTATCGTGTAGATACTGTTAGTGGTTTTTGATAGATTGTGTTCCTACTAGTCTGTTTTCTATAACACGGTCTAAATAGATAAATCTATGTCGACCACGTGCAGTCTTTGGTTTGAATGTACTTGTATCTGTTTTTTGGTTTATATATTTAAAGGACAAAATTGAAGTTTACTAAGATAAATACTAGCACTAGTTATTGATGTTTATTGATGTCTTATTTGGAACGTGTGAAATCTTATTTGTCACACAAAGACTATACAACTATTTCTATCTGCACAATTTAGGATGTTCCTGTCAGTATCCTACCGTTGTTGTTAATGGGGTCTACCGAAGTGTTTTAGCATTTCCAACGCGTGCTTCCTACGCGGGGCAAACCTACGGGAATGGGAAGGCGCCCCTGTCTCCAATCCACATACGTTTACACTAGTCAACCAGGAGTGATTGGCCGCCTAGAGTTAGAAGCGATACACTCTAAACCACTACCCCCTCCCCTTAATTCAAAACTGAAAACCTAAATCAAAGCCCAAGACACAAATTGTTCGAAGATGCGAGAATAACGCCTCTGTACAGTTGGTGACGTCAAAGAGATCGTGGCATTCAAGAATAATGCACATGCCGGAGTTTAAATTAATTGGCGGTGACTAAACGGGTAAAACGCTGGCTCGCTAGCCCGGAGGGCGCGGCCAAGAAAGTTCAAGTTTTCCGGACAGTGGTGCAATTTTTTTGCGTTTTATGAGAACAGAAAAAAATGTGACTTAGATCGTTCTTCCCCTGTACTCTTCAACTTTAATATATTTCAACTGTTGAGCCGGATTGGGAGAAAGAAAGAGAGACAGAGAGAGACATATTATTTCAAACGTATCTTTACTTACAGCATACCACAAGTGAAACATGACACTGTAATGGAAATTTTAAAATGTTTTCAGATCTAATGACAGTCTTGGTGACAGATCAAGGAAAGGTTAGATGTCGACTGCCGTCTGCCCTTTCCTTGATCGCCATTGACATCAATCAGGTAATCACTTAATGCATTTTCATCCATTGAGACGGAGATGTTGAATACCTTGAATTTTTATAAACAGGAAACTCTTGTGTAACACATTCGAACTGTTTTCGAAATAAAGATATGATTCTGGAATGAAAATGACCTTTAGAAGGTAATGGGTATAAAAGTGTTTTCGATGTTAGGCAGATAATAATTCGTATTTACGGAAGTCGTCGCCGAAAGAATTCCGCATTCGCTACCGAATTAAAGAATTTAGACCCTTTTGAACTCTAATAAAATGTCATGGACGTCAGATTCAAAGAGTATAGGTCTAGTGACGTCTTAAGACTTTACGCCGGAAGTTGAAGAAAGGCGGAACTTGACGTCCGAGTTAGAACAAACAGTGCCTGAAAATTTGAAAACAAACACCCCCCCCCCTCTCTCTCCCCCCCCCCTCTCTCTCAATCTCGTAGCACAAGATTGCATTTAGCGACAGAACAAATCGGATTAGTCATATATAAATTAATCGGGTCCTTCCGTTCGGAAGAGGGGGTGGGGGATGGCCTAGTGGTCTAGAGTGCCGCGCTTCGACCTCTAGCTGGCCGGCCACCTCTGGCTTGCGGCCGTGGTTTCGATCCCTGGTGTAAGCGTATATGGTATGGAGATAGGGGTGCCTTCTCAACCTCGTGGGTTTCCTCCGGGCACTCCGGTTTCTCCCCACTGCTAAAGACTCCTACGCGCAAGCGAATTATTGAAATAAAAAATTGAAACCATATGTTAGTTCCAAAATGACCTAGTTTGTGTCGAGTGGACGTTAAACCCCATAGAAGAAACCTCAATCTGGTTAAAATACAGATGTATATTTCGTTTAGCTTTTTATACGTTCATCTTCCAGATCCTAGTGTAAAACGAAATTTTGAACTATAAAAAAAGAAACGAAATAGGATCAATGTTTTAATCAGATTGAGGAACCATTGACGGTTGGAATTCGAAATAAGAGTAGACCGTAGCGCCACTGTCCGGGTAAAATTCCTCTCATATGCCCGTCTTCATTGGTCTGGTTGGTGGAGAAATGCAGGTCGCTAAACCCCCTTTAGGTAAAACTTGAAGACAGTTGCTTTTAACCTACTTGTTTGAATAGTTTTTGTCATCGAAAGGTTGATAGGTTAGGATCATGTTTTGGGTATAAACAGTCTCAGTGGCGGATCCAGGATTTTTTTTGAGGGGGGTGACAACCCCATGTTTTGTCTCACCGACCGCGGTTTACGGAGCTAATTTCTGCCGCTAGTAAAATAGATGCTGATTGATTGTGTGTTTGATAAGATGCGCACCGTGTGCTATATAATATATATATACGACCATGCGTCACCCTAGTCACCCCCCCCCCCCCCCCGGATCCGCTCCTGAGTCTCCGCAATTTTGATCACCTTAAAACAAAGCATTGATAAAACTCGCCATAATATTGAATTTTAGAGGATTTTTATTGCCAATAATTTCTTGTTCGCTTAGTTACTTTATTTTGAATACGTGTTAAGAAAAAAGTGAAAATTGATAGTTCAGTTGGAGTAATTCTAATAATTTCTTCTATCATACGTCAGAAACAATCAAAGTTAATCTCATTTCAACAACCATTTTAAAACATTAATTTAACAAAATACGTTCTGTTTCACAACTCATGATCTGTTTCTTTCAAATAATAAAATTAACAATCCACGGCGTCGACTTCTCCAATTGCATGTTGCTTTGATGTTTGGCAAACGCACAGCACAGCTCTTATTTGGTAAATTAGATTCCCTACCAATGGCGAGCTAATTTTAGATAAAATATATATAAATATAAATAAATGACTACTTATGCTTTCTCTTTGATCGGTGTAAATCTAATCTAGAAAACGTTTAGGTATTTTTCGACAAATTAGCAACTGCTGAAGTTGCACAGACAGAAGAACAGCAACGGGGCGACTTACCCAATCTCACCACATACTACAAAATATACTACCGAATACCACCCCATACTACAAAATATACTAACAAATACCACCCCATACTACAAAATATACTACCCAATACCATCCCGTACTACAAAATATATATACTACCGAATACCACCCCATACTACAAAATATTGAAGCAAAATTTTCATATTACTTGAAAGTTTTAAAAAAATAATGAGTTATGTTGTTGGAAATGCACTTCAAATGCGATTCCGATATCTTGCTGTTCCATTTGCCTCCCTATTCTATATCACCCAAAGCAAACAAATAATAACTCCATTACTCTGAAATACTTATCAAATACTAAATTCAATAATCATCAATCTGAATAAAACACAGATCATATATCCATTCGTTTTTATAGTTTAAAATTTCGTTTTGTTTGCCTTTATTACACTAAGGTCTGGAAGAGTTGTTATCATTGACGTGTTCTGGGTGATGTGAGGGATTAGCCAATGAAACTGTCTGTTACGACGAGCTCTTGGCCTTTTGAAGCACGGAACTGTGGTTAAACCACCAGAAACCCCAACGTTGATTGATTAATGGATGTCTAACGTCATAGGGTAAAAAACCGCTCGTTTTGAGCCCTGACGCGATCTCCTAATATAATCTCCCACTATAAAAAAGCGAAACGAAAAATATAGATCTGTCTTTTAATAAGATTACATGATCATGGAAAAATAAAAATGGCTTCATGGATTCCAAGAGTTTGCATATGCATTTTAAAGACGGGGTCGCGGTGGTTATCTGAGTAAGACGTTCGTTCGCTAACCTGGTGGTCTTGGGTTCGATCTTGGTGTAGAATGGATCGTGTACACATTGACGTATACGTTCAGGATTTAAGAATAAGCCGTAGCGCGCAATTAGCAGTGCAAAATGTACCTCATGTATGTTCGGCTAAAATGTCCCATCGTCTCTGTTAGGCTTGTTGCTAAAACAAATTCCTAACAACGGCCATAGCTACTCCTTTCAACACATTGCAGCCTCGTGACAACCCTAGTGTAGTTGCCAACACGGAACAGACAGGCAACGAAACAAACAACAATCACAAATATTAGGGGACCACGTGGCTATGGCGTATGCCCGTCTTCATTAGCCCAGGTTAGGAGGACATTAAAACCCATTTCAATTCATTTCACAAATATTAGTACAGATACACGGACTACTTTAGTCTGAAGAAAAACATCTGCTGTAAGATTAGGAAAAAGATTAATATTAGTTGATAATAACACAAATGTCCATAATGCGTGAATCCAAGACTTCTCATACATTTGTGTTCAATGATATGCTCCTATTTACTATACCACTGTTTGGAGATAACCTAATTCTTTCACCATACTATTAATATGAAATCTCGAAATGGAAAGAGGGGGAGAAAGAGAGAGAGAGAGAGGGGGAGGGGTTAACGTCCACTAGACACAAACTAGGCCATTTTGGGACTAACATTTGGTTCAGTTTTATTTCAATAATTTGCTTTTGCGTAGGGGTCTGCATGTAGCAGTTGAAGGAAACCGAAGGACCTGAAGAAAACCCATGAGGTTGTCACGTACAACAGAGGAATTCCAAGCACACCAGTTGATAAACATTGTGATACAACACGCACGCGTTAACAATTCGGTCACCCCTTACCACGCCCACAATTTGTTTCCCCAGTCTCCCAGTACAACATTTTCATCTGTAAATAATGATGACGTTTCTTACTGAAAGGTTCTTCCGGCATGGTTTCCCCTTGTCACGGACAGCTGTCTAGTCGTTCGGATGAGAGGTCCTGTGTACACATTGGCGTGCATGTCAAAGATCCCTTGACAGTTGAAATTCGATGTCAGTGTAGGCCGTACTGCCGCTGTCTGGGCAAACTTTCCCTCAAGGTACACACCTGACTTATGCCCGTCTTCATTAGCCCCGTCGCAGCAAAACAGTAGGACGTTAAACCCCATTTTATTTGGTTTCATTTCGTTTGTAATTTGCGTGTTGTGCGGTCCTCCTGCCTTTTGTATTAAACAAGAGAAGGTCGTGAAGAGGAGAACCGATCGCTTTATTGTCAGAAGAGGTAGTCCAATCGCTCATGTCCGTGTTAAAGATATTAATTTCATGTACATTTAAATAATATTATATTTGATATATGTTCGTACAATTCGTGTAATCATAGAGAGATATATCTTAAACGAGTTGGGGAACTGGCGTGGTTGCTATTCTGGTTTGAGCGATGTCGTCATTATTTTTAAAATGAACCATTCTGTCTGTACTCCTCAGTCATATCAGCCATTGTATTTTGTTAGACTATGTGATTGGTTGTTAAAAAATCGAAGAACGCTAGATAGGAGACGGTTCTGCGCATATTATGACGTCATATATGGATTTTGGGTTAGGGTAAGGGCTAGGCTTGGCCCAGTTTACATCTAACCCACAATCGAATATGACGTCATATGTACTAAAATGTGCAGGACCGTTTCCGATCTAGCGTGACTGCATAACTTACCTATCGAGTGCTTCTAACTTACACTTAACGTGTTAGCAATAAGTCGGCATACGCTGAAAATGTTATGCATGCACACAATTTTGGGCCGCGTTCGGCATACAGCAAATTATACCATTGTATTTCAGCATGCTCGAAACTTATTAAAAACGTATCCATAACGTATTCAACGTACACCAGCGTGCTCGCTAAATTTCTTATACGTCGGCATACGCTGAGGCTATACGTCAGTGTGTGACTGCCCCACAATGACCTGTGGTTCTAGCGAGCCTCAGCTGTTATATCTGGCCTCATTTAATCGTCTAAGTACTCTCCAACACGTTATGCATAAGTTAGGCATGGGTTAGTTTAACGTTGTGCATGAGTTCTGCATACGCCGAGAACGCTAAAACGTCACTGGGCACACGCTGTCATATGCTTGCATAAGTTATGTTTACGTTGGGGATGAGTTATCTAAAACGTTATAGTGTGACAGGCCCATTAACGACAGCCATGAGGGTAGGATAAGAACCGCATTTCAAAACAACATATTATTTTTGCAACATGGCGGCCATTCGGATCAAAAATCTATTCTCAAAGGATGAATAATCTTTCGAGAAACTATCAGTGAGCTGTAAACCGTCTATCCAGCAAATACTTTCTGATGCTGTCAGGAACAATTATTTAACGATGTTATTTGCGTCACTACCTGACTGTTTAAATTTTCGTGGGGTTAAACGTCAACTCGACACATACTAGGTCATATCGGGACTAACATATTGTTCAAATTTATTTCAATAATTCGCTTGCGCGTAGGAGTTCTTTAGCAGTGGAATGAAACCGGAGGACCCGGAGAAAACCCACGAGGCTGGACAGGCAATCCTGATGAATCAATGACGCACTTTCTAAATACAAATAGGACGGATGGGGGACAGAGTGCCTAACAAAGACAGCTGTCTAGTCTTTTGGATGGGACGATAAACCGAAACCCATGTACACATTTGCGTGCACGTAAAATATACCTTGGCCGTTGAAATGCGATTTAAGAAGGCCGTAACGTCGGCTTCCGGGTAAAATTGCCCTGATAGTACAATGTGCGGCGTATGCTCGTCTTCATTGTCCCAGTAGGACGCTAAACCCCGTTTCATTTTATTCCATTTCACAAATAGGGCTTTAAACGACCTTTTATTGAAATCACTTTTGCTCCAATCGAAAGAAACGGCGTTTTAAGATTATTCCAAACTAATGTTTTGTAGATAAGATGATTTTCAATGTTCCACAATATTTAGGCCCTCGAGACATTCTTACAATAAGTTATCGGGGCAACGTGACCATTTTGAGTGAAACTAACTCTAGAATTTACATAAACCAAAGTTTACTCTGGAAAAAAAACACTGAGTACACATACGAAGTTTGACAGATGTACAGAGATAAGATCTCGGTGTGAAATATATATAGGCGGATGTCATATGGTCAATCCATTAAGTTTCCATCATCATTCCCATTGTGTCCCCACTGTTCGAGTACCATGAAGTTCCTTGCTATTTTGTTAACTTCCGTTCTTGTGTCGTCAGCGGTAGCCGTGATTCCAACCGCCGAAACTTGTAAGTTTAATTAATCATTTATTTAATTATTGAGAAACACGGGAACCTACCTATGATGACCCACGTCCGCCCCGCCCCCACATACAAACACACACCTAAGAGTTATTTATTAGAATAGTTGTTATTAAATATGCATTATGCAAAATCTGCCTATTTTAACAGAATCGGAGACTATGTTCTTCTGTCTGGGGCCAGTTTCACGAAATTTTAACTTAAGATAAAATCCAGATTTTAGCAGATTCTTCAATTTTGATTGGCTAAGCACTAAAATCAATCATATATTATCCAATCAAATTACTAAAATTTGGATTGTATCCTAGTTAAAATTTCGTGAAACAGGCCCCAGGAAAATAACAACCTGTGAACAATTTGCTAGTCAAAAATATGTAATGTATAATACCATGCCAGAGCTCTAAATATGTAATGCATAATACCATGCTAGATCTCTAAATATGTAATATATAATACCAATTTAGAGCTCTAAATATGTGATGTATAATACCATGCTAGAGCTCTAAATATGTAATGCATAATACCATGCTAAACCTCTAAATATGTAATGTATAATACTATGCTAGAGCTCTAAATATGTAATGCATAATACCATGCTAGAGCTCTAAATATGTAATGCATAATACCATACTAGAGCTCTAAATGTGTAATGTATAATACTATGCTAAAGCTCTAAATATGTAATGCATAATA
Organism: Patella ulyssiponensis; assembly: GCA_963678685.1. Lineage (NCBI taxonomy): Eukaryota > Metazoa > Mollusca > Gastropoda > Patellidae > Patella > Patella ulyssiponensis. The sequence goes on along the minus strand of OY783232.1, from coordinate 55,026,492 downwards.
CCATGCTAGAGCTCTAAATATGTAATGCATAATACCATACTAGAGCTCTAAATGGTATTATTTAATACCATGCTAAGGCCCTAAATATGTAATGTATAATACCATGCTAGAGCCCTAAATATGTAATGTATAATACCATGCGAGGGCCCTACATATGTAATATATAATACCATGCTAGAACCCTAAATATGTAATATATAATACCAGAGAGAATTTATGATAAAACTCGCTATGTTACTCAGTTATAGATAGAGACTGAACAACGGTTCCATACAATTTTATAGATCTTCCCGGACTATACAGATCTGTAGAGTCTGTCTCGGTGTCAATATAATAACATATAGCGTCAGTTTGTAACTGAGCTTACGAATGTGCCAGACAAACTATGTTACAGATATCTTATTCATCATTGAGGCGGGGGGAGGGGGGTGTCGAATGGTTAGCGTGCGCGCGCTTTATCATACGCCCGGCCTGCCATTGAGTCAACTGACGTGGTTTCGAATTCCCGGTTGTACTTGGCAAGAAGTAGGGTCGCCTGTCCAGCCCCGTGGGTTTTCTCCGGGTACTCCGGTTTCCCCCCACTGTTAAAGACCCCTACGCGCAAGCGAATTATTGAAATAAAATTAAATCCCATATGTTAGTCCCGGAATGACCTAGTTTATGTCGATTGGACGTTAATCCCCATTTCTCTCTGTCTCTCTCTCTCTCTCGCTCTCTCTCTATTCTTCGTCGAATAAAGAGTAATCACATGACATAAAATCGTGTCATCTGTATGTCATTTAACCATTTAAATATTGAAATAATTTCAGCTAAGAATTTTTGGCTCAATTCGGGAAGAGCATCCATAGAAGAATCACTCAAAGTTCGCAACATTGTTGAAAAAGCCAAAAATGTGATCATATTTATTGGCGATGGTATGAGCATTGCGACTATCACCGCTTCCAGAATTCTGAAAGGACAGTCTGCCAATCATCCTGGTGAAGAAACAATTCTAAGTTGGGAGAAGTTTCCGTTTGCCGGCTTAGCTAAGGTAAACAATGTTTAAAAGCTGTACTCCAATTACAAAACTACAGAAATAATTAAATTTAAAAAAAAGTTAACGCCGTAAACAATCGCCATACTTGTTTTCAATTTGTAGAACAAGCATGGCGATTGCTTACGTCGTACATAAACAAAGTCAGGCCACGCCCATATCCAGTATATGCCTTGCCAAGCACATATAGTTTCACGTCTCGTCAATTCACAATTTTAGTTAACATATCTAAAGTTAATGAGTCCCCGATAACTTTGGTATCGTGGCATGGGATGAAACAGAAGGGAACATTCTGCACACAGAGTTCCATCTACTTCCCACTTTGAGAATAGATCACAGTCTTGAATGTCCGCCATATGCAACAAATATTATATTGTTTTGTAACGTTCTTATACTCCGTTTCACAACTGGCATACACTCAAAGAGTATTAAGAGAGAGAGAGAGAGAGAGAGAGAGAGAGAGAGAGAGAGAGAGAGAGAGAGAGAGAAATGGGGTTTAACGTCCACTCGACACAAACTAGGTCATTTTGGGACTAACATATGGTTTCAATTTTATTTCAATAATTCGCTTGCGCGTAGGGGTCTTTAGCCGTGGGAGCAAACCGGAGTGCCCGGAGGAAACCCACGAGGTTGAGAAGGCGCCCCTATCTCCATGCCACATACGCTCACACCAGGGCTCGAAACCACAGCCGCAAGCCAGAGGTGACCGGCCAGCTAGAGGTCGAAGCGCGGCACTCTAGACCACTAGGCCACTAGGCTACCCCCCCACCCACACACAAAGAGTAAATAAACCTAGTCACTTCCATTAAATGGAGGCAGAAAAAATACTTCTCAAAATTATCGAAGTTTACTAAGTGTTTTCGACTAAAATCGTCTGTTTAGGATTTAAAATGTCGGTCAACTAGCTTAGTGTCTTTTCTGATGCGGAGCTAAGTGTACACAGACAGCCTAAGTTTGGTATGAGAGCTAGCCCTGTTAAATCCCGTGACCTTGACTTAAAATGTCGGTCAACTAGCTTAGTGTCTGTTCTCAAGCGGTGCTCACTGTAGACAGACAGTATTAGTTTCGTATGAGAGCGGTATAGGGCTGAGCGTATCGTCATTGCAATATTTTAGCTAACGTAATATCTATGGTCACTTGATTGTCCAATGCGATGGGAATAAATTTGGGATCACGGCATGGACTGGAAAGATACGGGATAGGGGTTAACCTTTCGTCAAAACAACATTCCAGTTAACATATCCAAGGTTACTTTGTCCAATGGGTTTACGATGACATTGGGATGGCGGCATAGAATAGATCGGAGCGGAATAAGTCTGAACGTATCGTAATACTTCTGAAATTTTATAACTAACATGGCAACCCCCATATCTATGCTTACCTAACCAATGCGTATATTTTTCCCGGAGGGCGAATCCCCCACCTTCTCTTTCAACAGGGGGGGGGGGCACGTAGCTAAGTGGGTAAGACTCTGGCTCGGTAGCCTGGAGGTCGGGTGTTTGATCCCTGCATTGGTTGAGACAGTTCATCCAGATTTTCCCTCATAACACATTGTATGACGTATGCCCGTCTTCTTTAGCCCAGGTTAATAGCAGTAGAGTAGGACGTTAAACCCCATTCTATTTCATTTCATTCCTCTTTTAACAGACGAAGGGTCTTTTACGTGCCCACCAATGTGTATACAAGTTCAAGGCTTGAACAGACATTACTCTCTATTTATTTTAATATTCTTTCAGACCTACAATGTTGATTCGCAAGTACCGGATTCGGCTGGAACTGGTACTGCTTTCATGTCAGGAGTTAAAATCAGAAAAGGCATGATTAATGTCGACGCCTCTGTAACCCGGGGTGACTGCTCAGCTTCACAAGGTCATGAACTCGATACTATTCTCCGATGGTCTCTAGATTCAGGTACGCAACTAAATAATTTGCCTTTCTTAAAACACGAAATAACATTTCTTCTTCACAGGAATTATCCGTAAGCTGAAAATCGTTTGGATGGATCTTGCCCCTCTATTTTTGCCGTCGTAAAATAACCAATTTTATTTACTTGAGTCACGTCCGGACTCTTCAAATTGCTGCTACAGTAGCAACGTAGTGCAGATTTCCGATTGTGTTATTGCGCTATACATTAACAAAGGAAAAATACATACAGTTTATAAAATGTTTTTAAAACATTAAAGGAAAATTCAATGTAAAATGAATGACGTATAAAATTAAAGATAAAACCGAAATGTTCAGATAAGAAAAAAATAAAAAAAACAAATAAAAAGAAAAATTTTAAGAAAAAAGAAAAGTTTTTTTTTAAAAAAAAACAACACGCATAACAAGAAAAATTATAAAAAAAATGTTTAAAAAACACACACACAGAAAAAGAAAATTTATATAAAACACACATAAAATGGGAAATGGGGTTTAAAGTCCACTCGAAACAAACTAGGTCATTTCGGGACTAGCACATGTACGAAGCAGTACCTTTCCTGTTTGGATAAATGAGGTTGAACGTGGTATATTTCTGTACCGACCGGGGTAAATAATCGAAATGCTGTTTCCTGTAGTATATGGTCTAAACAACAATATATCAAAAGTTTTCTGAAATTAAGCTACCGCAAAGGGTCTAAATATGACGTCAAACAAAATGGCCACCATTGGACCAAAATCCCCCACTCGGCTAATCTCGACAGATTCCGTAAACTACATCTAGTCTCGGATGTATGACAGTAAGTGATATGTACCTACGCCCATACATTTGCGATGCGGCTACCGGTTTACTTTAACAGGAAAACTTGACGCTATTACACAAATTGGGAACCTATTCGGCTAGCGACCTATTCGACCGATCGAGCTGCAACCTGTTCGTTGGAAACCTATTTAGAGTAAAGACAACAGTCTCTATTTATCAACCAATAAAATCCAACGTTATGTCTATCAAATGAAAGTAGAATTTATTATTTTTTATCCATTCCTTCAGCTCAGAATAGAAGTGTAATTTCGTCATTATCTTACAGCTGGATCGGTCGAATAGGTCGCTAACCAAATAGGTCGCCAACTTGTGTTTGGAATGGGCGCAGCCATGTTTCATCCGGGACCTTTAAAATAGTTCCAATATGGCGGAATTCATCATACAGCCGAGTTTAGATTCCGAAATCTTCCGAGGTTTGCCGAGTGCAAAATCCCTCCTTTTTTTGCTCACATTCTATCAAAGCTGTTTCGATAAGGTTTAGTTGTAAGACAATGCTATTATAAAAGCAACATCTGTTATGGCGACTTCTTGACGTACAGCACACGGAACTGTGGGTAAACCACATGAAACGTCAATGCTGATTGATTAATCAATGGCTGACGTCATAGTGTCACAAGCCGCTCAAACGACCTCTGACACGATCTTCCTGTCCCACTGGTCAGATCTTCTGTAGTGTAGGCCATCAAAAGTTTAAAAAAAAACGAAACGAAATATAGATCTGGGGCCTATTTCACGAAATTTTAACTAAGATAAGATCCCAATTTTAGTCATTTGATTGGATAATATTAGATTGATTTTAGTGCTTAGCCAATCAAAATTGAAGTATCTACTAAAATTGGATTTTATCTTAAGTTAAAATTTCGTGAAACAGGGCCCAGTATTTGAATCAGGCTAAGAAAAATAATAGCTTATTATAACCTAACCGTCGTGTACTTCTACGGCAGTGGCACCGATCTCTCAATTCTTATGGAATTAAGTCTTCTGCTTTTATTTGTAAATAGAGTCACCATCGCTTTTCTTTAAGACCGCTCCATTTCTCGATCCTTATAGAAGTAGAGAACCTCTCCACGATTGGTAATTGGGCATTGCTTTTCGTTAGATTTGCTTTGAATGGCCCAGGACAATGTGTAAGTCTCGTGTCGGGTTAATCAACGTGTTGAAACCAGCCCTTAAAAGATATTCGTGTTCTTTCTTTTGCCATCCTTTAGTATTTTTGTATCACCTTTGTCCACTTCCAGGAAGCCGGTCAACCGCGTTAATTAAAGGAAATTCTTAAATGTTTTTATCGGTGCAATTTTATGTATAAAAGAAACTACTGTCCTCCTATATTCTTCGAGAATGCTTGATGCCATTTCGTTTCTCAATTATACTTTGATCCGTCTTCAGTTTTGTGAATTTCATTTTAATGAATGTAATTAAGGCACTTATAATACCGCGAATCACCACATCGGGTGGTCCGTGTTCTTGTTATATGGACATGTTCTGATCAGACCAGACAAATGAAGACGGGTATGCGTCATACAGTGTGCTATATGGCCCGCTTCTCCTTTTTTGTCGATTTCCAACTATCAAGGGCTTTTTTGAGTGCACGCCAACCAGTTGACATCAAGCTGAAAGAATTCCTAGAAAATCCGCGATCGACGCCTAAACCTCCTAATTAGCGAGACGGTGTTTTTCTCGCTGGGGTGGGCATGGTGGGTGGAAGTGGTTTAACGCGCGTACGTGAAATCATAAGTTATATCCATTGAGTCAAATGGCATGGTTTCGATTCCCCGCTTGAACGTGACAATGAGTAGGTACGCATGTCCAATCTCTACGCACGATCGAATTATTGAAATAAAATTGAACTATAATGTTAGTTCCGAAATGAACAAGATTGTGTTGAGTGGACGTTTAAATCTCACCCCTCTCTCTCTCTCTCTCTCTCTCTCTCTCTCTCTCTCTCTCTCTCTCTCCCCCCCCCCCCAGACTGAGTCACTATGGCCCTCCGACTTAAAACATATGTTATTTTAGCGGATTAAGTATTCATTCAAGTAATCTATGCAATTCTATATATTAAATGAATAATGCCAGCAGAATGTAATCTGAACTGCTCTTAAAACATAACACTAATAAGGTTTCGTTTCTAATAGAAGGAGTCCATTTTAAATGTTCGATTTAAATGAAAGTGAAATTTTAGATGCTGTTTTATTATCGTAATTATTCCTGTAATCTCTACTCGTCTCTATGGTAATTCTCGTTTGAATCAACAGGGCTTAAAGACAGACAAAACATGTCGATGTTAATGTTTTACCATTCGTTCTAAATTTGACACTGAAAAAAATTTAAAATAATTATGTTAAACGCACATTATGCAAGAGCCAAATCTGCCTATTGCAGGTCTTTCTTTAGGCCTGAAATGTTATCTAAATTATTAATTAGACATTAATTAACTTATCCAGACAATAATCAAGTCTCGATGGCATCGGATTTCTCCAATATTAAATAGATTAGAACAGTTCAGCCATATTTTGATTTAAGCTAAAAATGGAGAAGCGAGACTTCGCTTCGATCAACCAGTGCGGCGGTTGAAATTATTGCCCACGTCTTAGCAAAGCTCCAAATGCTAGTATCCTCGCACGTTATAGAGTAATTTGAATGAAATTTGCGATTTATTCATTTAACATTTTCTTTTTTCGAACTATTTATCTAAATCTTACATAAGAGAGGAATGGGGTTTAACGTCCACTCGAGACAAACTAGGTCATTTCGGGACTAACATGTGGTTTAATTTTATTTCAATAATTGGCTTGCGGGTAGGGGTCTTTAGCGGTGGGAGGAAACCGGAGTGCCCGGAGGAAACCCACGAGGTTGAGAAGGCGCCCCTATCTCCATGCCACATACGCTCACACCAGGGATCGAAACCACAGTCACAAGCCAGAGGTGACCGGCAAACTAGAGGTCGAAGCGCGGCACGCTAGACCACTTGGCCATCCCAAACCACCAAATCTTACATAATGTATCTTTAAGGAAACTAAACTTTATACCGTGTTTTGTTCGTTTGTTCGTTCGTTCGAAGAGCTTGACGCCCTCTCCCATCGAAGTGATATCACAGACATAAAACATTCGTGCTAAATTTGACACTAATTTTTAGTTCATTTGTTCGTTCGTTGCTCGTTCGACGAAATTAACGTCCGCTTCATTGAGAGTGATACTGCAGGAAATTTGTCTGAAGAAGTCGTGATTGAGAAGCTATTCCGACATGATGGTTTTCAAGTTACTGATAAACCTGCAATGTGTTGCTTTAGCCTGTGCACAGTTCATCATTTGAGAAAAAATGGGTCTTCATATTCATATAGATTAACACCCCAACATGCGTAAAACAGACCACGCATTTTCTGTGCATGCACTGAATTAGAAATAACAAGGATAGTATAATTAGCTAGAAAATTCATTCTTAGTAGTGAACAAATACACAAACTCCAGCAAACTGTGATAAATTGTTACTTGGCCATTTTTTCATTAGTTCTAATCTTTCCTTTTGGATGGTAATTCTAAATAATATGCTATTCCCACGTGTTATTTATGTTCACATCCTTATATGGTTAGTTTATTCTGTGACTGGCGAATCATGAATGTAAAAACCGGTTCATACAAAATTAATTTTACATTATTTATTGACCTATTGTGGATTTTAAAGACACGTTGCCAGATAACGAAACACGCCACCGGTCAGTCAACAAGGGTTGTCGCATATTTCCGTATTGTCAGCAATGACAACATTTCCAACACACTAAAATCTGATTACGAGTATCAACCCATTATTATTTAACAGAAATCATTAGAATTTGTTTTGGTTATAAAGGGCCTGTGATAAAATTTAGCTCTGTCCTATTGGGGATCACGTGGCTAAGTGGGTAAGGCGCTGGCTCGCTAGCCTGGAAGTCCGTTGTTCGATCCCTGCCCACAAAGTTCATCTCGATTTTCCTGCGTGGTTTCTCCTTGTCAGTGATACACAACGGAGGGCCTGACAAGAGACAGCTGTCTAGTCGTTCGGATGGGACGAAAAACCGAGGTCCCATGTGCACGTAAAAGATCCCTTGGCAGTTGGAGTTCGCTATAAGAGTAGGCCGTAGCGCAGCTGCTCCAAACTGATCCCGCAGTGAATATTCGCTTGGCCACTACAATCACTGATAAGCATGACATCGACGAGACTTTATAAGTTCGGCATATTAACTTTTTTACTCCGACAAATTAAATTCTCAAACATTTTTTTGAGGTAAAAGAAAAAATAAATAAAGACGTTTGAAGTATTTGTAGTTAAAAAATATTTCCTATTTAGTGTGAATGGGTATTAAAATGAGTAAAATGCATCATTTTGCCCGAAGCAGTTAGGTGTTAAGTAAACATTGCACGGGCCGTTGAGCCAATGACTAACGTCACGTGCAGTCAACGCACGTGTTGTGGACAGTCGTCTGTTACAGAAATAATTCGTAAGTAATTCTCTGTGAAACAGATCGCAGCTGCCCGGGCAAAATTTCCCTCATAGCACACTGTATGGCGTATGCCCGTCTTCCATTAGCCCAGGTTAGGTGTAGAACAGTAGGACGTTAAACCCCATTTCATTTCATTTCTATCTGTCCATTTTCACCCATTCATCCAACTTCGTACGAAACAAAGAGCCCAGAGCCCGTCCACCTCGCTCTCTAAGGAGTCTCTGTGCACAACTTTACACGGGCTAGTGTGGTTGATCTAATTTGATCCCCTCTGTGTCATTCGATACCCCCCCCCCCCCACAACACGCACAGATGAATACCCCTAAATAGCACACTAAGTTCTATTTTTAGTAAATTTATTTTTTATTCCATAAGGAATACCGACAGACAAAACGATAGAAGTTATTCTGTTAATATTCGTCTAGTAAACTTGACACTGCGATGCCTTATCTTTATAATTTGAGGTGAAGCTCAAAATAATTAGCTTACAGGAAAAGAAATCCAATACGTAATTTTTTTTATCGAATGTTTCATTTCAATCGCACACTTCTGGTTTTTGTTAAGTAGCTAAACTCTGACATGACGTATGTATGTACTCCTCAGCTTTTCTTGAATATAAAATGTTTGACACTGTCACAGTTGTTCAGTGAGTAAGACACTGACTCACAAACCAATAGGTCCGGGTTTGTGTTGACCATGGACGTACCTTGGGTTTATCCAGATTGGTTTTGACTTGTCAATGGTGCTCACCGGTGGGTCTGGCAAGGGTCATGGTCTAGTCGTTGGGAAGGGACCACAAATCGAGGTCCCGTGCGCACGTTGGCTAGCACGTCAGGTGCTGTCTTGTCAGTGGTGCTGAAAGAAAGGTACGGCAAGGATCATTGTCTAGTCATTTGGAAGGGACCGAAAAGATCGATGTCCTGTGTACATGTTGGAATGTTATCCGGCTTCATAAGCCCAGTTGTTACAGAAATGAAGGACGTGAAACCACATTTGAAATTAAACCTGTCGCGTGCACTGGCTGTTTGAGTGGAGTGGGGGTGGGGGGAGGGTTACGTTGTCTTCAGTTGCATCACAGTTCTTTTATTCCCGATAATTTAGAGGTAGGGTGGGTAGAATCGTGACGTAGTAAAACACAGTCTGTCTCGCTCTCTCCCTCTATCATTCAATAGTGAATATTCGTTTGATCATAACGTTGAATTAAATCCGGTCATGCGCACTGGCTAATAGGTGGTAATTGGGGTGTGAAGTCTTATAAATAACCCATGGTTTGCGTGGTACTTTCGTTACAACGGGGGCTTAGTCATGTTATTATTCCGGGGGCGTACTTTATTGATCATAACGGCCGAGTGGGTTTCATATCTACTGATCAAAGGTTAGATTGACTATATTTATGGAAACTCGAAATTGCAATAATTTTATTATTTCGCTTTTTAAATCTTATTATTTCTGTTTATAATCCGCTTGACAACTGAAATTGTAATATATAATTTTTTTCTTGAATGGAACACGTTTCTTTTTTCCCGCGAGTGTCCGCATAGCCTACTCGGATTTTGTTCAGAATAAACGTTTATAACTGAATATATCATAGCACACAAAAAATGAAATTAAGTTTACAAGTAACAGAAATATTTTTGACAGTTGATTCCGATGTTTTTTGTTGTCTGCTTAAAGTGCTTTAGTTCTAGTACCTCAGCCTTCTCAAACAGAACCTAAGTGTTCGAATTTGAACATCTTTTTGACAGGTATAAAGTAGCAAATTGGTTAAGATGGAATATAAATTTAGGAAAATACCCTAAAAGACATGACATTTATTAAGTGTTATTAAGGGTTCTTTGCTTTAAAAAAAATGCCTGTATTTATCCGCGGATCTTGCCTTTGAAGATGCCTTATGTAAGATTAAGACTCATATATCTGGCCGTCGACGCTACAATCTGATTGGAATACAGATCTAGATTTCGTTTCGTTTTTTATATTTTCGATGGCCTACACTACATGAAGATCTGACCAGTTGTAGTGGGAGATTGCGTCAGGGTCGTACGAGCGTCTTTCGACCCTATGACGTCAGATATTGCTTAACCAATCAATGTTGACGTTTCTAGTGGATTACCCACAGCTCCGTGCATCAAACGTCAAGATCAGACCGTTTCATTGGCTAATCTCACACTTCAACCAGAACGCAGGAAATATACAACTCGTCCAGATCCCAGTGTAGTAAAGACAAGTTAAACGAAATTTTGAACTTTAAAAAAATAAACGAAATAGGATCTGTGTTATAATCAGATTTTTCTTGCTATAAAAGTTCAAATATATGAATAAACTGGACATTTTAGCCAAATTTCTGAGGGAATTAATTAG